>OU612066.1:21614900-22864900 GCA_914767715.1 Membranipora membranacea
AAGCCATTTTGCATCCAGCTTGAACATACATGTTAAGGCTTTCCGATGAGTCAACCTATAAAGGCCAGCGCTACAGTCAAGATGGAGAACATCATTACAGCTAAAATAAGCATAACTGTATTTTCGGTAAATTACGCATTATAATAACAACATTGCAACTTTGAGAACAGAGAAGATTGCTTATAGATAACATTGATGCCCCAATTGTGTCGACAAGAAAACCAGTGGTTTGAAAACAGCTTGGAGAGATTCCTTCCTCTTGTTATCCAGTGAATGGACAAGTCTGCTGGCATTCTTTGCCGGACATTGTCGAAACCATTTATTTTCATCAGATACCTCATCATAACTCTGAGCTCAGAGACACAGACGGTCCTCATATTAAATATTTTCATGGAAAGAATCATTCAGTGGATTTTTTTCCCATTTTTTGCAGTGTCAGTAGGCAAAGCCTATCTTTTGAGGCGGCTGGTAAGCCTGATCGCTCTGTGTTAGATTGTCTCAAGCATCTCATGCCTTAGTTGAAGGTGGAGTCATTCACTTGGTCAACAAACTCCATCAATACAAAAATAAATGCTGTTCTGAATGGCCACTGAAAACTGTACGTTGCTTTCGATGGGTGTTCTGAGACGTGTGGTAGGTGCTGTACGGGGACATGTATAGGTGAAGTTAAAATGCTGATGAGAACGCTGAACACCTCAAAGGCTACATCAACCGAAGACTTCCCAACATGGGTGTCCAAGGAAGCCATTGAGGATGTATCAATTCCTCTAAATGATATTATCAACCACTCACTCGACACTGGCACATTCCCTGATATGTGGAAACGCGCGCAAGTAGTTCCAGTACCGAAGACCAAAACTCCCACCATCTACAAAGACTTCCGACCCATCAGCCTATTATTTCATCTCGGCAAACTCCTAGAGCAGGTGATCCTAAGTAAGATGACGACACATCTCGCTGATACAATAGATGTGAATCAATATGCCTACCAACAGAAACTGAGTACCACTGACGCACTACTGCAGCTACTCGATGACTGGACATCAGCTCTTGATCAGAACTCAAACAGTAAAGAGGAACTTAACTTGAAATCCATGTTTGCCCAAATTTGCCCAAATGTTCACAGTCATATAGAGTGTCATGTTCCAACTTTGGTCATGTGTGAAATTTCCCGCCTAGTGACATCACTCACCTCATACCTAGCAATTCATCAGAGCTGTGACATCACTCACCTGATCCTCATAGTATTGATTGTATCATGTGAATGATTCATAGATATTCATATAATATTTTCTCAGTAAATATAGTATTTTTTATTTTGATTTAAAAACTCTGCCATAATAGTGAGTATTTTAAATATAATTAAACTAATAATTACTGAAATATCTCAATAATAATACTATTTTGAATTTTGGTGGGCCGAGCTTGGAGTATGAATACTAAGCAGATTTAGTATGTGAACTGTTTAGATGAGCAATGGAATGCATACTGACTCATGCTGGGGATATAATGCCCATTAAATTAGTGTGTGCGTTGAGCCATAAATAAATTGCCATATTGCTGCGAAATTATACTGCCTGCTTTGAATGAGACAGTACATATGCACCAGCAATATTTACTATCTTTGTACTGGAGTTGTCTGCTTTTTCCAATGATGTCACTAATTATTGCTAATTTTAATTCTCCCAAAAAGAAGCTTTACATTGCTCGGATTGAATTTTAATTTTCATTAACATTCCTCCCCCATGTCCTAAGTATAGTGTGCAGTAAAATGAAGGTCCAAGGTTGATGCGTTCAATCTATATTAAGTTCCTCTTTAAATTTGTCCAGAACGCAGTTTTAGAATTTTCAAAGGCGTTCGACAGAATGCAACACCTGATCTTATTGTCTAAAATGAACTCGCTAGGATTTAATTCCAATGTTATCAACTTGGTAGGAAGTTTTCTAAATTCAAGACAGCAGTGTGTCAAGTTTTCTGGACAATTTTCCACATACAAGCCCATTGATGTTGGTGCACCACAAGGCACTAAGCTTGGGCCTATTCTCTGGCTGATATACGTTAATGACTTGAAAGCTGAAGGTTTTAATTGTGTGAAGTACGCAGATGACACCACATTTTATAAGCCTATTGTAAACCTCACCGATGACAATGTCTCTGATGCTATATCAAATGCTAATAGTTGGTCTTTAGAAAACAGTATGCTTCTCAACTCAAGTAAGACTGTTGTATTGAATATTGCTTTTTCTGACCGACCTGGTATGAACCTCGATGTAAACCCCAGTGATGATACTTTTATCTCCCCATCTAAATCTGCTAAACTATTAGGAGTCACTGTAGACTCTCAACTGTCTTTTAGTGACCACATAGACTCTGTCGTGAGCAAATGCAATAGCAGACTGTATCTGATGAAGCAGCTTAAGACCATGGGTATGAACACTGCAGGACTGATAACATTCTATGCTGCCAATGTCAAACCCGTTCTTTCCTACGCCTGCCCAGTATGGTTTCATTTTATCTCCGAAGCCGATAAAGAGAAACTAGAGAAAGTGCAGAGATACGCTACACGCATGATTATGCCACACATAGAGCACTATGACGATAGACTGACCAAGCTAGCCTTACCCTATATATCCGACTTCTTAATGTCTCTATGCAGCGAACACTTTTTAAAAATTTCAACCGATAATACCCATCCGCTGAACAATAGAATCAGACCTAACATTCAAAGAAAATCCGCCCGTAAAGCAGTAATCGACAAATACCGACCCAGCAAATGGCGCACTGTAAAACGGCAGAACAGCTTTTTTGAATTTTATATGAGATTTTTCATCTAGTGCAATATTTTTCCATCAATTTTTATGTAAACCTTTCAATTTTGTCAACCTTTTTAGGAGTGATACCGGAAATGTCTAAATAAACAAACATCAAACATCAAACATCATGTCTTACAGCACTCAAGGCCTATAAAATATTGTTATTGGTGCTGTAAGACATGCCCCATACAGCACCTGCCACATATCTCAGAATACCCGACTGTTGGATTGGACTACGTACCTAAAATATGTCTTAGCAAACACTGTGGTCTGCACCAACAAACCAACTACTATGATCTTTTCATTAAACTGGGTACTGCCCATACATACCTGGAATTTCTCTCTGTAATGCCCGAAGGGTGGTATAGTCTCAAACATCTAACTAACGCTCTCTCAAATGGTCTCAGGCAAGAGATCAATAAATTCCTTCACTAATATTGTGAGTTGTCCCCTCATTGATATTTTTGAGACAGTGACCCTCATATAGAAAATGTCTGATCGGCCATTTTGGATCATGCAGACAACAGCCATTCCATTTCATCTTCCCAACTTTCTTTGATAATGTTTTCTTGTTTCAAACAAATCTCTATAAGTTTTATCCACTGAATTAAATTCAATGGTTTTATCAAAAATCAAAAAAAAGTGAGAAAAAGCTGCAACCAATGAACTTAACTTTCTTGCTACAACCCTTGGTACTCAACTCTTCTTTGAGAGTTGACTGGGGAATTATTATCCATTCCATGCACCTCTGGAGTTTTCCCTGCTGGGGGTGATTCATGGATACGATAGGTAGGTATCTGAGTAACAAGCATGTTTACATTGCAAAAACATGTAATGCTTGTAACTCTAGATGCCTGTGTTTTGAGGAATTAGTTGATCATGGATATGTGTATGTTACTTTAGAATAGATGAAAATGAGGAGGTGATTTATTTTCCAAATATATAATTTATACCTCCGCTTAGTAGTGCCCTCTAACTCCTTGCCTAGGCTAAGTACACTAGACTTAGTTTTTAGTTGGTTAGGTAGGCCTAAAAAATAAACTAAGTCTTGTGAGTGGTTAGTGTTCTGCAAAATAATTATATAAACTGTGATCCATTTAACGATTCTATTGCTTCTCTTGGCCTCACTCATTATGATCATTAGACATCTCTCTATAGAGATGCAGTTGTGTATGAACAATTGTTTAAATTGTCAGTAGCAAGGAAGAAAACCAGTTTGTCTACGAGATAAGAAAATAGTCAATTATGCTTTGATTCAAAGATCAATAGCTAGCTACTGCCAAGAGAAAAAAAAAGAAAATAAATATACACAGCACAGCTTCAGATGTTATGAAGTAGAGTCAGTGATAAGTGCTTATAATCAGTTAGGCATAGCAGCTAGAATCATTAGAAAAGTTTATGGATGCGATGTTTATATGAATGTTTGGCAGTTTTGGTGTTGATATTGCCCTTAATAGCACCATGTCTGGTATTGTGAGACTCGGCAAAATAAAGGGAGAACCGATCTTGGTCTATAGCGGCACTACCAGAAAGCATACGAAAGTACATTTTATGGTCTGCATTAACACGTCTTTGTGCAAGGGTGTCCCAATTAAATTGTGTCATGAGCTCATTAATATGGTCTCGTTTTCTGTTACAGTGTGTCCACCTGAAAGCCTTTCTATTTATACCTTCTATGATATAGATGTTTTTCAATTTAAATAGAGACCAGGTGTGGGTCGCAAATTCTAGTATAGGGCGACATACTGTTTTATTAGCTATGGCTCTGGTTTTACTTTTAGCCTTTTTTAGACAGCGCATCAGCATGTGTAATGCTTTATTAGCTTTTGAGCACATGTTTATTATATGTTGATGAATGACAGTTTATTGTCAATCGTGACACCAAGGTATAGTACTTTGTCAACACATTGTAAGGGGTCATTATTCATGCTGTATTGTGACACTAGAGGATTTACAGTGGAGCATTGAATTGTCATATGCTCAAATTTTTTTGTATTGAACTTCATCTGAGAACTGTCTGCCCAAGTTATAAGATGGTCTAGGTCATTCTGAAATAAACTAGAATCAGCAGGTGTTGTGATTGGTTTGTACAACAAGGAATCATCTGCATATAGTTTGAGCATGCTGTTGGGTACCGCATAGTGCATATCATTTATGTACACATTCAATAACAATGGTCCTAATACACTGCCTTGGGGCACTCCTGAGGTCACATGTCTGGTGGCCGATTTGACATTATTGACACAAACTGAGAGAAGGCGGCTCTGGAGCCATGAAAAAATCCATTTGACAGTTTCATCAGCTATTCCGATATTCAGTAGTTTAACCATTAGTTTTTGGTGAGACACAACGACAAATGCCTTTGAAAAGTCCAAGACAGCGAGATCAACCGGCATCATTTCGTCAAAAAAACCAAAAAATTCACTCACAGTATTCAACAACTGAGTATCACAGCCATGATTTGTCCTGAAACCATGTTGATGTGGGTAAAAAAGGTCATTTGATTCTAGGAAACAGTTAATATTATGTGAAATGATATGCTCAAAGATTATCGATATTATAGAAGTGAGTGATATTGGCTTGTAATTCAGCGGGTCTGTACGACTTCCTTTCTTGAAGATCGGTACTATGTTGGCTGTTTTCCAGTCTTGTGGTGTCTGGGAAGTATCGTAGAAATACTGAAAAACCTTTGTCAGGGGCTCATATATGTACTGAGCTAGATATTTTAGAAGTGCAGGGGATAGCTCATCCGGGCCAGCACCTTTTTGTGGATCGAGTTTGGTGAGCTGTGTTAGGACTCCCCGAGGATCGAACTGTATAGGATATGATTTAGTTCGAGGGGGGGGGGGAAATGCAGGGAGGGATATTACCATCATCAATAGAAAACACAGAAGCAAAGGAGTCTGCAAAAGATTCAGCTATAGCAGTATTGTTGTTAGGGGGGATGTTGTCTAGTTGGCGTACAGTATTTGAGTTGCCCTTTTTACTTGCTATGAACCGATAAAGAGGTTTTGAATCACCCTGTTCTAAGGTATTGCATATGTGTTGGTTTATATAATTATTATAGTCCCTGATACACAGTTTCTTCCAGTACCAGGACTGGGTGGCATGTTTTAAAATGTTGTGCGGGGTGCGATCTTTAAGGCAAGCTAGGTGTTGGACTATTCTTTTTCTGATCTCCCTTTTAGTTTCTTGTGATATCCAAAGTTCTGATTTTTTCTTTCGAAATTTGTATGGGATATTGGAATGTGCTACCTGAAGTATTCCAGATTTGAGATTATACCATAATTGTTCAGCGCTACATTTCTTAGAGATATCTGAGGTGATTTTACAATGTAGGGAGTAACAGTCCATGGTGATGTTCGTTATGTCTGCCTTTTCAAACTGCCAATATGGTTTCGGTTTGGTTAAAGATGCTGTCCTTTTAATAACATTATCCCCTAACACATTGAAATTGATAATAAAATGGTCAGAGCAGGATGACTCAACTCGGGGGTTAGTGGTAGCTACATTGGTAACAACTAGGTCCAGCGTATTACCTTTGTCGTGAGTAGGTTTATTGATAACCTGAGAAAGTTTATTCGAAATTATAAAATCTACGAACGATTGATGCAAGTTAGTTTCTCTTGTTGTTTTAAGAACAGGCCTGTTACTATCATTCCAGTCGATGTCAGGTAGGTTAAAATCCCCAACCATAACAATCTTCTACTAGCTGATTGAGGCTGGCGATGAGCCATGTAGTAAATAATGTGTCTGTAGTGAACTGTTTATCACATGAGAAGGGAAACTCAGTGTCCAAGATGTCTGTGAGATCTTGAAATGTAAGAAATAATATGCTACATATTATAAATCGCTATTGATACCCCAATTTTAGTGGGAGCTTCTCAATAAAAATTGGCAAGATTCTAATCTCTTGTCATGTCATATGGTGCGTTATCTCTATCAGGTTGGGTTTCGTCTGCAATCTCTCAATGAAGCTAGACATCTAGTACTGTTCTATTTTGTAATGGTTATATGGTTCATTCAACTTATCCGATTCCATTATTGCAATCATGAAATGCTTCAGCGTCGCAAAACTATTTACCAAGGCATAGCATTGGATAATTTACTCCAAAATAAAAATTAAGTCCCTTAGATTAGTATAATTACCATCAGAGAATTCCTGCATCCTGTATCCTGCATCTGACTCTGAAAATTAAATGGGTTTTGATAAGGTTTCTAAAAGAATTTGATATCGTATGGGTGTACTTCTGTATCGATTGTGATGGACTATAGCCTATCTGAGCTTCTATAGCTGACAACAGAACTACTTTTGTGAGATCGAGTTCCATTCCAGATTGAGAACTCCATGTGTTAATTCTGTTCGATTAAAAAATCAGCAGCTTCAATTCTTCATATCATCATCATGACAATTATGTTATCTTTTAATATTTACACTCGCATTTCTGGCTTTTGCATGAGAATGTATCCTCTAAATCACCCACATCCCGCTGCTGGCCCTTATGATCATCATTGATATCACTCAACAACCTCAGGCTAACTACCTCACTACTACAATAATTGAAATATTTTATATGTGATTTAACTCTCACTCATAGAGTCACCTAGTAGTATCACTACTACTTGTACTACTTTCTCATTGTGTGGTTGTGCACTCAGAAGGCAGCGACTGCATCATCTTTAAAAGCATAACGCTGCTGATGTCACATCATCTTTGATGGCGTAACGCTCCTGATGACACATCGTCTTTGATGGCGTAACGCTGCTGATGACACATCATTAGAGTGGAAAATTTGCCTAGGCCTACTACCATTTTAATAACAGCATTAACGAGAATAACAAGTGAACTTACATGGCAGTTCTGTACGTTTCTTCTTGTTGATAATATTTGCTAGAAGAACACATGTCCACAAATAATATATCGATTAGATTTCTATCAAATTTTACAGAGAATCACAGAAACACAGCTTGTTTAGTCGGTTGCTTATTTCTGAATGTTGCGCTCAACTTTCAGTCATCATTGTGCTAAATGTTGTGTCATGTCGCAGCTCCTTCAATAGTTGGACATTTCCTACTCAAAACATTGTTTTCTGTTTATAAGTTGTCCTCTCACAATGATTATGATAGTTTTAGTTAATCATAAAAATTATTTTAGTAAATTCATAACTGTAAATTTATCTGTTTTATTTGGAGTTGATAGTGGTAAAATTTGTGGTAGCATTTCTCTGGCGATTCTTTCCTGAGATAAACAGCCCTACTTGTCTTCTCCTATGAATTTGTGATAAATGAAAGACTAAAACATGAGGATTTTGAGCAAAAAAACCTCCTTAGCATTGAAACCATAAATACATGTCTGTGACCTTTAACCCTTGTTCCCCCTACACCCATCCTTTGGTACACAACACAGCATGGAATCTGGCTGTGATTTTTGATTGTAATGTCCATGTAGTGTTGTCTGAAATATAGGAACCAAGGTTGAGGAGCTATAGATGGGGATTAACTGCAGTAGATGGGAAGAGAGAGATCCGGGATGCGAACTTGTGAGTGCACGACATTATACACTGTGGCGGTCCAGTTTATGGCTCGGCATTGAACAAAAGAAGGATGGCAAGTAAGTTTGTCAAGACGCCCTATGCAATACTTTACAATAGACTAAGTGATCCATCATGTTATTGGTCCAAGAAAAGTAAATTTTCCTCCTCTGTCTGTTAATCAAGGTTCTAACCACAAGCTCATGTCTGTAAAAGAGCTCTCAGCTGAGGTGAAGAGATTACTGGAGCCTAAGAAGAAGGAATGTGAAGAGCTCTTTGATAAATGGTCAGCTGTGATGAAGGAGGCAGCGATCACTCTGTCTAACTGGGATATAGAAACTAAGGAAGGAGTCAGACTTATTGATCGAGTAGGTCATCATGACAAGAAAATCAATAATTATTTCTGAATAGGTCCCCACCCCTTCTCAAAAAAGCTTGTAATGACTGGTTACAGTATCTGTAATTGAGAAATAGTTTAAAGTTGTCTCCTCATTGATATTCAGGCGGCAACTTCGCAATAATATCTTTCATTTATTTTGTGTGTGTAGTCCCTACAATTTATTTACATTTGCTTTCTTTCTTATCTTACAGCAGGTTGACTTGCTGCAAACCATGAAAGTGGTGTAAGCTAAATTAGATGATATTGCTGATGATTTATTCCAAGCTCTTGTGTTGGAAGACCAAAAACGAATCTAGACCAATGGTATGGCTATTATTTTCCCACAGCACACTTCAATGTTATGTTAGTTTGTTTGAGAGTTTCAAAGTGATTCAATAATACAGCAATGCTAAAGTTATTTGATAGTAGTGAGAATGTCAGGTCCAGACACACAACTCTATTTTCAATTTCCGTACTTCCTATAGGTTCTAACCACAAGCACTTTGAGCTAAGATTTTAAAGAGTTGTTCGATAAATGGTCAGCTGTGATGGAGGAGGCATGGATCACTGTGTCAAAATGGGATACAGAAACTGAGGGATTTAGAATGATTGATGATAGAGAGGAGATAAAGGTGGGGTGATCACTGCCTTATAAAGAAATTAAAACAGGGTATGCTAGCTAAAGATATAAAAAGCACTCTGAGTTGTTTCCGTCGGTGGATGTTAGTAAATTTGAGTTCAAGAAGTAATAGACATGATAGTCAGCGAAGTCCCACCAATAAACACAAACAGTTTGATCTATACTTGTAAAGTTTTAGATACTTTACCCACAGCATTTGTCAATAATAACTATTATGGTCTATTCTATTGTCATTTGCGCTTAGTAAGGGTTTGTGAAATATAATATCAACCAAATGTTGCTTTAATGTATATATTACAAATCTAAAAATAAATGTTGAACAAAACAGTCGTTCCACTCCTGAAGGAAATGCAATGAGGAAGATACCTTGAGGTAAAGCTTAGATCAGGGTTGATAGTGGGGCTATTTATGGAAGCTTACATGGAACTTTTACAAAGCATTTCCTATTTCAAAGAGCTTTCTTAGTATTTACCTAGAATTTGGTCACATGTTAGTTCATGGGCGATATTTTGATCAGCATGGATAACGGTGTTTGGGTGTAATATTCAACAATGATGTTCGATTTTCATAATATGTTTCTCCTACATTGATGGCCTACCCTGCAAAATTTTGCAAAAGTCTGTAGAAAAAATGTTGTGATGTACAAACCTTCAGCAGTTGAGATAAATATTGCCCATTAGTTCAGCTAATGATTAAAATATCATGTTCTCTCAGTTAATCATTTAATCATTTGATGCTAGCTAACATTTACTCATCCTCTTAACTTTCTGTCCAGCTAGCCAAAATGTAGTGAAGGCCACCTCATAACATTGATTGGTCATTTGAGCACTTGTTGTAAATAGTCATGTCCTCTTTCATGTAATGTGCGTGACAAGTGAGCAAGATAACATTAAGTGGGAAATTGAGGGTTGAAATGTTCCATATTGAGAAGGAACACTGTTCAAATTAGGCCACGTCAGCATCTTACTTCCAGTTGGGCAGAATTCCTCTGCACATGAATATGAAACACCTTAATCAATTCGGATCCAAAATGCCTTTTGATGGCAGCTCCAAGGGGGAAGGGCAATGCCAAATGCTGGCTTAGTGGATATGAGTTGATCTATGAAACAAACATTTAATTTTATGTCAAACAATATAAGTTTGCTAGATGGCACATGGCCTGCTCGCGATCCGGCAATTTTTCATGTCACTTTACATTGGCACCTCTACCTTGAGTATTGCGAAACACCTGGTTGCATAATTTGCAATGAGTTAATATAGGCATCATCATAGTCAATGTAAGAGTTTTGAGATGTTATGGTATGTCGTGTTTGGTTTAGCATCTGTTTAAAAAAAATTAGGTCAAATTGCAAATTTGTCGCAAAAAAAACTCCAAATAAAGTAAGTTTTATTTGGCTGATCTTGCCTGCCCCTCCATTATTCATCGCAAATTTGTATGGTTCCTCAGCTTCATATTTTTATAATTGGAGTTTCAAAGTAATGAACTTTTTTTTTCAATCTTTTTTTATGCCTTACTCTTGGCAGAAAAATAACAAGAGTGAGATGTCCAAGCTATTGCGAGCTTTTAATTTGTTAAATTTACTAGAAATACTTCACGAATAAATGCCCCAAAACTACAGGGGAATAGATAACAGACCCTCATTTTGTGAAAGGTAAACTTGGCAACTGAGTTATATTAGATGAACGGTTGAATGGGTTTTCCAGTATAGGTTTTGGGTCGTCGATAATTGACATGGGCATGAACCTAGAAAATCACAGCCTTGTCATGACGGCTAGAATCGTTGTAGAGTTGCATGCATGATATATATATAGTGCCTAGTTAGTCATACAACTTTTAGTTGTATGACTCTTGTTTTAGTTGAGTTTATTATTATTATTCGTCTCGCAACACTTTTTGTAGCTTCTATAAGTCAAGAACTACCAGACAGAATTTTCTGTTACTTGGTCACAACATAGCTCCATATGTTTAGATGAGAAATTGCAAAATGAAATTTTAAAATGTTATGTAATACTTGCTAATTACACTAATTAGTGAAGGAGTTTTTGCCTTTTTTAACGTTTTTACCCAATTTCATTCGGCTATATGTCAAGAACTACTTGGCAGAATTCGATGATACATGGTCACAACATAGTCCCATATGTCAAGATGAGAAATTGCAAAACGAAATTTTGAAATATTATGTAATATTTGCTAAGTACACTAATTAGTGGAGGATGTTTTTTCGATTTTCTTGTGGTGATATTTTGAGAACAAATCATGCGATTGAGTTGAAACTTAGGATATAGAGGTTATGGCCTATACCAAATCTTATGACATCGTCAATTTTAATGTCACATGACCCGATATACAAAATGGCCGCCAAAAACAGGAAGTGGCTGCCGATTAACAGTTCTTAACATGCGATTGAGTTAAAACTTGGGATTTGGGGGTTGTGACTTATACCGAATCTTATGACATCATCAATTTCAACGTCACATGACCCGATATCCAAAATGGCCGCCAAAAACAGGAAGTGGCTGCCGATTAACAATTCTTATCATGCGATTGAGTTAAAACTTGGGATTTGGGGGTTATGACATGTGCCGGATCTGATGACATCGTCGAACTTGATGTAACATGACCTTGAAAATCAATATGGTCGGTTGTATGACTTCATATTTGCTCGCAAATATTATTACCGTTTCTAGTTATAATTGCTATACACTTTTATCAAGAATTATTTGCTTTAGTCGTTTCTTTGCTTTCATTTAACCTATTCCTATTGGTATTTTATTACATAAATTAGGATATCATCTTTCTATAGTTAGCCAGCTTAGCTTAGCGGTAAGCGCATCTGTTTGACCAGCTGGTTGTGGTTTCCAATCTCATCAGGTACCCAAAGCGGTTTCGACTTTGAATGATCACATAGTCCCTTCAGGACTCAAAATAAATAATGAAGGTCACCTGTATGAACATAAAACACCGTGCAATGCAGATAAAATAACCCCATCTGTATGGTATGGCTCTATGCAGGAGGACGATGTCACAAACCAGTGCAGCTCCGGCCTTGAAGTACTATGCTTAATGCTGGGTCAAAGCAGCCAGTGGTTGAACATTGGGACTAGTGACTTGGAAACCTAGTGAAGTTTTTGTCTGAATAGACAGACAGCCATTATAGTCACAGTGATAATTTGTGAAGGTGACTTTAAATGATGTGGTAATACCAAGGAGAAACAGGTAGCAGTAGTAAGACATTTTTTAACTGATCCAAGTCTAATATCATCTGAACTTTATAGATAGACTGATAGATATAGTTGGGAAGATTAAAAGTAAGAGTAATCGCTGATTCAGTGAACAAGTGAATATTCAGATCAAGATCAATTTTCTTTAATCTTGTATATATATAATACATAGCTAGTTGTATAATCGTGAATGTTCATTATTGAGCTAAATCAAGGCTTGGGTAATACTGTGAAAATGTGACCTTGAGGTGTGTTCTGAAAATCTAAAAAATATGTTCAAGCTTTGATATACATAACAGTGTCATTTCTTAAAGAAATCATACAAGGAAACAATTTTCTTATCATGCTTTGATTAGTAGTTGGAAGAGGCTATTTATGGAGCAAGACACAAAAGCATATCCGATATCGGCGAGAATCTCAATGCAATGGATATTATACCTCTTCCCTGAAGATGTCAATTTTTTGTGCCAAATAAGGTTAAAGGAAATGCCTTCACAATCCTGTTCAGTCTTGCAAAGTCCTCATTTAGTTTTTTGGCCACATCTGTTACCAGGGAAATTAATACACTGTTAATGTTTGTTCTTCAGATTAGCTCTTTGGTTGGAAAAGAACAGACTGCTAGTCTGCGCATTCCTGTAATGCAAGATCGGTTTTCATTAGCATATTGACTATATCATGAACCATGAGGTTGTATCTCCAATGTTCCACAATTAGGCAAGCTAAACCTACCCTCCTAACCAAAGTTCTATGTAAGATAAACTGATATACAGTATTGATAACCATGGCCAATAACAGTAAACACGATTTACTAGCTGATAGAAATCTCACAGTAGTTCTAACAAACCCATAAAAGCTAATTCCTATAAGGATTTATTTTATGTTTGAAGTTCAGAGACGAAGATTGTTTTCCTGTTATCTTGATGTTTTGTAATTCTTTTCTAGGAAACCCAACGCATTACCAGGGCTGCCAAATGTTTTTTGTGGAGATTTTTGTTGGAATAGCGATGGCTTGGCCGTTCATAAGCATGGAGACCCCAAAATTGATTGCTGTCTAACTGTTTTGTTATTTACGACATACTTGGCCAACATAGACAAAAGGCCAAGGCAGGTTTGTTCGTGGGCAAAACGGAGTCAAATCAAAACAACATAGATTGAAAGCATGAATATGACTAGGTATCGAATCGAATTGAATCGAATGGGGATAATTAAAATCGGTTCAAACCTCAAAAAATAGTAGATAACCATGCTTTTTGAAAAACGTAGAAATGGAAAAAGAATAGATCTACTCTTAAAAGAGAAGAATTGGCCCTGCTCATTACTATGCTGCTCTTAGATAAACAAGAAACGAAAGGGATGTGGCGCAGAGTAAGGCCTACAGCTCCCATGCAAAAAAGACTACAGACTTGATGACTATATTTTATGTCGCGATCTTCCCGAACTCAGCAGTCAAACACAATCAGCTACAATTGTCAATATTTTTACTACCAATGTTGAATGTGAGCGACCACAATTGTCAAACTTTCAATCGCAAACATGCAATTTGATCCATGTCGCCTACAGATGTGTATCAAGAATTCAGAGTTTATTCCCAAAAAGGTTACCTCGTTTGTAGTTTAAACTTTTCATATCTGTGGTTGATCAAATTGTAATAATTGTGGTAGTTATCGTCACGACAGTTCTGTCAACAAAAACTGACCATCAATTCTGACGTACCTCATAAGAAATCAGTAATCACATCGCGAATCATTGATATAATTCATCATTGTGCAATGCTCCATTCCCCCAAGCTACCTGTGACTTAGGACAACCAACCAAAATGCTCAGATATATTTATATCCAACCAATCATATGTTGCGTGGTTTGGTGTACACCTATAAATAGAGTTGCCTCGGCATTTGTTTCTCAGTTTCCATGCAACATAGGTATTAGTTTATTGAATACATTACAAGTTGCTATAGGCATCATGAGGCCAGGCAGCGTGCTTGCAGTTTTGATAGCAGCGGGTTAGAATAGATGCAAATTGTTTCTTTTGCAATTCAAAATTGAAAAGTTTTCCGTAGTTGAACACAGATATCATGTTCGAAATCCATGTCCTTTATAAAAAACATTTTCAGCCATGTCTTTCATATGTCTGTCCACATACCATGTATATATTATTTCCCTGTAGATGCAAACTACAACTCTATACAGTCCATTTATTTGTGGCTTTTATTTTGCAGTGGCAGCATCAGGGGCAAATGGCTGCAGCAACGGTTGGGTAAAATCGCCAGCCACAGGCAGATGTTATAAATTTGTTGTTGATAGAAGCGTCAATTGGGGAGAGGCAGAGGGCCTGTGCAGTATCTATGGTGGAAGACTGGCTACTCTACGTACTTCTGATGACTTGGTCTTTGTCAATGGTTACAGAGTAACGTACTATGGTGAGTTTATCTAAAAATGCTTTGTAATAATGTCTATGTATGACATTGTCCCAACTTGTCAACTTGTGTATCTTGTGAGATCTTCTGCTCAGCAACCATAGAGTCCCAATCGTACCTTGGAGGTCTCACCAGCAGAAAGATACTGTTTAACTTGCAAACTTTGTGTAGTATGATGTATTGTTGTCACAATCTAATCGTAATATTGGTTGCACAAGCTCCCTTCACCAATATGGATGCACTCAGATACACAATTTAAAGACAGCCATCTAATCTGAAGAAGGGGCAGCCTACAATAAGATACCCTACATTTTGGTTTCTGTTATTCTTAAGTTCTGAATACTGCTTTTCTCTAGGTTTCAAAGGTGACTTCTGGCTGGGAGGAAGGAAGATTGGTGGACAATGGTATTGGAAAACTAGCCCTCCAGCACAAAGAATTGCCTCGAACCTAATGCTATGGGAACCCAGTCAGCCAGACAACTGTTGTGGCGGTGCATATTGTCTTCAAATGATTGCAAGATCGGATGGAAAAGTGAGATGGGATGATACTTTATGTAGCACTCATAAGCACTTCATCTGCGAGAAGGAAACCTAAAATATGGGCATTCACCATCGGTTACTGATTACATTTCCGAGTAAACGGCTTCATTATTACAAAAAAATTACACAATGTTTAAAATTCATTAAAAAAACTATTCGAAAACCAACATTCTTATTTCATTCAATTCCCTGCTCAAGGTTATATTAAAGGAAAACGCAACATACTCGCAGTATGTTTTCATGAAATACAGAGTTTTTTACACCTAAAGAACTCATTTTTTCTTGAGCAATGTGACAAGGATCAGTTATTTAATAACACAGTACTGTGTTATAACTGGTAAAATTTACTAGCTTTAATCTGGCCTCAGAGCCTCATACTTTGTAGTTATCTTATATTACCTTAAGCATTATCCTGTACCACGGCGCACCTCATAGCGAGTTTATGCAAATTTACTTTTCTCGTCAGTTCGCGGGTTTTACTCATCCTTTTCAATCTAGACAACTGAAGTGACAAGTCGTCTTTTCACAATTCCCACCCTCTTGCCCTAAAATACTGCCTTATGTTACTATATTTCTCAGCGTGTGAAAGGTGACTTGGGTGCATGTGTGGTTGGTGCTAAATTTTCTGCCTTTTCTAAAGGATCGAGGCCGAATTTCCTCCTATAAAGTTCTTGCCCTGCCCATGCTGTTCTCCAGCAACTTAAATGTTTATTTCTAACTTATTGGGGGTTAACCAGGAAATGGCGTATTAGTCGCCCCTCTCCTATAGGGGAACCCCCAGCTATCCTGTTAATCATCTTATCCCTTGTTCTGAATTAATCGGAAACGTGCTTCATGACATCACAGTTAAAGTACTGACATCTGGTTGATTTCTTGATGGTCAGAATGTGAAAGCTGCTATGTTGGTATATTATGCTATGCTACAGAGGAATAAGTGCTTTTAGAGGTGTATGTGCTCGAACGAACAACTTGATTGTTGGCAACAATAGTTTCTTCAATTGTTGTTATTATTTATGAAAAGAAAGCCCTGATCAATGAGCGTAGACATAGACATACATCGTAGTCTATAGTATGATGTGCTATAGTAAATGTGCTGCCATTAGAGTTTCCAATGATCACCATTGTCTAAAAGCTCAAATTTATAGTAATATATACAAGCAGGACACAATTCATTGGAATAGAGTTAACATGACAAAAATATAAACGTATTTGCACTTACATGACTGGTTTGGCTGGAAATCAATTTAATCCAGGAGAAAAGTTTATATTCGGCAGAAAAATTGCCACAGAGGATGCTGCCTCATTGGCATGGCTGTATCCTCAACACTGACAAAAAATTGTCATTATCATGAGTTGTGCCCAAAATAATACAAAAGGAACGCTGTGGTGCATTTCAGCTTGTTAAAGCTATATATTGTTAATGATAGGTTATGATGGTGAATCTAAATGTGTGTTAAAGTCTTATTTTACATGGTTATTGTCATTGCATCAATATTTAATAATAATACAAAAAAAAACCCTGGCATTAAACGTCCTAAAACAGGTAGGAATCGAGGTTCTTTTTCGATTGCTCCGGTTTGTCTTTTGATTAAGAATTCAGAGTCGTTTGCCTGTAACAGTCTTTTGAGATTTTCTCTCAAGGATTTGGTTTGGAGGACTGGACGTATTAGTTAAACTCAAAATGTATCTCCTTCGATAATGGAACTATTTTTTGACATTTCATGCCGCAATGCTATGCAATGAGCCTGGGGAGTGAAGTGAGAAAATTAGGCCTTATATGTACATTGTGAGGGCGTTTTTCATTTCTAGTGTAATTTATCTTCATGGTTTGGACATATCAACAGGTATGTTTCAAGAATTTTACTTATTATCATTTAATTTGCAAGAACAATAGCAAAGTATTTTTTTAGTATGTGAATTAATCTGTGACTCGTTTACGGTCACCACGAGCTGGATGATCTCATCCAAGCGCACAAATATATAATCTGGCCACACCTAGGCCTGTCGGTGACAGGTCCCGTAATGTCCGCCTCGAATCAACCGGTAGATGAATCTGGGTGATCAGCATTCCCTCCATTAGAGTGAGCCTGGTGAGCTGAAGTACAGCAGGACCTAATTCTATGTTGTTATGATATGAAGCTGCTGGATATTTGTCACTATGTGACTGGTATTTATGGTGATGGATATTTCAAATTTACCTCTTCCTGGTCTGTTTTTATGTCACTAACTAATTAGAGATGTTCATGAGCTCATCTAGTTTTAGATGTGAAGATGATAAGGTGAACAGTTCATTGAATCCTTTCCCAGTATTGAGATATAATTGAGCTGATGTCAACAAGAGTTGTCTCCTTCTCTCTTGTAAGAAGACAATCTTGTTTGAGCAAAATTGAGCTGATATTTATAACGGTAATAAAGTTTAAATGATTATTTGAACAATGAATTCTTGGCCTTGTAAATAATATATATTATCAAAATTTAATTCAAGTATAATTGTATTATCATTGTCTGAGCAAAGCATACCTTAGCTGATCTAGTTCAAATATCGCTACCATTACTACTGTCTTATCACCAATTGATAACGCTTGCAGGTTAATATCAATCAACCGAATGCAGAGAAACTGGGTGTTAGAGATTTTAACTGCAACATAGATAACCGCGCTTGCAGTTTTGCTTCGCTTATTTGTCAGGCTATTAAGATGAGGCCGTTTAGCTTATTACACAGCAGTCTGCAGTCACAACTTGAACAAGGAAGTTAGTAACAAGCAGTGGAGATTTAGATAGAGCAACACACAGAGAGTTAACAGGACATAACCATTGAAAATATCAGGTCAGTAGGATGTACAATCAAGGCATTAGGTACTCTAACTCTCTCTGACTCTTTATATAAGGGTGTCGAACTTCTAATCCCTTTTTTTCAGTTTTGTATCACAACTTACTCTGGTTAGGGATTAGGGTCGCTAACAGAGGTTTTTTTATGGCGAGATATGTGTAACTTCATTGAGACATTGATATGAAGGTTATTGCATTCTATTGGTAACAATACTGTGATCTCTATTACTGCAGGCTCTGCGATGATACATTAATCTTACATTTCGGAATGCTTAACTTGAAGACTCCCTCGTACTATTATACACATGTCTTGCTTGCTCACAGCGGACCCCTTCCACTTTAATTCATTGTTTGGGGAAAGAAAGTGGGATATAATAGAGTGTCCTCATTTTTGTTCTCATTCCCTGACCCACTTTAGAATCACTTGTCAGTGTGATAAAAACATACCCCAGCTAATATAAATTCCTTTGAGTCCATATCAGCCCTTTCATTGAATGCGACTGATAAGTAGTGAGTAATTGAACCCTTACAGGTCGACCTCCATCAATCAATCACATATAATCAGTGTGTTAAAAAATCGAAACTGCCACATGGATTTCCCTCTTGTCACAGTTTTGTTTTGCTTATTTGTCAGCCAGTTAACTTATTACACAGCAGTCTACAGTCACAGCTTGAACAAGGAAGTTAGTAACAAGCAGTGGAGATTTAGTCATAACTACACACAGAGAGGTTACAGGACATAACCATTGAGAATATCAGGTCAGTAGGATGTACAATCAAGGCATTAGGTACTCTGAAGCTGCGTTTACATTAGGCCGTCTTTTGGCCCAGTCTTGAGTCTGACCGACAAATTACTAAGACGGAGGCTGAGACTGTGTAGTGTGAATAACAAAAACGGTTGACTGACCTTGTCTGACCAGCTTTTAAGACGGTGTTTGGCAATTCAAGCAGTGCTTGTTTTGCCGTCTCAAGACTGCTCGTCTTAACACAAATCCCTAATTTAGCGATCACAATACTGCCCTTTGTTCTATCACTCACATTTATTTTCCCTGAGACTGACATTGGCTAAGCCGGTGCTATGTAAACACATGCCAGTCTCAGACTCTGGCTCAGACTTGGAGTTAAAGACTGCTCAGTCTCGAGTTGGTGGCCAGCTGACGGAGACGGCCTAATGTAAACGCAGCTTAACTCCCTCTGACTCGTTATATAAGGGTGTCGAACTTCTAATCCCTTTGTTCAGTTGCGACTGATAAGTAGTGAGTAATTGATAACCCTTACAGCTGGTTAACCCCCATCAGTCAATCACATATAAACTGTGTGTTAAAAAACCGAAACTGCCACAGGGATTTCCCACTTGTCACAGTTTTGTTTCGCTTATTTGTCAGGCAGTTAACTTATCACACAGCAGTCGGCAGTCACAGCTTGAACAAGGAAGTCAGTAACAGACAGTGGAGATTTAGTTAAAACTACACAGAGAGGTTACAGGATATAACCATTGAGAATATCAGGTCAGTAGTATGTACAATCAAGGTGTTAGATACTCTCTCTAACTCTTTTAGGGTGTTGAACATCTAATCGACTTGTTCAGTTTTGTATCACTGCTTACTCTGGTTAGGGATTCGGGTCGCTAATAGTGGTTTTTTTTTATGGAGAGTAACTACATTGATATGAAGGTTATTGCATTCTATTGTGAACCATACTGTGATCTCTATTACTGCTGGCTCTGCGATGATACATTAATCTTACATTTCGAAATGTTAAACTGGAAGACTCCCTCCTATTATACACATGTCTTGCTCACAGCGGACCTCTTCGGCTTAAATTTAGTTTTTGGGGGAAAGAAAGTGCGATGACCCACTTTAAAATCACTTGTCAGTGTGTTCAAATATACCCCAGCTAATATAAATTCCTTTGAGTCCATATCAACCCTTTCATTGAATGCGACTGATAAGTAGTGAGTAATTGATAACCCTTAGAGGTTAACCTCCATCAGTCAATCACATATAAACAGTGTGTGTTAAAAAATTGAAACTGCCACATGGATTTCCCTCTTGTCACAGTTTTGTTTTGATTATTTGTCAGGCAGTTAACTTATTACACAGCAGTTTGCAGTCACAGCTTGAACAAGGAAGTTAGTAACAAGCAGTGGAGATTTAGTCATAACTACACACAGAGAGGTTACAGGATATTACCATTGAGAATATCAGGTCAGTAGTATGTACAATCAAGGTGTTAGACACTCTCTCTAACTCTTTTAGGGTGTTGAACATCTAATCGCCTTGTTCAGTTTTGTATCACTGCTTACTCTGGTTAGGGATTCGGGTCGCTAATAGTGGTTTTTTTTTTATGGAGAGTAACTACATTGATATGAAGGTTATTGCATTCTATTGTGAACCATACTGTGATCTCTATTACTGCAGGCTCTGCGATGATACAGTAATCTTACATTTCGAAATGTTAAACTGGAAGACTCCCTCCTATTATACACATGTCTTGCTCACAGCGGACCTCTTCCGCTTAAATTAAGTGTTTGGGGGAAAGAAAGTGCGATGAACCAGTTTAAAATCACTTGTCAGTGTGTTCAAATATACCCCAGCTAATATAAATTCCTTTTAGTCCATATCAGCCCTTTTATTGAATAACCCTTACAGGTTAGCCTCCATCAATCAATTACATCTAAACTGTGTGTTAAAAAACCGAAACTGCCACAGGGATTTCCCACTTGTCACTGTTTTGTTTCGCTTATTTGTCAGGCAGTAAACTTATCACCCAGCAGTCGGCAGTCACAGCTTGAACAAGGACGTTAGTAACAAGCAGTTGAGATTTAGTTATAACTACACACAGAGAGGTTACAGGATATACCCATTGAGAATATCAGGTCAGTAGTATGTACAATCAAGGTGTTAGATACTCTCTCTAACTCTTTTAGGGTGTTGAACATATAATCGCCTTGTTCAATCTTGTATCACTGCTTAGTCTTATTAGGGATTAGGGTAGCAAATAATGGCATTTTATAGTCAACCAACTGAGATCTCAATTATGGAGAGCTCATTGAATTCCATATCTGGAATAGCACCATTAGCTTTCTTTTGCAAAACAAAGGGCTTGCAAAAATAGCCAGTCCCTAGTAGCAATCTAGAAATGCCCTAATCATCGACACTGTAGGGGTATAATTACTGTTTGCAATTTTGTAAACAAGACAATTTCTCAGGCTAATTATTCATGCTACTAGGGACAGCCAATCAGATAATAGTCAGATGGGTCCTTGTCATTGAATCTAATTCAGTGGTCCTTGTGTTTAGTGTCCTAACCGTATAACGCTATGATACTATTTCCATTCTAAGAGAAGACTCTAATTCAGTGGGAGAGCTATATTACTAGATTTGTAGTCACCCTTCTGTTAATATACATACACAGGGCATGCTCACAGCAGGCACTTTGCAAATAAAATTCATTGTTTGGGAGGGGCAGGGAGAAAGAGCGAATTTAAAAGAGTCTCCTCACTTCTGTGGTAACACTCGGATGTGATTCTCAGTTTGCTATCGATGGCGATGTGCGTCTTCACCTGAGCAAGCAAGCACACCCACATATGGAAAGGCGGGGCCCCCCCTGATTTTCTTGTTCTAAGTATTGTTATTAGCAATATTATGTCGATAATTTATTCACGCTTTTAGATCCACTGGGCGACACAGCATCACATAAGAGAAATGGCCGTCTCAGTAGCAGAAGATGCACCACATCTGGTAACATGTGGTAACTGCCTCGAGGAAGAGGGGTTTATCCATAACCCGATGTTTCTGCCCTGTGCTCATGTCTGCTGTGAGACTTGTCTGAGGAGGCAACTCAAGAAGACTGATGTAATCGAATGTAGGGTTTGTCAGTACGTATCAGGTTCACAGAGCATCTAATATGACAGTGTTTCTAAGAACAGTCTTGCAACGAGTCTCTGGTTTGAACTATCAACTATATATTTTATTGTTGTGTAGCTCCACATTGATTCAACTTATCTAGTCAGGTGATTAACACCATTTATCTGTAGCCGATTTAAAACATTCCCTTCACATGATTTCCTGTTGTGCAGGAAAGGGGGCGGGGCAGTGTTGGAGGGAGAGCTGGCAGGATAGAATAAGTTGGATGCGTTTCGGGATGGTCTAAAGTGGGAAAGTTGGCTTCATGGTGCTGGCCACATTGTCGGGAGATAGTAACTCCACTGTATCCTTCACTAATTCAATTGCAACATTACTCCGCTCGATAATTGATTAAGTATGACATAAAGCGCAACATTTTTTGATTTGTAGAAACAAGTGCAAGGTGGTTATAGACAAACTTTCTTCAGCCTTAGAGGATGTGCATCCTACTACATTCTGTGAACCATGTGAGAAAAGTGGAAAACTAAAGATGACCGCCAACACTTACTGTCTGACCTGTGAACATAAGTACTGTGCTGCTCATCAAAAGGTATATAGTAATCAAGGACTGTAGCTGTGTGTCTGTTAGGCAATTTGGAGAACTAATTTTACAATTCGAATGGCATTAACAACGATAGCTACGGAGTGTTTTATCAAGGTGTTAGAGTTAGTGTCTCTAACTCTAACTCCTTGGTTTTATACATCATAATTTTTTAGGGAGCCAAGTGTAAAGGGAGAAAGAGAACTATCCTTTAGCTGTGATAAATGAGATTTGAATAATTTTGTCATTACAGCTTCACATTGAGCTAAACTGGCATCACGAGACTCAGAGTATAAAGGAGTACATGAGATCAACCTCAACAGTAGATCAGCAGAAGTTCTGTGAGACTCATAAAGATCAAGTAATCACTTTTGGATGTTCTAAGTGTTGGAAGGTTTACTGTGTGTACTGCGTGTCTACTGTAACTGGAAATTGTGAAAGTGGTGAGATATATGTAATTCCGCATCATCATATTATTATTGTATATACAGCAGCAGATTGGATAACGGTTTTAGTTTCTAAACACATTAAAAACAACTCAAATTGAGCGCTCTTCTAATCTGAGAGGACAACTCTCTTGGTTACACAAAGAAAAGTCATAGATTTTCGCTGAGATGGCTTACAACACAAAATTCTGACTCTATTCAACTTAATCATAACTGGGTGCCAAAAATAACTGGAAAAGGGGTTTCGGCCTATCAAGATAGTTAATATATTTTTCCCAATTTCCAAATTTGACACCACAAGGAGTTTGCTGAGTCCATTCTGAGAGTTTGTGAGAAAAATACCCGAGGCTCGATGTCATGGGAATAACTCATATGAGATGCATAAAGAGAGTTGGAAATGATAAAATTCTAGGATTTTCCTTATCATAATTATTAGGTATTATTGAGCTGTTGAAATTGAGATAAATCTGATCTGATATGTGTTTTTTTTTTGACAGCAACTCGTGTTATCCTGAGCGCGCGAGTAAATACATCTTTTTGCCTTGCATTTATATCACATCATATTTATGGGTAGATGGATGTGTAAGGAGCGGATCACTGATCCAAGACGGCCGGTATCTGATCCCTGGCATAAAAGTTGGTGTCAGGAAAGGCAGTCGTATGATGACCAAAGACACAGGCTATCATAACCATTGACAGGTGTTTTTTAGCTATTCAGATTACAATCTAAAAGGGAGGTCATTATTTTACAACTCAAACATTTTTCTCTGTCTTTCTAGCAGGATCTTCGCACAAGCTTTTACCTCTCAAAGAGCTGACAGCTGAGGTGAAGAAAGCATTTGAGCCGAAACAAGCAGAAGCTGAGGAGTTGTTTGATAAATGGTCAGCTGTGATGAAGGAGGCAGCGATCACTCTGTCTAACTGGGATACAAAAACTGAGGAAGGAGTCGGACTTATTGATGATACAGAGGAGAAACAGGTATTGTTATCACAGTCATAATGAATAAATGAAAAATATTTTGTTGATACCTTATCGATAGGTATTGGAAGAGAATACAAAATGTTATAACACTGAATCTTGATGAAATACAACTCTGCGTGAGATAGATAGGTTTGACCGGTCGAAATTTACCGTAAAAAAAAGTCATCTTTCACTTATTGCCTACTACTTTTATAGATACAAGCTATCAGAGAGAAATATGGAAAGTTAAAGGAGGAGTATATCACAAACAGAAGCAGCACTAAAGATAAGCTAACAGAGTATATAGAGAAGGATGCTGGACTAAAACTCACTGAGTTTCATGAACAGATTAAAACTTTCCGGTCTGATCTATCTAAACAACACTGTGTAAGTTGTTCAATCAATTTTGAGGTTGTGAGTCTTTCACTGCTTTTGTCCTACTTAGGGTAGCAAAGAGGATTGAATATATCAAGTTGTCCTCTCATTGACATTGAGGCAGCAACTTCAAAATAATGTTTTTATCGTTTATTTGGTCGGAGGCTTGAAAAGACAGGCTACCCAACTCAAGCTTCGTCAGTTGTTGCAATATCAGTTCCACATGAAATTAATGCCTTTATAGTAGTAGATCACCATATAAGTCAGTAAAAGCTTTCTGAAACCAAAACTCCACCCATTTGTAAAGTTTATTGTGAAATTTCCAAAAGAAAAAACTCTGGGTACCAGTCTTCAACGAAAACATTTCTTAATTTCCTAATTTTCTTAATTATAGTAGCTATAAATTAACATACACATCGAATTGCCTTCTTATTTTACAGGTTGATTTGCTGCGAACAAAGAAGATATTAGAGACTAAACTGGATGATATGGCTGTTGACGAATTCAAAGGTCTAGTGGTGGAAAATCAACTGAATATCCAGACCAATGGTATATATGTTTTTCCTGCTGCTTCAATCGTCATCTCGCCATCTTGCCACCCTCCACGTTATAATGCTATGAAAATTTGCGTGCAAACCTGCAAAGTGATTAATTGATGCAATAAGTTTGAAGTGGAAATGTTGGGCTCTGCATGAGGAGCCACTAACTGAGGAACAAACCTGATAATGCGAAGGATGGCATTAATCCTAGTAAACGATTTGTTTTAAGTGTCTTGTTCATTTCTAAACCGCGTAAAAACAAAAAAATAATTTGTTATATTTCAGAATCTGACACCACAGAGATAAACGCTGCTCTGGTTCCGACAGACGACTTTTTGATCGGTGATGACCTCATGAGAAGTAGAAAACCTCCGACCTCGATACGGCTGGTGAAGCAGCTGGCAGCAAATGACTATTGCCTCACATCATGTAGTTATAAAGGTGTAACTTATGTAGGTCTAACCAGCGGCTCAATCAACAGAATAGATGAAGCTGGTAACAAGACAGCAGACTTCATCAAACTATCCAAATACATCCTCACCATAAGAGCTCATCAGGATCGACTCTACATTCTCATGTGCGGACAACCTTACAAGATCTATGTGTATGATTTGAATGGTCAACAGACCACCTCCTGGGATCACTCAGACAGCAATGGCAATGGCAATTACCATGGGAGCAAACTGTGCATTGTGAACAATCAGATTTTTGCTGCTGATGCCACCAATAAGAGAATCACTAACTATAATCTCAACGGGAAAGTGATGAGACAGATTCCATGTCCTACAATCCCGACCAACACCAACATATCCATGTGTTCAGCAGGAGAAAACTCTGTCATCATCACCACTTACTCACCTGCTCAGGTATTCAAGTTCAACATGAGAACAGAGACTGTACTCTGGACTACAAGCCTCACAGCAGTACCACTCTCTGTAGCCTGCAGTAATGATGTAGTACTGGTCAGTGGAGATGGATACGGGGGCAGTAAGAGAGGTGTATGGATAGAAGTTCTAAATACAGCGACTGGTGAGAACTTTACTCGTTAAATTATATTATATACATGTAGGTCTTTCATATAACAATAGAGTACTACAAAGTCCTGGTTAAATTAGTTTAGGGATTAGGGGATCAGTACCCTCATCGAAGCAACCAAACCACCAGTTAAATGTACGGATTTTGTTACCTTGTTCTGTGCGGTCTAATGTATGCGCATACTTTCTTATCCTCTATTGCAAATTTCAGGTGAACACATAACAGAATTTAACGATCAAGAAGGAGTACAGACTGAGGTGTTGGATTTATGGACAGAGAATAACAGGCTGCTGGTGTCCAGTTATTTTCAGAGCTCTGTGCTGTGTTATGAACTTCTCTATGATTAATGTTTAGCTTTCAGTAACTTTATATAGGCAGTGAACTTCTATATAAATTATGATTTACAGAAAACTGTTGCCCACTTGATGATTAAATTTCTAATAAACAAAATTTACTTTTAGATATTATAATGTTGAGGTTAACCTTATCATCATAAAGCTCACCGCTATCAAGGCAGATAAACTTCATACTTTATAGAGTTCAAACCAAGTTAAATCATCAATTGTCATAAAAAATCATTGACAGTTGATGGCGTTGTTTACAAAAGTGCTAGCTAACATTTCCCACCTATTTTATACATTCCCTTTACAGTTATTTCCATCTCTCTCAATTTGAAGCCGTCCGTTCCTGCAAAAATATGTTTTATGTATTTAAATTTATGTAATTTATATAAAAACATTTATTATTTACGCCTGAAATCAACAGGACCCAAATTCTGACCTTAGCGGTTAGTCTCAGCAGGGGAGGGGAATTCAATTTTTACTGGACTGAGCCCCTATTGATAGCTTCTAACCTATTTATTTTCCACCATAAGTAAGCTGTTTACTCCATGATTTATTTCCATTTCACACAAAAAATACAGATTTAAACTTCTTTAATTTCAACTGCATAAGCAAGTAGTTCCGGCGCCACAGTACTGTCCACCAAAGTCGACATGTTCTGATAGGATGGTACTGCAATTGTAATTAGCAGTAGGCAAAAGACTGAGATACATCGAAGTCATCAGGCCATTTTGAATCCAGCTTGAATATACATGTTAAGGCTTTCCAGAGAGTCAACCTAAACGCAAGTGCTACAGTCAGGATGGAGAACATCATTACAGTTAAAATAAGCAGTACTGTATTTTTAGTAAAACACGCATTATAATAACAACATGGCAACTTTGGGAACAGGACGTTTTCCAGAGCACCATGCTGATAGATACAATAAAATAGTTTATGCATTGATGCCCGAACGGTGTCGACAAGAGAGGCAGTGGTTTCAAGACAGATTGACCAGCTTTCTTACTAAATGTGAGATCATCCTGGATAAACTCTCTCCGCAGACAGTTTAAAAAATTTGAACAAGGTGAATAACTCATGCTCAATATCAATTCTTAGAGCTTCTCTTAGGTGCCATGATCTAGTTTCAGATTATGAAGAACTTACCGTGGACGCTTGCGACTAGAAACTGACGTAGCAGCAGCACAAACACAGGAGGCAGCAAGAACCGATGACAGACGATCACTTTCCGTTAGTGACTTTTTTAGTATAATTTGCTGTAGCTAAGTCTGTTTCTGTTTCATACTAAATTGTACCACATACATTGGGTTCACATATTCTTTGAAAATATGAATATTTGTCGAGGAAAGGGGTCTTTACATACGGCAACTACCCTCTGCTCCTAGCCGTGCACTGGGCTTTGCATATGTCCCTGATTGTTCCTTAGGTGTCTTATTATCCTCTGTGGAAAACTACCGTGGTAAATTTGTGATGCTGGAAACAGATGTTAACTCATCCATGTAAGCAAATCTTGTTGCATATTTTGGCATAAGATACTTCATTCATAGATCGGGCTGAGAAACGGTGACGGTCCTATTCTTGTAGTATCTTCATGGGAAGGACTATTCAGTGGTTTATTCTCCTTTGATGCGATGCCAGTAGGCCTAACCCCGAGCGGGCGTCAGTGCCATTAGCGCTTTGTGGTGGCTGATAAATCTGATCGATCTGTGTTAGATCTCCCGGGTGACTCAACGTCTTTATTGAAGATGGAGTCAATCACTGGGTCAGAAAACTCCACTGAGAGGTGGTTCAGGGGGGTCTTTCAATTAGAAAGAGCGATCCTTTACTAAAGCAAGTTATCACTATCACATCGCTTCAAAATGATCACTCACTTGGTCTTTCAATTAGACGAAATCGCTCACTCAGAATGTATATAGTTCCATCAAGTGAGTGAGAGATCTGAAAGCGAGAGCCTAACAGGTATCACTCACTCAGGGAGTGAGCGATCAGATTATGATTTTGGCTCTTTTTAATTGAAAGACCCCCCTGACTAAAACATCTATTGCCCACTCAGACGGTCTCTGGAAAGCGAATAATAAAAACCTTCACCGGTAATATTTGCTTGTTGTGCAATGGAGAGTTGTCTCCTCATTGATTATTTTGAGACAACTCTAAACAGGAAATGTATGATCGGCCATATTGGAACTTATGCAGACAACATACCATTTGATTCCATCTGCCTAAGCTGCTTTCTTTTCGAATTGTTTAATTCTTTAAACAAATGTCTGTATGAGTTTTTTTAATAAGTGAGAAAATGAAAACAGCTACAACCAATCAACTAACCTTCATCGCTGAAGCTTCTGGTACTCAACTATGATTGGAGAGTGGATGTTTGTAATAGTAGAAACTTGCCCTGCTATTAATTATTTAATTATTATTTATAGGTCTCGAGAATTCTCCCTGTTGGAGAAGATACAATTCATAGATAGAATAGATAAGCATCTGCAGTTACAAGGATGTAAACTTTGCCAAAACCAATGTACATATTGATCCATGGCCATTGGTTTTGTCAAAGAAGTACACATGCTTTTACTTCTAGTCAACTTGTTGGCTCAAATCAGTTCAGAGCCAACGCATTGACATCACAGTCACATTGGCTGACATGCTTGTAACATTTTCAGCGTCTAGATTAAGATAGATATATGCCTATGTTATTGGGGGGGGGGAGGTAGAAGTGTTTGAACATGCACATTGGTTGGCAACGTAAACATGCTTGTTACTTTAGATGCAATTGATGAGGTGATCCGATTTCAATTTATGTAAATTATACCTCCCTTAATTAGTAGTGGCCCAGGGGGGTTCTTTCAATTAAAAACAGCAATTCACCATCTGTGAGTGCCCGATTCGAGAATGAGACTCCAAGAGTGTTCAATGGAAAAATGATTTTCGCTCTTTTTAATTAATCAAACCTGTCCTGCTTGTGTGGGTCCCTGTCCCTGATTGGACACTTGATTTTGTGTGTTTCACTAAACATAAACTGTGTAGAAAAATGTTCTATAAAACCAATATGTTTGACGCTTGGTTTCACCACAACTGTAAACTGACAAGTTATTCTTTGAGCGGCTCTTGCGAAACTAATTTCTGATCATAACAGAATAAAGTACAGTTGTAAAATACCCTTTCCCAGTGGCTCCTACATATTGTAGCAGCGGATGGATTGTGTAGACCCACGAATAAGTGTAGCAAAAGTAGAGAACTGAGGCTAGCATACAAGCTCCCCAACTGTCGATCACACACAACCAACATGCATTCAGACAAGCAAACTTTGCCTGCCTTTGTACTCATTTGTTCACCAAACAAAAGGCCTTTTGTTATACAACTCTCATAGGTGTCTTGGGACATGTTTCCCAGACATCCCCCCCCCCCCCAGGGCCTATCCAACATACTACAGCATAACTGTGCTTTATTTTGTAATGATGGAAATATGCTATTTTTGATCCCTTTTATACTCTTGAGCTGAACTCAGTAAATATATAATTTACGCTTAATGTTTAGAATAATATCCATCTCATATTGAAGCCGAAATTACGATGGATGTAATTATTTTATTGGGATAAAAATCTCAAATTTTTTGTTAAATTGATCAACTTTCAGTTATGCTAACATCTTGTGCATTTGTGGTTACCTGGTGGTTTCTTCTTCACTGAATATGTTAAGAGATTGAGAGCAAAAGAAAGTGCATGGTGACCCTGATTCTGAGTTTACTATGATAGTTTGTAGTCGGTGTATTTTTGAGCTCTCCTTCTGCCTCTATCCATCAAACATGCAGGGATAAAGCCCAAATTATCTGATAAACTCTCCGCTAAGTAACCTTGTAGCCATCTGTTAAAGAAAACTAAAATTAAGGTAATGTCAAAGACCGATCCGAATATCAACATATACCGTTGGAAAGCTGCCGAGCTACTGAAAATGAAAACCTGAACAAAAGCTTGATTCGATGACGCTGTGTCATTTTAGGAAGGAAATGAGGCAGAAAACGCTCTTTTTGTCGATGCAGATTGAGCAGTCAAATTAATTGCAAGATATTTCAAATCAGGTGGAATGTATTCTTAAAGATTGTGTTCATTGTAAAATTTGATTTTCTTTGATATATGACTAGTCTAAATTGACTTTTTACTCACGCCATACAGCGCATTTTTTTTGTGAAGCCGTGAAAATATGTGAAATTTCAATCATTAATTCACAACAGATCATAGGCTCGAATCAAAAATAATTAAGATTTTCTCTTAGAGTACTCTTCAAATGTCATACATATTGACTTTCAAAAAATTAGCTTGCATATTGCAATGACAGTAGACTCTCGAATACGGCTAATATTTTCGCCACCTTTGCATAACGCCAAACATGCTGTCCAAATAACCATTATTGTGGCCAAACAAAAATTTTTTGAAAGTTCTCACATACGAAGCCGCTTTCATTAACCATGGTGCACACAGGAAATGCCAACATAATTTTTCATTGCCTCTTTATTTTTCTTGAATTTAACGCAAAAGAATGCCAAAAAACAGCTATTGTTAGGGACTTTTGAGGTCTTTTTAAGGACTTTTGAGGTGTTTTTTTGGCATTCTTTTGCGTTAAATTAAAAAAAAATGAAGATGCAATGAAAAATTATGTTGGCATTTCCTGTGTGCACCATGGTTAATGAAAGCGGCTTCGTATGTGAGAACTTTCAAAAAAACTTTGTTTGGCCACAATAATGGTTATTTGGACAGCATGTTTGGCGTTATGCAAAGGTGGCGAAAATATTAGCCGCATTCGAGAGTCTACTGTCACTGCAATATGCAAGCTAATTTTTTGAAAGTCAATGTGTATGACATTTGAAGAGTACTCTAAGAGAAAATCATAATTAATTTTGATTCGAGCCTATGATCTGTTGTGAATTTATGATTGAAATTTCACATATTTTCACGGCTTCACAAAAAAAATGCGTTGTATGGCGTGACGTAAAAAGTCAACTTTGACTAGTCATATACCAGAGAAAATCAAAATTTATGCTGAATGAAATCTCTAAGTATACATTCCACATGTTTTGAAATTTTTTGCAATTAATTTGACCCCTCCATCTGCATTGACAAAAACAGCGATTTTTGCCTCACTTCCTCCCTAAAATGACACAACGCTATCGAATCAAGTTTTTGTTCAGGTAATCATTTTCAGTAGCTCGGCAGCTTTCCAACGGTATATGATCTGTTGATATTCGGATCAGTCTTTGACATTACCTTAAGCAGAAGTACAGTAGTTTGGTTCAATGTAATGCACAGAGTAGTTACAGTGGAGATGCCCGTTGTGTCCTACTGTACAATTCTCCCTACAGCTGTTAAATCTAAGGCTAAATGATACACACTGGTCGCTTACACTACTAGAATGAGGATCTCTTTTTGGGAAATATTGTGTTGACAATGTTGCATTTAGTTCGTTCTTTTTTCGCTAGTGAGCCGGCTGCAACTTGATAATCCAAACGCAGGGAAATTGGATCATGTTTGATCTGAATGGCTTGTTCGCTGAATGGTATTGCAGGTCACCAAGCTCCTAACCTAGTATCAGCTGTGAATCTTGCTCTTGATGAGATGACAACTCCCGTATATCAGCCCGGTGTAATAGCTAACGCAGCATCGCTGGCTGTCAGTATACTTAAATCTCCCAAAGCTGTCGGTGTCAAAAGAGATAGCTCATGTCTCCCAACATCAACACAGGTAGATGTTAGTCTGATGCCTACGTGTTTGTTTGAATCATGTAGGTTTGAGAAGGATAAGAAAGGTCCATTATATCTGACTTTTAGTTATTGTAAATTCAGCGGAGAAGGTTAAAAGGGTTTGAATGGTCAGGGTGTGTTGGTTGATCTTCTCACCTAATGATTGTTACCCACCTTTGGTGAATGTAGTGGAGGTGTCGGTGATCATGTCTATATCTATCCAAGTTTGATCAGTGAGTATGGAATATACTCTCTCTGGTTTATATAATCAGGTTACATGACACTAAAGTAATATATTTCTGCATTGTGAACAGACAATTCTCCTGTTGGCGTCCTGTTAGTTCCCAAAATTCTCTAAATTTATCTATTCTAGGTATCATTTCAACCCCAAATCACCCCAAAAACAAAGCATTATTGCAAACTTAGGCTAGTCAGCTGACTAGAAAACTATTTGATTCCTCAATCAGTTCGAGATGAGATTGCTTGTTGCGGCCAAATACCCAGCTTATGTGATTGTGTATGCATATCATAGCTTAGATATTGTCCAGCTTCCTCATGTAATGATTGGTACAATACAATATGAAACGAACTATGCCATACATGTAGTTCTTACCCACAACAATAAAGCTTAGTACACAAGTACTCTGAATTAGTCATTTGTTATGATTGAGAAACCCTCTATTTTTCAGAAAACAGAAGCAAAAGGATATGTCTACTATAACGTGCAAGTCCTCTGTGTTACATGCAGTGATTTTAACAGCAGCAGCACAGATTCATCATGACGACTAACTCAAAATGAAAAGAAAAGGTGTTGCGGCTTGTCGCGGAATCATTTCTAATCTCGGATTATAAGACAGCTCCAGTATGGATTATTCATCAAGATACTACGGGTATACTGCTGACTATAGTAGTATATGAGTAGCAGATGTACTTAGTACCTGATAAATCATGAGCTCTTTATGACTCGTCTCCCACAGATATGAAACAAAATTCAGGATAATATTGATGTATAAGATCAGTCCTGAATTATTTCTACTCATGGATTATGTAGCTGCTCCTAGATGGATAATTCTTCAAGATATTTCAGCTTTATTGGAATAACAAGAGATAACAATCCACTCAGACCTCTATGTCAGTACATCCGCACAGCTATGGTAAGTTTCGGCTTTAACCCCTTACACTTTCAATCCAAGATAGCTTATTTGGCTTTCCATAATATTTTGTATTGTATCTGAAGCTGCAAAATGCAAATAACAGGGTACGCATCTAACCAATAATGCATTGAAATATTGGAAACAAAATTGTAATCAACACAGCCATGAAGATATGTATAATGGACGCATTGAATATACCATAAGAAAACTACACAAAAACTTGAACATGAACATAAAATAGCCTGTGAGCCGGTATGAGTGTAAACATAAATATATATATAGGGAGACACTATGAGATAATCCTGCGTAGAGTGTTTCTCACAAAACTCTTGACAATCTTAAAACATTTGTTAACTCTTCTCTTTATACCATGCTGAACTCCGCGTGTAGCCGATATCTTGGTAGTAGACTGAGACCGTTTCTCACAGACTCGTAATTTATCATTAGAAGTATCACACGGAATTCGAGAGCTTTCCTGCTGCACACATGTAGCTGGCTCAGGTTTTATTTCCTCATCAGTTTCGCAAATCGCTTCTCCTGATTCTGAAATAAGGTTAAAGTTTGCCCTCCATCACTGCTATAGTATGTTTGTTTATCGATTTCACTACCTCTGGTTCAAAGATTGACAGACCCAATCTAGTGGTCATTGCTGAGTTCATGATTCAAGCTTGGCAAAAGGACACATATTTTCGTTATCCTTCTTCCATGTGACAGAAATAACCAGTTCTAATTAAATGTGTAAAAGTTTCTCACTCACCCTGAGGAACTGTAAGGTTATCATTCTGTTGCTCCTGTATTTTACTCTCCAACCCATCTTCAGAATATACGATTTCAGCTCTGTAAAATAGAAGTTCACTAGTTAAAAATCACTGTGTTCATTTGTTGTGGGGGGGGGGGACAGCTCATAATACTGAAGTTTTCCCCTGTTCTGATTTTCAATGTGAATATTGTTCATAGGCATCAGTAATCAGAAGGTGGCTTCATAGTCATAATGATGAAAAGGAGGATAAATGGTATCACTGTTTACTACAGATCATTTTTGTGGTCAGCTCTACAGATCTGAAGTGAATATTAAATAGGGGAACAAAATGTATCATAGCCGGATTCTCCAATGGGATAAGGCAACCATAACAATATTATGAGTGTTGTCCAGCAAAGTGCATAGTGGGATGGTTTTTTAATATCTCTCGGTTTGAAAGTGATTAGCACATTGACAAGATATGTGCGGATTATTTTTGCAAAATATTCATTGAAACTCACACAACAAAATGGTCATTTGAGATGGTCTGATAGAATAGTGTCGAGAGTGATGTCTCTAGTTTGTCCAGCTGTGTCAGTTCATTGGTGAAAACCAGGAGACTTAGATTCAGAGGAGTTTCCAATTCCTCCTCAGGATAACCAAAGCTGTCTTCATACAGAGATGACCTATTCGTTAAATCATTCTCGAAGCTCAGCCAAAGGGATGTTTCGAATACACCAGGACTAGAAATTATCACAAAAGTTATATACAGTGGTCAAGAGCAGACAATTAGTATGTTATCGCGATCGCCAAATCTGTTGTCGATTGTTATCAGTTTTGTGACAATACTTCCAGACATGGTTTTTTTGCTGTTATGATATTTTTGATTGAGTTCATGTTTGGAGAGATATGCCTATCAGAGACAGCCCAAATTATATCACTGTTTGGACGCTAGGTCAGCTCACATCATACTATCAACAATAGTTTTATATAAAGAAAAAAATGCAAGCTTTTGCTAGAAAAAGCGAATTTTTAGGGGTATAACTATAAGTTGTCTTCTTATTGTGAATGTAAAGACAATCCTTAAACTTTCTCATATCATATTATTTATTGACAACTGTCATATTCCCATTGGCTGAGGATGAAAGCTTTCACAGTTCTAGTCAGTTGCATGCGGGTCTCAGCTGTAGTATGATATAAAGAAATAATAAAATGAATACAAGTGACTAGTAGAACATCATTAAATATTCACCTTACATCATGTACCATATTTTGATCAGTCGGGATCTTCAATGACGAGACTTGATCATTAATTTTAAGAGAATCATCTACTAGCTGATTGAGGCTGTCGGTGAGCCGTGTAGTAAATAATGTGTCTGTAGTGAACTATTTATCGCATGAGAAGGGAGACTCAGTGTCCAAGATGTCTGTGAGATCTGAGAATGTAAGAACTAATATGCTACATATCATAAATCGCTATTGATGTCCCATTTTTAGTTGGAGCTTCTCAATAAAAATTAGCAAGATATCTACATCTCTTGTCATGTCATACGGTTCGTGATTTTTTTATAACTGGTTGGGTTTCCTCTGCAATCGCTCAATGAAGAGCTAAACCTCAAGTACTGTTCTATTTTTCAATGGTTGTATGGCTCATTGGATTCAATACGATTCCATTATTGCAATTGTGAAATGCTTCAGCATAGCAAAACTATTAACAAAGGCATAGTATTGGATAAATAACTCCCAAATAACAACATAACAAATAACAAAGTCCCTCAGATAAGGATATTAACCATCAGAGAATTCACACATCTGATCTTCATCCCGGAAACTTCCCTCCTCAGACCCGTATCCTGCATCTGATTCTGAAATCAAATATGTTTTGATAAGTTTCTAATAAAATTAATTAGTAATCATATATGGTTGAACTTTTTGTATCGATGGCGATAAACCATGTCCGAGCAAGGGGTTAGAGACTCCTTGGTCTCAGCTTCTATCAATGTCTACATAACAGCTGCTTTGGTATAGGATTTTGCCCCGCGTTGAAAACACCATGTTATGAAACGGTTCATTGACAAAATCAGCTGCTTCAATGATTCGTATCATCATCACAACAATAATGTGTTCTTGAAATTTAGACTCACCCTTCTGGCTTTTGCAGATAACTGCATCCTTCAAAATCACTCACATCCCGCTGCTGGCCCTTGTGATCATCATCGATATCACTCCACAACCTCGTGCTAACTACCTCACTACTACAATCATTGAAATGTGTGATATGTTATTTGACTCTCACTGATAAAGTCACCTAGTAGTATCACTGCTACTTGTACTACTTTCTCATTGTGTCATTGTGCACTCAGAAGGCAGCGATTGCATCATTTTTGATAGCGTAACGCTGCTGATGACACATCATCTTTGGTTAAAATCTGATGGATTTTTTTGGAGTTCACAGACAGGGCATAAATATATCATTTTTTGATAAATGTGCGCTGGTGAATAATCTAAATAGTTAAAGCTTTCTCCTAGCCCAAACGAATTCAGGCCAAATCCCAAATATAAATGAATAATTGTAAACCATTACAAAAGAGTTGACAACTTGCCCACTATCAATTTAATAACAGCAGTACTGAGAATAACGAGTACACTTACATGGCAGTTCTGTACATTTCTTTTTGTTGATATTATTCGTTATATGAACAGAAGTTCCCTCGATATCACTTAGATTTATTTATAGCTTTTGACAGAGAATAACAGAAACACAGCTTGTTCAGTCAGTCACTATTTTCTGATTGTTGCGCTCAACCTTCAGTCATCATTGTGCTAAATGTTGTGTCATGGCGCATCTCCTTCAATTGTTGGCCATTTCGAATGGAAATCATTATTGTTCATTATTATATAAGTTATCCTCTCGTTATGATTGTGATAGTCATAATAACTAGATATATGACATCATACAACTGCAGCAAGGAGTTATATAAATAAACCATACTTTGTGATGCTAAAATTTTGACTTATATGCAGTGAACAGTGCTCACACAAAAATGTGTGTAAAATGTAGGTGATCGGTAGGGTGAGTGTGGCCAGCGGTTTTATGGGTTAAGGCGTAAGGCTTTTTATTTTATGTTGGTAAAGTTTGATAGAGGATTTGAAAGAACGATGACTCAATTTGTATGACCACACACGGATTTGGCTCTTCGGTATGCAGCTTGAATATATAATCCTAATTAATGATTTTCTTTTACACTTACTAGCACTAAATAATCTCAATTTTTCAGTCTGTTGTAGAGAAGTTTCACCATTGTGGATTACAAATCAAAACTCCAACCATAAATTACAAATAATTAAAGAGATTTGGTGTAAGTTTTTTCGGGTGCGATGATACAAAATACAGTAAGAAAATCCAACTTTCCTTCTCAGGACATCCGTCCAATATATTATTTCCTCACAAAATACCATCATCACAGAATCTTTGTTATCTTGTGCTAAACAAGATCAGAAGTCTAGTAGGGATATCTATAAAACAAGTGATCAACTATTACTGTGATTGCTGCTTGACTCATTTGGATATGCATTTACATCACAGCTGTGTATGCATATACTCGGATATATATATATATATATATATACATAGCTCAGATATGCATATACATCACAGCTGGGTATGCATATACTCGGATATATATATGCATATACACATACGTTTATACAAATATATATATATATATATATACGTAGCTCGGATATGCATATACATCACAGCTGTGTATGCGTATACTCCGATATGTATATACATAAACATATACACATATATTTGTACATATATATATATATATATTTATATACACTTAGCTCGGATATGCATATACAGCACAGCTGCTGTGCTCACAAGCGCAAACCTGCAATATATGCTGGTCCGTGTGAGATAAAATGAGGGTAGTAGTATGAATAACAGCTATTTGTATAGAACCCAGTCTGAGCAACAAATCAACGTGTCTGGTCAGCCAGAGAAGACTTTTGAATAAATAAGCAGCAACAACCCCTTCGACAACGGTCAATTCGAAACGGTCAATTAAATGGAGTAACACTTGCAGGTGTGCTACAGAATCTTGAGAATCTTGAGCTGTCTGGGGGGACCCGGATAGGTCAAAGCTGATTATTTCATAAATAGAGGTTACGATAATTATCACTACAGAAAAAAATGATGTGTAAACACAATAAAAATAAGAGTAAATATAACTAATATTGACATGCAATGTGGACGTCAGTTATTGCATTTATCATCTCTAAGAGCCCAGAATCGGCGGAAATAGTTTGGCCATAGAAAAGGCTGTAAGATTTGCATAACATTAATCTATGTGTCACAAAACCTAGCTTCATCATTACATATCATAGTTTGCATGTTCAACTTACAGCGCAGCCGCAGATCTATTCTACCTAATGTAATGACAAAACACGTTGCATTAAACACTGACAACTAGCAAACCAAGCTGAGCCCACTAGTTGTGTTCTGACACATCTAGGGATCACTTTGCAGAACTCAATGAAGATGGTGGTGTTTAGATCCGGCTTACCTAAAAAAATAATAGTTATTACTTGCAGTAAGGGTTTTTCGCATTGCATAGTAGTGCTGACCGCTGAGGGTAAATGACTGTACTGTATTTGTTTTCATTATTATAAGCTTATGATCCTAAATTATCTTAAAAGTTCTCGATCTAGGTTTTGCCTAAGGAGACAAATTATTTATAGAATCTTGTGTGGAAAGGTCTTTTACATACGTTCACCGATTTTTCTTGCGCTTAAGCAATAAGGAGCTGATATAACTCTAGACGTCCCTTGATTATATACATTATTTCATTGACAGAGATACAGTAAACTATTATGCCCTGCACAAAATAATCATGTCATATCTTGCATTTAAGTGTGACAGTATTTAATGCTATTAGCTTGTCTAAGAAGTATATTGAGTCCATGATCTGAACACCCTAACCTCGTCCTCATGACATGCGGCTTGCGCCCTCCCTGCTTGCATAATATTATAATAGTTGTTAATCAACTATTACTGTGTTATCCCCACCTGGATTATAAGAGGACAACTCTGAAATTAGTGATTTTTCCTGTGATCATAAGGTCAATGATACTTGAATAGACATATGTTTTTGACATCAATGATTGGCAATTTGAGAGTCGGTGTCTGTGTTTATGTAAAGAAAGTACAAAGTTCATAAAACAAGTCTGTTAGCAGAGAAGATCAAATATACAGGTTGCAAATGAATAGTAGTCAGTCGGATATTAGATACCTGGTTTTGTTTGCTTGATTGGAACATTTTTATTGACTGCTACAGCAAGGTAATGCCATAGTTATCTATGTTTCAAATGCATTCTGTGAAACTATCATTAACATGCTATTATTGTATTGAGAAATAACTAACTCAAGTGGCAGTGATGAGTCTCATCTGAGCAGGCAGAATTCTCCCTGGTCTGAGCAGCTAGGAGTCAGTCAACTCTGAGTCTTCTCTTTGCTTGGTGTGAGCAATGAGGGAGTTCAGTAGATCATTTGTTAGTCTGAGACTCACTGATCACGGGCCCCTGGAATGTAGTCCCAGGGGCCCATGTCACTGACTGATATCTATTCTGTTGTAGCAAGCTAGTGTATCTCAATCATTCTATCTTTGTGATACGTGGTTGAAAGCAATCGCAAGGTGGTTCAACTTAGCCCAGCTAAGATTTATAGCGGTATGCAAGAAGGTTTAGATGTAAATGATAATTACCAGAGAGATAGATGTCGAGTGTGTCTGTCAGTATGTCCAGGTGAGAGTATGAATGGAATGGTGTGTAACCTTGTGTGTAACCTTGTTAGGTCATATAAGTGAGCTATATAGTTAGTTATAGTTAGTTGTAATGGCCAGTTGACCATCTGTATGTATGCTCGATCTATGTAGTGGAATACCACCAGCCATGGGTTTTCCCGGCTAAGCCGATGGTATCCCAGAATGCCAGTCAGGGTTTTCCGACTATGTGTCAGCGACAGCCCAGAACGCGCCAGTTCCCAGAGCTAATGCCAATGTTTTGACCCCACCTTTTCCAAGTTACAACTTAAATAGTGTGCTATTGTGCTGGCTGGAGGAGATAATGACTGGAATAAATACAGTTGAGAATAGCATACAGTAATTATGATGATGACTCAGTAGCTATCAATGCAGAAAGCCTTAGTTGAGTGTAATAATATTTTAATTACTACAGGTTGTGTGTAAAAGTATCTCAATCTTATTAAAGATATGATATGATAGCTGAAATAGTAGATTCTTGTATGGATGTATATAAAACATTAAATTGAAAGTAATTAATGAGAAGTGATGCTGGATCACCTCATGACAAAATGTAATTGGCTTGTTGTGCATATGACCTCCCTCCTGTTCTTCCTGGAGGAGAGGGAGCTCATTGGTTGTGCAAATAAGTAAGAATGATCCGCTTCACCCATCCGTATTCACCAAAAAAACACGCCCAGTTGGTGTGGGTACCCCTAGGCCTATATATATAATATAAATATAGGCCTGCATATATATTTGTCGCTTCTCACGCTCCTCACCTAGTTTTCATACGCTATTTTCTCACCAAACGAGCGCATGTTTGGCAAGTGACCACTTTAATGGGACACGTAATATCTGGACTGGCCCCACCAGATTCAACCCTAGCTATGTATTCGCAAAGTGGTATGCGGATATTGTTTGGGTGATGAGTAAACAGGGACTCCATGGTGCGGTGTGGACTGTTTATAGTAGGCCCATGACAGAAATTGCCCTCATCATCGTCGGTATACTAATATGCAAGCCTGTACCGTCACTACTCTATGGCAATGGTCACGGAACCAATAGGCCAACATAAGGCTGCAGTTATTTCTTTCATTACCCTTTTTATATCATCCTTGAATCAATCTCAGGTTCTGAACTGATTTATTGTGACAGTCTGTTAGGTACCCTGTGGAAAGATAAATCTTGTGGAGTCCTTCTATTTTTGTCTTCCCCTGCACCATTCAACAACTATATTATACCGAGCCATGTTTCATCTCCTGTAGATGGCCTTGGCTTTTGGTAAGGCAGTGAGTTGAACACTGGAGGCTCGTATGTCTAATCTAACGGTGCCTGCAGCCAGCACCAGTATACAGTACAGCAGCTCTATGGCTAATAACCACAGTCCCTCAGCTCTAAGAGATGACTGGCCTAAGCCTCACTTTAATATGGATAAGACGATGGAGATTCTCGATCATGATAATCTGGAGATGAGGAAAGAGATGAGAGAATTCTTACGTGATCCTGTCTTCACTCCAAAGTAAGACTTCAGGGGTAAAAGGTTTCAAACTCTGACTAGGAGCTGCAGCAGAGAGATTTAGTTGCACTCTCTAGTTACATAATGTCTGTCTTTGATAATATTTGATCATTTGCAGAGTAAAATATACATTGGAGGTTAAAGAGCGTCTTTGCACTAGTAAGAATTAACGAAATTTAGTTGTCTTCAAAATAGTTAAAATAAAGTTCAAAACAGTTAAAATAATGTTTCGCTAATACATACTCATCCAGGATATGCGATCAAAATATAAATTGTTTGAATATTAATATTCTGTATATAAACTCAAGGTTATATAGATTCTTCAATCACTATATAATTATATAATCGTATGATTCAGATACATCTCATCACTATAAATTGTTACTATGTAGATACTTCATATCACTGATAATATTATTATGCAGATATAACATTCTACTAGAAGAGAAGAGGGAGGTAGCCTTACAAAGACTACAGAGAATCTGTGATGGCGGATTTATCTCTGTACTCAACTTTAATGACAATCCTCGTAAAATATTCGCTGCTCACAAGCTGGCAGCTGTGGTCGACTCAGCTATGGCTACAAAGATGACTGTCCAGTTTAATCTGTTTGGTAGGTACAACAGAGCGGTGGTTATACTGCTGTGACTGGGCGCTTTATATCCCAGTCTGATGATTATCAGTATAAGTTTTTAGTATGAGTTTAACACATCAAGCTTCCTTGATTTACAATCAAAGTCCTTTAGCTTTGTTACTGAAAGTTTAAATTTTGTGTTATTATGTCAGAAGGTTAGTGAGTTTTTTGCTTGCTTGCCAAGTATGAGAACTATCACCATGCATTCCAAAATAAAATCACTAACAGAGAAATTCATTCATCGCTTGCTTTCACAACTAGCAAACTAAGCAGCATGACAAGCACTGCACAGCCTTTGTCATGTAATGTTGTAATGGGATTCACTGCCCTTCTACTGTTAGTATCACAGAACCTGTTGCTGAATGAGGGAGATAAACTTGGGTTAATCGACTCATGAATTGAGGCGTAAGCATTGAATATTTCATGCCATGACCAGAATCTGTTTTTTTCTCACATCTCTTGCTGATATCATACCACACCATCTCATTGTGACCTTTCTTCTATATATTATTGCCAACTTCATATGATCTGTATCCAATTAACTCCCTCACAGTTCATTTCTGTATCATTATCATATACTAATAACTCATATTATCTAATAGGAGGTAGATCAGTTGGTTAGAGCGCCGTCCCTTCAGCATGAAAATGTTGAAGGTCGTGGGTTCAAATCCCACTGCAGTCTATTGACTATTGGGGTTTGGTTGGCCCCCTGGTATTCCCACCTGCCTGCAAACAGAGAGCAAACGGGCGCATATATTGCAGCCTAGCCCCTAAGGCAACTGGTATTTTGATGCCGATACTCCGGGACGTGGCGTGTGATATGACATTTGATTTTGCCATTTTAATCAACCATTTTTTTATCTGAATATAACAGGGGTACAGTGTTAAAGCTCGGTACAGAGAGAGATCACAGTAAACTCCTCAAGGGAATCGATACTCTGGAGGATGTCGGCTGTTTTGGTCTGACTGAGTTAGGATATGGTAGGCAAAACTAAAACTAGATTTCAATAACATATGCTGCAAATTACTACTCTATGGATGAAACTCTTTTCTAATCCTGTAAATTGTTACGGAACCTCAATAACTAGTTACCCAAGTAATTTTCTGTAGTCCATTACCAAGCTTCTAAACATTTATATCCTCAAAGCTTCAATCATTCCAAACTTGAGTAATGCTGATTTTATCAATGTGTGATAAAGTTTGTCACTTGATATACAAGCATACCTCATATCCTGAGTCAGCACCTGGACTTTTAGTGATAAGTGATGTACAATGGCAAGCTATAGATTTGGAGTTGCCTCCTACTTGAGTAACTCTAACAAGTCCACTTCTTCTTTATTTAATAATCAGGTAATTATGCAGTGGAGATGGAGACTACAGCTATATGATAAGAAGACATCAGAGTGGATTATAAACAGTCCTACCACTGTGTCTCAAAAATACTGGATCACTAACGGAGCTGTACATGCTAAAAATTGTGTGGTATTCGCCAGGTGTGTACCTCTACTTCTGAATAATATACTGGTCTATATATCAGAAACATGTTAAATCTCCGGTTACAAGTGACATCAGTTAAATAGACCACAGGGTGGGTATCAATGTGTTTTTTGAACTGAACACCTCAGTGATAGTTTGTATATAAATTATGAGTGATTCTATTTATAGTATAATTTTATTGGATCACGGATATCTACAAATATTTTACCTTACTGTTGACCATGTCTTTTTTGGATATCCGTAATACTGCATTGGAAGCTGATTTAATTCTGATGTTATCCAGGGGGGGAGCCTCATCAAATACCTTGCCAAACTTAAATGATCAGAATTGATTAAGGACATCACTCTGTTATCTGATTTGTTATATTGCAGTGTATATATTTTCTCTCCCAGTCTGTATCATTATTTCCATCATGGTTATATTACGGTATATATTATAACTTCCCTCCCACCATTCTGTATGATTATTGTTTCACATTATGATAGATTGATGGTAGATGGTAAAAACAATGGTATACATGGTGTGGCAGTCCGAATCAGAGATGAACAACTTGAAACTATGCCGGGTAGGTCACTCCCCCCCCTCCTCTAACTTTTGATCCAATTATAGGATCACTATTCATGTTGATAATGGATATATTCTATCTAGATGAAGTTTGGAAACATTTAAACGTTTGTTTACTTAAATTATCCCGAGCTATATGGTAAAAGTATATGGGTTCTGATATGAGGTGGATGTATAGTAAATATAGGAGACAAAATCTATAAGGGACCACTTCTCATTCATGTATAGTTCCTCTTTAGGACGAGGATACATTTTTTGTATTGAATTAATTTATTTATATATGATTCATATTTTAAGGTGCGAGAGTGGAGGATATGGGTTATAAGATGCAGCTTAATGGAGTAGATAACGCTAAACTCATATTTGACAATGTCCGAGTACAAAGAGAGAATCTGCTCAATAAGTTCTCCGATGTAGATGAGAATGGTGTATTGTCTTCTCTTATAGCTGGAGGCCGCGCCAGGTAAGAGCAGATACAACTATTAACTCACAGGTCGACTGTAACCAGAAAATAGTGTTATATTATATCCCAATATGTTATATAAATATTTACTTTATTATTGCCGGTCAATAAACAGTTGCCGATGTTATAATTTATTGATGATCCCTCACACTATAAATTGTGCTGACACTTAATTCTCAGAGTAGTTTATTTTGAGATAGAGAGAGAGACAGCGTTACTCTGATATCCCTGTATTATTGATATATTATTGATATTATGTTATATATATTATATAATATTACATGTATTATATATTATATTATTGATTATTGTATAATTATTGTATTATTGATATATTACACCCTCTGCTGACAGCTGAGCTAATCTGTATAATGATGACTTACTTAGTTATCTCCCCCTTGTAGGTTCCTGACAGTAGCTGATCAGCTCTTATCAGGGTGTATATGTATAGCTTCTATGTCTCAAGGTGTGGCTAAGGCAGCATTAGCTATAGCTATGAGATACGCTGCTACAAGATTTACTGTTGGACCTACAGGAAAATCAGACTACTGTAAGTGTCCACATATAGGTCAAAGAAATTTGAGTTTTTTCTCGTGAGTCCAAAATTCCGATTCAACACAATATACCTAAAGCTTCTCATAAGTAAATGAACAGTAGAGCAGTCAAACACCGCTAGATACCCTGGTTTTGCAGTACAGCTGTTATTTATAATTTAGTGAATATTAACTCTAGTTAGAAGTTGTCATCCGATATTTTCAGAGATAATATTTACCCGTGTGTTACCAATGCATGCTGACTATTCTGCTCATGTAGAATAGTAATACAGACGTTTTATTATAAGAACTCAAATCTTCTCTCACAAAATCTTGACTGCTCACTGGCTTGAGTTTGATCTGTAAACACCGAGCAAACCCAAGATGTAAGCCTTATTAACGTATCAGTTTGCCCTATTTCTATAATTATCCGCAAATATTCTGCCAATATTAATAAGTTAGTCATGAGTTATGCACTAATCAACCATAGTGATGGTGGTAGTCATTAACTAGTGCTTATATTAAGACACACGCAAGGTGTATTATCACTAACCTAACCTGAGTAATCCCACCCTGCAATGCAACTTACCAAGTTCGAGTAAAAATCATCGTTCCTGGTGTTACACTGCTGTGCGGGATTCCAAATTACTTGGTCTGGACTTGCAATCTACAGCAACCAACAAAAAGTGACTCCATCTTTCACTCGAGATTTCAGCGGTATGGTTGCTCAGTCTAAGAGGATGAAGTTATGAAGCCACATGAGAAGCTATCGGTTGTATCGTGTTCTCTCTCACAGACAGTAACCCCCCCCCCCCCCTCCGTCCACTTTCCAATGAGTATGTATAGGAATCTTAGAATAACTGGATACTCTATAGATCAGACCCAGTATTATATTTGTGTTTTTCTGTTTAATGCGGACAGCGGAGTCTCCCAACATATTTGGTCGAAAGATAATCTCTCACCTGAAACAGTCACAAGTTGACAGCTTGAACTTAATCAAGAATTAGTCAAGACTGAAGCCATAATAACCTGCTGAAAATTTGAATGTGTTCATACCCACAATTAATTGATCAGATAGCGATTAAAGCAAGCCGCAAAAATAGGTGTAGGTTTGACACCAGCAGTATTAAGGACAGAGGTAGTCTGATGAAATGAGACTAAGGGATAAATAACTATTCTAACCGGGATTAAAGCAAAATGACTGTATGTTAAAGAGTTTAAACTGCAACATAGATAACCACTCTTACAGTTTTGTTTCGCTTATTTGACAGGCTGTTAAGTTCAGGCCGTTTAACTTATTACACAGCAGTCTGCAGTCACAGCTTGAACAAGGAAGTTAGTAACAAGCAGTGGAGGTTTAGATAGAACTACACACACAGAGTTTAGAGGACACAACTGTTGAGAAACAACAGGTCAGTAGTATGCTATGCAATACTATTCATCATTTAGTGCCAGATGTTAAACTTTTGAATACATGTATCATAATGTTGTTTACACAGGTCAAGCTCACAGTGGTCTTTCTACCAATAAAATCTGGTGTTATAACAACAGCTTGCTGCAAGTGTGAATCCGAACAGTCTTCTCATTTTATTCTCTTGTTCGCTGCCCCATCCTAGATCAAATTTGATCTAGTTTGTTAGCGGTTGAGTTTTCCCCCTCCATTGACATGACTCTGTCACTGGCAAAGTGGACTAAACTTGATTTAGAGTCTAGACCCTTCCCTGGAAACAGTGATAAAGTTTCGACTGTAGTAAACAAAAGCCATTTCGATTCTAAGGAGGTTATGGATGGTGATGTGTGCCTCCCGCGAATCTTTTACACCCTTTGGCAAGGTAACATACCTTTGGGAGGCAAGACAGGCTCGACTTGATATTTTAGTTCTAGGTATTGTTAAAGCAATATTATTATGTTGATCGTTGGCTCATGTTTTAGGGCTCCACCAGGTAACACAACATCACACAAGAGAAATGGCTGTCTCCGTAGCAGAAGATACAACCCACCTGGTAACATGTGGTAACTGCCTTGAAGAGGAGGGGTTTATCCATAACCCTATGTTTTTACCCTGTACTCATGTCTGCTGTGAGACTTGTCTGAGGAGGCAACTCAAGAAGACTGATGTAATCGAATGCAGAGTTTGTCAGTAAGTAACAGGGTCATTGAGCATCTTATATAACAGATTCCTACAAAAACAACGGTCCAATAACGCTCTGATTTAGATTCATTTTAACAACAAATTCATCTTAGGAAGCTTTATAACTAACCCTATGGGTCTGTAGCTAACTGTAAAACATTCTTTCGCCTAGTTTCGCTCTGCCCAAGATGGTTGGCCTTGTAGTGTTTGTGGGATTAATGTCGGGATAGTTGAGGTGGGTGGTCTGGAGGGATAATGGTGGTGGATTGAGTGGCTTGATGGTCTAAGTGTGATCGGTGGCAGGATTGCGTTGGGCAGATGGGTAAGAGATGGTAATTCTTATAATATCCTCAACTTGCAATTACAATATTAATCCACTAATCAATATGATCTATGCACAAGTTGTTGTGACTTGTAGAAACAAGTTCAAAGTGGTGATAGGCAACCTTCCCTCAGCATTAGAGAATGTCCATCCAGCTACATTCTGTGAGCCTTGTGAGAAAAGTGGAAAACTCAAGATGACCGCCAACACTTACTGTCTCAACTGTGAACATAAGTTCTGTGCTGCTCATCAGAAGGTAAATACTAATCGAGAACCTGTGGCTGTGTGTCTGTTAGGCAATTCTGAGAAGTAATCTTGTAATTTGAACGGCATTATAAGCGAGAGCTATGCTGTGTTTTTATATAATAAACAGTGTAAGCTGTATAATTCGAATCCTGTTAATATGAAATTCCTGACAATTCAGACACCAGAGGTTGGTCCCAGCTCAGCCAATGGTTTGTACACCCTGTTAATTCTAAGTTGTAATTGTGATTCGAAGTTGTGCTCTCTGACCAAAGTAGAAAGTAACTCCATTTTCAGAGATTCGCTTTCACCAAATCAGACAAAGGAAGTGATCATGATTTTGGATTTAGCACTCGTTAACAAAGCTGTCCACCCTGCTTACCCACTTCAGCGGTTACTACTGTTCACTCAGTCATCAGTGTTCTATTTCTGTTATAACTTGCATAGCACAACACTCCAAAAAAAAAAAATTTCTTCATGTCGAGAAGAAAGTCTGTTTTACAAATACGCAACACATGCGTTGAACATTCCCGCGAGCTGGCATTTTAGTAATTAGAACAATTCATAATTAGAAACAATTTTTCGGGTCCGCTGGAGTCTGAATGAAGGGACTTATACTGTGATAAATAAATAACTCTGGTGATAGCTAAGTGTAAAGGGAGGAAGAAACCTTCACTATATGTAATAAATATTTGAATACTTGTGTCATTACAGCTTCACGTTGAGCTAAACTGGCATCATGAGACTCAGAATATAAAGGAGTACATGAGATCGTCCTCCAAAGTAGAGCGGCAGAAGTTCTGTGAGACCCACAAAGATCAAGTTATCTCCCTTGGCTGTTCAAAGTGCTTGAAGGTTTACTGTGTCCAATGTGTGTCTTCTGTTGAACTTTGCCAAAATGGTGAGTGACAATTCAAACATGAGACCTGTGATATGTTAACTGTATCCCAAAAGAGTGTTTGAGACATTGCACCCTTCTGGGTTAGTTGTCTCCTCATTGAAACTGAGGAGGTAACTCCTTGCGCACTTATCAATCTTTGTCAGGGGTGTATTTTTATTTTGTTTGGTTTATTGCGAATTCATGGTGCAATGGACTGCTTTTGCCGTAACACTACCGAAAAATTATCTTCCTAACAATTTTTAAATAATGAATAGGATAAATGAGAGGATTTTCAGCAAAGATTGGATTACGCTAAAAACACTTAGTAAAAGACCCTAACATCGAAACTTAGACAAACATGACTGTGACCTAGACCTAGAGTGTTTTATCCTCTATCCCAACCATTCTTTACAGACCAAGGCGAAGTCTGGTTCTTACTAAAAAAGCAAATTGGAACTTCTTTACCGAAAGAAATTGTCCAAACCCACTGTAGAAATCCAGTTTGTAGCTCAGCACTGAACAGTAGAAGGATGACAAGACAGGCAGAAGTGTTTAAGTACTCTTGACCTTAATTTCCCAGAATTCTTCCCCAATCACCAAAACACTGTATAGGAGTGAGCAATCCACCACATTATTGCTTTTTGAGCAAATACATTTTGTTTCTATACTTCCTCTAGGCTCTAACCACAAGCTCATGTCTCTAAAAGAGCTCTCAGCTGAGGTGAAGAGATTACTGGAGCCTAAGAAGAAGGAATGTGAGGAGTTGTTTGATAGATGGTCAGCTGTGATGAAGGAGGCAGCGATCACTCTGTCTAACTGGGATACAGAAACTGAGGAAGGAGTCAAAATTATTGATGACACTGAGGAGAAACAGGTTGGGTGACCACTGTCATATTAAGGAAATAATACAGACTGATTATTTCTTGATTCAACATAAGTAGGTATTGCAAGAGAATACAAAATGTTATAGATGAATTGGTGAGGTAGCAAAGTTTTACCAACTAATTCAACTGAGTTACGCTTCAGGTTATTTTATAGCTCAAACTTCAAAGTTGAAAAGCATCGAGGCATATAAACTGAATTGGCTTGACCATGGACTTTATCAGCTCTCAGTTCCTTTGGGGCTTAAATACACATAATCTCAGTTTTAGTGAAGTTCTGTGGTCAACAAAATAGGCTGTGAACCTCATTAGTTTGTGTTTATATTTATAGATAAAAGATATCAGAGAGAAATATGGAAAGTTGAAGGAGGAGTATATCACAAACAGAAGCAGCACAAAAGATAAGCTGACAGAATACATAGAGAAGGATGCTGGACTGAAACTCACTGAGTTTCATGAACAGATCAAAATTTTCCAGTCGGATGTATCCAGACTACACTGTGTAAGTGATTTAAATTTTCAGGTTGCGGAACAATCACTAATAAAGCCAAATGACGTTAGGTCATTACTTAAAGTGTCAGTCCGTTTAAATTAGTGGATATATAACCCCAGTAAATCGAATATTGTGAGTTCATAGGGCAAATAAAAATCATGAAAAAATAAAAATTGTGGAAAATAGCATTTTAGTGTTTTTAAATATTTTATCAAGGATCATAATAGACCATAGTGATCAGGTGGAGGCAATAAATCACTATGAACCACTATGATCCCAATTTTCAGACTTTGCAACGGTTTTACTGCAATAAGGTTCACAGGCTGTTTTATTTCATATGCCCTAATGACCTTTCAGCCTGAGATCTTTAAAACCATACCAAATAGGGCCTAGTAGGACTGTCACTTTAACTTCCTAGTAAAAGACTGATTTGAATCTGTCAGTTAGCTTCTCTGACATTAGACTACGAATATTTAATTGCTAGTCTTAGAAAGGTGTATATAATTGTTTCGAATCATTGGTGACACTGCAACTGATAAGTAATGCTTCTAAGTTGTCCCCTCATTGTTATTGAGGAGGTATCTTCCATACAGTCGCACAAATTAATGTACAGATCATGGTCTCTTGATTCCACCAAATGGGAAACTTGCATATGAGTATTCAAATATCAGAGTTATTAATTGAGAAAGTAATATCTGCTATAAGCATATTTATATTTCTCCCCTTTCTAATCTGACAGGTTGACTTGCTGCGAACAAAGAAGGAATTGGAAGCTAAATTTAGAAATATGGCTGATGATGGATTTCATGGTCTGGTGGTAGAAAACCAACAAACGATCAAAACCGTTGGTAAATAAATAATTTTATTACAGTTTACCCATCAAGTGACCTATATCGTTCATACAACGATATCACTGTGTGTTAATATACTATCCTAACAGAGAATAGGATAAATTCTGGTAAAAGGAAGGCTCATGACAAAAATATTTACTTGGATAAGTGATGATAGTTTCATATTGCTAGATTTGTTTAAACTCTCTCGGATACACACAATTGGTGAAAGATATAATATAACTTTGTTTCAGGTTCTGACACCACAGAGATTAGCGCTGCTCTGGTACCAACAGACCACTTTGTGATCGGTGATGATCTCATGAGAAGTGGAAAACCTCCAACATCAATACGGCTGGTGAAGCGGTTGACATTAAATAACCGTTGTTACACATCATGTAGTTATAAAGGTGTGACTTATGTAAGTCTCCACAGCGGCTCAATCAACAGAATAGATGAAGCTGGTAACAAGACAGCAGACTTTCTCAAACTTCCACACACATCATCACCATAAGAGCTCTTCAGGATCGGCTCTACATTCTTATGTACGGACATCCTTACAAGATCTTTGTCCTCGATTTAGATGGTCAACAGATCACATCCTGGGATCACACTGACCGCAGTGTTTGCTGCCACGGCAACATACTTTGTATTGTAAGAAACCAGATACTTGTTGCTGACGCCACCAATAAGAGAAGCAGTGTTTACGACCGCAGTGGAGGAGTGGTGAGGCAGATTTCATGTCCTAAGATCCCGCCCGACACCTTCATATCCATGTGTTCAGCAGGAGAAGACTCTGTCATCATCAGCACAATGTCACCTGCTCAGGTCTTCAAGTACAACATGAGCACAGATACTGTACTCTGGACTACAAGCCTCACAGCAGGACCATTCTCTGTAGCCAGCAATAATGATGTAGTACTCCTCAGTGGAGATGAATTCACTTGCCGCAAGAGAGGTGTATGGATAGAAGTTCTAAATACAGCGACTGGTAAGAACTTTACTCATTAAATTATATTATATACATGTAAGTCTTCCATATAACAAATAGAGTACTACAAAGTCCTGGTTAATTTAGTTACGGATTAGGGGATCAGTATTTCATCGAGGCAACCAAACCACCAGTTAAATGTACGAATTTTGTTACCTTGTTCTGTGCGGTCTAATGTATGCGTATACTTTCTTATCCTCTATTGCAGATTTCAGGTGAACACATAACATAATTTAACGATCAAGGAGTACAGACTCAAGTGCTTGATTTATGGACAGAGAATAACAGACTGCTGGTGCCCAGTTGTCATCAGAGCTCTGTGCTGTGTTATGAACTTTTCTATGATTAATGTTTAGCTTTTAGTAACTTTATATAGGCGGCGAACTTATATATAAACTATGATTCACCCAAAACTGTTGCCCACTTGATGATGACATTTCCAATAGACAAAATTTAGTTTTGGATATTTTGAGGTCATCGTTATCACCATAAAGCTCACCACCATCAAGGCCGATAAACGTTAGACTTTATAGAGTTCGAACCAAGTTAATTCATTAACTGGTACAACAAACTATTGGCAGTTGATTGCATTGTTTACAAATGTGTTATGCTAACATTTCCCGCCTAGTTATTACATTCCATTTACAGTAATTTCCAAAGCTTTTCGGCTGAAATTTGTTTCAAAAGATTTCTGTATTTACGCCTCTAATCAACAAGACCCAAATACTGACCTTAGCGGTTTGTCTCAGCAGGGAGAGGGGAATTCAATTTTTACTGGACTGAGCCCCTATTGATAGCTTCTAACCCATTTAATTTCCACCATAAGTAAGCTGTTTACTCTATGATTTATTTCCATTTCACACAAAAAATACAGATTTAAACTCATTTAATTTCAACTGCATAAGCAAGTATTTCCGGCGCCACAGTACTGTCCATCAAAGTCCACATGTTCTGATAGCATGGTACTGCAATTTTAATTAGCAGTAGGCAAAATACTGAGATGCATCGAAGTCATCAAGCCATTTTGAATCCAGCTTGAATATACATGTTAAGGCTTTCCGGCGAGTCAACCTAAACGCAAGCGCTACAGGCAGGATGGGAACATGATTACTTAACTGTACTGTATTTTTAGTAAAACACGCATTATAATAACAACATGGCAATTCTTTGGGAACAGGACGTTTTCCTGAGCACCATGCTGATAGATACAATAAAATATTCTATGCATTGATGCCCGAACGGTGTCGACAAGAAAGGCAGTGGGTTGAAGACAGATTGACCAGCTTCCTTTCTATTGTTTCTCCAAAATGGACAAATCTTTGTATACAACCTTTGCTCTATACTGTAAGTATCAATTGGATGGCTGATGATTCTGATATTTCTGAAGTACAACAAGAAATATGTGAGATCATGGATAAACTCACTCCGCAGACAGTTTCAATGCTTTAAACAGGGTTAATAACTCATACTCAGGATCCTTAGTGTCATGAGCTAGTTTTAGATTATGAAGTACATGATGTGAATGCTGATGTCAGCATTGTAAGTATAGCAAGACCCGCAGGCAGCCAGAATTGTTGACAGACATCAGTTCACGTTCCATAAGTATAACCTAATAGTAGATTTGAACCGTATTCTTTGCAAGCATGAATATGTGTCGGGTAAAACGACCCTTACACGCAACAGACTGAAACATCTATTGCCCACTCAGATGGTCTCTGGAAAGCAATAAATAAAAGCCTTCACTGGTAAATATTTTGCTTGTTGTGCAATAGAGAGTTGTCTCCTCATTGATTATTTTGAGACAGCTCTAAACAGGATATGTATGATCGGCCATTTTAGAACTTATGCAGACAACATGCCATTTGATTCCATCTGCATAAGCTGATTTCTTTTAGAATTGTTTAATTATTTAAACAATTGTCTGTACGTATCAATCAATAAGTGAGAACATGAAAATAGCTGCAACCAATTAACTAACCTTCATTACTAAAGCTTCTGGTACTGAACTCTACTTGGGTCTTGGAGAGTGATGTTTGTCATAAAAAATTGCCCTGCTATTATTGTTAATTAAAATTATTATCATGGGAATGCTCTAATCAGTTTCAAATTGTATAATTTATACCTCGCTTAATTAGTAATGTCCCAGCACAGACAGCAGGTCACTGACAGTTGATTTGATGAGTTGCAGCCTTGTGTGTGTGGTTTGTGTTTGTTTTGGTGAAGATGTGAAGCTGTGCATGAACCAAGTTATCGCAGCTGCGCAGCTTCTGTACCCGCCAAATGCGTTGCTCAGATGAGTCACTGCTCTCTCATTGGTCAGAATATTATATTCTGACCAAGGCGGGGAGGGTGTGGGTGTGTCCAAACGCCGGGCTTTTGATTGGCTTGTCCAGCTCAAGGTCAAACTCTGTATGTACCGTAAGCGTAATTGCTCACTTGTAAGACACCCCCCTTGGGAAAAGTAAAAACGCTCCAGTTATAAAGCACCCATTTGAAAAAAAATCTGACCTAGCTGGGATTAGAACCCACAACATTCTTAATAAACAGTGATTACCAGGCAGACGCTCTATACACTGAGATATTCAGCCTGGCTTGCATGGAGTTAGATTGACGGATATCCGTGGTCCGTGATATACGCCACTGGAAGGAAGTATACATAGTAGTAATTAAATTGGAGTTTAGATAAAATAATTGACTTTTGTTGAATGCACTCAGTGGTGATCAGTAAGCATTCAATACCTATCTCATTTTCATAGCTATCTATTGTTGCAGATTAAATTGACAGATGTGTTTTTTTCTGCTGAAATTGATAGAAACATCTTTACTCACTTCGTTGTGAATAATTTGGTCCAATGTTGTTCCTCGTAACAAAATATCTAATTTGATGAACAACAAAGTTATCCTCTTCTGCTTTTTCAAAGTATAGGAGGACAATTCCTATCCTAATAACAGCAGCGAGTTTGGGACTATAGGCATCTGGGGTTACAAGCATGTACATTGGCAATGTATACATGCTTGTCACGCCAGATGCCCATGTTTGGGACATAGGAGCCGGGAGTTTGCTCCGACTCGGTGATTAGTAACACTAACACGACCAGGGTTAAAGTGATCTTGGCGAATTGAGTGACTACGCACAATAATGCTCATAGTCAAATGATTATTGCAAATACTCTGTTTATGTGATCTTTGAAGTGTTTGAGTGATAAGGTGATTCTTGCAATTATTATATCCAAGCAGATATCAAAATATTTAAATTAAGGTATAGGTTCAGCGAAGAGTCTTTAGGCTTAATCCGAATCCGATCCGAGGCTGAATTTATGTAATATTTTTCTGGATTGTGAACAGACAATTCTCATTTATACATATTTTAACTGAACATAACAAAATCTCATTTATATAGCCGATTTTGGAGATTATAAACTGTTTTTTTTTCGCCATTTTTAATCCTGCTTGGGTGGTCAGCTGACTAGAAAACTATTTGATACCGCAATCAGTTCGAGACGAGATTGCCAAATACCCAGCTTATGTGATGGTGTATGCACATCATATCATAGATATTGTCCAGCTTCCTCGTGTAATGATTGGTACAATACAATAAGAAACAAACTAGGCCATACAATGTAGTTCTTATCCACAACAATAAAGTTTAATACAAAGTACTCTGAGTTAGTCATTTTGTTATGATTGAGAATCCCTCTATTTTTCAGGAAAAATCTGAAGCAGAAGGATATATATCTAATCATATATAACTTGGGAGGCCTCTGTCTGACCTGTAGGGAATTCAAAACAGAAGCACGGATTACGAGATTCATCATGATGACTTTACTCAAAATTATACAAAATATTAGGATCAAAGAAAGGTGTTTCAGCTTGTCGGGAATCATTTCTAATCACGGATTATACGTCAGCTCCAGTATTGATTATTCATCAAGATACTACAGTTATACTGCTAACTATAATAGCAGTTTATGAATATCAGACGTACTCAGTTAGTACATGATAAAACATGAGCTCTATATGACTCTCGTCTCCCAAAGATATGAAACAAAAATCAGGATATTAATGATGTATAAGATCAGTCCAGAATTATTTCTACTCTTGGATTATGTGGCTGCTCCTGTATGGATTATTCTTCAAGATTTTTCAGACCTCTATGTCAGTACACCCGCACATATATGGTGAGTTTTGGTTTCGACCTCTCCTACTTTCAATACAAAATAAGTTTTAATTAGCTTTCTATAATTTTTTTGTATTGGAACAGTAAAACACATGCAACAAAATGACTGAAGCTGCAAAATGCAATAAACAGGGTACGAATCTCACCAATAATGCATTGAAATATTGAAAACAAAATTGGAATCAACACAGCATGAAGATATGTATAATGGAAAGACGCTATGAATATTTCATAAGAAAACTACACAAAAACTGGACCATGAACATAAAATAGCCTGTGAGCCAGTATGAGTGTAAGCATAAAAATATATATAGGGAGACACTATGAGATAATCCTGCGTATAATGTTTTTCACAAAACTCTTGACAATCTTAAAACATTTGGTAACTCTTCTCTTTATACCATGCTGAGCTCTGCACCTAGCCGATAACTTGTTAGTAGCCTGAGAGCGTTTCTCACAGAGTCCTAATTTATCACTAGCTGTATCACACGGAATATGAGAGCTTTCATGCTGCACACATGTACCTGGTTCAGGTTTTATTTCGTCGTCTGTTACGCTTATCATCTCTACTGAATCTGAAAGGTGAAGCATTTGTCAAAGTTTGCCCTCAATCACAAATGATTTTACTGTGTAGTTGAGAATTTCTGCTTTCAAGCTTTTCTCAATTATTGTTCTTAGTTACAATAAAATAGCTTACAGGTAAATAAACTACAGAACTATATAGTGAATTGTGAGTAGATAACTCGAAATTTGTACAGCCTATTGTATTGTATATATTTGTTTGTTTAAAGAGGTTTTTTAGAAAGTTTACAGATAACAGAGTAGTTAAAAAGTAACTTTTTTGAATCCACAGATATAATATATAAAAGTGATGCAATATTGTGAATGGCACTTGAGTGAGTTGGGGAAGTGTATTTTACACAACCATGCAAAAATCTTTATTCATTCAAAAGGATTTAAGCTAATTATGAAGGCCTTCTACTTTCCCAGCCCCATATCAATCCTTGACCCATTTTAGTATGTAAGTTTATTGATTTCATTACCACCGCTTTAAAGTTCGACACACCCAATCTAGTGATCGTTATGTTTTCAGAGTTCATGATTTAAGCTTAATAATGGACAGCTAGTTTCATTAGAATTTACCAGATCTCATCAAATATGTATAAGTTTCTCACTCACCCTGAGGAACTGCAAGGGTATTATTCTGTTGCTCCTGTTTTTCACTCTCCGACCCATCTTCAGAATATACAATATCAGCTCTGAAAAATTGAAATAGGCTAGTTGAACATCACTGTCTTCATTTGTTGTGGGCAGAGATATCTCGTGATACTGAAGTTTCTCCCTTTTCAGATTTTCAATGTATGTATATTTCACAGGCTTTAGAAATTGGGTGGTGGCTTCATAGGCATTAATTACTATGAAAATGAGGATATTGATGGTACCACTGTTTGCCACAGATCCTTTTTTGTGGTCAGCTCTACAGATCAGAATTACATATCAAATAGGGGAACTAAGTGTATCATAGCCTGGATTCTCTCATGAGATAAGGCAACCATAACATTATTTTTAGTGTTGTCCATTTAACTGTATTGAGGTTTCTCTCGGTTTGAAAGTGGTTGACAATGTGCCAAATTGTTTTCCAAAATATTCATTGAAACTTACACAAAATGGTCATTTGAGATGGTCTGATAGAATAGTGTCGAGAGTGAAGTCTCTTGTTTTTCCAGCTGTGTCAGTTCATTGGCGAACTCCAGGAGACTTAGATTCAGAGGAGTTTCCAATTCCTCCTCAGGATAATTAAAGCTGTCTTCATACAGAGATGACCTATTCGTTAAATCATTCTCGAAGCTCAGCCAAATAGATGTATCAAATACCCCAGGACTACAAAATATCACAAAAATAACCAAATTATATAGTGATCAAGAGCAGACAAATCAGTTGTCTATTTGTTATCAGTTCCCATATATCCATGTGTGTCTTTTTGCTATTTGGATGGATTCGATTTGGGCTCATGTTTGGAGAGATATGTCTATCAGTGACAGCCAAATTATATCACTGATTTGACGCTTAGTCAGCTCACATCATACTATCAAAAATAGTATGATATAAAGAATATAATTAACACATAATAAATGAATAGATACAAGTAAATAATAATACACTATAAAATACTCACATTATATCATGTGCCATATTTTGATAGGTCGGGATTTGCAACGACGAGACATCATTTATTAAAAGCGAATCTTCTTCTAACTGGTTGAGGCTGTCGGTGAGCCGTGTAGTAAATGATGGGTCTGTAGAGAAGGAAAACTCATTGACTAAGACGTCTGTGAGATCTGAGAATATAGAATATAAGAATTAATATGTAAAATACCATGTATAATTATGTAAGGTTGAACTAATGTGCTAAACATCATATTTCACTATCGATGCCAAATTTTAAGTTGGAGCACCTCAATCCTCTTTCTATCAGGTTGGGTTCCCTCTGCATTTGCTTTATGAGAAGCTATACATCTAATTCAGTTCTATTTTTCAATGCTTGCATGGTTCATTTGCTTCTATTCAATTGTGCTATTTGCAATCATAGGATGCTTCAGCGTTGAAAGGTAGCAAAACTTTCAACACAGAAGCATAGCAGTGGTTAGATAACTCCCAAACAACAATAAAGTCCCTCAGCACAATGAACTAAAGTTCATTGCTCAGATTAGGATATTTACCATCAGAGAATTCACACATCTGATCTTCATCCAAGAAACTTCTCTCCTCCGACCCGTATCCTGCATCTGACTCTGAAAATCAAATGTGTTTTAATAAGTTTCTAAAAAGAATTAGTTATTATAGTTATATGGTTCGACTTTTTTGTATCGATGGTGATAAATCGTGTCTGAGCTTCTATCAATGACAACAGAACAGCTGTTTTGGTATAGGATTTTGCCCCACGTTGATACTGTTCAATGACAAAATCAGGTGCTTCAATGAATCATATCATCATCATGACAATAATGTGTTCTTCAAATTAAGACTCACCTTTCTGGCTTTTGCATGAAGATGCATCCTCTAAATCACTCACATCCCGCTGCTGGCCCTTATGATCATCATTGATATCACTCAACAACCTCAGGCTAACTACCTCACTACTACAATGGATGAAATGCATGTTATGTGATTTACCTCATAGATTAACCTAGTATTACCATTACTAGTCCACTACTTACTCATTGTGCCGGTGCGCTCCCAGAAGGCAGCGATTGCATCATCTTTAATAGCGTAACGCCGCTGATGACACATCATCAATGAGAAAAACATGATGGACTTTTTTGGAGTTCACAGTCATGGCATAGGTCATTTTTTTATATGTGCATTGATGAATAAACTAAATATTTTAAGCTTTTCCCCTAGCCCAAACAAAATCAGCCGAATCCGAGTAATTCATGACAATAGCAAAAGACTTAAAACTTTGCCTATCATCAATTAAAATAACAGCTGTAATGAGAATAATAAGTAAACTTACATGGCAGTACTGTACATTTCTTCTTGTTGATAATATTCGTTATAGTAAGACATGTTCATGTAGTTATCAGTTGATTTCTATATAATTTTACAGAGAATCACAGAAACACAGCTAGTTCAGACGGTTGCTTATTGCTGATTGTTATGCTCAACATTCAGTCATCATTGTGCTAAATGTTGGGTCATTGCGTGTCTCCATCAATTGTTGGCGGTTATTACTCTAGGTCACTTGATTTTGATTATAAGTTGTCCTCTCATTATTAGATTATGAGAGTAATAATTATGATAAATATAGGATGATTTTTTGTATTCAAAAATGATAAAAATATGTAGTTTATTCCTATGGTGTTCATATGACGTCCAGGATGTAATTACCTGCCAAATAAAATTGTGTTCATATTATTTTGTTTACGTCCTCTTAGTAATTTCTTTAGATTTTCCAAACTGACTACTTGGTGTTATTATAAATATAAACACACATGAATGAACTTTTTCGCGAAACTACCATACTCCTTTCATATTATTCTGGCATCAACTAATGCTCAAAAAATTTAGTTGAGTTGTATAGGATTTGTTTTCTTCCATGTTGTAAGATAACTATCCTTGTCCGTGCTGAGTCGCAGCATAAAACATGGCTAGTCCAGACTGCAATCTTTGCTCATGTCATCAGACAGTTCTTTCGCCATCTTATTGGTATAAGTTGGTCACATCAGTTTCATGATTAAAGGGATGTTTTATTTTCAGAATAACTTAACTGTGTCTAGCTGCTGTACACTGGCATTCAGAACAAGAAGGCTACACTGTGGTATTATAAAAAGAGAAGGGCCATGCAGTAGCTAATGCATATCAGTGGATAGATATACCTCATCTGATATGTGAAGGTTCATAACTATTCCTTTCTTTTCTTTTAGGACCCGGTAGGAGTTAGTGTCATCAGCATGTGGTGTTCTCTCTGGAATCGAAGGGTTGCCTGTTATGATCTTAGGAGTAGTAGAAAGTGATCTGGGTTTAAGGCTTAGAACCATTTGTATTCATCAGCTCAATAACGATTCACATTCATTGTTTTTGGCAGTCATTACCCCTAAAAAAGCTGAAAAATTTGCAATTTTTTGTGCAGCGATTAATCGAAAAACAACGAAATTTACCTTCTCAACATTCACTCTACCCAGTGACAACGATTCCAATTATTCACATTCAAATTTTGAGCACTGGGTACACACAATGATTTCTAGATTACACTATTAGCATGCGTATCTCTGATCGATAGAGCTGCTGTCGTAAATATTTGGGTACCTACTTTCGGCTGAATAAGAGGACAACTTTTGATCAGACAATCATGATCGAAACAGAATTACCTAGCTCTGCATTATTAGTAATTCTATCTTCTCCCACTGAGCTTAGGCTAGCAATACACAGTTGTGATTTAACTTTTTTTTGTCAAAAATATGTACAAAATGCTCTTCTAAAACTGTAACAATGGTAAGATTAGATTTTCCCAAGTTAAATTAAAATATTTTAACAAGAAATGAGAAAATGATATGTGTTTATCCAAAGGTTTGGGTATTCATCAATAGGTCTCCTAAAAGCTGAATTTTAGCTGCTCTGAGGCTGGGTGAATTAATTCACTCTCTATTGTCAGAGATATACATGCAATAGTATATCACGTCATCAGTGTGCTTGATTCTATTGTATATGACCTAATGTGACCTAATATGAGATGTTAAAACAGGCAGATATCCAGCGAGTAGCTACCGGTGGTACACTAATTTATTCCAACGGGTGTTGAGGTCACAAGGTCTGCGATTGAGACCAAAGTAGGTGACTGAAGTGTCTGGACGTTTATAAACTGTTGCTGGGGATCACATGAGATGCAACCCCGTTACGGACTTCGTCATCAAGTACATGTAAGTTAGTATTGTTTATGACCAAAAAGCAACTGAGATTTCTTTGTCAAAATTATGATGTTGATTTGTTAATATGTTGCTGATTAGTAGACAGTGTGATCAATATATTACCCTAGCTGATGTTTTAGGTGTCACCACTAGGTAAATTCTCCCTTTGTATCTATACTAAATAATCATTAATCATAATCATTTTCATGGGGAAATCCAACTGAATAGATCTTATGATTAGGTATACTGTTTTTCTATATCTATATCTATATAAATAAAATTTAGAATTATCTCCTCATTGGTAATAGGGAGACAACTCGAATTCAAGTTGGATTCAGTTGGATTTCCCCATGAAAATGATTATGATTAATGATTATTTAATATAGATATCAAGGGCGCGAATTTACCTACTGACATAAATAAACTCATTTTAGTCCATATCAGCCTAGCCTGGCCTAGCCTAGCCTAGCTGATGTATAATATATCACAACTGACTTGATTTACTTCCTTTTAAGGCTTTTCATTGTATGCTACCATTTGTCTATGTATGCTAATGATAAACAAGTAAGAGATTGATAACCCTTACAGGTTAACTTCCATCAATCAATCACATATAAACTGTGTGTTAAAAAATTGAAACTGCCACATGGATTTCCCACTTGTCACAGTTTTGTTTCGCTTATTTGTCAGGCTATTAAGATGAGGCTGTTTAACTTATTACACAGCAGTCTGCAGTCACAGCTTGAACAAGGAAGTTAGTAAAAAGCAGTGGAGATTTAGATAGAGCAACACACAGAGAGTTTACAGGACATAACCATTGAAAATATCAGGTCAGTAGGATGTACAATCAAGGCATTAGATACTCTAACTCTCTCTGACTCTTTATGTAAGGGTGTTGAACTTCTAATCCCTTTGTTCAGTTTTTATCACAACTTACTCTGGTTAGGGATTAGGGTCGCTAACAGAGGTTTTTTTATGGAGAGATAAGTGTAACTTCATTGAGACATTGATATGAAGGTTAGTGCATTCTATTGTTAACCGTACTGTGATCTCTATTACTGCAGGCTCTGCAATGATACATTAATCTTACATTTCGGAATGCTTAACTTGAAGACTCCCTCGTACTAACATACACATGTCTTGCTTGCTCACGGCGGACCCCTTCCACTTTAATTCAGTGTTTGGGGAAAGAAAGTGGGATATAAAAAATTGTCCTCATTTTTTCTCTCATTCCCTGACCCACTTAAAAACCACTTGTCAGTGTGATAAAAATATACCCCAGCTAATATAAATTCCTTTGAGTCCATATCAGCCCTTTCATTGAATGCGACTGATAAGTAGTGAGTAATTGAACCCTTACAGGTTAACCTCCATCAGTCAATCACATATAAACAGTGTGTTAAAAAATTGAAACTGCCACATGGATTTCCCTCTTGTCACAGTTTTGTTTTGCTTATTTGTCAGGCAGTTAACTTATTACACAGCAGTCTGCAGTCACAGCTTGAACAAGGAAGTTAGTAACAAGCAGTGGTGATTTAGTTATAACTACACACAGAGAGGTTACAGGATATAACTATTGAGAATATCAGGTCAGTAGTATGTACAATCAAGGTGGTAGATACTCTCTCTAACTCTTTTAGGGTGTTGCACTTTTAATCGCCTTATTCAGTTTTGTATCACTGCTCACTCTAATTAGGGATTAGGGTAGCAAATAATGGCATTTTATAGTCAACCAACTGAGCTCTCAATTATGGCGAGCTATATTACCAGATTTGTAGTCACCCTTCTGTTAATATACATACACAGGTCATGGTCACAAAAGGCACTTTGTAAATGAAATTCATTTTTTGGGAGGGGCGGGGAAAAAGAGCGAATTTAAAAGAGTCTCCTCACTTCTGTGGTAACCCTCTGATGTGCTTCTTGGTTTATTATAGATGGCAATGTGCGCCTTCACCTGAGCAAGCAAGCACACCCACATAAGGAAAGGCGGGGCCTCCCCTGATATTCTTGTTCTAGGTATTGTTATTAGCAATATTATGTCGATCATTTACTTGTGCTTTTAGATCCACTGAGTGACACAACATCCAATAAGAGAAATGGCCGTCTCAGTAGCAGAAGATGCGCCACATCTGGTAACATGTGGAAACTGCCTTGAGGAAGAGGGGTTTATCCATAACCCAATGTTTCTGCCCTGTACTCATGTATGCTGTGAGACTTGCCTGAGGAGGCAACTCAAGAAGACTGATGTGATCGAATGTAGGGTTTGTCAGTAAGTATCGAGGTTCACAGAGCATCTAATATGACAGCGTTTCTAATAACAGTATTGCAATCAGTCTCTGATTTGAACTATCAACTATATATTATATTGTTGTGTAGCTCCACACAGATTCAACTTATTTGGGGTTTGGTTGGCCCCCAGGTGTGCTCCGACCTGCCTGCAAGCAGACAGCATCCTGGCACAGACTAAAATTTTTCCGCCTATGCTTCGGGATAAGCAATAAGGCATGTGACTTTTAATTAATCGAGTCAGATGATTAACATCATTAATCTGTAGCCAATTTAAAACATTTCCTTCACCAAACTTCCTGTTGTCCAGGAAAGGGGGCGGGGCAGTGTTGGTGGGATAGCTGACAGGATAGAATAAGTGAGATGAGTTTCGGGATTGTCTAGGTGGGATGGTTGGCTTGATGGTGCTGGCCACATGGTTGGAAGATTGATTTAGTACGGCTTAATGTTAAACATTTTTTTTTCATTTGCAGAAACAAGTTCAAAGTGGTGATAGACAATCTTCCCTCAGCCCTAGAGGATGTTCATCCAGCTACTTTCTGTGAGCCGTGCGAGAAAAGTGGAAAACTCAAGATGACTGCCAACACTTACTGTCTGACCTGTGAACATAAGTACTGTGCTGCTCATCAGAAGGTAAATACTAACCGATAAACTGTGGCTGTGTGTCTGTTAGGCAATTTTGAGAAGTAGTTTTATAAAATATCAGCGATATATGGAGTGTTTTATATATAATAAATAAAAAACTCGATGTGATAGCTAAGTGTAAAGGGAGAAAGCAACTTTCCTTAACCTGTGATAAAGATTCAGATTTGAATACTTGTGTCATTACAGCTTCACATTGAGTTGAACTGGCATCATGAGACTCAGAATATAAAGGAGTACATGAGAACAACCTCAACAGTAGAGCAGCAGAAGTTCTGTGAGACTCACAAAGATCAAGTCGTCTCTTTTGGATGTTCAAAGTGCTTGAGGGTTTACTGCGTCGAATGTTTGTCTTCTGTTGGACTTTGCCAAAATGGTGAGTCACAATTCCATCATGCGACCTTTCGCATCTGATATAGGCCAATCAGATTTGTAATTTACTGATGCAAGTTGTATCATCTTTGAAACTGAGAATGCAACTCCTAGTGGAATTATCAAGGTTTGTTTTATTGCGTATTGATAGATCTCATTCTTATACCAAGATATTTTCTATTGGTATCTCATAATACGTGCCTTTTGTGGAGAACAATTTCTGAATAAATGAGACGATTTTGAGCAAAGTTTGGATTTGGCCAAAGAAATACCCCAGTACTTTAATTTGGACATATATATTAATGACCTTCAAAGCTAAGAGAATTGAATATTCTAGCACCCTGGCACCACCCTATACACAGCAATTATCTGGCTACCGTTTTCACTTAAAAGCAAATTGGAATCTCTTTACTGAAAAAGAAGGTCAAATCATAATGTTGAGATTCAGTTTGCAGCGCAGCACTGAACTACCGAAGGACGATGGGTATGGTAGTAGTTTATCCCGTCTGTTGTCCTCAGTTTCACAGTCCTGACTTACCTAGACTCTGTGTGTTTCCCATAAGTCTTCAACAATCACATTGATGCTCCAAACTAAAACCATTTAATTCAATTTCTATACTCCCTCTAGGATCTAGCCACAAGCTCATGTCTCTAAAAGAGCTCTCAGCTGAGGTGAAGAGATTACTAGAGCCTAAGAAGAAGGAATGTGAGGAGCTGTTTGATAAATGGTCAGTTGTGATGAAGGAGGCAGCAGTCACACTGTCTAACTGGGATACAGAAACTGAGGAAGGAGTCAGACTTATTGATGACACGAAGGAGAAACAGGTATTGTGATCACTATTGTATTGGGAGAGAGTACAAAATGTTATAACACTGACCACGGTGAAATACGACTCTGCGTGAGATAGATAGGTTTGACCCGGTTGAAATTTATTGTGAAAAGAGGTCATCTTTAACTAAATTGCCTACTACATAGATACAAGCTATCAGAGAGAAATATGGAAAGTTGAAGGAGGAGTATATCACAAAGAGAAGCAGCACTAAAGATAAGCTGACAGAATACATAGAGAAGGATGCTGGACTAAAACTCACTGAGTTTCATGAACAGATCAAAACTGTCCGCTCTGATCTATCTAAGCAACACTGTGTAAGTAAATTCAATTTCAATATGATGGAAAAATCATAAATGAAGCCAAACAATGAGGCCCCATGACTCTCCTTCTACACCAACAAGCTGCATAGATACTGTAATTCTTGCTGAAATAAGATATGGGTTCTTTATAGTAAAACATGGAAAGAAAGAAAATTCATTTACAGTCATTAGTAACTAGAACCGCCCTTCCTGTACTAAGAAATTGAAGTTGTCCTCTCATTGATATTAAGGAGGCAACAACAAATTTTCTCACAATTGCAAACTAACCTAAAATCTAAGAAAAATATTGCCATACGCAGTGAACGATTCAATTAAAGTGCATAACCTGTCAGTAGATATCAGATAATCTTAAAATGCTCACCTTAATACATTCGTTAATGATTTTAACCGATTGGGATATTTGAATACCAGACTTCGAGTATTTGAGCTATTGAGTGTGAGTGTGGTTACTACAATCATTTACATATTGCTTCCCTTTCCTATCATACAGGTGGACCTGCTGCAAACAAAGAAGGATTTGGAAGCTAAACTAGATGATATGGCTAATGATGATGGATTCCAAGCTCTGGTGGTGGGAAACCAGCAACTGATCCAGACCAATGGTATGCCTCTAATTTTCCTAGTGCAAGCCTCGCCATACAATGTGCAAGCGCTACAAAGCAACAGTTTCATGAAAATGTTCTGCAAGATTATATATTTAGTGGAAATGTAGGGCCCTACTAGCTGTAAAACAAACCTGTCAGTAATGTGTAAATGAATAATCCTAAAAACGGTAAAAATGCTTCTTGCCTATAGACATATCATCATAATTAATCACAGGGTTAGATGATATAGTTCTAGTGATTGCTGGATTTGTTGTAATTCTGGTGCATCAACACAACATGTAATATAAGTTATCAGTCATTTACTGTTTTTCAGATTCTGACACCACAGAGATAAACGCTGCTCTGGTACCAACAGACGACTTTGTGATCGGTGATGACCTCATGAGAAGAAGAAAAACTCCGACCTCGATACGGCTGGTGAAGCAGCTGGCAGCACATGACTATTGCGTCACATCATGTAGTTATAAAGGTGTAACTTATGTAGGTCTAAGCTATGGCTCAATCAACAGTATAGATGAAGCTGGTAACAAGACATCAGACTTCATCAAACTTCACAGAATCATCCTCACCATAAGAGCTCATCAGGATCGACTCTACATTCTCATGTACGGACGGCCTTACATGATCTATGTGTATGATTTGAATGGTCAACAGATCACAACTTGGGATCACTCAGACAGAAATAGCAGTTACTCTGGGAACAAGCTGTGCATTGTGAACAATCAGATACTTGCTGCTGATGCCACCAATAAGAGAATCACTATCTATAATCTCAACGGGAAAGTGATGAGACAGATTCCATGTCCTAAGATCCCGACCAACACCAACATATCCATGTGTTCAGCAGGAGAAGACTCTGTCATCATCACCACACACTCACCTGCTCAGGTATTCAAGTTCAACATGAGCACAGAGACTGTACTCTGGACTACAAACCTCACAGCAGCACCATTCTCTGTAGCCAGCAGTAATGATGTAGGACTGGTCAGTGGAGATGGATACAGCGGCAGTAAGAGAGGCGTATGGATAGAAGTTCTAAATACAGCGACTGGTAAGAACTTTACTCGTTAAATTATATTATATACATGTAGGTCTTCCATACAACAATAGAGTTCTACAAAGTCCCTGTTAGGGATTAGGGGATCAGTATCCTCATCGAAGCAACCAAACCACCAGTTAAATGTACGGATTTTGTTACCTTGTTCTGTGCGGCCTAATGTATGCATATACTTTCTTATCCTCTATTGCAAATTTCAGGTGAACACATAACAGAATTGAGAGTCCAAGAAGGAGTAACGACTGATGTGTTTGATTTATGGACAGAGAATAACAGACTGCTGGTGCCCAGTTATCATCAGAGCTCTGTGATGTGTTATGAACTTCTCTATGATTAATGTTTAGCTTTCAGTAACTTTATATAGGCGGTGAACTTCTATATAAATTATGATTCACACAAGACCGTTGCCCACTTAATGACTACATTTCTAATAAACTAAATTTACCAAGTTAAATCATTAACTGTTACTGTTACGTTACGTTAATGTCTGTATGTATTAATTAATAAGCGAGAACATGAAAACAGCTGCAACCAATTAACTAACCTTCATTGCTGAAGCTTCTGGTACTGAACTCTACTTGGGTCTTGGAGAGTGATGTTTGTCATAAAAAATTGCCGTGCTATTATCAATTATTATGGGAATTCTCTAGCCAATTTCAAATTATATAATTTATACCTCGCATTATTAGTAGTGTTCCAAGGGGGTCTTTCAATTAAGAACAGCAATCCAACAACCTGTAAGTGCCCGATTCGAGAATGAGACTCCTTGCAGGTCAGACTCACTCCCAGAGTGTTCAATGGAATTATGGTGTTCACTCTTTTTAATTACACCTGTCCTGCTTGTGTTTCGCCCAAAACATACTGTGTGAAAAGATGTTTTATAAAACAAATATGTTTGCCGCTTGGTTTCACCACAACTGTAAACTGACAAGTCATATCTTGAGCGGCTATCGTCAGACTTTATGATTTAAATATGCTAGTTTTGCTCTCTTTTAGACTCTTGAGCTCAACTCAGTAATTATATGATTGACGCTTGATGTTTTTGAATAATGTCCATCTCATATTGAAGCCGAAATTCCGACGGCCGATATTAAGCTTATTCGCTGGTTAATACACGTCCAAGATAATAAATCATTAAATGATTTATAGGCATTTATTGAAGGAGAGGCACTCAATAAAACCTGGTCGTGATAAAACCTGCTTGAGTTAATTTTGGACCCCTTAGCTAATAGCTCTATTATTGGCTAAAAATAATTTTTAGTGCCATTTCATTCATGCACACCTAGTAAATAATGTGGTAGCCTTGACAACAGACGTCTATTGACAGGCGAATAAGCCTATTATTTTATTGGGATAAAAATCTCTATTTTTATCTTTTTGTTAAATTGATCACCTTTCAGTTATGTTAACATCTTGTGCGTTTGTGGTTACCTGGTGGTTTTTCTTCCCTGAATATGTTAAGAAATTGAGAGTAAAATAAAGTGCATGGTGACCCTGACCCTGAGTTGACAATGATAGTTTGCAGGCGGTATAATATTGATTGAACTTTGACTCGTTAGGCCCAGTAAGGATGAAGCCTCAGATCCCATCATTCCTGACAAAGCAGAGGTGAAAAGTATGACCCTCACCAATGACCTCTCTGTGACCTCTGCTTCTGCCTCTATCCCTCAACATGTAGGGATAAATCTCAAACTATCCGTTAAACTCTCCGCCAAGTAACCTTGTAGCCATCTGTTAAAGAAAACTAACAGTAAGCAGAAGTATGGTAGTTTGGTTCAATGTAAATCACAGAGTACTTACAGTGGTGATGCCCGTTGTGTCCTACTGTACAATTTCTCCCTACATCTGTTAAATCTAAGGCTACATGATACACACTGGTCGCTTATAATACTAGAATGAGGATCTCTTTTTGCCAAATATTGTGTTGACAATGTTGTGAAACAACACTAGAATGTAGATCAAGCTTATTACCATTTGCATTCAGGCTGTTCTCATTCTGCCGGTGAGGCGGCTGCTGCTTGATAATCCAAATGCAGGGCGATTGGATCATATTTGATCTGAATGGATTGTTCGCTTAATGACTCACTCCCAGAGTAGTGTTCAATGGAATTATGGTGTTCACTCTTTTTAATTAAACCTGTCCTGCTTGTGTGGGTCCCTGTTCCTGATTGGAAATGTGAGTTTGTGGGTGTTTCAACCAAAACATACTGTGTGAAAAGATGTTTTATAAAACAAATATGTTTGCCGCTTGGTTTCACCCAAAGGCCCCCTGCAGTGAAAGAATGAGAGAAAGAATGAGAGAATGGAAGGCAGACAGATGAAAATAGCATACCTGCACTTTACCTATATGTATCTTCTAATAAACAGTCATCTGAAGTGTTTACCATTGAAAATGTGTGAAAACCACTGATACAATGACTAATACAATGACCAATACAATGATACCACTGATACAATGACCAATTTTGCTAAGTCATCAGGATGTCACAGAGTCAGCACAGTCTCTTCATCAGTAAAGTCAGCTTTTTCCCATTGGGATGATTGGCTCAGGGAAAATGTAGGTGTGGCTTTTTTTATGCATCATTTGGTGATAAAGTGGTAAATGAAATTTTTGCATTATTGGTACACCAGTGACGCTCGTGAATGGGAAAAAGCTGACTTAACTGATGAAGAGGCTGTGCTGACTCTGTGCTGACTTGAATACTTTTTCATCTTGGCCAAACTAGTAAGTAAGTATGGTTCTCACATATTTTGTGTGGAATATTTCTATAACTGCTGTTTTATATTGTTTACACAGAGAATTAAAATGCAACCATGAATTTTTAATAGGTGGACCTTCTTTCACTCTTTTCATTCCCTCTTTCATTCTGGGCTGCGGAACATCTGTGGTTTCACCACAACTGTAAACTGACAAGTCATTTCCTGAGCGGCTATCGCAAGACTTTATGATTGAAATATGCTAGTTTTGTTCTCTTGTAGACTCTTGAGCTCAACTCAGTAAATATATGATTGACGCTTAATGTTTTAGAATAATGTCCATCTCATATTGAAGCCGAAATTCCGATGGTTGATATTATTTCATTGGTATAAAAATCTCTATTTTTTATCTTAAATTGATCACCTTTCAGTTATGTTAACATCTTGTGCGTTTGTGGTTACCTGGTGGTTTTTTCTTCCCTGAATACGCTAGGAAATTGTGAGTAAAATAAAGTGCATGGTGACCCTGACCCTGAGTTGACAATGATAGTTTGCAGGCGGTATAATATTGATTGAACTTTGACTCGTTAGGCCCAGTAAGGATGAAGCCTCAGATCCCATCATTCCTGACAAAGCAGAGGTGAAAAGTATGACCCTCACCAATGACCTCTGCTTCTGCCACCATCCCTCAACATGTAGGGATAAATCTCAAACTATCCGTTAAACTCTCCGCTAAGTAACCTTGCAGCCATCTGTGAAAGGAAACTAACAGTAAGCAGAAGTATTGTAGTTCGGTTCAATGTAAATCACAGAGTACTTACAGTGGTGGTGCCCGTTGTGTCCTACTGTACAATTTCTCCCTACATCTGTTAAATCTAAGGCTACATGATACACACTGGTCGCTTATAATACTAGAATGAGGATCTCTTTTTGCCAAATATTGTGTTGACCATGTTGTGCAACAACACTAGAATGTAGATCAAGCTTATTACCCTTTGCATTCAGGCTGTTCTCATTCTGCCGGTGAGGCGGCTGCTGCTTGATAATCCAAATGCAGGGCAATTGGATCATATTTGATCTGAATGGATTGTTCGCTTAATGGTATTTCAGGTCACCAAGCTCCTATCCTAGTCTCAGCTGTGACTCTTTCTCTTGTTGAGATGACGACTCCCGTATATCAGCCCGGTGTAATGGCTAACGCAGCATCACTGCCTGTCAGTATGCTTAAAACACCCAAAGCTGTTGGTGTAAAAAGAGATAGCTCATGTCTGCTGTTTGTTTGAATCATGTAGGTTTAATAAGGATAAGGATCGTCCAATATATCTGTCTTTTAGTTGCACTTTAACGCAATTTTTAAAAGGGTTTGAATGGTCAGGGTGTGTTGGTTGATCTTCTAACCTAGTAATTGTTATCCACCTTTGGTGAATGTAGTGGAGGTTTCGGTGATCATGTCTGTATCTATCCAAGTTTGATCAGGGAGTATGGAATATACTCTCTCTGGTTTATATAATCAGGTTGCAAGACACTAAAGTAATATATTTCTGGATTGTGAACAGACAATTCTCGTTTATACATATTTTCACTGAACATAACAAAAACTAATATTTTCATCATGGCGAGTTAACTCCAAATTATACAAACCACTGGATAAAAATAAAGATTTTTCCGCTCGTTGCGGAATCATTTCTAATCTTGCATTATACAACAGCTCCAGTAATGATTATTCATCAAGATACTACAGTTATACTACTGACTATAGGACTATATGAATTGCGGATGAACTTAGTACCTGATAAATCATGAACTCTATATGACTTGTCTCCCAAAGATACGAAACAAAATTCAGGACATTATTGATGTATAAGATCAGTCCGGAATTATTTCTACTCTTTGATTATGTGGCTGCTCCTGTATGGATTATTCTTCAAGATTTTTCAGCTGTATAGGATTAACAAAAGATAACACTTTACCAAGACCTCTATGTCAGTACACCCACACAGCTATGGTGAGTTTTGGTTTCGACCTCTCCTACTTTCAATACAAAATAAGTTAATTAGCTTTCTAAAAATTTTTTATTGGAACAGTAAAACACATGCAACAAAATGACTGAAGCTGTAAAATGCAAAAACAGGGTATGCATCTGAGCGTTGATATTGGTAACAAAATTTTCGTCAACATAACCATGAAGTTATAAAGGAAAGAAGCAATAAATACTTCATAAGAAAACTACACCAAAACTGGATCGTGGGCACAAAATCGCCTGTGTGCCAGGATGAGTGAAAATATTATAATCAATACAGGGAAACACTATGAGATTATCCTGTGGAGAGCATTTCTCATGAAAGTCTGTACATTCTTAAAACATTCGGAAACTCGTCTCTTTACACCATGCTGAGCTCTGCGCGTAGCCAATAACTTGGTAGTAGCCTGAGAGCGTTTCTCACAGAGTCGTAATTTATCACTAGATGTATCAAACGGTATTTGAGATATTTCATGCTGCACACATGTAGCTGGTTCAGGTTTTATTTCCTCATCGGTTTCACAAATCATCGCTACTGAATCTGAAATCAAGTAAAGCATTTGTCAAAGTTTGCCCTACATCACTACTGTAATCAATCAAGAGTTGGCCAGGGGAAGGCAAATTCTAATTTATTCATGATCTGTAATGCTCACCCTTGTAACATCTATATTTGTGAATCAATCCTTGACCAATTTTGTATGTTAGTTTATTGATTTCATTACCGCCGCTTCGAAGTTTGAAAAAAGAATGATCACTGGATTGGGTCTGTCAGTGTTCACGATTAAGCTTCGCAAATGGACACATGTTTTTGTTAGCTTTCTTCCTTTTGACAGAATTTACAAGATCTCATCACATGTATAAAAGTTTCTGGCTCACCCTGAGGAACTGTAAGGGAATTATTCTGTTGCTCCTGTATTTCACTCTCCGACCCATCTTCAGAATATTCAATTTCAGCTCTGTAAAATTGAATTAAACTAGTTGAACATCACTGTCTTCATTTGTTGTGGGGAGAGATAGCTCATAATACTGAAGTTTTCCCCTGTTCTGATTTTCAATGTGAATATTGTTCACAGGCATCAGTAATCAGAAGGTGGCTTCATAGTCGTGATGATGAAAATGAGGATAAATGGTATCACTGTTTACTACAGATCTTATCTTGTGGTCAGCTCTACAGATCTGAAGTGAATATTAAATAGGGGAACAAAATGTATCATAGCCTGGATTCTCCAATGGGATAAGGCAACCATAACAATATTATGAGTGCTGTCCATCAAAGTGCATTGTGGGATGGTTTTTTAATATCTCTCGGTTTGAAAGTAATTAGCACATTGACAACATATGTGCGGATTGTTTTTGCAAAATATTCATTGAAACTCACACAAAATGGTCATTTGAGATGGTCTGATAGAATAGTGTCGAGAGTGATGTCTCTAGTTTGTCCAGCTGTGTCAGTTCATTGGTGAACACCAGGAGACTTAGATTCAGAGGAGTTTCCAATTCCTCCTCAGGATAACCAAAGCTGTCTTCATACAGAGATCACCTATTCATCAAATCATTCTCGAAGCTCAGCCAAAGGGATGTTTCAAATACCCCAGGACTAGAAATTATCACAAAAATAACCAAGTTATATACAGTGGTCAAGAGCAGACAATTAGTATGTTATCGCGATCGCCAAATCTGTTGTCGATTGTTATCAGTTTTGGGACATTACTTCCAGACATGGTTTTTTTGCTGTTTTGATATATTTGATTGAGTTCATGTTTGGAGAGATATGCCTATCAGAGACAGCCCAAATCATATCACTGTTTGGACGCTAGGTCAGCTGACATCATTCAATCAATAATAGTTTTATATAAAGAAAAAAATGGAAGCATTTGCTGGAAAAAGCAAACTTTTAGGGGTATAGCTATAAGTTGTCTTCTTATTGTGAATGTAAAGACAATCCTTAAACTTTCTCATATCATGTTATTATTGACAACTATCATATTCCTATTGGCTGGGGACATTGAATTCCATATCTGGAATAGCATCATTAGCTTTCCTTTGCATAAACAAAGGGCTTGCAAAAATAGCCAGTCCCTAGTAGCAATCTAGAAATGCCCTAATCATCGACACTGTAGGGGTATAATTACTGTTTGCAATTTTGTAAACAAGACAATTTCTCAGGCTAATTATTCATGCTACTAGGGACAGCCAATCAGATAACAGTCAGATGGGTCCCTGTGTTTAGTGTCCTAACCGTATAACGCTATGATACTATTTCCATTCTAAGAGAAGAATCTAATTCAGTGGCTGGGGATGAAAGCTTTCACAGTTCTAGTCAGTTGCGTGCAGCTTGCTAGCGCACTGATCTTTCTGAATCGGGGGCTCAGCTGTAGTATGATATAAAGAAATAATAAAATGAATACAAGTGACTAGTAGAACATCATTAAATATTCACCTTACATCATGTACCATATTTTGATCAGTCGGGATCTTCAATGACGAGACTTGATCATTAATTTTAAGAGAATCATCTACTAGCTGATTGAGGCTGTCGGTGAGCCGTGTAGTAAATAATGTGTCTGTAGTGAACTCTTCATCGCATGAGAAGGGAGACTCAGTGTCCAAGATGTCTGTGAGATCTGAGAATGTAAGAACTAATATGCTACATATCATAAATCGCTATTGATGTCCCATTTTTAGTTGGAGCTTCTCAATAAAAATTAGCAAGATATCTACATCTCTTGTCATGTCATACGGTTCGTGATTTTTTTATAACTGGTTGGGTTTCCTCTGCAATCGCTCAATGAAGAGCTAAACCTCAAGTACTGTTCTATTTTTCAATGGTTGTATGGCTCATTGGATTCAATACGATTCCATTATTGCAATTGTGAAATGCTTCAGCATAGCAAAACTATTAACTAAGGCATAGTATTGGATAAATAACTCCCAAATAACAACATAACAAATAACAAAGTCCCTCAGATAACGATATTAACCATCAGAGAATTCACACATCTGATCTTCATCCCGGAAACTTCCCTCCTCAGACCCGTATCCTGCATCTGATTCTGAAATCAAATATGTTTTGATAAGTTTCTAATAAAATTGATTAGTAATCATATATGGTTGAACTTATTGTATCGATGGCGATAAACCATGTCCGAGCAAGGGGTTAGAGACTCCTTGGTCTGAGCTTCTATCAATGTCTACATAACAGCTGCTTTGGTATAGGATTTTGCCCCGCGTTGAAAACACCATGTTATGAAACGGTTCATTGACAAGATCAGCTGCTTCAATGATTCGTATCATCATCACGACAATAATGTGTTTTTGAAATTTAGACTCACCTTTCTGGCTTTTGCAGATAACTGCATCCTCTAACTCACTCACATCCTGCTGCTGGCCCTTGTGATCATCATTGATATCACTCCACAACCTTGTGCTAACTACCTCGCCACTACAATGATTGAAATGTGTGATATGTTATTTAACTCTCACTGATAAAGTCACCTAGTAGTGTCACTACCGCTTGTACTTCTTTCCCATTGTGTCGTTGTGCACTCAGAAGGCAGCGATTGCATCATTTTTGAAAGCGTAACGCTGCTGATGACACATCATCTTTGGTTAAAATCTTATGGATTTTTTTGGAGTTCACAGACAGGGCATAAATATATCATTTTTTGATAAATGTGCGCTGGTGAATAATCTAAATAGTTAAAGCTTTCCCCTAGCCCAAACGAATTCAGGCCAAATCCCAAATATAAATGTATAATCGTAAACCATTACAATGGAGTTGACAACTTGCCCACTATCAATTTAATAACAACAGTAATGAGAATAACAAGTACACTTACATGGCAGTTCTGTACATTTCTTTTTGTTGATATTATTCGTTATATGAATAGAAGTTCCCGTAGATATCACTTAGATTTATTTATAGCTTTTGACAGAGAATAACAGAAACACAGCTTGTTCAGTCAGTCGCTATTTTCTGATTATTGCGCTCAACCTTCCGTCATCATTGTGTTAAATGTTGTGTCATGGCGCATCTCCTTCAATTGTTGGCCATTTCGAATTGAAATCATTATTGTTCATTATTATACAAGTTATCCTGTTGTTATGATTGTGATAGTAATAATAACTAAATATATGACATCATACAACTGCAGCAAGGAGTTATATAAATAAACCATACTTTGTGATGCTAAACTTTTGACTTATATGCAGTGAACAGTGATAAAAAAAAAAGTGTGTAAAATGTAGGTGATCGGTAGGGTGAGTGTGGCCAGCGGTTTTAAGGGTTAAGGCGTAAGGCTTTTTAATTTATGTTGGTAAAGTTTGATAGAGGATTTGAAAGAACAATGACTCGAATTGTATGACCACACACGGATTTGGCTCTTCGGCTCTTTGGTATCCAGCTTGAATTTATAATCCTAATTGATGATTTTTTTTTACACTTACTACCACTAAAAAATCTCAATTTTTCAGTCTGTTGTGGGGAAGTTTCACCATTGTGAATTACAAATCAAAACTCCAACCAAAAATTACAAATAATTAAAGAGATCTGGTGTAAGTTTTTTTCGGGTGCGATGATACAGAATACAGTAAGAAAATCCAACTTTCCTTCTCAGGACATTCGTCCAATATATTATTTCCTCACAAAACACCATCATCACAGAATCTTTGTTATCTTGTGCTAAACAAGATCAGAAGTCTAGTAGGGAATTCTATAAAACAAGTGATCAACTATTACTGTGATTGCTGCTTGACTCAGTCGGATATGCATATACATCACAGCTGTGTATGCATATACTCGGATATGTATATACATATACATATACACATACGTATATACAAATATATATGTATACATGTAGCTTGGATATGCATATACATCACAGCTGTGTATGCATATACATCATAGCTGTGTATGCATATACTCGGATATGTATATACATAAACACATACATTTGTACATATATATATATATATATATATATATATATATATACGTAGCTCGGATATACATATACAGCACAGCTGTGTATGCATGTACTCGGATATGTATATACATATACACATACGTATGTACATATATATATATATATATACACGTAGCTCGGATATGCATATACAGCACAGCTGCTGTGCTCACAAGCACAAACCTGCAATATACGCTGGTCGGTGTGAGATAAAATGAGGGTAGTAGTATGAATAACGGCTATTTGTATAGAACCCAGTCTGAGCCACAAATCAACGTGTCTGGTCAGCCAGAGAAGACTTTTGAATTAATGAGCAGCAACAACCCCTTCGACAACGGTCAATTCGAAACGGTCAGTTAAATGGAGTAACACTTGCAGGTGCGCTGCAGAATCTTGAGAATCTTGAGCTGTCTGGGGGTACCCGGATAGGTCAAAGCTGATTATTTCATAAATAGAGGTTACGATAATTATCTCTACAGAAAAAAATAATGTGTAAGCGTAATAAAGATAAGAGTAAATATAACTACTATTGACATGCAATGTGGATGTCAGTTATTGCATTTATCATCTCTAGGAGCCCAGAATCGGCAGAAAAAGTTTGGCCATAGAAAAGGCTGTAAGATTTGCATAACATTAATCTATGTGTCACAAAACCTAGCTTCATCATTACTTATCATAGTTTGCATGTGCAACTTACAGCGCAGCCGCAGATCTATTCTACCTAATGCAATGACAAAACATGTTGCAGTAAACACTGACAACTAGCAAACCAAGCTGAGCCCACTAGTTGTGTTCTGACACATCTAGGGATCACTTTGCAGAACTCAATGAAGATGGTGGTGTTTAGATCTGGCTTACCTAAAAATTATTAGTTATTACTTGCAGTAGGTGTTTTTCGCATTGCATAGTGGTGCTGACCGCTGAGGGTAAATGACTATACTGTATTTGTTTTCGTTATTATAAGCTTATGATCCTAATTTATCTTAAAAGTTCTCGATCTAGGTTTTGCCTAAGGAGACAAATTATTTATACAATCTTGTGTGGAAAGGTCTTTTACATACATTCACAGATTTTTCTTGCACTTAAGCAATAAGGAGCTGATATAACTCTAGGCGTCCCTTGATTATATACATTATTTCATTGACAGAGATACAGTAAACTATTATGCCCTGCACAAAATAATCATGTCATATCTTGCATTTAAGTGTGACAGTATTTAATGCTATTAGCTTGTCTAAGAAGTATATTGAGTCCATGATCTGAACACCCTAACCTCGTCCTCATGACATGCGGCTTGCGCCCTCCCTGCTTGCATAATATTATAATCGTTGTTAATCAACTATTGCTGTGTTATCCCCACCTGGATTATAAGAGGACAACTCTGAAATTAGTGATTTTTCTGAGATCATAAGGTCAATGATACCTGAACAGACATATGTTTTCGACATCACTTATGAGTGTTTTGAGAGTCGGTGTCTGTGTTTATGTAAAGATAGTCCAAAGTTCATAAAACAAGTCTGTTAGCCGAGAAGATAAAATATACAGGAGCAAATAAATAGTCAGTCGGATATTAGATACCTGGTTTTGTTTGCTTGATTGGAACATTTTTATTGACTGCTACAGCAAGGTAATGCCATAGTTATTTATGTTTCAAATGCATTCTGTGAAACTATCATTAACATGCTATTGAGAGCTAACTAACTCAAGTGGCAGTGAGAGTGACTGAGTGAGTGAGTCCCGTCTGAGCAGGCAGAATTCTCCCTGGTCTGAGCAGCTAGGAGTCGGTCAACTCTGAGTCTACTCTTTGCTTGGTGTGAGCAATGAGGGAGTTCAGTAGATCATTTGTAAGTCTGAGACTCACTGATCACGGGCCCCTGGAATGTAGTCCCAGGGGCCCATGTCACTGACTGATATCTATTCTGTTGTAGCAAGCTAGTGTATCTCAATCATTCTATCTTATTAAAGGTATGATATGATAGCTTAAATAGTAGATTCTTGTATGAATGTATATAAAACATTAAATTAATGAGTAGATCAGTAGCGATGCTGGATCAGTCACCACATGACAAAATGTAATTGGCTTGTTGTGCATATGACCTCCCTCCTGTTCTTCCTGGAGGAGAGGAAGCTCATTGGTTGTGCAAATAGGTAAGAATGAACCGCTTCACCCATCCGTATTCACCAAAAAAACACGCCCAGTTGGTGTGGGTACGCCTAGGCCTATAGCCTATATATAATATATATATATAGGCCTGCATATATATTTGTCGCTTCTCACCGCTCCTCACCGATTTTTCATACGCTACTTTCTCACCAAACGAGCGCATGTTTGGCAAGTGATCACTTTAATGGGACACGTAATATCTGGACTGGCCCCACCAGATTCAACCCTAGCTATGTATTCGCAACGTGGTATGCAGATATTGTTTGGGTGATGAGTAAACAGGGACTCCATGGTGCGGTGTGGACTGTGAATAGTAGGCCCATGACAGAAATTGCCCTCATCATCGTCAGTATACTAATATGCAAGCCTGTTCCGTCACTTCTATATGGCAATGGTCACGGAACCAATAGGCCAACCTAAGGCTGCAGTTATTTCTTTCATTACCCTTTTTATATCATCCTTGAATCAATCTCAGGTTCTGAACTGATTTATTGTGACAGTCTGTTAGGTACCCTGTTGAGAGATAAATCTTGTGGAGTCCTTCGATTTCTGTCTTCTCCTGCACCATTCAACAACTATATTATCCCGAGCCATGTTTCATCTCCTGTAGATGGCGTTGGCTTTTGGTAAGGCAGTGAGTTGGGCACTTCAGGCTCGTATGTCTAATCTAACGGTGCCTGCAGCCAGCACCAGTATACAGTACAGCAGCTCTATGGCTAATAACCACAGTCCCTCAGCTCTAAGAGATGATTGGCCTAAGCCTCACTTTAATATAGATAAGACGATGGAGATTCTCGATCATGATAATCTGGAGACGATGAAAGAGATGAGAGAATTCTTATGTGATCCTGTTTTCACTCCAAAGTAAGACTTCAGGGGTAAAGTTTTCAAACTCTGACTAGGAGCTGCAGCAGAGAGATTTAGTTGCACTCTGTAGTTACATATTGTCTGTCTTTGATAATATTTGATCATTTGCAGGAGTAAAGTTTGCACTAGTAAGAATTAACGAAATTTAGTCGTCTTCAAAATAGTTAAAATAAAGTTCAAAACAGTTAAAATAATGTTTCGCTAATACATACTCATCCAGGATATGCAATCAAAATATAAATTATGTTTGAATATTAATACTCTGTATATAAACTCCAGGTTTTATAGATTCTTCAATCACTATATTATTATATAATTTTATTCAGATACATCTCATCACTATATAATGTTACTATGTAGATACTTCATATCACTGATAATATTATTATGCAGATATAACATTCCACTAGAAGAGGAGAGGGAGGTAGCCTTACAAAGACTACAGAGAATCTGTGATGGCGGATTTATCTCTGTACTCAACTTTAATGACAATCCTCGTAAAATATTCGCTGCTCACGAGCTGGCAGCTGTGGTCGACTCAGCTATGGCTACAAAGGTGACTGTCCAGTTTAATCTGTTTGGTAGGTACAACAGAGCGGTGGTTATACAGCTGTGACTGGGCCCTTTATATCCCAGTCTGATAATTATCAGTATAAGTTTTTAGTATGAGTTTAACACATCAAGCTTCCTTGATTCACAATCAAAGTCCTTTAGCTTTGTGACTGAAAGTTTAAATTTTGTGTTTGTTATGTCAGAAGGTTAGTGAGTTTGTTGCTTGCTGGCCAAGTAGCAGAACTGTTCTATTATCACCATGCATTCCAAAGTAAAATCACTTACAGAGAAATTCATTCATCGCTTGCTTTCACAACTAGCAATGCACAGCAAACAGTTTATACATAAGCTTTCTGTTGTCAGCATGACAAGCACTGCACAGCCTTTGTCATGTAATGTTGTAATGGGATTCACTGCCCTTCTACTGTTAGTATCACAGAACCTGTTGCTGAATGAGGGAGATAAACTTGGGTTAATCGACTCATGAATTGAGGCGCAAGCATTGAATATTTCATGCCATGACCAGAATCTGTTTTTTTCTCACATCTCTTGCTCATATCATACCACACCATCTCATTGTGACCTTTCTTCTATATATTATTGCCAACTTCATATGATCTGTACCCAATGAACTCCCTCACAGATCATTGCTGTATCATTATCATATACTAATAACTTATATTATCTAATAGGAGGTAGATCAGTTGGTTAGAGTGCCGTCCCTTCAGCATGAAAATGTTGAAGGTCGTGGGTTCAAATCCCACTGCAGTCTATTGACTATTGGGGTTTGGTTGGCCCCCAGGTGTGCTCCCACCTGCCTGCAAACAGAGAGCAAATGGGCGCAGATATTGCAGCCTAGCCCCTAAGGCAACTGGTATTTTGATGCCGATACTTCGGGACGTGGCGTGTGATATGACATCTGATTTTACCATTTTAATCAACCATCTTTTATCTGAATATAACAGGGGTACAGTGTTAAAGCTTGGTACAGAGAGACATCACAGTGAACTCCTCAAGGGAAGCGATACTCTGGAGGATGTCGGCTGTTTCGGTCGGAGTTAGGATATGGTAGGCAAAACTAAAACTAGACCATCTCATTGTGACCTTTCTTCTATATATTATTGCCAACTTCATATGATCTGTGCCCAATGAACTCCCTCACAGTTCATTGCTGTATCATTATCATATACTAATAACTCATAGGGGAAGGCGGGGTACGTTGAGCCAGTTTTTACATATTTAATTGCAACATGCAGTTGAATTGTGCCAGATTAACAAAAATTGGCACTGAAATTGGTCTTCATGTCTTCCATCAACATGAGTGAGGTCAGAAACCCATTGCAGCAAGAAAAGGAAATATTGCTGTTTCAAAAAAAATCGGGAAGCGGCTCAATGTGCCCCAAGCACGGGGCACGTTGAGCCGGGTCCGAATTTTGTATGGGGCACGTTGAGCCACTCTGTTATGGTAATCTCTTTGCTGGTAATAACTTTTTAATTCATTGCAACCATAAGAAATAAAGGAAAGGAACCAAATTCATTGCAACAGCGCATTTTTTTCATCACACAAGTGAACTATAAAATATAATTCGCAACACATAAATCTCTGAATTTTTTGCGGTAGAGGAATACTTGCACAAGGCAAACTTGATCATAAGTGAAGGGAAAAGTGAGCTCCGAGTAATTGCTGATTTCATTGAAGAAACATCAATTGCAATGTTTTTGTTTTTGTGTACATATACTTCATATACACTTTCATCATGTAACATTTATATACTGCGTTGCATGGCTCAACGTGCCCCAACGGGCATGGCTCAGCGTGCCCCAACAGCCTGTTTTTCACTTTCAATTCGAGTTCAACAAAATCTCTCCATCAGAGATAAGTTTAGATTATGTGATTTTGAGGCTAAATATGATGTTATCACATAATAAAAGTTGCAACTTCTCAGTCACGCCTTGTTGGGAATAAATGACATTGCCGTCGAATGGCGCATTATTTACTTTTTACGCTAAAAACGATGAAAAACTAAATAATTATCTTCTCTTAGTAGCTATCTTTCTTTTTGTCTGCTCAAAAAGGGGGCCTTTGGTCACATGACCTCTGATGGAAGGTAAAAAAAAAAACATAAAATGGTATTTGAAAAAAGTGGGGTGGATCAACGTGCCCCATTGCTCAACGTGCCCCGCCTTCCCCTATTATCTAATAGGAGGTAGATCAGTTGGTTAGAGCGCCGTCCCTTCACCATGCAACTGTTGAAGGTCGTGGGTTCGAATCCCACTGCAGTCTATTGACTATTGGGGTTTGGTTGGCCCCCAGGTGTGCTCCCACCTGCCTGCAAACAGAGAGCAAATGGGCGCACATATTGCAGCCTAGCCCCTAAGGCAACTGGTATTTTGACGCCGATACTTCGGGACGTGGCGTGTGATATGGCATCTGATTTTCCCATTTTAATCAACAATTTTTTATCTGAATATAACAGGGGTACAGTGTTAAAGCTTGGTACAGAGAGACATCACAGTAAACTCCTCAAGGGAATCGATACTCTGGAGGATGGCGGCTGTTTCGGTCTGACTGAGTTAGGATATGGTAGGCAAAACTAAAACTAGATTTTAATAACATATGCTGCAAATTGCTACTTTATGGATGAAACTCTTTTCTAATCCTGTAAATTGTTACAGAACCTCAATTACTAGTTACCCAAGTAATTTTCTGTAGTCCATTACCAAGCTTCTAAACATTTACATCCTCAAAGCTTCAATCATTTCAAACTTGAGTAATGCTGATTTTATCAATGTGTGCTAAAGTTTGTCACTTGATATACAAGCAAGCCTCATATCCTGAGTCAGCACCTGGACTTTTAGTGATAAGTGATGTACAATGGCAAGCTATAGATTTGGAGTTGCCTCCTACTTGAGTAACTCTAACGAGTCCACTTCTTCTTTATTTAATAATCAGGTAATAATGCAGCAGTCTGCGCATGTGCGAACTGTTGAGGCATACGTTCGTCTCTGCAGCATAGGGCTTGAACTAATTCACCTAGTCTGAGTACCAAAATTGGGAAAACAATGGAAACCCATAATTTGGAAATATTTGGGCCTAAATGGAACACTGGTTTTGATATCTCATAACCTTGAACCCTGGGAGTTGCCTTTCTTGATTGAAGGCAGCGCCACCACTGCTGTGCTGCAGAGATAGACTATGTCACAAGGCTATCCTGCAAGCAGAATGATAATGCAGTGGAGATGGAGACTACAGCTATATATGATAAGAAGACATCAGAGTGGATAATAAACAGTCCTACCACTGTGTCTCAAAAATACTGGATCACTAACGGAGCTGTACATGCTTAACATTGTGTGGTATTCGCCAGGTGTGTACCTCTACTTCTGAATAATATACTGGTCTATATATCAGAAACGTGTTAAATCTCCGGTTACAAGTGACATCAGTTTAAAAGACCACAGGGTGGGTATCAACGTGTTTTGTGAACTGAACACATCAGTGATAGTTTGTATATAAATTATCAGTGATTGTATTCATAGTATAATTTTATTGGATCACGGATATCCACAAATATTTTACCTTAATGTTGACCATGTCTTTTTTGGATATCCGTAGTACTGCGTTGGAAGCTGATTTAATTCTGATGTTATCCAAGGGGGGGGGGGGGGGAGTCTCATCAAATACCTTGCCAAACTTTAATGATTAGAATTGATTAAGTACATCACTCTGTTATCTGATTTGTTATATTACAGTGTGGTGGCGTAGTGGTTAGGATTCGAGCATCTCAATCTGAGAGTTGCAGGTTCGAATCCCGGTCACTACCCATGCTGCTGAAGGAGTTGAGCTCTCTGGACAATAGCCTAGCTTGCCCACTCCTACCTTGTACAGGAGTGCGCTAAATTGAATATGTATATGTATCTATCTTATATTCATATAAAGATTGCTGGAGAGCAGCTAAATAAAAAGTGATTTACATTTTACATTTACATTTACAGTGTATATATTTTCTCTCCCAGTCTGTATCATTATTGTCAACATGGTTATATTACGGTATATTCTATAACTTCCCTCCCACCATTCTGTATGATTATTGTTTCATATTATGATAGATTGATGGTAGATGGTAAATAAGATGGTATACACGGTGTGGCAGTCCGAATCAGAGATGAACAACTTAAAACTATGCCGGGTAGGTCACTCCCCCCCCCCCTCCTCTAACTTTTGCTCCAATTATAGGATCACTATTCATGTTGATAATGGATATATTCTATCTAGATGAAGTTTGGAAACATTTAAACGTTTGTTAAACTTAAATTATCCCGAGCTATATGGTAAAAGTATATGGGTTCTGAGATGAGGTGGATGTATAGTAAATATAGGAGACAAAATCTTTAAGGGACCACTTTTCATTCATGTATAGTTCCTCTTTAGGACGAGGATACATTTTTTGTATTGAATTCATTTATTTGTATATGATTCATATTTTAAGGTGCGAGAGTGGAGGATATGGGTTATAAGATGCAGCTTAATGGAGTAGATAACGCTAAACTAATATTTGACAATGTCAGAGTACCAAGAGAGAATCTGCTCAATAAGTTCTCCGATGTAGATGAGAATGGTGTATTCTCTTCTCCTATAGCTGGAGGCCGCGCCAGGTAAGAGCAGATACTACTATTAACTCACGGGTCGACTGTCACCAGAAAATAGTGTTATATTATATCCCAATATGTTATATAAATATATACTTTATTATTGCCGGTCAATAAACAGTTACCGATGTTATAATTTATTGATGATCCCTCACACTATGATTTGTGCTGACACTTAATTCTCAGAGTATTTTATTTTGAGATAGAGAGAGAGAGAGAGACAGCGTTTCTCTGATATCCCTGTATTATTGATATATTATTGATATTATGTTATATATATTATATTATATTACATATATTATATATTTTATTATTTATTATTGTATTATTGATGTATTATTGATATATTACACCCTCTGCTGACAGCTGAGCTAATCTGTATAATGATGACTTACTTAGTTATCTCCCCCTTGTAGGTGACAGTAGCTGATCAGCTCTTATCAGGATGTATATGTATAGCTTCTATGTCTCTAGGTGTGGCTAAGGCAGCATTAGCTATAGCTATGAGATACGCTGCTACAAAATTTACTGTTGGACCTACAGGAAATCAGACTACTGTAAGTGTCCACATATAGGTCAAAGAAACTTGAGTTTTTTCTCGTGAGTCCTGAATTCCGATTCAACACAATAAACCTAAAGCTTCTCATATGTAAATAGTACCGACTCCTCAATATAGTGGTAATGTCGGGTATCATAAATGGAGAAATATCCAGCATGAAACCTGTTAATCAGATCCCTTCAAAGGTTCAGATTCATCATAAAACTATGAATTTAATTGTAATTTGTTGTGACCTTTATTTTCATTCCATGCATACAGCCAAGCATCGAAAATAAATTCTTTTAATTAATTGGCGATTTCACTGTCTTGGGTTTTTAGGGCTAAGAGTTGTAGCCTCAAAATTGCAAATCACGTTGGAGTTATCCTCTCTCTGAGGTTTTAGTTCAGTGAGAGAGAGTAACTCCAAATGTTTCATCATTATGGCTCAACTGATTAGAAATATATCAAAAATGAATTGAGCCATGTGATCATTATGATTAAATCGATTGAGCTATAATGAATCACATATCCCACGATGTTGACATTCCTTGTTGTTACAGCAATCTTACATTACCAGCTTCAGCGGAGAGCCCTATTACCTCTGCTAGCCAGGACTTATGCTCTTAACTATGGACTGGAAAGAAGAATCAAGGTGAGATTTCGCTCAATTATTGCCGGAACTACAAAATTTATTCATATTTGGATAGCCTTGAGTTTCACTAAGGTTTCAAATACCACCATCGACTCACCCACCCTGATAACACTCGCCTAACCACCAGATCTCTGGGTTCTTCTTACAGTGAGTTTATCTGCCCGGTACGGGTAGCGGGTGTCTGCCAAAGGCCTAGCTATATTAGACTTCTCCATCTAATCCTGTCCTGAGCATCCTCTTCACTGAGGGAACATGAATTGGGATCCTCCTGGTTGTGTGCTTCCATTTATTTCAAAAGTCTTCTCGTTGTATCATGATGTAATCAAACACTGTCTGGTTAAGGTGACAGTCCTACTAGGCCATGTTTGGTATGGTTTTAAAGATCTCAGGCTGAAATGTCATTAAGGCATATGAAATAAAACAGCCTGTGAACCTAAATTGCAGTAAAACTGCTGCAAAGCCTGAAAATTGGGATCATAGTGGATCATAGTGATTTATCGCCTCCCCCTGACCACTATGATCTACTATTTTCTACTAATTTTCATACTCAAATTTTTATTTGCCCGGTGAACTCACAATATTTGATTTACTGGGGTAATATATCCATTTTTCTAATAGGACTGTCACTTTGAGGCGCATTCGTATGTGTAGGACTTCTCATCATTTTTGCCAAAGAAAGTACCGCCAAATCTCTACTTCTTGCATAATCCAAAATCTTGTCTCCCTAATATAGGACCGTTACTATAATCAGGCAGAAGATGGCAGCGAACATCAGGAGATAGTTACCATGTGTTGTGTTATTAAACCTCTGTGTGGCTGGAATGTAGAGAATGTCTCATCTGTCGAGAGAGAAAGAGAGAGAGAGAGAGATATGGAGGACAAGGTTATCTCACTGCTAACAGATTCGGTTTAGCAGCTTTGATCTGTGAACACTATGGGCTGGTACAAGCTGATTAGGTATACATTTGTCTCTACAGCATAGGGCCTGAATTAATTCACTTCCATTGTTACCTAAATTGGAAAACAATGATAACCATAATTTGGAATACTTTGGCCTCAAGAGAGATAGACTATTGCAGAATGATCTGAGAATAACATGCACCACCAGATGAGACATAATATCATTCACTTGGCCCTCGTTTGTTTAGCCAAAACAAGAGTATTCGCATTACGAAAAGCGTCATACTACCTGATTTTACACATGATATTGTTGCACTTTATCCCAACTAGGAAAGACAGCCCTAACAATAGTGTTAGGCTAGGTAAAGATTATAAATATCTGCATACAAAAAGTGATGTGTAATAGGTATATGTTCTGTGGAGGTGGGAAAACACAGTTTCCCTTGCAAAAAAAAGCTTAATAGTTTTTCTGGGTGAAGGAAACTGAAAAAAGGGAGACAGGGAGGGGATGGAAAAACCCCTAAAAACTGGGAGACTTGTATGATTTTCAGCGAGATATTACGTGAGTCAACTGCTGTTATCACCTCTTCTACCACCTAATGGCTGACTCCAGCAACATTCTTTCACTTCTAGCTCTCATTAAAGTTTGAAGTTGATATACATACCTGGTTAATTTGATTTATGTTTTATTTTCAGCGATTAGGAATTCAGTGTGATAGGAGATACTACAATAATGACCGTGTTAAAATCTGGCCATTCCAGTGCTGATAGATTGACTGTTACTACAACACCGCAATGCTCATATGCCGTTAACAACTGCCAGGTATGTGAAATCACAGTAGAGCAGTCAAACACCGCTAGAGACCCTGGATTTGCAGTACAACTGTTATTTATAATTTAGCAAATATTAACTCTAGTTAGAAGTTGTCATCCGATATTTTCAGAGATAATATTTACGCGTGTGTTACCAATGCATGCTGACTATTCTGCTCATGTAGAATAGTAAAACAGATGTTTTATTATAAGAACTCAAATCTTCTCTCAGAAAATCTTGACTGCTCACTAGTTTGAATTTGATTTGCAAACACCTAGCAAACCCCGGATGTAAGCCTTAGTAACGTATCAGGTCGCCCTATTTCAATAATAATAAGTTAGTCATGAGTTGTGCACTAATCAACCATAGTGATGGTGGTAATCATTAATTAGTACCTATTTTGAGACACACACAAGGTGTATTATCACTAACCTAACCTGAGTAATCCCACCCTGCAATGCAACTTACCAAGTTTGAGTAAAAATCATCGTTCCTGGCGTTACACTGCTGTGTGCGATTCCAAATTACTTGGTCTTCAACGCCTGTCTGGACTTGCAAACTACAGCAACCAACAAAAAGTGACTCCATCTTTCACTCGAGATTTCAGCGGTATGGTTGCTCAGTCTAAGAGGATGAAGTTATGAAGCTACATGAGAAGCTATCGGTTGTATTGTGTTCTCTCTCACAGACAGTAACCCCCCCCCCCCTCCGTTCACCTTCCAATGAGTATGTATAGGAATCTTAGAACATCTGGATACTCTATAGATCAGACCCAGTATTATATTTGTGTTTTTCTGTGTAATGCAGACTGCGGAGTCTCCCAACATACTTGGTCGAAAGATAATCTCTCACTTGATACAGTCACAAGGTGACAGCTTGAACTTTAAATTAATCAAGAATTAGTCAAGACTGAAGCCATAATAACCTGCTGGAAATTTGAATGTGTTCATACCCATAATTAATTGATCAGGTAGTGATTAAAGCAAGCCGCGAAAATAGGAGTAGGTTTGACACCAGCAGTATTAAGAACAGAGGTAGTCTGATCAAATGAGACTAAGGGATAAATAACTATTCTGACCGGGATTAAAGCAAAATGACTGTATGTTAGAGCTTTTAAACTGCAACATAGATAACCACTCTTACAGTTTTGTTTTGCTTATTTGACAGGCTATAAAGTTCAGGCCGTTTAACTTATTACACAGCAGTCTGCAGTCAAAACTTGAACAAGGAAGTTAGTAACGAGCAGTGGAGATTTAGATAGAACTACACACAGAGAGTTTACAGGACACAACTGTTGAGAAACAATAGGTCAGTAGTATGCTATGCAATACTATTCATCATAGTACCAGATGTTAAAATTTTGATTACATGTATACTAATGTTGTTTTACACAGGTCCAGCTCACAGTGGGCTTTCTACCAATAAAATCTGGTGTTATAACAACAGTTTGCTGCAAGTGTGAATCAAAACAGTCTTTTCATTTTATTCTCTTGTACGCTGCCCCATCCTAGATCAAATTTGATCTAGTTTGTTAGCGGTTGAATTTTCCCCCTCTATTGACATGACTCTGTCGCTGGCAAAGTGGACTAAACTTGATTTAGAGTCTAGACCCTTCCCTGGAAACCGTGATAAAGTTTCGACTGTAGTAAACCAAAGCCATTTCGATTCTAAGGAGGTTATGGATGGTGATGTGCGCCTCCCACAAATCTTTTACACCCTTTGGCAAGCAAACATACCTTTGGGAGGCAAGACAGGCTCGACTTGATATTTTAGTTCTAGGTATTGTTAAAGCAATATTATTATGTTGATCGTTGGCTCATGATTTCGGGCTCCACCAGGTAGCACAGCATCACACAAGAGAAATGGCCATCTCCGTAGCAGAAGATACAACCCATTTGGTAACATGTGGTAACTGCCTTGAAGAGGAGGGGTTTATCCATAACCCTATGTTTTTACCCTGTACTCATGTCTGCTGTGAGACTTGTCTGAGGAGGCAACTCAAGAAGGCTGATGTAATCGAATGCAGAGTTTGTCAGTAAGTAACAGGGTCATTGAGCATCTTATATAACAGATTCCTCCAAAAACAACGGTCCAATAAAGCTCTGATTTAGATTCATTTCAACAACAACAATATTTCGATTGTTGTCTATTTTCAGACAAATTCAGCTTAGGAAGCTTAATAATTAACCCTATGGGTCTGTAGCTAACTGTGTAACATTCTTTTACCTAGTTTCGCTCTGCCCAAGATGGTTGGCCATGTAGTGTTTGTGGGATTAATGTTGGGATAGTTGAGGTGGGTGGTCTGGAGGGATAATGGTGGTGGATTGAGTGACTTGATGGTCTAAGTGTGATCGGTGGCAGGATTGCGTTGGGCAGATGGGTAAGAGATGGTAATACTTATAATATCCTCAACTTGCAACTGCAGTATTAATCCACTAATCAATATGATTTATGCACAAGATGTCATGATTTGTAGAAACAAGTTCAAAGTGCTGATAGACAACCTTCCCTCAGCATTAGAGAATGTCCATCCAGCTACATACTGTGAGCCGTGTGAGAAAAGTGGAAAACTCAAGATGACTGCCAACACTTACTGTCTGACCTGTGAACATAAGTACTGTGCTGCTCATCAGAAGGTAAATACTAATCGAGAACCTGTGGCTGTGTGTCTGTTAGGCAATTCTGAGAAGTAATCTTGTAATTTGAACGGCATTATAAGCGAGAGCTATGCTGTGTTTTATATAATATACAGTGTAAGCTGTATAATTAGTATCCTGTTAATATGAAATTCCTGTTAATTCAGACACCAGAGGTTGGTCCCAGCTCAGCCAATGGTTTGTACACCCTGTTAATTCTAAATTGTAATTGTGATTTGAAGTTGTGCTCTCTGACCAAAGTAGAAAGTAACTCCATTTTCAGAGATTCGCTTTCACCAAATCAGACAAAGGAAGTGATCATGATTTTGGATTTAGCACTCGTTAACAAAGCTGTCGACCCTGCTTACCCAATTTAGCGGTTACTACTGTTCACTCAGTCATCAGTGTTCTATTTCTATTATAACTTGCATAGCACAACACTACAAAAAAAAATTTCTTCATGTCGAGAAGAAAGTCTGTTTTACAAATACGCAACACATTCGTTGAACATTCCCGCGAGCTGGCATTTTAGTAATTAGAACAATTCATAATTAGAAACAATTTTTCGGGTCCGCTGGAGTCTGAATGAAGTGACTTATACTGTGATAAATAAATAACTCTGGTGATAGCTAAGTGTAAAGGGAGGAAGAAACCTTCACTATATGTAATGAATATTTGAATACTTGTGTCATTACAGCTTCACGTTGAGCTAAACTGGCATCATGAGACTTAGAATATAAAGGAGTACATGAGATCGTCCTCCACAGTAGAGCGGCAGAAGTTCTGTGAGACCCACAAAGATCAAGTTATCTCCCTTGGCTGTTCATAGTGCTTGAAGGTTTACTGTGTCGAATGTGTGTCTTCTGTTGGCCTTTGCCAGAATGGTGAGTGACAATTCAAACATGAGACCGGTGATATTTTAACCGTATCCCAAAAGAGTGTTTGAGACATTGCACCCTTCTGGGTTAGTTGTCTCCTCATTGAAACTGAGGAGGTAACTCCTTGCGCACTTATCAATCTTTGTAAGGGGTATTTTTAATTTGTTTGGTTTATTGCGAATTCATAGTGGAATGGACTGCTTTTGCCGTAACACTACCGAAAAATTGTCTTCCTAACAATTTTTGAATAGTGAATAGGTTAAATGAGAGGATTTTGAGCGAAGATTGGATTACGCTAAAAACACCTAGTAAAAGACCCTAACATTGAAACTTAGACAAACATGACTGTGACCTAGACCTAGAGGGTTTATCCTCTATCCCAATCATTCTTTACAGACCAAGGCGAAGTCTGGTTCTTACTAAAAAAGCAAATTGGAACTTCTTTACCGAAAGAAATTGTCCAAACCCACTGTAGAGATCCAGTTTGTAGCTCAGCACTGAACAGTAGAAGGATGACAAGACAGACAGAAGTGTTTAAGTACTCTTGACCTTAATTTCCCAGAATTCTTCCCCAATCACCAAAACACTGTATAAGAGTGAGCAATCCACCACATTATTGCTTTTCGAGCAAATACATTTTGTTTCTATACTTCCTCTAGGCTCTAACCACAAGCTCTTGTCTCCAAAAGAGCTCTCAGCTGAGGTGAAGAGATTACTGGAGCCTAAGAAGAAGGAATGTGAAGAGCTGTTTGATAAATGGTCAGCTGTGATGAAGGAGGCAGCGGTCACTCTGTCTAACTGGGATACAGAAACTGAGGAAGGAGTCAAAATTATTGATGACACTGAGGAGAAACAGGTTGGGTGACCACTGCCATATTAAGAAAATAATACAGACTGATTATCTCTTGATTCAACATAAGTAGGTATTGCAAGAGAATACAAAATGTTATAGATGAATTGATAAGGTAGCAAAGTTTTACCAACTAATTCAACTGAGTTACGCTTCAGGATATTTTATAGCTCAAACTTCAAAGTTGAAAAGCATCGAGGCATATAAACTGAATTGGCTTGACCATGGACTTTATCAGCTCTCAGTTCCTTTGGGGCTTAAATACACATAATCTCAGTTTTAGTGAAGTTATGTGGTCAACAAAATAGGCTGTGAACCTCATTAGTTTGTGTTTATATTTATAGATAAAAGATATCAGAGAGAAATATGGAAAGTTGAAGGAGGAATATATCACAAACAGAAGCAGCACTAAAGATAAGCTAACAGAATATATAGAGAAGGATGCTGGACCAAAACTCACTGAATTTCATGAACAGATCAAGATTTTCCGGTCGGAAGTATCCAGACTACACTGTGTAAGTGATTTAAATTTTCAGGTTGCGGAACAGTCACTCATAAAGCCAAATGACGTTAGGTCATTACTTAAAGTGTCAGTCCTATTAAAAATATATGGATATATAACCCCTGTAAATCGAATATTGTGAGTTCATAGGGCAAATAAAAATCATGAAAAAATAAAAATTGTGGAAAATAGCATTTTAGTGTTTTTTAAATATTTTATCAAGGATCATAATAGACCATTATAGTGATCAGGTGGAGGCAATAAATCACTATGAACCACTATGATCCCAATTTTCAGACTTTGCAACGGTTTTACTGCAATAAGGTTCACAGGCTGTTTTATTTCATATGCCCTAATGACCTTACAGCCTGAGATCTTTAAAACCATACCAAATATGGCCTAGTAGGACTGTCACTTTAACTTCCTAGTAAAATACTGATTTGAATCTGTCAGTTAGCTTCTCTGACATTAGACTACGAATATTTAATTGCTAGTCTTAGAAAGGAGTATATAATTGTTTCGAATCATTGGTGACACTGCAACTGATAAGTAATGCTTCTAAGTTGTCCCCTCATTTTGATTGAGGAGGTATCTTCCATACAATGTCGCACAAATTAATATACAATACAGATCATGGTCTCTTGATTCCACCAAATGGGAAACTTGCATATGAGTATTCAAATATCAGAGTTATTAATTGAGAAAGTAATATCTGCTATAAGCATATATATTTCTTCCCTTTCTTATCTGACAGGTTGACTTGCTGCGAACAAAGAAGGAATTGGAAGCTAAATTTAGAAATATGGCTGATGATGGATTTCATGGTCTGGTGGTAGAAAACCAACAAACGATCAAAACCATTGGTAAATAAATAATTTTATAACAGTTTACCCATCAAGTGACCTATATCGTTCATACAACGATATCACTGTGTGTTAATATACTATCCTAACAGAGAATAGGATAAATTCTGGTAAAAGGAAGGCTCATGACAAAAATATTTACTTGGATAAGTGATGATAGTCTTATATTGCTAGATTTGTTTAAACTCTCTCGGATACACACAATTGGTGAAAGATATAATATAACTTTGTTTCAGATTCTGACACCACAGAGATTAGCGCTGCTCTGGTACCAACAGACCACTTTGTGATCGGTGATGATCTCATGAGAAGTAGAAAACCTCCAACATCAATACGGCTGGTGAAGCGGATGACATTAAATAACTGTTGTTACACATCATGTAGTTGTAAAGGTGTGACTTATGTAGGTCTCCTCAGCGGCTCAATCAACAGAATAGATGGAAATGCTTTGTGCAGTTATGAGTAGTCCCCTCATTGATAATTTTGTGACAACTCCTATACAGGAAATGTATGATCGGCCATTTTGGATAATGCAGACAACAGCCACTTGATTTCACCTCCCTAAGTAGTAGTAGTAGTTTTTATTTAGTGTAGGCCTAATGATTATTGAAATAATACTATTATACTTACTCAATCACTATAGTTAGACTTCAGTGTACATGATTGCATACCCTCACTGCAGGGAACCCTTGGACTTGGCTGACCCTACCACCATACATGACAAGTAGGTAGACCCAGAAATCAGGAGCCTGAGGAGGTCTCCGTGGACAAACTCCAAACCCGGAATACGGCTCTGCGTCCCGCACTTCCGGCGCAATTCAGCCCTCGTTTGACATATTTCTAAGCCAAAACTTGGGCTTTCATACTATGAATTGCGTCATTTTACCTGTTTTTACATACAAGCAGTAATTGCAATAACCAATTACATAGTTATATGCACTGCTGAGGTAGGAAAACATTGTTTGCCTTGAATGAAAGAAGAAGCTTAAAAAGTTTTCTGGTTGAAGGAAGCTGAAAAGAAGGAGAAAAAAGGGAGATAGGGAGGGGGGGAAAAAGACCCTAAAACTGGGAGCCTCCCTACCAAATAGGGAGACTTGTCAGGTATGCCTACCACTCCAAGACCCATGGATACATACCATCAGGGAGGGTGGGAGAGGTGGAGCTTGCATTCATCAAAATTGACCTATCAGACCTCAGTATTTGCTCTCTATCATGGGGACCGAACTGAAAATATTAAGATTTTTTACAGTCTGACATGACAGTTTGTAAATGGTTATCTCACACATATGAGCATTCTCTCAGTTATGATGTTATTGCCCCAGCCTAAATACATGTCAATCAATCCATATTTACATAATATCACCTGACATCAAGCACAAGAGCTGATTACAGCACTGGTAAACATTGAGCACAGACAGCATCAGGTCACTGACAGTTGATTTGATGAGTTGCAGCCTTGTGTGTGTGTGGTTTGTGTTTGTTGTGGTGAAGATGTGAAGCTGTGCATGAACCAAGAATATTCTGACCAATGAGAGAGAAGTGACTCATCTGAGCAACGCATTTGGCGGGTACAGAAGCTGCGCAGCTGCGATAACTTGGACCATGCACAGCTTCACATCTTCACCACAACAAACACAAACCACACACACACAAGGCTGCAGCTCATCAAATCAATTGTCAGTGACCTGCTGTCTGTGCATTGAGATAAGTTAAAAAAAAGTTTCAACTAGGTGTTTTTGATCACCCGTGTATCTGCACTAATAATAGCATGTTTACTGGGTGTATTATGACCCTGCCCAACCCAACATACATGTTTCAGCAAGGAGTAATTACTCCTTGGTTTCAGGTTGGAACTCAGGCCTAGTGGTTAGTAATTCATGCCAAAACTGAAATATTTACCAAGATTTTACGGCGAAATACTGCACCTTTCTGTAAGGTATTTAGCTTTACTTATGACTTAATTGGCATTTAAATATTATTAATACACTTTTGAACATGTTAAAAAACCTCACTCATGTATATTTACTGAAGATATATCTCTCTCTTCTGTAAATCTGATATAAACTTTTAGTTTTCTCAATGGATTCTTGTGTAAACTATTGTGTGAGATATTGTGTAGATATGAGAGGACAACTTTTCAACAGTACCTATGATTGTTAACAAAAAAGGTTGAGTGCAATCTCCATATATCCCACCCTCCCTGACCCTGATACCATAGACATTGACATGCCTAGCCAGTGTTTGCGGTTTACCACAAGCAGTGGTAGGGATAGCCTGTTATCTTCAAGAATTTCAATGTCCAGAAAAAATTCCTGTTACACCCAGATAGTAGTAAGGATAGCGGGTTAGTTTTTCAGCTATTCCATCAATTCAATTCTTGAAAAAAAACCTACCACTGATCTCGCACATACAGGCGATTTGCGAAAAGTGGGACGACTCCCAGAGCGGTCTAGGTTTCTCTTGGTTCTATTTCTATGATACATACACTTACAGCCCATCAAAAACTATTAATATATATATCATGAGGAGGAGTGCCCCAGTGGTCGAGTACCCCAGTAGTCCACTGGGGTACTCGAATCTGGACTCGCACCAACTACAGAAGGCCTGTGTACAATAGTGTTGTGTGTATACAATAAGAACATCATCATCACCATACTTTAAATTACCGCAAAAACAACAAAACGACAAGAAGAAAAACTCAAGGGGGGCACTCAAACAAAGTCAAAGCCAAAGTCCCAGATTTAGGAGTAGACCTGTGGCTGTGGCTCAGTCACTGAGTGATCGATTGGATTTATCTTGGCAGTTTTGAGTTGAAAGACCCCCCCCTCCCCCAGTTCCGCTCTTGCGGTAATTTAAAGTATGATGATGATGTTCTTATTGTGTTGTCAAACAACAAAACAACAAAAACTCAAGGGGGCACTCAAACATTGCCAAAGTCCCAGGTTTTGGAGTAGACCTGTGGACTGAGCAATACCTGCTATGGTCTCGTTCCAAAATCGCTCACACATCGATGTAACTAATTATTACATCCATTCTGGGTGACTGATTTCGGAGCAAAGTATTCTTATTGAAAGGCCATGAGCTTGATAATTTGGTGCGATGTCATAGTAGGTAGTGCTAATGAAAATTTGCTTTAAAAGGCATCGCCAATTTTAATTTATATACCCCCTGTATCATCTGTCTAAATATGAAATAGTAATATTCTGTGACCATGGATAGATGTTCAATGAGCATCTAGTATAGGTCAATTTGAGTTAAGGAAATTTGAACTTTGAGCCTGCCACTCCCATGTAGCTTATCCTAAAAACGAATAATGAGAATCATCATCAGATTGATGTCGATGTAACTATATTGCCCTTGAAACGACAAATTTTAAGAGGCCTACTGGGCCTGAGAAACAACACCCCAATATGTATCTATGCATATGCAATCACTCCTTGCAACATATCTGAAATTTCTTGGTTACAGTATTGCATGACTTGCAGTTTGTGCCAAGCAGACGAATCTGCAAGGAAAAAGGACTGCCACTTCTAAAAATCTTCACTAGGACATGTTGTCAAATGCAGGTATGCTATATTGATTTTAACAAATGATGATGATTCCATTCACAATAATAATTATGCATGTCTTCAGTTTAGTATGTACATTGTTAGAGTAATGAGACTAATTTAGAAAGTGAGTTAGTAAAGAGTTTTCAAAGTTACTACCTGTATGCAAGATAAGTGTTATGAAATACATACTAATGATTTTTTTGAATGTGACACTATTACCCGTACTCAAATTAACTGAGCTTACTTACTGAGTCCCAACATATCTAGCTATTATGGCCACCGATATCTTTATTAAAATTGACAACTATTTGAACCATATGGCATCTCAGTTCTATTAAAATACTTGTACACTGACCATGGACCGTCGGCAAAATATACTTGCTTGAAACTCCAGATGGCTACAATGGCTTAATCTTTGCAGGTAGAAAAATGGAATATCGTTTCCAATGTATTTTTAGAGAGCTCATATTCACTGAGATAATACCGGTGAGTTGTAGGAAATGCAACTCATTACTCGTACCAAGCAGTGATTTCACTCCCTAGGTGTATTTTTCCCAAATTGTTCAATGAACACACATGGTACAGCGCTAGATTTTGTGCACTTGTTATTAAATGTACATTGTTACTCATGTCCATTTATAGTGTCGATACCCAGTGATACCGTGTGAGAAACCTTGATGTTGCCTGTTTCTTTTTATGTTCGGTATCAGTACGGGTCTACGGACTGGATCCTGATGGGGCACCGGAGCATTTCAAGTCGAATGCTCTTCCTGACGCCACCGTGAACCGCCGGGAATCGAACACGGGACCTCTTGATTGAAAAACCCATGCCTTACCCATTGCGCTACGTAATCTGTAAATATATTGATATTTATCCACTTTCTCCACTATTCTTTTTGTAGATATCATATTATACTGAAGGAACCTTGTTAAACAGGCTCAAGAAACAGAACTTCAAGGTGAAGATGTTTCGCTGTCATCAAAACTTCCTGTTGATTGGCTTGTTAGTCTAAATGAAGCAGCTAGCTGTGACAGAGGCACCCTTAAATTCGTTATAATATTAATATTGCTGTCTATCAGGGTTGACAATGACCGGCACTGCCGGCTTCGGAAGTGGTTTTTTTTAGTGACGCCTAGGTTTCCAAGTCATAAATGCGCCCTTCAACCACTGACAGCCTTAACCCAGCATGAAGCATAAAGCTGGCAAGGCCGGAGCTGCAGCGGTTGGTGGCAGCGTCCTCCTGTATAGAGTTATAACCATAGTGTATTTTGTCTATGGTTATAACATACAGTAGGTTCTTTCATCTGCATGCACCATGTTGTTGTACATACAGAAGACATCCATCATTTTAAGTCAGGATCCGAAGGGACAATGTGATCAGTTAAAGTCGAAATGACTTTTGGTACTGGATGGGATTCGAACCCACACCCGGTTGGTCAACGGGCAGACGCACTTTCCGCTGAGCCAAACTGACTGATTCTGCCGATTTTAAAACACTCCAATAATGCAAGACCACAAAACACTACTTGGTAAAATTCAGTAGAATTACTCTGACTCTATACATGATCAAAAGGTGCCTCAAATCTTCATACTGATGGCGTAATGCATCCTAGGAATTATCACCTTCTGGAATGACCAGCAAGGTAGCATAAACTGAACTGGCAATATATGGCAATTTGGCAGTGACATATTTTTCTTAACCAACAGACCGGCAAGCAATGACTCTAGTGTCTGGGTTGACAGAGGGCTGAAGCTATCGAGATTAACTTCATCTGAACTTTATATTTATTTATCCAGGTTTCCAAACCAGGTCCAGTGACTTAATATCAATATAGTTCATGCTTCAAATACACCCTGACTGCTAAGATGGCTCCTAACTGGAATATAGTTGGTGATTATCTTGTCCATGGCAGAGAATTTCTTACCGACCCTATGAAGAAAAGTATATTGGAAGTTGATATCGACTTTACTCCTGGAAAGTTCACAATAATTCTATCACCTCTCTCAATGACTATTCAAGCTCTATCGGTGAGAATTTAAATATATTTTCCAAATCGATTGCACTTTGGCTTCAGTAATTACAACAAATTTGCTGCCTCCCTTATTTGACCTTTGCCAGGCTAGTTGAATACTAATGATATTGTATATCTTAATTGTAGCTAGAAGATTTGGACATAAGTCTTCATACAATACAGGCATTTGAGAGTGATGAACATTTATTGTAATTCCACAGCTGGCTATTGGCAGCAAGTGGTGCCACTTTTACCAATGGAGATTTTACAAATAGGTGCACAATGTTGATCATTTCATTGCAATCACGTACTAAGTTACCATCATAACCGGTCAAGTCCCTGAAAACAAACCATATAATCCGCAAATAAATGACGTTTGGCCAAGGAGAGGATAACTCTTGTCTGTATTTATCAGCAAAACATACAACACAACAAGGAGCTTACTCCTTGAATGAACAAAACTCAAAAAGCCTAAAACCAATAATTTTTGTTCTGGTGCAATGTATTTATCTGTATTTGAATAACTCAATGTGAGTTCAGATATTCATTCTCATGTTATCTGTGGTTGAACCTTTCTTTTAGCAATAAGAAAGGCTAGGTGTTTAGTATAAGTCATACTCTACCCACTTCTGGTGATGGCGGATTCAAATCTTACAAAGATATGAAGAGATATTGGAAGAATACATACGGATACAGATTACCTGACTCTGATACGAACTTGCTCTACCATCAAATCAACTTCAAACTCATCCGAAGCAAGTTGTTCATGTATCCTTATGATGACCACTAATTTAACTGGAATTCACATTGACAGTGTTTTCCGTGGGTTTCAACGGGGCAAGTGGAAGCGGCTGATTTGAAAAGCTTTTGAGCAGATTTCAATATAGTTCTAGATTTGGGCTCGTTGATGTGCTTATGTCTCCCTGGCCATCAAGTTTGATCCAGTTTGCCTGAATTCCAGTTGCTCCCCTTCCCGTGGTCACGCCGGCATGACTAGTGGAGGGGAGCAACTCCTACTGCAGGCAAATGGACCTAAATTCGTCTACACTGGCTGATAGCAGATATACCTTTCCTTGTTTGTTGAATGTACCAAACGAATATGTTGAATGTCTGCTACGGTAGGATACTTATAGAACAGGAGTTCCTTCCTTCCAAATATGATTCAAAACATTGCTATATTTTATTATTTTATTACGTTGTTTTCCTTAGCTTTGTTGAGACAGATATCCCTCAGTTTGTGTGAGACAGTCAGGTTATATCGGTCAGATATAGGACAGACAGGCCCTGTGTGATACCTTTATCTCTGATATACGTACTCTGATGAAGTCTGTATGTGGTGTGAAGATATCTTTATCCCGTAATGCTCACAACGCTACTCCACAGCTGTATACCATACCGACAAACCATTCAGTGAGTTGCTATTGTTGGGCTGAATTATGTTGGGAGAATTTATTTGTGTACTATTTTTAGCCGACCTAGTCAATGTTATAAAATACACTCCATCGTGTAATGTAAGCTTAAAATAATATTATTTTTATTGTGGTTAAGAACCCAAAATTCCACTGTTTAATTGATCCCCTTCACTGATAGCCGGAATTCAATGCACTCCCTCTCCATTCATTGGTCTTTTGCATATGTGGTTTGGGCTGATGTTTTATCTCTTCCCTAAATTTGGTGAGAAGTTGAAAATACAAAAAAACTCCACGGTGATCTGATCTTGTGTTTTGTTATGTCAAATTGACACTGTCCTAAAACCGTTGAGATTGAAAGCACAAAATCCCAATAGAGCCCTCGTAGCAGACACATAACTCTATCCTCTTTTGTTCTAGTTACCCAGTAGACCTAACACTGTTCCAGTTGTCTGTAAGACCAGCAGTTCATCAGACGCAATACTCCAGCAGGATAAGCAATCAGCCGAGGCTGAAAAAGAGTAGACAACTTCTAATACAAGTGACTCGCTCAATCTGACTAAAGAAACCGTTGTTACTTTACCAGATGATGAAATCAAAGGTGACTTGCTTAATTCCCCATTTTTTAGTATTGCCTTGTTTTTTCTACATGCCTGCTGCTACTTCCATTTAACTGGGAATTTATACCTGTACGACTTTTTTACTGATACGAAGTTGATGCTGATAGTATTCTCATTGTAGTTTATGTAATTTCAAGGGTCAACATTAGGCTCTTCAGGACCAACAAAGATGAGGCCTCAGATCCCATCATTCCTGATGAAGCAGTGGTTGAAGAGTAAGACGTTCACCAATGACCTCTCTGTGACCTCTGCTGTCAGCACTGCTTCTACTAATCATCAACTAGGAGGTATAAATCTCAGATTTGCAGATAAACTCTCAACTAAGAATCCTGTCACTCCGCTGTATATGAAAAATAACAGTAAGTAGAAGTTTGGTAGTGCGTTTCCACTTAATTACACATACGCCTTACAGTGGAGAAACTCATTGAACCCTATTGTACATTTCTCCCTACAGTCGGTAGATCTAGGGCTACATGTTACACACTGGTTGCTGATACCGATTTGATTTAGGTTTGAAACTTCTGACTCCTTTCACCGAATATTGTGTTGAGAGACAAAACGTTATTGTAGATCAAGATTGATCCAGTTTGCCTGTTCCCACGGCTCTATAATCCAAATGCTGCAGGTAAATTTGATCATACCTAATCTGAATGGATTGTTTCTTGAATGATATTTCAGACCGGAGTGCTCCTACTGGTATCTCGGCTGTGAATCATTGTGTTGGTGTAAAGAGTACGACAGGCTTGCTGCCTGTCAGTATACTTAAACCTACGAAAGCTGTCGGTGTCAAAAGAGATATTTCCTGTATCCAAATACCAACACAGGTTAGTCTGATGCCTACATACATGTCCAATATTTATCAGGCCTATAGTTGTATTATAGACAATGGAAATAATGTTCCCAGTAGACCTTAACAGAAGGAGAAAAAAAAGATCTCAGGAAGTCAAACTACTCTATTTAAACAGATTCGAGGTGTAATAAAACAATGTTAATGTTCTATTAATGTTATGCCATATTATGTTAACCCAAAGCATAAATATGCCGCTGAAGGAAATGGAGGAATGTAGGTCAAGCGTTGCCCCCGCTCGAGTCTCCCATTTGCTGGCAGCTCACCAGTAAAATAGAAACAATTGTAATGCGGGAAAATTGGATCGAACTTCATATACGAGGATTGTATGATTAATTGATTAACTGTAACTTAATATTTGATTGGATTTCAGGGCAGTAAAAAGATGAAGACCACAGAAGACAGCTCTGGGGATTCACACGCAGTCATTATGTCTCTGATAAATACAGAAACTGTAAGTGTTCTTTGGAGAGTTTAGCAACTAAGAATCTGTTCACATGAAGTTTCAACTTGAAAATCAGAACACTTTCATCTCGATGACTTTGAACAATTTGACCACCGTTTACCACTTTTGAATATTGAACCTTTATCATTCTTATCTTCATTATCTGTTTTAATTTAATCAAGTTATCTTTCCTTGTTGTCTGGCCTGTAGTGTGAGTACAATAAATGACAAGGTCATTGAAGATTTATATTATCAGAATCCTACTAAGACCATAATGGCAGTATGCATGATAGTTTCCTCTCTAATAATTCAAGTTCAGCAACACATTCTCAGGAGTATATCATTTCTCTTTCAGATATCCAAGGCTAGTAATGCCTGCCTAACTTCATGGCTCAAACAGCGAGATGTGACGGTCAGAGCTAAAGATAAGAAACAAGATCTGATAAGTAAAGTCATGACAGCGATTAATATAGAACAGTAGTACGATATTACACTTACCACTCTGTAAGTATGTATCTCCATGAACAGGCCGCTATAGTTTTAAGTAGCAAGGTGTGATACGGTATGTACTCACATACTTAGTGTATGTTCACATGTCTGAGAAAATGATGTACTTACATAGTGTGAGTTAAGCTTGTTTATCAAGTTTCAATTTATTATTATCTGCAAACAGACCGGCTGCACACAGGCTTAGACATTTATTGTCTTATCAGATGACTGTTACATACCAAGACAAGGCAATCAGAGATCCTCTGTGCAATTCATTCAATGACTTTTCTACCCTCATGCTGTAACTACGTCATACTATATTCTATCTCATTCATGAATTTGGTTTGTGGCTGTTGTTTTTTACCTCACATCCCACTTTTAAACCGTAGATCCCTTTTTGTTGTCATTATCTCTTTCTTACGAGTAGATGTCTCAAGATTATGTTGTGTTTTGTTAATATTAAACAGTAAAGTTAATTTATTATTATTAAACACAATTTGAGTAAATTTTGCGGAGAAGGTTAAAAACGGTTTGAATGGTCACAGTGCGATGATTAATCTTCTCACCTAATGATTGTTAGCCACCTGTGGTAAACGTAGTGAAGGTGTAGGTTGTCAACTTAGTGGAGGTGTTAGTAATCTTGTCTTTATCAATCCAAGTTTGATCACGGATCTGGGAGAGATATTCCATCTCTGGTTTTATTCAATGCCAATACTTGTATATAATTAAGCTGCAATATGTAAAGTTGTCATCTTCTGGAAAATGAGAAGACAATCCTTGTTTACGCATATTTGCACTGAAATTAAAAAGGATTAAACTAAATCAATTTACATCTCCAATTCTGTTCTTTTGCTATTTTAAATCCTGAATGCCAATTATACTGCTCCCGAAGATCCCTTATTTTATCCACTCTAGGTACCATTTTCCAGTATCACCTAGAAGACGTAGAATAATTGCAAACTTAGGATAGTCAGCTGACGAGAATACTATTGTATAGTGCAACCATGAAGATGGTTTGAATTGCTAAATAACCAACTTTGGTAATTGTGTATGCTTATCATATCATAGGCGATTCATGTAGCAGTTACCAATAATAGAAATGTCTAGCACTAAACTACTCCCTTTTTTTTAGAAAACAGAAAGAAAGGATTATCTACTATTACATGCGCAGCCTTTGTCTAACCTGCAGGGATTTCGACAACAGAAGCACAGATTGTGGGATGCATCCGACTAAACTTTAAATTATACGAACTACCAGGATAAACAAGCTGTTTGAGCTCATTCCGGAGTAATTTCTACCCTCGGATTATACAATTATACGACACCTCCAGCTCCAGTATGGATTATTCATCAATATACTTTAGTTATAGTGCTGATAAGGATTATATGAATATCAGATGAACTTAGTACAACATAAATCATGATCATTACAGATAGTACTCTTGGATTATGCATCAGCTCCAGTATGGATTATTACACAAGACACTTCACAGCTATATCAGCATAACATCAGATAACTCAACTCAGAACTTGCTTGCTCAGATATGGTGAGTTTGTTTCCTTCACGTAAAAAAAATACAAGACAATGTAATTCGCTTTCCATGATTTTCATTGGAACAGTAAAACAAGTGCAACAAAAAGACTGAGGCTGTAAAATACAAATTGGAGGTTACCTTCTGGTCAACACTGCACTGTCATAAAAAAATACCTCCAATCACCGTAGCTATGAAGGTATAATGGGAAGTCCGAATGATAACTGCACAGAAACTAGCCCTGCGTGTACAAAAACTAAACTGCGCACCAGTATCAGTGCAAGTATATAACCCATATATGAAAAACTGTTATGCTCTGTGAGATAATTTCGAGAAAACATTCCTAACAAAAGTCTTAACCATCTTGAAACATTTGGTCACTCGTCTCTTTATACCAGCCTGAGCTTTGTGAGTTGTACTTGTGTTTGTTGTGTTCAGATCTCGCTTCTCATAGACCCGTAATTGATCACTAGTCGTATCACACGAAGTATAAGTACATTCATGCTGAACTCCTGTAGCTGGTTCAGGTTTAATTTTCTCATTTGCTTTGGGAGCCATATCCTTTGGATCTGAAACAAGGTTTGGACTTCATTATCAATGTCTTTTGTTAATCTTTTTCACTTCATGTTTGTGCAGTTGACTTTGATTTGAGTGATTCTTCCTTGCAAAGAATTGATCTGATTTGAGAAGCTTACAGCAATGATCAAAGACAATTCTTTTGGGGGTAACCTACCGAATGAGGGAATCATCGTTTTCCTTTATTGTTGTCGTGACTATTGTTGGCATGGCAAAAAGGTCTGTTTTGTTTATCCTCCTCCAATGTGACAGAACTAACTGGACCTAAGCAATATAATGTGTAAAGTTATCTCACTCACCCTGAGTAACTTCAAGTAAATCTTTCTTAAGCTCTTTCGTTTCACTCTCCAACTCATCTTCAGAATATACAATCTCAGCTCTGTAAGCGGGAAGCAATTTTTTGAACATGACAAATAAAATAATAGTATATGTATAATGTATTCAGCTGTTGGCACTATAGTTGTTCCTTTTATTGAAAAGGGAATCGGCGAATCGACGTAATGCAAACATACTTACATTATAGCATCCAGCGTAACATATTCAGCTGGTGACTGGAATGATTTGTCAAGGTCTGGCTGCAGATGATTGTTAGTAAGCTCACGGAAGCTGTCATTGAATGAGACACTCATATCTTCGATATATTGTAACTGACGAGTTGTGGAAGGAATTTCATGATCAGAACCAACTTCAGGGCTTAGCAACAGTTCAGCTTCTCCATTGTTCTCATACCTTGAAAAAATAACAGAACACTGTATTTACACACCTGTGACAAATAACCATAACAGTTTCCAATTTCAATTACGATCAAAGTTTAGGCATAGGCATAGGCAGACATTAGGTATCACAGAAATCTGTATCTTATCTTTGGACTCTCATAACAATTTGTATGAATCAGTGTCTTTTTTTGGGATGTAGCTTACATCGACAGTTTGTCGATCCACCATTGATGTGTTGTGCAAAGTGGACTTACGTTATACGCTCATACGAGTTGATCTGAAAGAATGGTGTTGAGAGTGATGTTTCGAGATCTTCTAACTGCATCAGTTCATTGGCAAATTCCAGGAGACTGAGATTCAGAGGAGTTTCCATCTCCATTTCAGGATAACCAAAACGGTCATCAGGACTAGAAAATTACACAGAAATAACCCAATTAGGCCTTTTTACAGTGAATAGAGTATCAAGAGCAGATAACTAATATGATTACCGCAATTGCTAATTCAGTTATGATTATTATTGTTACAGAAAAGCAATCGAGTGATTGAAATAAGTTAGCCTACTAATTTTCATCACATTTTCTTTTGCTGGATAAATTTTTTTGAGTTCATGACATGACATGACATGAGCGAGCTAGTGCTGCATCATACCATCTTTAATAGTATGATGTAAAGATAATAATATCACAATACGAAACACATATGAATAAGTACACAATTAATACTCACATTACATCATGTGCCATATTTTGAAATTCAGGTATCTGCAATGACGAGTCATGTGAATTTATTTGATGACAATCTTCATGTATCTGATGGAGGCTGTTGTTCAGTAGTGTAGTAAATAGTTTGTCTGTACTCAACTTTTCATCACATGAGAAGGAAAACTCAGTGTCCAAGATGTCTGTGAGATCTGAGAATATAGGAACTAATATGCAAAATATCATATATGACTGAAAGTATAGTAGCATCTCAATAAAGGCGTGTGAGATTAAGTTTGGTTTCCTCTGTAATCACTCCATAAAGAGTTATACACGTAGGTCTGTTTTATTTTGCAATGAGTGCGAGATCATCCGGTTCAATCTAATTCTGCTATTGCTTCCACACTGACATGATAAAACACAAGAACTCAAGTTTTAAAAAAACCAATGTTGACCTAGTGCATTGGATAGATAACTCCCAAACAACAATAAAGTCTCGTCTTTCCGGATATTTACCACGGGTGACCTCATCTGACTGATCTTCAACATCCCAAATACTTCCCTCCTCAGACTGGTATCCAGCATCTAACTCTGAAAATGAAATAGGTTTTGATAAGTTTCTAAAGGAGAAGTAGTGATTATATCCGGTTGATGTATTGCATGTTTTTGTTGATGTTTTTGTATTGGTTGCATTATACTATGTTTGAGCTTCTTTACTCGCAACAAGACTGCTTTTTTGGGATCGGGTTTCATTCGAATTTGAGAACACTCTGTGTCAATTCTTTTTAGTCACAAATTTCAGCAGCTCCATAACAGTAATGTGATAATTGAGATCCTCCAATGAAGACTCACCTTTCTGGCTTTTGCATGAAAATACATCCTCATGATCACGCAAATCCCGCTGCTGACTCTTGTGATCATCATCGATATCACTCCACAACCTCAGGCTAACTACCTCACTACTGCAATGATTGAAATATATGATATGGGATTTAACTCTCACTAATAGAGTCACCTAGTAGTATCACTACTACTTGATTACTTTCACATTGTGTCATTGCGCACTCAGAAGGCAGCGCTTGCAACATCTTTAAAAGCGTAACGCTGCTGATGACACATCATCTTTAAGAATAACCTGATGGACTTTTATGGAGTTCACAGCCAGCATGGCATAGGTCATCTTTTGATATGTGCATTGATGAATAATCTAAATATTTAAATATCCCCTAGCCCAAACAAATTCAGCCAATTCCAAAATATGAATGAATAAATAAATTCCATTGCAACAAAGTGGAAAATTTGCCTTCTTCTCATTAAAAAACAGCAGTAATGAGAATAATAAGTAAACTTACATGGCAGTTCTGTACATTTCTTGTTGTTGATAATATTCGTTATAGGAAGACATGTTCATGTAGTTATCACTTGATTTCTATATAATTTTACAGAGAATCACAGAAAAACAGCTAGTTAAGACGGTTGCTTATTTCTGATTGTTATGCTCAACATTCAGTCATCATTGTGCTAAATGTTGTGTCATGGCGTGTCTCCATCAATTGTTGGCCATAATTACTCTAGGTCACTGGATTTTGATTATAAGTTGTCCTCTCATTATTAGATTATGAGAGTAATAATTATGATAAATATAGGATGATTTTTCGTACTCAAAAATGATAAAATCATGTAGTTTATTCCTATGGTGTTCATATGACGTCCAGGATGTAATTGCCTGCCAAATAAAATTGTGTTCATATTAATACGCCCTCTTAGTAATTTCTTTAGATTTTCCAAACTGAATACTTGGTGTTATATATAAATATAAACACACCATGAATGAACTTTTTCGCGAAACTTCCATACTCCTTTCATATTATTCTGGCATCAACTAATGCTGATTTAAAATTTAGTTAGTTGAGTTGTATAGGATTCGTTTTCTTCCATGTTGTAAGATAACTATCCTTGTCCGTGCTGAGTCGCAGCATAAAACATGGCTAGTCCAGACTGCAATCTTTGCTCATGTCATCAAACAGTTCTTTCGCCATCTTGGTGGTATAAGTTGGTCACATCAGTTTCATCATTAAAGGGATGTTTTATTTTCAGAAGAACTGAACTGTGTCTAGCTGCCGTACACTGGCATTCAGAACTAGAAGGCTACACTGTGGTATTATAAAATGAGAAGGGCCATGCAGTAGCTAATGCATATCAGTGGATAGATATACCTCATCTGATATGTGAAGGTTACCGTAACTTGAAAGGGTGAGTTATCATAATAATTCCTTTCTTTTCCTTTAGGACCTGGTAGGAGTTAGAGTGTCATCAGCATGTGATGTTCTCTCTGGAATCTAAAGGTTGCCTGTTTTGATCTCTGGAGTTGTAGAAAGTGTCAAGGATTTGGATTTAAGGCTAAGAACCAATTGTTTTCATCAGCTCGATAACAATTCACATTTATTGTTTTTGGCAGTCATTACCCATAACAAAGCTGAAAAATTTGCATTTTTTTGTGCAATGATTAATCGAAAAACAGCGAAATTTACCTTCCCAACATTCACTCTACGCCAGATGTAATGCAGTTACCCAGTGACAACGATTCCAATTGTTCATTTTCAAGTTTTGAGCACTGGGTACACACACTGATTTCGAGATTACACTATTAGCATGTGTATCTCTGATCGATAGAGCTGCTGTCGTAAATATTTGGGTACCTACTTTCGGCTGAATAAGAGGAAAACTTATGATCAAACAATCATGATCGAAACAGAATTACCCAGCTCTGCATTATTAGTAATTCTATCTTCTCCCACTGAGCTTAGGCTAGCAATACACAGTTGTGATTTAACTTTGTTTGTCAAAAATATGTACAAAATGCTCTTCTAAAACTGTAACAATGGTAAGATTAGATTTTCCCAAGTTAAATTAAAATATTTTAACAAGAAATGAGAAAATGATATGTGTTTATCCAAAGGTTTGGGTATTCATCAATACGTCTCCTAAAAGCTGAATTTTAGCTGCTCTGAGGCTAGGTGAATTAATTCACTCTCTATTGTCAGAGATATACATGCAATAGTATATCACGTCATCAGTGTGCTTGATTCTATTGTATATGACCTAATGTGACCTAATATGAGATGTTAAAACAGGCAGATATCCAGCGAGTAGCTACCAGTGGTACGCTAATTTCTTCCAACGGGTGTTGAGGTCACAAGGTCTGTGATTGAGACCAAAGGAGGTGACTGAAGTGTCTGGACGTTTATAAACTGTTGCTGGGGATCACTTGAGATGCAACCCCTTTACGGACTTCGTCATCAAGTACATGTAAGTTAGTATTGTTTATGACCAAAAAACAACCGAGATTTCTTTGTCAAAATTATGATGTTGATTTGTTAATATGTTGCTGATTAATAGACAGTGTGATCAATATATTACCCTAGCTGATGTTTTAGGTGTCACCACTAGGTAAATTCGCGCCCTTTGTATCTATATTAAATGATCATTAATCATAATCATTTTCATGGGGAAATCCAACCGAATAGATCTTATGATTAGGTATACTGTTTTTCTATATCAGCCAAATGAAACTTAGAATTATCTCCTCATTTGTAATAGGGAGTCAACTTGAATTCAAGTTGGATTCAGTTGGATTTCCCCATGAAAATGATTATGATTAATGATTATTTAATATAGATACAAAGGGCGCGAATTTACCTACTGACATAAATGAACTCATTTTAGTCCATATCAGCCTAGCCTGGCCTAGCCTAGCCTAGCTAATGTATAATATATCACAACTGGCTTGACTTACTTCCTTTTAAGCCTTTTCATTGTATGCTACCATTTGTCTATGTATGCTAATGATAAACAAGTAAGAGATTGATAACCCTTACAGGTTAACTTCCATCAATCAATCACATATAAACTGTGTGTTAAAATATTGAAACTGCCGCATGGATTTCCCACTTGTCACAGGTTTGTTTCGCTTATTTGTCAGGCTATTAAGATGAGGCCGTTTAACTTATTACACAGCAGTCTGCAGTCACAGCTTGAACAAGGAAGTTAGTAACAAGCAGTGGAGATTTAGATAGAGCAACACACAGAGAGTTTACAGGACATAACCATTGAAAATATCAGGTCAGTAGGATGTACAATCAAGGCATTAGGTACTCTAACTCTCTCTGACTCTTTATATAAGGGTGTTGAACTTGTAATCCCATTGTTCAGTTTTTTATCACAACTTACTCTGGTTAGGGATTAGGGTCGCTAACAGAGGTTTTTTTATGGAGAGATAAGTGTAACTTCATTGAGACATTGATATGAAGGTTATTGCATTCTATTGTTAACCATACTGTGATCTCTGTTACTGCAGGCTCTGCGATGATAAATTAATCTTACATTTCGGAATGCTTAACTTGAAGACTCCCTCGTACTATTATACACATGTCTTGCTTGCTCACAGCGGACCCCTTCCACTTTAATTCAGTGTTTGGGGAAAGAAAGTGGGATATAAAAGAGTGTCCTCATTTTTTCTCTCATTCCCTGACCCACTTTAGAATCACTTGTCAGTGTGATAAAAATATACCCCAGCTAATATAAATTCCTTTGAGTCCATATCAGCCCTTTTATTGAATGCGACTGATAAGTAGTGAGTAATTGATAACCCTTACAGGTTAACCTCCGTCAGTCAATCACATATAAACAGTGTGTTAAAAAATTGAAACTGCCACATGGATTTCCCTGTTGTCACAGTTTTGTTTTGCTTATTTGTCAGGCAGTTAACTTATTACACAGCAGTCTGCAGTCACAGCTTGAACAAGGAAGTTAGTAGCAGGCAGTGGAGATATAGATAGAGCAACACACTGAGTGTTTACAGGACAACCATTGAGAATATCAGGTCAGTAGTATGTACAATCAAGTAGTTGGAGACTCTCCCTAACTCCTTGGTGCAATTTTAGGGTGTTGAGCTTCTAATGCCTTTGTCAAGTTTTCTTATCACTGCTTACTCTGGTTAGGCTATTGTCAACCAATTGTGATACCATTTATCCAAAAGATTGATATGTTAAACTTGAGTTCTGCCTCCTAGTCATGATCACATTGGCCCCTTACACTAATATTCAGTGTTTGGGAACAAGAGAGTGGGATAGAAAAGAGTCCTCCTATATTTCCTCTCATTCTCAGATTCAGTCAGATTCTAACTGAGGCTACGCTCTATAAAGATTGATTGCGATTTGAGACTGATTGGAAGGTAATGTGCTCAACGAATTTTTTTGAGCAAGCACTCAAGCTCTCCTTCAGAATGCAGTTTCGATAATGGCTTGATCTTCTAGATCTAGGGATTGTTGTTGGCAAAACAATATAGATCTGTTACTCCTGCTTTAGAGTTTCTTGGAGTGACACAACATTTAACTAGAGAAATGGCGGTCTCAATAGCGGAAGATGCACCACACCTGGTCACATGTGGTAACTGCCTCGAGGAAGAGGGATTTATCCATAACCCGATGTTTCTACCCTGTACTCATGTCTGCTGTGAGACTTGTCTGAGGAGGCAACTCAAGAAGACTGATGTAATCGAATGTAGGGTTTGTCAGTAAGTATCAGGTTCACAGAGCGTCTAATATGACAGCGTTTCCAAGAATGAGTAATGAGTCTTCGGATTCGAACCATCAACTATAAATTATATTGTTGTTTGCTCCACACTTATTTTGGGTTTGCTTGGCCCCCAGGTGTGCTCCGACCTCCCTGCAAACAGAATGCAGCCTGGCGCAGATATTGGGGCCCTGCCACTACGGCACTAAAATTTCGCTGCCCATGCTTTGGTATGTGGCAAGTAATAAGACATCTGATTTTTAATTAATCTTGTCAGATGATAAACACCATTGATCTGCAGCCAATTTGAAACATTTCCTTCACCTTGTTTACTGTTGTACGGGAAAGGGGGCGGGGCGGTGTAGGTGGGAGAGCTGGTAGGATAGAATAAGTGGGATGCGCTTCGGGATGGTCTGAGTGGGATAGTTGACTTGATGGTACTGGCCACATTGTCGGAAGATAGTAACTCCACATGTATCCTTCACTCATTCAATCGCAACATTACTCCACTCGATAATTGATTTAGTATGGCATAATGCTCACATTTCTTGATTTGCAGAAGCAAGTTCAAGGTAGTGATAGACAACCTTCCCTCAGCCTTAGAGAATGTCCATCCATCTACATTCTGTGAGCCGTGTGAGAAAAGTGGAAAACTCAAGATGACCGCCAACACTTACTGTCTCAACTGTGAACATAAGTTCTGTGCTGCTCATCAGAGGGTAAATACTAATCAAGAATCTGTGTATCAATGTCTTTTATAAAGTTTAAAGAAAGTATTTCGCGATATCAGCGATAGGTGTGGAGTGTGTTATATAAATATCATGTTGCTATAAGATAATTCGATGGTGAAAGCTAATTGAAGGGAGGAAGAGAACCTCGCTTTATGTTTAAGATTCAATGTTGAATTCTTTTGTGGTAACAGCTTCACATTGAGCTCAACTGGCATCATGAGACTCAGAGTATAAAGGATTACATGAGAGCAACCTCAACAGTAGAGCAGCAGAAGTTCTGTGAGACACACAAAGATCAAGTTATCATTTTTGGATGTTCAAAGTGCTGGAAGGTTTACTGTGTCGAATGTTTGTCTTCTGTTGGCCTTTGCCAAAATGGTGAGTGACAATTCAATCATGAGACCTGTGACAGGTTAGCCTTATCCCAAAGGAGCTATTGAGGCTAATGACAAGTGACTTGGATAAATATTGATTTTGCACTCTCCTGTTGTAAATTTCTCCACTTTGAAACTGAGGATGCAACTCCTTACCCAATTATCATATTCTTGATATTCCTCCCTGAGGTAAACAACACTATTGGGATTTCATAAATTGTGTGTTCTTCTAAGAACAATTTATGAATAAACGAGTGAATGAATAGATTTTGAGCAAGGATTGAATTTGGCCAACAAAACTAACTTGGTAAAGGACCCTAGCATTAAAAAATTTAGTCATACATTCCCATGGTCTTCAATGCATAGACAGTTACATCCTCTATCTCCCTACCACCACCCACTACTGATATTGTGGCTATGCAGTCATAGCTGGAAGTCTGGCTGCTCATTTTATCAAAAAATTATTAAAAAGCAAATTTGGATCTCTTTACAAAATCCGAATGTCTATACACATTGTAGTAGAAGTCCAGTTTGAAACTTAGCACTGAATATTATGTCAATGACGAGGAGTACAGCAGTATTATAAGCAATAGAACCTTGGCCAAAATTTCACAGTCTTGAATCTATTAGCCGCCTTGTGTATACCCAGGATACTTCAACAATTGCTTTAAAACTGTACATAAGAGTGAACAATCTACCACATTTTGGCTCTTAACCAATTACATTTATTTCCATTTCTATACTCCCTCTAGGTTCTAACCACAAGCTCATGTCTCTAAAAGAGCTCTCAGCTGAGGTGAAGAGATTACTGGAGCCTAAGAAGAAGGAATGTGAAGAGCTGTTTGATAAATGGTCAGCTGTGATGAAGGAGGCAGCGATCACTCTGTCTAACTGGGATAAAGAAACTGAGGAAGGTGTCAGAATTATTGATGATACAGAGGAAAAACAGGTATTGTGATCATGCAGAAAAATGTAATACCTATTTCTGCTACCTTTCCTTGGAATCAGTGGTCAGTAGTCAGGTGCTGTGTTCACTGTCATATCTAGAAACTGAAAAAAAAACTATTTCTTGATTCCACATCGATAGGTATAGGAAGAAAATACAAAATGTTATACATTAACTGAATAACCCAGTGATCAAACTGAGTTACGATTCAGAGTGTTCTATAGCTCGAACAAACAAGCAAAACCAAATTGAGCTGAATGACTCGGCAAATGATTTAATCAGCCTATCTTAGTTATTTGGCTCAAAACACTGACGCTTGGTGAGATATGACTATGCGCAACAACTTTATTTTAGCAATGTGTACATGGTCAAAATTTCATTAAGTAGATAAAAGCTATCAGAGAAAAATATAGAAATTTGAAGGAGAAGTATATCACAAACAGAAGCAGCACTAAAGATAAGCTGACAGAATACATAGAGAAGGATGCTGGACTAAAACTTACAGAGTTTCATGAGCAGATCAAAACTCTTCGATCTGACTTATCGAAACACCACTGTGTAAGTTGCTCGATTTCAAAATGGTTCGATCAAAAATAAAGCCAAACAATGAGGGCCCTAAACTCTTCTTCTATGCTACAAAGCTGAAAATCCACTGTTATTCTTGCCATAATAGCATAACATGGAAAGAAAGAAAGAAATATTATATCTACAGTCATTAGTAACTGGAACTTCCCTGCCAGATTTGAGAAATCAGAGTTGTCCCCTCATTGAAATTAAGGAGACAACTACAACATATTGTCTTACAATTTCATAGTTTTATACAGTTAACCCATGTTATTAATCAGGTTGACGCTTTTGCAGCATTTTCTGTATAGTGAATGATTCAATTATCAGATAACCGTGCTTACCTCTACTTATTTACGATTTTCTCTGATTGGAATACTGGAATACCAGACTGAGTATCTGAGTTTCAAGTGTGAGTGGTTACTACTGTCTTTTACATATTTCTTCCCTTTCTTATCTTACAGGTTGACTTGCTGCGAACAAAGAATGAGTTGGAGGCTAAACTAGATAATTTGGCTGATGATGGATTCCAAGCTCTCGTGGCAGAAAACCAACAACGGATTCAGACCAAAGGTACATTTATGATCTTAGAACAGATTAGTGATTTATTTTTCCAACACTGTCAACTTGTGTTAATTTACGTAACATAAACATAAACACAACAGAGGACAGCAAAAATACTGGTTAATGAAAACGTCACAGTATGAATATTTACTCTGGTTTGGTGATGATGGTATTTTATATGCTAAATTTGTTATAACTCCCTCCAATGTGAGCAATTTGCTTAGCTAGCAGTAAAAATGATAACATCATTATGTTTCAGATTCCGACACCACAGAGATTAGCGCTGCTCTGGTTCCGACAGACGACTTTGTTATTGGTGATGACCTCATGAGAAGTAGAAGACCTCCGACCTCAATGAGTTTGGTGAAGCAGCTGGCATCAAATACCTCCTGCTACACATCATGTAGTTATAAAGGTGTAACTTATGTAGGTCTAAGCAGCGGCTCAATCAACAGTATAGATGAAGCTGGTAACAAGACAGCAGACTTCATCAAACTTCCCAGTATCATCCTCACCATAAGAGCTCATCAGGATCGACTCTACATTCTCATGTACGGACAACCTTACAAGATCTTTGTCTATGATTTGAATGGTCAACAGATCACCTCCTGGGATCACTCAGACAGCAATGGCAATTACCATGGGAACAAACTTTGTGTTGTAAGAAACCAGATACTTGTTGCTGATGCCACCAATAAGAGAATCACTAACTATAATCTCAACGGGAAAGTGATGAGACAGATTCCATGTCCTAAGATCCCGACCAACACCCAAATATCCATGTGTTCAGCAGGAGAAGACTCTGTCATCATCACCACTTACTCATCTCCTCAGGTCTTCAAGTACAACATGAACACACAAACTGTACTCTGGACTACAAGCCTCACAGCAGGACCACTCTCTGTAGCCTGCAGTAATGATGTAGTACTGGTCAGTGGAAATGGATACTACGGCAGTAAGAGAGGTGTATGGATAGAAGTTCTAAATACAGCGACTGGTAAGAACTTTACTTGTTAAATTATATTATATACATGTAGGTCTTCCATACAACAATAGAGTTCTACAAAGTCCCGGTTAAATTAGTTAGGGATTGGAGGATCAGTAGCCTCATCGAAGCAACCAAACCACCAGTTAAATGTACAGATTTTGTCACCCTGTTCTGTGCGGTCTAATGTATGCGTATACTTTCTTATCCTCTATTGCAAATTTCAGGTGAACACATAACAGAATTTAACGATCAAGAAGGAGGAAAGACTCAAGTGTTTGATTTATGGACAGAGAATAACAGACTGCTGGTGCCCAGTTTTAATCAGAGCTCTGTGCTGTGTTATGAACTTCTCTATGATTAATGTTTAGCTTTCAGTAACTTTATATAGGCGGTGAACTTATATATAAATTATGATTCACCCAAAACCGTTGCCCACTTGATGATTACATTTCCAATAAACAAAATTTAGTTTTAGATATTTTGAGGTCAACCTTATCACCATAAGTCTCACCACCATCAAGGCCGATAAACTTTATACTTTATAGAGTTCAAACCAAATTAAATCATTAAGCGTTACAACAAACTATTGGCAGCTGATTGCATTGTTTACAAAAGTGTTACCCTAACATTTCCCGCCTATTTATTACATTCCATTTACAGTAATTTCCAAAACTTCCAGCCTAAAATTTGTTTTAAAAGATTTATGTATTTATGCCTGTAATCAACAAGACCCAAATTCTGACCTTAGTGGTTAGTCTGAGCAGGGAGAGGGGAATTCAATTTTTACTGGACTGAGCCCCTATTGATAGCTTCTAACCTATTTAATTTCCACCATAAGTAAGCTGTTTACTCTATGATTTATTTCCATTTCACACAAAAAATACAGATTTAAACTTATTTAATTTCAACTGCATAAGCAAGTATTTCCGGCGCCACAGTACCTGTCCACCAAAGTCCACATGTTCTGATAGGATGGTACTGCAATTGTAATTAGCAGTAGGCAAAAGACTGAGATACATCGAAGTCATCAAGCCCTTTTGAATCCAGCTTGATTATACATGTTAAGGCTTTCCGGCGAGTCAACCTAAACGCAAGCGCTACAGTCAGGATGGAGAACATCATTACAGTTAAACTAAGCTGTACCGTATTTCTAGAAAAAACACACATTATAATAACAACATGGCAACTTTGGGAACAGGATGTTTTCCTGAGCACCATGCTGATAGATACAATAAAATATTTTATGCGTTGATGCCCGAACGGTGTCGACAAGAAAGGCAGTGGTCTGAAGACAGATTGACCAGCTTCCTTACTATTGTTTCTCTAAAATCGACAAATCTATGTATACAACCTTTGCTCTATACTGTAAGTATCAACTGGATGGCTGATGATTCTGATATTTCCGAAGTACAACATGTTAATACAAGAAATATTTGAGATCATGGATAAACTCGCTCCGCAGACAGTTTCAATGCTTTAAACATGGTTAATAACTCGTGCTCAGGATCCTTAGTGTCATGAGCTAGTTTTAGGTTATGAAGTACATGATGTGAATGCTGATGTCAGCATTGTAAGTATAGCAAGACCCGCAGGCAGCGAGAATTGTTGACAGACATCAGACAATAGATTTTTACCGTATTCATTGCGAATATGAATATGTGTGTGGTAAAAGGACCCTTACACACAACTACTACCCCTCTGGATTCTAGCTGGGCTTTGCATATATTTGGGATTGTTCCTTCGGTTGCATTTTGTTCTCGGCGGAAAACTATTGTAGTAAATTTGTGACGCCCATATCAGCAGATCATGCTGCCATGCTTTGTCATCAGATACATCATTCTTAGTCTGAGCTTAGAAACAGTGATTGACCTCTTCTTGAAGTATCTTCATGAGAAGGACTATTCTGTGGTTTTTTCTCCTTTGATGCGATGCCAGTAGGCCTAACCCTGAGCCGGCGTCAGTGATATTAGCGCTTTGTGGTGGCTGATACGTAAACCTGATCGATCTGTGTTGGATCTTCTCGGGTGACCCAACGTCTTTGTTGAAGGTGGAGTCAATCATTGGCCGGTCAGAAAACTCCACTGAGAGGTGGTTCTGACTAAAAAATCTACTGTCCGCCCAGATGGTCTCTGGAAAGCGATTGATAAAAGCCTTCACTGTTGATATTTGCTTGTTGAGCAATTGAGAGCTGTCTCCTTATTGATTATTTTGAAACAACTCTAAACAGGAAATCTATGATCGGCCATCTGGAAATTATGCAGACAACATGCCATATGATTCCATCTGCCTAAGCTGCTTTCTTTTAGAATTGCTTAATTCTTGAAACAAATGTCTGTATGAGTGGATTAACAAGTGAGAACATGAAAACAGCTGCAACCAATTAACTAACCTTCATTGCTGAAGCTTCTGGTACTCAACTATGCTTGGAGAATGGATGTTTGTAATAGTAGAAACTTGCCCTGCTATTAATTGTTAATTATTTAATTGGAGAGTGATGTTTGTCATAAAAAATTGCCCTGCTATTATTAATTATTATGGGAATTCTCTAGTCAATTTCAAATTATATAATTTATACCTCGCTTAATTAGTAGTGTCCCAAGGGGGGTCTTTCAATTAAAAACAGCGATCCATCAACCTGTGAGTGCCCGATTCGAGAATGAGACTCCTTACAGGTCAGACTCACTCCCAGGGTGTTCAATGGAATTATGGTGTTCACTCTTTTTAATTACACCTGTCCTGCTTGTGTGGGTCCCTGTCCCTGATTGGATACGTGAGTGTGTGTGTTTCGCCCAAAACTTACTGTGAAAAGATGTTTTGTGCAACAAATATGTTTTCCGCTTGGTTTCACCACAACTGTAAACTGACAAGTCATTTCTTGAGCGGCTATCGTCAGACTTTATGATCGAAATATGCTAGTTTTGTTCTCTTTTAGACTCTTGAGCTCAACTCAGTAAATATATGATTGACGCTTAATGTTTTTGAATAATGTCCATCTCATATTGAAGCCGAAATTCCGATGGATGATATTATTTTATCGGGATAAAAATCTCTATTTTTATCTTTTTGTTAAATTGATCACCTTTCAGTTATGTTAACATCTTGTGCGTTTGTGGTTACCTGGTGGTTTTTTCTTCCCTGAATATGCTAAGAAATTGAGAGTAAAATAAAGTGCATGGTGACCCTGTCTCTGAGTTGACAATGATAGTTTGCAGGCGGTATAATATTAATTGAACTTCGACTCGTTAGCCCCAGTAAGGATGAAGCCTCAGATGCCATCATAAAGCAGAGGGTGAAAAGTATGACCCTCAACAATGACCTCTCTGTGACCTCTGCTTCTGCCTCTATCCCTCAACATGTAGGGATAAATCTCAAACTATCCGTTAAACTCTCCGCTAAGTAACCTTGGAGCCATCTGTGAAAGGAAACTAACAGTAAGCAGAAGTATGGTAGTTCGGTTCAATGTAAATCACAGAGTACTTACAGTGGTGATGCCCGTTGTGTCCTACTGTACAATTTCTCCCTACATCTGTTAAATCTAAGGCTACATGATACACACTGGTCGCTTATATTACTAGAATGAGGATCTCTTCTTGCCAAATATTGTGTTGACAATGTTGTGCAACAACACTAGAATGTAGATCAAGCTTATTACCATTTGCATTCAGGCTGTTTTCATTCTGCCACCGAGGCGGCTGCTGCTTGATAATCCAAATGCAGGGCAATTGGATCATATTTGATCTGAATTGATTGTTCGCTTAATGGTATTTCAGGTCACCAAGCTTCTATCCTAGTCCCAGCTGTGAATCTTTCTCTTGTTGAGATGACGACTCCCGTATATCAGCCTGGTGTAACACCCAAAGCTGTTGGTGTCAAAAGAGATAGCTCATGTCTCCCAACATCAACACAGGTAGATGTTAGTCTGATGCCTACGTGTTTGTTTGAATAATGTAGGTTCAATAAGGATAAGGATTGTCCAATATATCTGTCTTTTAGTTGGACTTTAATGCAATTTTTGTAAATTCTGCGAAGAAGGTTAAAAGGGTTTGAATGGTCAGGGTGTGTTGGTTGATCTTCTCACCTAATGATTGTTACCCACCTTTGGTGAATGTAGTGGAGGTGTCAGTGATCATGTCTATATCTATCCAAGTTTGATCAGGGAGTATGGAATATACCCTCTCCGGTTTATATAATCAGGTTACAAGACATTAAAGTAATATATTTCTGGATTGTGAACAGACAATTCTCGTTTATACATATTTTCACTGAACATAACAAAACTAATATTTTCATCATGGTGAGTTAACTCCAAATTATACAAACCACAGGATTGAAATTAATATTTTTCCACTCGTTGCAGAATCATTTCTAATCTTGCATTATACGACAGCTCCAGTATGGATTATTCATCAAGATACTACAGTTATACTGCTGACTATAGGAGTATATGAATAGCAGATGTACTTAGTACCTGATAAATCATGAACTCTATATGACTCATCTCCCAAAGAAACGAAACAAAATTCAGGACATTATTGATGTATAAGATCAGCCCGGAATTATTTCTACTCTTCGATTATGTGGCTGCTCCTGTATGGATTATTCGTCAAGATATTTCAGCTGTATCAGATTAACAAAAGATAACAATCCACTCAGAACTCTATGTCAGTACACCCGCACAGCTATGGTGAGTTTTGGTTTTGACCTCTCTTATACTTTCAATACAAAATAGTTTAATTAGTTTTCTATATTTTTTTTATTGGAACAATAAAACACATGCAACAAAAATATGACTGAAGCTGTAAAATACAAAAACAGGGTATGCATCTGAGCGTTGATATTGGTAACAAAAATTTGCCAACATAGCCATGAAGTTATAATGGAAAGAAGCAATAAATATTTCATAAGAAAACTACACCAAAACTGGATCGTGGGCACAAAATAGCCTGTGTGCCAGTATGAGTGAAAATATTATAATCAATACAGGGAAACACTATGAGATAATCCTGTGGAGAGCATTCCTCATAAAAGTCTGTACATTCTTAAAACATTTGGTAACTCGTCTCTTTATACCATGCTGAACTCCGCGCGTAGCCGATATCTTGGTAGTAGCCTGAGAGCGCTTCGCACAGAGTCGTAATTTATCACTACATGTATCACACGGTATTTGAGATATTTCATGCTGCACACATGTAGCTTGTTCAGGTTTTATTTCCTCATCAGCTTCACAAATCTTCTCTACTGAATCTGAAATCAAGTAATGCATTTATTGTCAAAGTTTGCCCTCCATCACTACTATACTCCATCAAGAGTTAGCCAGGGGAAGGCAATTTCTAATTTGTTCATGATCTGTAATGCTCACCCTTGTAACATCTATATTTGTGAATCAATCCTTGACCAATTATAGTATGTTAGTTTATTGGTTTCATTACCGCCGCTTCGAAGTTTGAAAATAAAATGATCACTGGATTGAGTCTGTCAGTGTTCACGATTAAGCTTCGCAAATGGACACATATTTTTGTTAGCTTTCTTCCTTGTGACAGAATTTACAAGATCTCATCAAATGTGTTAAAGTTTCTGGCTCACCCTGAGGAACTGTAAGGGAATTATTCTGTTGCTCCTGTTTTTCACTCTCCGACCCATCTTCAGAATATACAATTTCGGCCCTGTAAAATTGAAATAAACTAGTTGAACATCACTGTCTTCATTTGTTGTGTTGGGGGGGGGACAGCTCATAATACAGAAGTTTTCCCCTCTTCTGATTTTCAATGTGAATATTGTTCACAGGCATCAGTAATCAGAAGGTGGCTTCATAGTCATGATGATGAAAAGGAGGATAAATGGTATCACTGTTTACTACAGATCATTTTTGTGGTCAGCTCTACAGATCTGAAATGAATATTAAATAGGGGAACAAAATTAATCATAGCCTGGATTCTCCAATGGGATAAGGCAAGCATAACAATATTATGAGTGTTGTCCATCAAAGTGCATTGTGGAATGGTTTTTCAATATCTCTCGGTTTGAAAGTGATTAGCACATTGACAAGATATGTGCGGATTATTTTTGCAAAATATTCATTGAAACTCACACAAAATGGTCATTTGAGATGGTCAGATAGAATAGTGTCGAGAGTGATGTCTCTAGTTTGTCCAGCTGCGTCAGTTCATTGGTGAACACCAGGAGACTTAGATTTAGAGGAGTTTCCAATTCCTCCTCAGGATAACCAAAGCTGTCTTCATACAGAGATGACCTATTCGTCAAATCATTCTCGAAGCTCAGCCAAAGGGATGTTTCGAATACCCAAGGACTAGAAATTATCACAAAAATAACCAAGTTATATACAGTGGTCAAGAGCAGACAATTAGTATGTTATCGCGATCGCCAAATCTGTTGTCGATTGTTGTCAGTTTTGGGACATTACTTCCAGACATGGTTTTTTGCTGTTTTGATATATTTGATTGAGTTCATGTTTGGAGAGATATGCGTATCAGAGACAGCCCAAATTATATCACTGTTTGGACGCTAGGTCAGCTCACATCATACTATCAACAATAGCTTTATATAAAGAAAAAAATGCAAATACGAATTCTTAGGGGTATAACTATAAGTTGTCTTCTTATTGTGAATGTAAAGACAATCCTTAAACTTTCTCATATCATATTATTCATTGACAACTGTCATATTCCTATTGGCTGGGGATGAAAGCTTTCACAGTTCTAGTCAGTTGCATGCAGCTTGCTAGTGCACTGATCTATCTGAATTTGGGTCTCAGCTGTAGTATGATATAAAGAAGAAAAAAATGAATACAAGTGACTAGTAGAACATCATTAAATACTCACCTTACATCATGTACCATATTTTGATCAGTCGGGATCTTTAATGACGAGACTTGATCATTAGTTTTAAGAGAATCATCTACTAGCTGATTGAGGCTGTCGGTGAGCCGTCTAATAAATAATGTGTCTGTAGTGAACTCTTCATCGCATGAGAAGGGAGACTCAGTGTCCAAGATGTCTGTGAGATCTAAGAATGTAAGAACTAATATGCTACATATCATAAATCGCTATTGATGTCCCATTTTTAGTTGGAGCTTCTCAATAAAAATTAGCAAGATATCTTCATCTCTTGTCATTGATTGATTGATTGATGAGTACTTTATTATCGATCAAAATACATTTGCAACAAATGACAATGTATATAGTGGATCTGATTTGACATAAATCGATAAAAATGACTTCAGTACGTTGGTTAGGAAAAAATTGAAATAAAACAGGATTTGTCATGTGATAAGGTTCGTTATTTTCTATCCGGTTACTTGAAAGGGTGAGTTTTCATATTTATTCCTTTCTTTTCCTTTAGGACCCGGTAGGAGTTAGAGTGTCATCAGCATGTGATGTTCTCTCTGGAATCTAAAGGTTGCCTGTTATGATCTTGGGAGTTGTAGAAAGTGTCAAGGATTTGGATTTAAGGCTTAGAACCAATTGTTTTCATCAGCTCGATAACAATTCACATTCATTGTTTTTGGCAGTTGTTACCCCTAACAAAGCTGAAAAATTTGCATTTTTTTGTGCAATGATTAATCGAAAAACAACGAAATTTACCTTCTCAACATTCACTCTACGCCAGATGTAATGCAGTTACCCAGTGACAACGATTCCAATTGTTCATATTCAAATTTTGAGCACTGGGTACACACACTGATTTCGAGTTTACACTATTAGCATGTGTATCTCTGATCGATAGAGCTGCTGTCGTAAATATTTGGGTACCTACTTTCGGCTGAATAAGAGGAAAACTTTTGTTCAAACAATCATGATCGAAACAGAATTACCCAGCTCTGCATTATTAGTAATTCTATCTTCTCCCACTGACCTTAGGCTAGCAATACACAGTTGTGATTTAACTTTGTTTGTAAAAAGTATGTACAAAATGCTCTTCTAAAACTGTAACAATGGTAAGATTAGATTTTCCCAAGTTAAATTAAAATTATTTTAACAAGAAATGAGAAAATGATATGCGTTTATCCAAAGGTTTGGGTATTCATCAATACGTCTCATAAAGGCTGAATTTTAGCTGCTCTGAGGCTAGGTTAATTAATTCACTCTCTATTGTCAGAGATATACATGCAATAGTATATCACGTCATCAGTGTGCTTGATTCTATTGTATATGACCTAATGTGACCTAATATGAGATGTTAAAACAGGCAGATATCCAGCGAGTAGCTACCAGTGGTACGCTAATTTCTTCCAACGGGTGTTGAGGTCACAAGGTCTGTGATTGAGACCAAAGGAGGTGACTGAAGTGTCTGGACGTTTATAAACTGTTGCTGGGGATCACATGAGATGCAACCCCGTTATGGACTTCGTCATCAAGTACATGTAAGTTAGTATTGTTTATGACCAAAAAACAACTGAGATTTCTTTGTCAAAATTATGATGTTGATTTGTTAATATGTTGCTGACAGTGTGATCAATATATTACCCTAGCTGATGTTTTAGGTGTCACCACTAGGTAAATTCGCGCCCTTTGTATCTATATTAAATAATCATTAATCATAATCATTTTCATGGGGTAATCCAACTGAATAGATCTTATGATTAGGTATACTGTTTTTCTATATCAGCCAAATGAAACTTAGAATTATCTCCTCATTGGTAATAGGGAGACAACTTGAATTCAAGTTGGATTCAGTTGGATTTCCCCATGAAAATGATTATGATTAATGATTATTTAATATAGATACCAAGGGCGCGAATTTATCTACTGACATAAATAAACTCATTTTAGTCCATATCAGCCTAGCCTGGCCTAGCCTAGCCTAGCTGATGTATAATATATCACAACTGACTTGACTTACTTCCTTTTAAGCCTTTTCATTGTATGCTACCATTTGTCTATATATGCTAATGATAAAGAAGTAAGAGATTGATAACCCTTACAGGTTAACCTCCATCAATCAATCACATATAAATTGTGTGTAAAAAATTGAAACTGCCACATGGATTTCCCACTAGTCACAGTTTTGTTTCCCTTATTTGTCAGGCTATTAAGATGAGGCTGTTTAACTTATTACACAGCAGTCTGCAGTCACAGCTTGAACAAGGAAGTTAGTAACAAGCAGTGGAGATTTAGATAGAGCAACACACAGAGAGTTTACAAGACATAACCATTGAGAAAATCAGGTCAGTAGGATGTACAATCAAGGTATTAGGTACTCTAACTCTCTCAGACTCGTTATATAAGGGTGTCGAACTTCTAATCCTAACAGAGGTTTTTTATGGAGAGATAAGTGTAACTTCATTGAGACATTGATATGAAGGTTATTGCATTCTATTGTTAACCATACTAAGATCTCTGTTACTGCAGGCTCTGCGATGATACATTAATCTTACATTTCGGAATGCTTAACTTGAAGACTCCCTCGTACTAATATACACATGTCTTGCTTGCTCACAGCGGACCCCTTCCACTTTAATTCAGTGTTTGGGGAAAGAAAGTGGGATATAAAAGAGTGTCCTCATTTTTTCTCTCATTCCCTGACCCACTTTAGAATCACTTGTCAGTGTGATAAAAATATACCCAAGCTAATATAAATTCCTTTGAGTCCATATCAGCCCGTTCATTGAATGCGACTGATAAGTAGTGAGTAATTGATAACCCTTAAAGGTTAACCTCCATCAGTCAATCACATATAAACAGTGTGTTAAAAAATTGAAACTGCCACATGGATTTCCCTGTTGTCACAGTTTTGTTTTGCTTATTTGCCAGGCAGTTAACTTATTACACAGCAGTCTACAGTCACAGCTTGAACAAGGAAGTCAGTAACAGACAGTGGAGATTTAGTTATAACTACACACAGAGAGGTTACAGGATACAACCATTGAGAATATCAGGTCAGTAGTATGTACAAACAAGGTGTTAGATTCTCTCTCTAACTCTTTTAGGGTGTTGAACATCTAATCGCCTTGTTCAATTTTGTATCAATGCTTACTCTAATTAGAGATTAGGGTAGCAAATAATGGCATTTTATAGTCAACCAACTGAGATCTCAATTATGGAGAGCTATATTACCAGATTTGTAGTCACCCTTCTGTATATACATACACAGGTCATGCTCACAGCAGGCACTTTGCAAATAAAATTCATTGTTTGGGAGGGGCAGGGAGAAAGAGCGAATTCAAAATAGTCTCCTCACTTCTGTGGTAACACTCGGATGTGATTCTCAGTTTGCTATCGATGGCGATGTGCGTCTTCACCTGAGCAAGCAAGCACACCCACATATGGAGAGGCGGGCCCCCCCCCCCTGATTTTCTTGTTCTAAGTATTGTTATTAGCAATATTATGTCGATAATTTATTCACGCTTTTAGATCCACTGGGCGACACAGCATCACATAAGAGAAATGGCCGTCTCAGTAGCAGAAGATGCACCACATCTGGTAACATGTGGTAACTGCCTCGAGGAAGAGGGGTTTATCCATAACCCGATGTTTCTGCCCTGTGATCATGTCTGCTGTGAGACTTGTCTGAGGAGGCAACTCAAGAAGACTGATGTAATCGAATGCAGAGTTTGTCAGTAAGTATTAGCTTCACAGAGCCTCTATTATGACAGCATTTCTAAGAACAGTATTGCAATCAGTCTCTGATTCGAACTTTCAACTACGTATTATATTGTTGTGTAGCTCCACATTGATTCAACTTATCTAGTCAGATGATTAACACCATTAATCTGTATCCAATTTAAAACATTTCCTTCACATGATTTCCTGTTGTCCAGGAAAGGGGGCGGGGCAATGTTGGAGGGAGAGCTGGCAGGATAGAATAAGTGGGATGCGTTTCGGGATGGGCTAAGTGGGATAGTTGGCTTCATGGTACTGGCCACATTGTCGGGAGATAGTAACTCCACTGTATCCTTCATTAATTCAATTGCAACATTACTCCGCTTGATAATTGATTAAGTATGACATAAAGCGCAACATTTTTTGATTTGTAGAAACAAGTGCAAGGTGGTTATAGACAAACTTTCTTCAGCCTTAGAGGATGTGCCTCCTGCTACATTCTGTGAACCATGTGAGAAAAGTGGAAAACTCAAGATGACCGCCAACACTTACTGTCTGACCTGTGAACATAAGTACTGTGCTGCTCATCAAAAGGTATATGGTAATCAAGGACTGTAGCTGTGTGTCTGTTAGGCAATTTGGAGAACTAATTTTGTAATTCGAATGGCATTATCAACGATAGCTATGGAGTGTTTTATCAAGGTGTTAGAGTCTCTAACTCTAACTCCTTGGTTCTATATATCATAATTTTTTAGGGAGCCAAGTGTAAAGGGAGAAAGAGAACTATCCTTAAGCTGTGATAAAGAATGAGATTTGAATAATGTTGTCATTACAGCTTCACATTGAGCTAAACTGGCATCACGAGACTCAGAGTATAAAGGAGTACATGAGATCAACCTCAATAGTAGATCAGCAGAAGTTCTGTGAGACTCATAAAGATCAAGTAATCACTTTTGGATGTTCTAAGTGTTGGAAGGTTTACTGTGTGTACTGCGTGTCTACTGTAACTGGAAATTGTGAAAGTGGTGAGATATATGTAATTCCGCATCATCATATTATTATTGTATATATAGCAACAGATTGGATAACGGTTTTAGTATCTAAACACATTAAAAACAACTCAAATTGTGCGCTCTTCTAATCTGAGAGGACAACTCTCTTGGTTACACAAAGAAAAGTCCTAGATTTTCGCTGAGATGGCTTACAACACAAAATTCTGACTCTATTCAACTTAATCATAACTGGGTGCCAAAAATAACTGGAAAAGGGGTTTCGGCCTATCAAGATAGTTAATATATTTTTCCCAATTTCCAAATTTGACACCACAAGGAGTTTGCTGAGTCCATTCTGAGAGTTTGTGAGAAAAATACCCGAGGCTCGATGTCATGGGAATAACTCATATGAGATGCATAAAGAGAGTTGGAAATGGTAAAATTCTAGGATTTTCCTTATCATAATTATTAGGTATTATTGAACTGTTGAAATTGAGATAAATCTGATCTGATATGTGTTTTTTTTTTACAGCAACTAGTGTTATCCTGAGCGCGCGAGTAAATAAATCTTTTTGCCTTGCATTTATATCACATCGTATTTATGGGTAGATGGATATGTAAGGAGCGGGTCACTGATACAAGACGGCCGGTATCTGATCCCTGGCATAAAAGTTGGTGTCAGGAAGGGCATTCGTATGATGACCAAAGACACAGGCTATCATAACCATTGACAGGTGTTTTTTAGCTATTCAGATTACAATCTAACAGGGAGGTCATTATTTTACAACTCAAACATTTTTCTCTGTCTTTCTAGCAGGATCTTCCCACAAGCTTTTACCTCTCAAAGAGCTGACAGCTGAGGTGAAGAAAGCATTTGAGCCGAAACAAGCAGAAGCTGAGGAGTTGTTTGATAAATGGTCAGCTGTGATGAAGGAGGCAGCGATCACTCTGTCTAACTGGGATACAAAAACTGAGGAAGGAGTCGGACTTATTGATGATACAGAGGAGAAACAGGTATTGTTATCACAGTCATAATGAATAAATGAAAAAGATTTTGTTGATACCTTATCGATAGGTATTGGAAGAGAATACAAAATGTTATAGCACTGAATCTTGATGAAATACAACTCTGCGTGAGATAGATAGGTTTGACCGGTCGAAATTTACCGTGAAAAGAGGTCATCTTTAACTAATTGCCTACCAAATAGATACATTTGTATTTTTTCAGGACTGAATAACACTGTAGAACCATTCCGTGGTCAAATTGTGCTGTTAGCAGCCTTTACATGTCTACTTAATCTCTTTCTTTTATAGATAAAAGCTATCAGAGAGAAATATGGAAAGTTAAAGGAGGAGTATATCACAAACAGAAGCAGCACAAAAGATAAGCTGACAGAATATATAGAGAAGGATGCTGGACTAAAACTCACTGAGTTTCATGAACAGATTAAAACTTTCCGGTCTGATCTATCTAAACAACACTGTGTAAGTTGTTCAACCATTTTTGAGGTTGTCAGTCTTTCACTGCTTTTGTCCTATTTAGGGTAGCAAAGACGATTGAATATATTAAGTTGTCCTCTCATTGACATTGAGGGAGCAACTTCAAAATAATGTTTTTATCGTTTATTTGGTCGGAGGCTTGAAAAGACAGGCTACCCAACTCAAGCTTCGTCAGTTGTTGCAATATCAGTTTCACATGAAATTAATGCGTTTATAGTAGTAGATCACCATATAAGTCAGTAAAAGCTTTCTGAAACCAAAACTCCAACCATTTGTAAAGTTTATTGTGAAATTTCCGAAAGAAAAAACTCTGGGTACCAGCCTTCAACGAAAACATTTCTTAATTTCCTAATTTTCTTAATTATAGTAGCTATAAATTAACATACACATCGAATTGCCCTCTTATTTTACAGGTTGATTTGCTGCGAACAAAGAAGATATTAGAGACTAAACTGGATGATATGGCTGTTGACGAATTCAAAGGTCTAGTGGTGGAAAATCAACTGAATATCCAGACCAATGGTATATATGTTTTTCCTGCTGCTTCAATCGTCATCTCGCCATCTTGCCACCCACCACGTTATAATGCTATGAAAATTTGCGTGCAAACCTGCAAAGTGATTAATTGATGCAATAAGTTTGAAGTGGAAATGTTGGGCTCTGCATGAGGAGCCACTGACTGAGGAACAAACCTGATAATGCGAAGGATGGCATTAATCCTAGTGAACGATTTGTTTGAAGTGTCTTGTTCATTTTCAAACTGCGTAAAAACAAAAAATTAATTTGTTATATTTCAGAATCTGACACCACAGAGATAAACGCTGCTCTGGTTCTGACAGACGACTTTTTGATCAGTGATGACCTCATGAGAAGTAGAAGACCTCCGACCTCAATGAGGCTGGTGAAGCAGCTGGCAGCAAACAACCATTGCTACACGTCATGTAGTTATAAAGGTGTGACTTACGTAGGTCTAACCAGCGGCTCAATCAACAGAATAGATGAAGCTGGTAACAAGACAACAGACTTCATCAAAATACCCAGTGCCATCATCACCATAAGAGCTCATCAGGATCGACTCTACATTCTCATGTACGGACAACCTTACAAGATCTTTGTCTATGATTTGAATGGTCAACAGATCACCTCCTGGGATCACTCAGACAGCAATGGCAATTACCATGGGAACAAACTTTGTGTTGTAAGAAACCAGATACTTGTTGCTGATGCCACCAATAAGAGAATCACTAACTATAATCTCAACGGGAAAGTGATGAGACAGATTCCATGTCCTAAGATCCCGACCAACACCCAAATATCCATGTGTTCAGCAGGAGAAGACTCTGTCATCATCACCACAGTCTCATCTCCTCAGGTCTTCAAGTACAACATGAACACACAAACTGTACTCTGGACTACAAGCCTCACAGCAGGACCACTCTCTGTAGCCTGCAGTAATGATGTAGTACTGGTCAGTGGAAATGGATACAGCGGCAGTAAGAGAGGTGTATGGATAGAAGTTCTAAATACAGCAACTGGTAAGAACTTTACTCGTTAAATTATATTATATACCTGTAGGTCTTTCGTATAACAATAGAGTACTACAAAGTCCTGGTTAAATTAGTTTAGGGATTAGGGGATCAGTATCCTCATCGAAGCAACTCAACCACTAGTTAAATGTACGGATTTTGTTACCTTGTCCTGTGCGGTCTAATGTATGCGTATACTTTCTTATCCTCTATTGCAAATTTCAGGTGAACACATAACAGAATTTAATGATCAAGAAGGAGTACAGACTCACGTGTATGATTTATGGACAGAGAATAACAGACTGCTGGTGCCCAGCTTTCATCAGCGTTCTGTGCTGTGTTATGAACTTCTCTATGATTAATGTTTAGCTTTCAGTAACTTTATATAGGCAGTGAACTTCTATATAAATTATGATTTACAGAAAACTGTTGCCCACTTGATGATTACATTTCGAATAAACAAAATTTAGTTATAGATATTTTAATGTCGAGGTCAACGTTATCATCATAAAGCTCACCACTATCAAGGCCGATAAACTTCATACTTTATAGAGTTCAAACCAAGTTAAATCATTAATTGTCATAAAAATCATTGACAGTTGATGGCGTTGTTTCCAAAAGTGCTAGCTAACATTTCGCAGCCTATTTATTACATTCCCTTTACAGTAATTTCCATCTCTCTCAATTTGAAGTCGTCCGTTCCTGCAAAAATTTGTTTTATGTATTTACATTTATGTAATTTATATAAAAACATTTATTATTTACGCCTGTAATAAACAGGACCTAAATTCTGACCTTAGCGGTTAGTCTCAGCAGGGAGAGAGGAATTCAATTTTTACTGGACTGAGCCCTTAATGTTAGCTTCTAACATATTTAATTTCCATCATAAGTAAGCTGTTTACTCCATGATTTATTTCCAGTTCACAGAAATACAGATTTGACTCTTTTTAGTTTCCAGCTGCAAAAATCCAGATCTTCCAATAGGATAGTACAGCAATTGTAACTAGCAGTATAGGCAAAAGCCGGACATACATCGAAGTCATCAAGCCATTTTGCATCCAGCTTGAACATACATGTTAAGGCTTTCCGATGAGTCAACCTATAAAGGCCAGCGCTACAGTCAAGATGGAGAACATCATTACAGCTAAAATAAGCATAACTGTATTTTCAGTAAATTATGCATTATAATAACAACATTGCAACTTTGAGAACAGGAGGTTTCACAGACATGAATGCTTATAGATAACATTGATGCCCCAATTGTGTTGACAAGAAAACCAGTGGTTTGAAAACAGCTTGAAGAAATTCCTTCCTCTTGTTATCCAGTGAATGGACAAGTCTGCTGGCATTCTTTGCTGGACATTGTGGATACCATTTATTTTCATCAGATACCTCATCATAAGTCTGAGCTCAGAGACACAGACGGTCCTCATATTAAATATTTTCATGGAAAGAATCATTCAGTGGATTTTTTCTCCATTTTTTGCAGTGTCAGTAGGCAAAGCCTATCCTTAGAGGTGGCTGGTAAGCCTGATTGCTCTGTGTTAGATCATCTCAAGCATCTCATGCCTTAGTTGAAGGTGGAGTCATTCAATTGGTCAACGAACTCCATCAATACAAAAATATGTGCTGTTCTGAATGGCCACTGAAAACTGTTGCTTTTGATGGGTGTTCTGAGACGTGTACAAGGTGCTGTACAGGGACATGTCTTACAGCACTCAAGGCCTATAATAAAATATTGTTATTGTGCAATTGAGAGTTGTCTCCTCATTGATATTTTTGAGACAGTGACTCTCATACCACTCTGCCTGCAGGAAAGCCTTGTGACATATACCTCAACAGTTCGCACATGCGCAGAGTGCTCTCATACACAAAATATCATGCAGATCATGCAGACAACATTTAGACTATGCCCTTGATTTAGATCTTCCCAACTTTCTTTTAAAATGTTTTCTTGTTTCAAACATATATTTCTATAAGTTTTATAAAAAATCAAAAAAAGGTGAGAAAATCAAAGTAGCTGCAACCAATGAACTTAGCTTTTTTGCTACAACCTTTGGTATTCAACTCTTCTTGGAGAGTTGACTGGAGAATTATTATCCATGCACCTCTGGACTTGGAGTTTTTCCTGCTGGGGGTGATTCATAGATACGATAGGTAGGTAGGTATCTGGAGTAACAACCATGTTTACATTGCAAAAACATGTAATGCTTGTAACTCTAGATGCCTGTGTCTGCTCACCAGAGTTCTTCAGAACGAGAACCAACACCATGCTCTCTCTAAAGCATACGATGAAATCACCGAAGACAGGGAAAACGCTACAATTAATGACCACCAGAGCAGCCGCCAGAGGTGAACCTAACTCTGTGGCCACAAACAAAAGTATTTACCACGCTAGTTTCCTGCCTCGGACAATCCGTGAGATGAGAGGGCAGAAAACCGCCCAACCCTAAACAGCGCCATACTGTTAAAACCACATTCCTGGTTTAAACCCTGGTTCTAACATTTAATTTTAGAGGCATCCCTAAACCGATTTCTTCGACAAATCAATAGGATGTGCTACCTCGCCTGACCCTACGGGGGAATTAGTTGATAATGGACTTCAGTTGGCAAAGTCTATATGTATGTTACTTTAGAATAGATGAAAATGAGGAGGTGATTTATTTTCCAATTATATAATTTATACCTCAGCTTAGTAGTGCCCTCCAACTCCTTGCCTAGGCTAAGTACACTAGACTTAGTTTTTAGTTGGTTAGGTAGGCCTAAAAAATAAACTAAATGGTGTGAGTGGTTAATGTTCTGTAAAAAAATACTATAAACTGTGATCCATTTAACGATTCTATTGCTTCTCTTGGCCTCACAGTCACTCATTATGATCATTAGACATAGACTAGAGGGTACATGTATATGTGGTACAGGTGGTCTTTCTGATAGGAGGAATGATGATGATGTTTTAAGAGATGTTTCCCATGGTTTGTCCATTATTCAAAAACTCCACTTCAAGATTAAGTGGCTGGGAAGATTTTGTTTGTCAGAAGTTGGTGTGACTAGCTGAAGAAGGACTGGAAATAATTGGAAGACAAAAATCATATATGTTAACCATTTGCAATGATAGCGCATCTAATTCACTGTGGTGTGTGTTCACTGAATAGCACAGTTGTCCTTACAGTTGATAAACCCAACTCATCATTGTGTCCTATTGTACATTCATCCCTATAGTCGGAAGATCGAGAGCTAAATGATGCACGCTGATCGCAGACACCGATATGATTGAGGTTGAACATCTTTTTCTTATTTCGCATAATATTGTGTTGACAATGTTGAGAGACCACACTCGATTGTAGATCAAGGTTGATCTGATTTGCCTGCATTTAAGTTATTCCCCTTCTGCTGGTGAGTCGGCTGTGGCTTGATAATCCAAATGCAGGTAAATTGGATCATATTTTATCTAAATGGAATGTTTTCCAAATGTTATTCCAGGTCAGTAAGCTCCTATTGGTATCTAGGCTGAGAATTGTTGTGTTGTTGGGGTGACGGCTCTTGAATATAAGTCTGGAGTAATGGCTAGCGTGGGATTTCTGCCTGTTAGTATAATACTTAAAACTCCCAAAGCTTCCAGTGTCAGGAGAGATAACTCAAAATTAATAAACACCCGAAATAATGGAGATTAAATACAGTTTTTTGCCATTCTCAATCCTGCTTGCCACTCATGAGGTTCCCAAAATCCCTAATTTTATCTGTTCTAGGTACTATTTTAAGCCTGAATCACCCGAAAAACATAGCATTTTTACAAACTCAGGGGAGTCAACTGACCAGAAAACTATTTGATAATACAATCAGTTCGCGAAGAGATTGCATGTTGCCAATTACCAAGCTTTTGTGATGGTGTATGCTTATCATATCATAGATATTGTCCATCTTCATAATGCAATGATCTGTGCAATGTGAAATGGGCTAGGGGATTTATGTAGCTTTATCATAGACTCTTTTTTTCAGAAATCCAGAAGCCAAAGGATATCTGATATTGTGTGCAAGGCCTCCGTCTGACTTGTAGAGATTTTAAAAACAGAAGCATAGATTACGAGATTCATCATGACGGCTTAACTCAAAATTATAAGGACGATCAGGGTACAAGAAAGGTGTTTCGGCTCGTTGCAGAATCATTTCTCATCTCGGATTATTCGACAGCTCCAGCATCGATTATTCATCAAGATACTACAGTTATCTGCTGACTATAGGATTATATGAATAGCAGATGTACTTAGTAAATGATAAATCATGAACTCTATATGACTCGTCTCCCAAAGATATGAAAGAAAAATCAGAATATTAATGATGTATAAGATCAGTCCGGAGATATTTCTACTCTTGGATTATGTGGCTGCTCCTAGATGGATAATTCTTCAAGATATTTCAGCTTTATCGGAATAACAAGAGATGACAATCCACGTGAGTTTCGGCTTTGACCCCTTACACTTTCAATCCAAGATAGCTTATTTGGCTTTCCATAATTTTTTATATTATTGGAACAGTAAAACACATGCAAAAAAATTACTGAAGCTGCAAAATGCAAATAACAGGGTACGCATCTAACCAATAATGCATTGAAATATTGGAAACAAATTTGTAATCAACACAGCCGTGAAGATATGTATAATGGGACGACGCATTGAATATTCCATAAGAAAACTAGGCTACACAAAAACTGGACCATGAACATAAAATAGCCTCTGAGCCAGTATGAGTGTAAACATAAATATATATATAGGGAGACACTATGAGATAATCCTGCGTAGATTGTTTCTCACAAAACTCTTGTCAATCTTAAAACATTTGTTAACTCTTCTCTTTATACCATGCTGAACTCCGCGCGTAGCCAATAACTTGGTAGTAGACTGAAACCGTTTCTCACAGACTCGTAATTTGTCACTAGAAGTATCACACTGAATTTGAGAGCTTTCCTGCTGCACACATGTGCTGGATCAGGTTTTATTTCCTCATCAGTTTCTCCTGATTCTGAAATTAGGTTAAAGTTTGCCCTCCATCACTGCTATAGTATGTTTGTTTATCGATTTTACTACCTCTGGTTCAAAGATTGACAGACCCACTCTAGTGGTCATTGTTGAGTTCATGATCAAAGCTTGGCAAAAGGACACATATTTCCGTTTTCCTTCTTCCATGTGACAGAAATTACCAGTTCTAATTAAATGTGTAAAAGTTTCTCACTCACCCTGAGGAACTGTAAGGGTATCATTCTGTTGCTCCTGTATTTTACTCTCCAACCCTTCCTCAGAATATACTATTTCAGCTCTGTAAAATAGAAGTTTACTAGTTATAAATCACTGTGTTCATTTATTGTAGGGGGGGGGACAGCTCATAATACTGATGTTTCCCCCTTTTCAGATTTTCAACGTATATATTGTTCATAGGCATTAGTATAATTGGCTGGTTGCCTCATAGTCATTACGATGAAAATGAGGATCACTGTTTACTACAGATCATTTTGTGTGGTCAGCTCGGAATTAAATATGAAATAGGGGAACAAAATGTATCATAGCCTGGATTCTCTCATGAGATAAGGCAACCGTAACATTATCATGAGTGTTTTCCATTAAACTGCATTATCTCGCGGTTTGATTGAAAGTGTGATTGGCACATTGACAATGTGCGGAATGTTTTGCAAAATACTCATTGAAACTTACACGAAATGGTCCTTTGAGATGATCTGGTAGAATAGTGTCGAGAGTGACATATCTTGATTTTCTAGCTGCGTCAATTCATTGGTTAACTCAAGGAGGCTTAGATTCAAAGGCGTTTCTAATTCATTGTCGAGATAATCAAAGCCTTCATCGTGCAGAGATGACCTGTTCATCAAATCATTCTCAACACTTTGCCAAATGGATGTATCAATTACTCCAGGTCTAGAGAATAGCACAGAAATAACCAAATTATATATAGTGATCAAGAGCAGACAAATCAGTTGTCTATTTGTTATCAGTTCCCAATTTGGGACATATATCCATACGTGTCTTTTTGATTTTTGGATAGATTTGATTTGGGTACATGTTAAGAGAGAGGTATGCCTATCAGAGACAGCCAAATTACATCACTGGTTGGACGCTTATTCAGCTCTAGTCTAAGTGCTCAGACTCCAAGGCGCAGGGAGTTACTTGCGCACGCTATCAAACGAGAGGGAGAGGAGTTTGATAGCGTGCGCAAGTAACTCCCTGCGCCTTGGAGTCTGAGCACTGAGACTAATTCAGCTCACATCATACTATGTTTAATATTAGTATGATATAAAGATAAAAATGCAAGCTTTTGCCCAAAAAGGCGATTTTTTAGGAGTATAACTATAAGTTGTCTTCTTATTGTGAATGTAAAGACAATCCTTAAACTTTCTCAGATCATATTATTTATTGACAACTGTCATATTCCTATTGGCTGGGGATGAAAGCTTTCACAGTTCTAGTCAGTTGCATGCAGCTTGCTAGTGCACTGATCTATCTGAATTTGGGTCTCAGCTGTAGTATGATATAAAGAAGAAAAAAATAAATACAAGTGACTAGTAGAACATCAATAAATACTCACCTCACATCATGTACCATATTTTGATCAGTCGGGATCTTTAATGACGAGACTTGATCATTAGTTGTAAGAGAATCATCTACTAGCTGATTGAGGCTGTCGGTGAGCCGTGTAGTAAATAATGTGTCTGTAGTGAACTCTTCATCACATGAGAAGGGAGACTCAGTGTCCAAGATGTCTGTGAGATCTAAGAATGTAAGAACTAATATGCTACATATCATAAATCGCTATTGATGTCCCATTTTTAGTTGGAGCTTCTCAATAAAAATTAGCAAGACATCTCTTGTCATTGATTGATTGATTGATGAGTACTTTATTATCGATCAAAATACATTTGCAACAAATGACAATGTATATAGTGGATCTGATTTGACATAAATCGATAAAAATGACTTCAGTACGTTGGTTAGGAAAAAATTGAAATAAAACAGGATTTGTCATGTGATAAGGTTCGTTATTTTTCTATCCGGTTGGGTTTCCTCTGCAATCGCTCAATGAAGAGCTAAACCTCAAGTACTGTTCTATTTTTCAATGGTAGTATGGTTCATTGGATTCAATACGATTCCATTATTGCAATTGTGAAATGCTTCAGCGTAGCAAAACTATTAACAAAGGCATAGTATTGGATAAATAACTCGCAAATAACAACATATAACAAATAACAAAGTCCCTCAGATAAGGATATTTACCATCAGAGAATTCACACATCTGATCTTCATCCCGGAAACTTCCCTCCTCAGACCCGTATCCTGCATCTGATTCTGAAATCAAATATGTTTTGATAAGTTTCTAATACAATTAATTAGTAATCATATATGGTTGAACTTATTGTATCGATGGCGATAAACCATGTCCGAGCAAGGGGTTAGAGACTCCAATTGGTCTGAGCTTCTATCAATGTCTACATAACAGCTGCTTTGGTATAGAATTTTGCCCCGCGTTGAAAACACCATGTTATGAAGCGGTTCATTGACAAAATCAGCTGCTTCAATGATTCGTATCATCATCACGACAATAATGTGTTCTTGAAATTTAGACTCACCCTTCTGGCTTTTGCAGATAACTGCATCCTCTAAATCACTCACATCCTGCTGCTCTGGGCCTTGTGATCATCATCGATATCACTCCACAACCTCGTGCTAACTACCTCCCTACTACAATCATTGAAAAGTATGATATGTGATTTAACTCTCACTGATAAAGTCACCTAGTAGTATCACTGCTACTTGTACTACTTTCTCATTGTGTCGTTGTGCACTCAGAAGGCAGCGATTGCATCATCTTTGATAGCGTAACGCTGCTGATGACACATCATCTTTGGTTAAAATCTGATGGATTTTTTTGGAGTTCACAGACAGGGCATAAATATATCATTTTTTGATAAATGTGCGCTGGTGAATAATCTAAATAGTTAAAGCTTTCCCCTAGCCCAAACGAATTCAGGCCAAATCCCAAATATAAATGAATAATTGTAAACCATTACAAAAGAGTTGACAACTTGCCCACCATCAATTTAATAACAGCAGTAATGAGAATAACGAGTACACTTACATGGCAGTTCTGTACATTTCTTTTTGTTGATATTATTCGTTATATGAACAGAAGTTCCCTCGATATCACTTAGATTTATTTATAGCTTTTGACAGAGAATAACAGAAACACAGCTTGTTCAGTCAGTCACTATTTTCTGATTGTTGCGCTCAACCTTCAGTCATCATTGTGTTAAATGTTGTGTCATGGCGCATCTCCTTCAATTGTTGGCCATTTCAAATGGAAATCATTATTGTTCATTATTATATAAGTTATCCTCTCGTTATGATTGCAATAGAATAATAACTAGATATATGACATCATACAACTGCAGCAAGGAGTTATATAAATAAACCATACTTTATGATGCTAAAATTTTGACTTATATGCAGTGAATAGTGTTCACACAAAAATGTGTGTAAAATGTAGGTGATCGGTAGGGTAAGCTTGGCCAGCGATTTTAAGGGTTAAGGCGTAAGGCTTTTTATTTTATTTTGGTAACGTTTGATAGAGGATTTCAAAGAACGATGACTCAAATTGTATGAACACACACGGATTTGGCTCTTCGGTATGCAGCTTGAATATATAATCCTAATCAATGAATTTTCATTTTTTTTACACTTACTAGCACTAAAAAATCTCAATTTCCCAGTCTGTTGTAGAGAAGTTTCACCATTGTGAATTACAAAACAAAACTCCAACCAAAAATTACAAATAATTGAAGAGATCTGGTGTAAGTTTTTTTCGGGTGCGATGATACAGAATACAGTAAGAAAATCCAACTTTCCTTCTCAGGACATTCGTCCAATATATTATTTCCTCACAAAACACCATCATCACAGAATCTTTGTTATCTTGTGCTAAACAAGATCAGAAGTGTAGTAGGGAATTCTATAAAACAAGTGATCAACTATTACTGTGATTGCTGCTTGACTCAGTCGGATATGCATATACATCACAGCTGTGTATGCATATACTCGGATATGTATATACATATACACATACTTATATACAAATATATATATATATATATATATATACATGTAGCTTGGATATGCATATACATAGCAGCTGTGTATGCATATACATCACAGCTGTGTATGCATAAATACTCGGATATGTATATACATAAACACATACATTTGTACATATATATATATATACGTAGCTCGGATATACATATACAGCACAGCTGTGTATGCATGTACTCGGATATGTATATACATATACACATACATATGTACATATATATATATATACACGTAGCTCGGATATGCATATACAGCACAGCTGCTGTGCAACAAGCACAAACCTGCAATATATGCTGGTCGGTGTGAGATAAAATGAGGGTAGTAGTATGAATAACTGCTATTTGTATAGAACCCAGTCTGAGCCACAAATCAACATGTCTGGTCAGCCAGAGAAGACTTTTGAACTAATGAGCAGCAACAACCCCTTCGTCAACGGTCAATTCAAAACGGTCAATTAAATGGAGTAACACTTGCAGGTGCACTGCAGAATCTTGAGAATCTTGAGCTGTCTGGGGGGACCCTGATAGATCAAAGCTGATTATTTCATAAATAGAGGTTACAATTATAAAAATAAGAGCAAATATAACTAATATTGACATGCAATGTGGACGTCAGTTATTGCATTTATCATCTCTAAGAGCCCAGAATCGGCAGAAAGAGTTTGGCCATAGAAAAGGCTGTAAGATTTGCATAACATTAATCTATGTGTCACAAAACCTAGCTTCATCATTACTTATCATAGTTTGCATGTGCAACTTACAGCGCAGCCGCAGATCTATTCTGCCTAATGTAATGACAAAACATTTTGCAGTAAACACTGACAACTAGCAGACCAAGCTGAGCCCACTAGTTGTGTTCTGACACACCTAGGGATCACTTTGCAGAACTCAATGAAGATGGTGGTGTTTAGATCCGGCTTACCTAAAAAATAATAGTTATTACTTGCAGTAGGGGTTTTTCGCATTGCATAGTAGTGCTGACCGCTGAGGGTAAATGACTGTACTGTACCGTAATACCTCACCTATAAGTCACCAGACTTATAAGTGAATAACCCCCTCAGAAAAAATTTAAATGCTTCAGTTATAAGACACCCAACAGCTATAAGACACCCCACAGCTATAAGACACCATGTCTTATAAGTGAATTATATCAGTAGTTGATGTTTGGAAGCTCTCCATCTTTGAATCAAGCGTCTATTAATTATCAATTCCCTTGCAGTCTTGTCAAGGTTGTTTTTCTTTTCAACTGTTCTCAATACTTCCAGTTTCTGCTGAATGGTGTATGAGGTTCTTGGCATGTTTTATTTATTTTGAAAGACTGTGAGAGAGATATGATATGCTGATTAGTGAAAAATTTGAATTTTGTGGCACACATTCACTCACTACAAATGAGTAGTTTGGGAAAAAACCTGCCCTCAGAGGGTTTCGAACTCGCAACTTCATGCTTACAAGTCGCACACTGAGCTATACAGCTTCGGTGATTGTAAGAGGTTTTAGTCCAAATTAAATATAAAAATGCTTCAAATGATAGTCGCGTCTATATGCTACTCTCTTAGAGCCGCCTTCACTTATAAATCGCGCGATCTATTGGTGAGGGATTACGGTATTTGTTTTCATTATTATAAGCTTTTGATCCTAATTTATCTTAAAAGTTCTCGATCTAGGTTTTGCCTAAGGAGACAAATTATTTATACAATCTTGTGTGGAAAGGTCTTTTACATACATTCACCGATTTTTCTTGCGCTTAAGCAATAAGGAGCTGATATAACTCCAGACGTCTATTGATTATATACATTATTTCATTGACAGAGATACAGTAAACTATTATGCCCTGCACAATAATCATGTCATATCTTGCATTTAAGTGTGACAGTATTTAATGCTATTATCTTGTCTAAGAAGTATATTGAGTCCATGATCTGAACACCCTAACCTCGTCCTCATGACCTGCTGCTTGCGCCCTCCGTGCTTGCATAATATTATAATAGTTGTTAATCAACTATTGCTGTGTTATCCCCCCTGGATTATAAGAGGACAACTCTGAAATAAGTGATTTTTTCTGAGATCATAAGGTCAATGATACCTGAATAGACATATGTTTTCAACATCAATGATTGGCGATTTGAGAGTGGGTGTCTGTGTTTAGGTAAAGAAAGTTCGTAAAATAAGTCTGTTAGCAGAGAAGATAAAATATACAGGTTGCAAATAAATAGTCAGTCGTATATTAGATACCTGGGGCTGGTTTCAATTAGGATCCGGCTAAATTGTATTTAGCACACGTAAACCTGAGCTGTAGCCAGATCTTAGCAGCCACTTTAATCATGTTTCAATTAGGCCCTGCTACCACTCGGTTGTCACTCAGGTTAGTAGATTGATATTCATTTTGGAGAGATTTCACATTATCACTAATTACGACAGAGTTTATGAGTCAGTGGTTTTATGTCTATTGTCATTGCAGATTTATTACACTTTGATGAATCGTAATTTATCATAAATTACGATAGTATGAAACTATTCACGAAATTAGCATATCTTACATATAAAATTGCATGGTGGCTGAGTGATAGCCGTCTGAAACAGAGCAGCCAAGATTCGGCTCAGGATCAGCTATGAGTGTGTTAAATTTATCCTAATTGAAACCCGATTTGGTGAGTGGCTGAGCTTTAGCTGGCCTGTAGCCGTGAAAGCACGGCTAAATCTCTAATTGAAACCAGCCCCTGGTTTTGTTTGCTTGATTGGCACATTTTAATTGACTGCTACAGCAAGGTAATGCCATAGTTTTATGTTTCAAATGCATTCTGTGAAACTATCATTAACATGCTATTGAGAGATAACTAACTCAACTGGAAGTGGCTGAGCAGCTAGGAGTCGGTCAACTCTGAGTCTACTCTTTGCTTGGTCTGAGCAATGAGAGAGTTCATTAGATCATTTGTTAGTCTGAGACTCACTGACCACAGGCCCCTGGAATGTAGTCCCAGGGGCCCATGTCACTGACTGATATCTATTCTATTGTTGTAGCAAGCTAGTGTATCTCAATCATTCTATCTTATTACAGATACGATATGATAGATTGAATAGTAGATTCTTGTATGGATGTATATAAAACATTAAATTGAAAGTAATTAATGAGTAGTGATGCTGGATCACCTCATGACAAAATGTAATTGGCTTGTTGTGCATATGACCTCCCTCCTGTTCTTCCTGGAGGAGAGGGAGCTCATGGTTGTGCAAATAAGTAAGAATGAACCGCTTCACCCATCCGTATTCACCAAAAAAACACGCCCAGTTGGTGTGGGTACGCCTAGGCCTATAGCCTATATATAATATATATATAGGCCTGCATATATATTTGTCGCTTCTCACCGCTCCTCACCTATTTGTCATACGCTATTTTCCCACCAAACGAGCGCATGTTTGGCAAGTGATCACTTTAATGGGACACGTAATATCTGGACTGTCTCCACCAGATTCAAACCTAGCTATGTATTCGCAAAGTGGTATGCGGATATTGTTTGGGTGATGAGTAAACAGGGACTCCATGGTGCGGTGTGGACTGTGATAATAGGCCCATGACAGAAATTGCCCTCATCATCGTCGGTTGGCTAATATGCAAGCCTGTACCGTCACTACTATATGGCAATGGTCACGGAACCAATAGGCCAACCTAAGGCTGCAGTTATTTCTTTCATTACCCTTTTTATATCATCCTTGAATCAATCTCAGGTTCTGAACTGATTTATTGTGACAGTCTGTTAGTGTTAGGTATCCTGTGGAAAGATAAATCTTGTGGAGTCCTTCGATTTCTGTCTTCTCCTGCACCATTCAACTACTATATTATCCCGAGTCATGTTTCATTTCCTGTAGATGGCGTTGGCTTTTGGTAAGGCAGTGAGTTGAGCACTGGAGGCTCGTATGTCTAATCTAACGGTGCCTGCAGCCAGTACCAGTATACAGTACAGCAGCTCTATGGCTAATAACCACAGTCCCTCAGCTCTAAGAGATGACTGGCCTAAGCCTCACTTTAATATGGATAAGACGATGGAGATTCTCGATCATGATAATCTGGAGATGTGGAAAGAGATGAGAGAATTCTTACGTGATCCTGTCTTCACTCCAAAGTAAGACTTCAGGGGTAAAAGGTTTCAAACTCTGACTAGGAGCTGCAGCAGAGAGATTTAGTTGCACTCTGTAGTTACATATTTTCTGTCTTTGATAATATTTGATCATTTGCAGGAGTAAAGTTAACATTGGAGGTTAAAGAGCGTCTTTGCGCTAGTAAGAATTAACGAAATTTAGTTAAAATAATGTTTCGCTAATACATACTCATCCAGGATATACGATCAAATATAAATTATGTTTGAATATTAATATTCTGTATATAAACTCCAGGTTATATAGATTCTTCAATCACTATATAATTATATAATTTTATGATTCAGATACATCTCATCACTATACAATGTTACTATGTAGATACTTCATATCACTGATAATATTAATATGTAGATATAAAATTCCACTAGAAGAGGAGAGGGAGGTAGCCTTACAAAGACTACAGAGAATCTCTGATGGCGGATTTATCTCTGCACTCAACTTTAATGACAATCCTTGTAAAATATTCGCTGCTCACGAGCTGGCAGCTGTGGTCGACCCAGCTATGGCTACAAAGATGACTGTCCAGTTTAATCTGTTTGGTAGGTACAACAGAGCGGTGGTTATACAGCTGTGACTGGGCGCTTTATATGCCAGTCTGATAATTATCAGTATAAGTTTTTAGTATGAGTTTAACACATCAAGCTTCCTTGATTCACAATCAAAGTCCTTTAGCTTTGTGACTGAAAGTTTAAATTTTGTGTTATTATGTCAGAAGGTTAGTGAGTTTTTTGCTTGCTTGCCAAGTATGAGAACTATCACCATGCATTCCAAAATAAACTCACTAACAGAGAAATTCATTCATCGCTTGCTTTCACAACTAGCAAACTAAGCAGCATGACAAGCACTGCACAGCCTTTGTCATGTAATGCTGTAATGGGATTCACTGCCCTTCTACTGTTAGTATCACAGAACCTGTTGCTGAATGGATAGATAAACTTGGGTTAATCGACTCATGAATTGAGGCACAAGCATTGAATATTTCATGCCATGACCAGAATCTGTTTTTTTCTCACATCTCTTGCTCATATCATACCACACCATCTCACTGTGACCTTTCTTCTATATATTATTGCCAACTTCATATGATCTGTATCCAATTAACTCCCTCACAGTTCATTGCTGTATCATTATCATATACTAATAACTCATATTATCTAATAGGAGGTAGATCAGTTGGTTGGAGTGCCATCCCTTCAGCATGAAAATGTTGAAGGTCGTGGGTTCGAATCCCACTGCAGTTTATTGACTATTGGGGTTTGGTTGGCCCCCAGGTGTGCTCCCACCTTCCTGCAAACAGAGAGCAAATGGGCGCAGATATTGCAGCCTAGCCCCTAAGGCAACTGGTATCTTGATGCCGATACTTCGGGACGTGGCGTATGATATGACATCTGATTTTACCATTTTAATCAACCATTTTTTTATCTGAATATAACAGGGGTACAGTGTTAAAGCTTGGTACAGAGGGACATCACAGAAAACTCCTCAAGGGAATCGATACTCTGGAGGATGTCGGCTGTTTCGGTCTGATCGAGTTAGGATACGGTAGGCAAAACTAAAACTAGATTTTAATAACATATGCTGCAAATTGCTACTCTATGGATGAAAATCTTTTCTAATCCTGTAAATTGTTACGGCACCTCAATTACTAGTTACCCAAGTAATTTTCTGTAGTCCATTACCAAGCTTCTAAACATTTATATCCTCAAAGCTTCAATCATTCCAAACTTGAGTAATGCTGATTGTATCAATTTGTGCTAAAGTTTGTCACTTGATATACAAGCAAGCCTCATATCCTGAGTCAGCACCTGGACTTTTATTTGATAAGTGATCTACAATGGCAAGCTATAGATTTGGAGTTGCCTCCTACTTGAGTAACTCTAACGAGTCCACTTCTTCTTTATTTAATAATCAGGTAATAATGCAGTGGAGATGGAGACTACAGCTATATATGATAATAAGACATCAGAGTGGGTAATAAACAATCCTACCACTGTGTCTCAAAAATACTGGATCACTAACGGAGCTGTACATGCTAAACATTGTGTGGTATTAGCCAGGTGTGTACCTCTACTTCTGAATAATATACTAGTCTATATATCTGAAACGTGTTAAATCTCCGGTTACAAGTGACATCAGTTTAATAGACCACAGGCTGGGTATCAATGTGTTTTGGGGACTGAACACCTCAGTGATAGTTTGTATATAGATTATCAGTGATTGTATTCATAGTATAATTTTATTTGATCACGGTTATCAACAAATATTTTACCTTAATGTTGACCATGTCTTTTTTGGATATCCGTAATACTGCGTTGGAAGCTGATTTAATTCTAATGCTATCCAGGGGGAGAGCCTCATCAAATACCTTGCCAAACTTTAATGATCAGAATTGATTAAGTACATCACTCTGTTATCTGATTTGTTATATTACAGTGTATATATTTTCTCTCCCAGTCTGTATCTTTATTGTCATCATGGTTATATTACGGTATATTTTATAACTTCCCTCCCACCATTCTGTATGATGATTGTTTCATATTATGATAGATTGATGGTAGATGGTAAAGACAAAGGTATACATGGTGTGGCAGTCCGAATCAGAGATGAACAACTTAAAACTATGCCGGGTAGGTCACTCCCCCCCCCCTCCTCTAACTTTTCCTCCAATTATAGGATCACTATTCATGTTGATAATGGATATATTCTATCTAGATGAAGTTTGGAAACATTTAAACGTTTGTTTACTTAAATTATCCCGAGCTATATGGTAAAAGTATATGGGTTCTGAGATGAGGTGGATGTATAGTAAATATAGGAGACAAAATCTTTAAGGGACCACTTTGCACTCATGTATAGTTCCTCTTTAGGACGAGGATACATTTTTTGTATTGAATTCATTTATTTATATATGATTCATATTTTAAGGTGTTAGGGTGGAGGATGTGGGTTATAAGATGCAGCTTAATGGAGTAGATAACGCTAAACTCATATTTGACAATGTCCGAGTACCACGAGAGAATCTGCTCAATAAGTTCTTCGATGTAGATGAGATTCGTGTATTCTATTCTCCTATAGCTTGGGGCCGCGCCGGGTAAGAGCAGATACAACTATTAACTCACGGGTCGACTGTAACCAGAAAATAGTGTTAAATTATACCCCAATATGTTATATAAATATATACTTTATTATTGCCGGTCAATAAACAGTTGCCGATGTTATAATTTATTGATGATCCCTCACACTATAAATTGTGCTGACACTTAATTCTCAGAGTAGTTCATTATGAGAAAGATAGACAGCGTTACTCTGATATCCCTGCATTATTGATATATTATTGATATTATGTTATGTATATTATATTATATATATTATATTATTATATTATTGATTATTGTATTATTGATATATTACACCCTCTTCTGAGAGCTGAGCTAATCTGTATAATGATGACTTGCTTAGTAATCTCCCCCTGTAGGTTCCTGAAAGTAGCTGATCAGCTCTTATCAGGATGTATATGTATAGCTTCTATGTCTCAAAGTGTGGCTAAGGCAGCATTAGCTATAGCTATGAGATACGCTGCTACAAGATTTACTGTTGGACCTACAGGAAAATCAGACTACTGTAAGTGAGTCTTGAGTTTTTTCTCGTGAGTCCTAAATTCAGATTCAACACAATATACATAAAGCTTCTCATAAATAAATAGTACTGTCTCCTCAATATGGTGGTAATGTCGGGTATCATAAATGGACAAATATCCAGCATGAAACCTGTTAATCAGATCCATTCAAAGGTTCAGATTCATCATAAAACTATAAATTTATTGTCATTTGTTGTGACCTTTATTTTCATTTTATGCATACAGCCATGCATTGAAAATAAATTCTTCCAATTAATTAGCGATGTCACTGTCTCGGATTTTTAGGGCTGAGAGTTGTAGCCTCAAAATTGCAAATCTTGTTGGAGTAACTCCGAATGTACTCATCATTATGGCTCAACTGATAAGAAATATATCAAAAATGAATTGAGCCATGTGATCATTATGATTAAATCGATTGAGCTATAATGATCACATAACCCACGATATTGACATTCCTTGTTGTTACAGCAATCTTACATTACCAGCTTCAGCAGAGAGCCCTATTACCTCTGTTAGCCAGGACTTACGCTCTTAACTTTGGACTGGATAGAAGAATCAAGGTGAGATTTCGCTCAATTATTGCGGGAACTACAAAATTTATTCATATTTGGATAGCCTTAAGTTTCACTAAGGTTTCAAATACCACCATCGACTCACCCGCCCTGATAACACTCGCCTAGCCACCAGATCTCAGGGTTCTTCTTACAATGAGTTTATCCTCACCTATCCTCATTTATCTCCGCTCTGTCCTGTACGGGTAGCGGGTGCCTGCCAAAGGCCTAGCTATATTAGACTTCTCCATCTAATCCTGTCCTGAGCATCCTCTTCACAGGAATTGGGATCCTCCTGGCTGTGTGCTTCCATTTATTGCAAACTAAGTCTTCCCGTTGTATCATGATGTAATCAAACACTGGCTGGTTAAGGCCGCATTCGTGTGTGTAGGTCTTCTCATCATTTTTGGCAAAGAAAGTATTTGCCACCGCCAAATCTCTACTTCTTGCGTAATCCAAGATCTTTTCTCCCTAATATAGGACCGATACTCTAATCAGGCAGAAGACGGCAGCGAACATCAGGAGATAGTTACCATGTGTTGTGTTATTAAACCTCTGTGTGGCTGGAATGTAGAGAATGTCTCATCTGTCTTCAGAGAGAGAGAGAGAGAGAGATGTGGAGGGCTGGTACAAGCTGGTTCCACTGTGTACCGAAATTGGAAAACAATGGAAACCATAATTTGGAATACTTTGGTCTCAAGAGAGATAGACTATTGCAGAATGATCTGAGAATAACATGCACCACCAGATGAGACATAATATCAGTGTTAAATTGGGTTGGGGGGGGACTTTTGATTCGGGTCGCAACTCTTCACTCAGTTTGGGTAAGATTCAGGATAATTTGGAGCCTCGTTGAATTTGGATCTGTCACAATGATGACCACATTACAGCCAAATCACTTGTGGATTTGTTTTAGGTTTAAGATTAGCGTTTGAGATGTGACAGTATAATAATATAATATGAGAGTATATCACTCAATGTGGAATCGTGACCTCAATCTGCTGTTAATTTTGTTCCTCTCTTATTTTCAGCAAGATGACAAGTTGGTAGACCCAGAAATCAGGAGTTCCAGTGCGGGAGTAATTTGGCCCTCGTTTGTTTAGCCAAAACAAGAGTATTCACATTACGAAAAGCGTCATACTACCTGATTTTACACATGCACTTTATCCCAACTAGGAAAGACAGCCCTAACAATAGTGTTAGGCTAGGTAAAGATTATAAATATCTGCATACAAACAGTGATGTGTAATAGGTAAATGTTCTGTGGAGGTGGGAAAACATAGTTTGGTCCCTTGCAAAAAGAAGCTTAATAATTTTTCTGGATGAAGGAAACTGAAAAAAGGGAGAAAAAAGGGAGACAGGGAGGGGATGGAAAAACCCCTAAAAACTGGGAGACTTGTCTGGTATGATTTTCAGCGAGATATTACGTGAGTCAACTGCTGTTATCACCTCTTGTACCACCTAATGGTTGACCCCAGCAACATCAAGCCACACCTATCTCATGCTTTCACTTCTAGCTCTCATTAAATTTTGAAGTTGATATACATACCTGGTTAATTTGATTTATGTTTTATTTTCAGCGATTAGGAATTCAGTGTGATATAAGATACTACAATCATGACCGTGTTAAAATCTGGCCATTCCAGTGCTCATCTGCATGATAGATTGTCTGTTACTACAACACTGCAATGCTCATATGCGATTTACAACTGCCAGGTATGTGGAATCACACAGTAGAGCAGTCAAACACCGCTAGAGACCCTGGTTTTGCAGTACAGCTGTTATTTATAATTTAGTGAATATTAACTCTAGTTAGAAGTTGTTATCCGATATTTTCAGAGATAATATTTACCCGTGTGTTACCAATGCATGCTGACTATTCTGCTCATGTAGAATAGTAATACAGATGTTTTATTATAAGAACTCAATTCTTCTCTCAGAAAATCTTGACTGCTCACTAGCTTGAGTTTGATCTGCAAACACCTACCAAACCCAAGATGTAAGCCTTAGTAACGTATCAGGTTGCCCTATTTCTAAAATTATCCGCAAATATTCTGCCAATATTAATAAGTTAGTCATGAGTTGTGCAACTAATCAACCATAGTGATGGTGGTAGTCATTAACTAGTACCTATAATAAGACACACACAAGGTGTATTATCACTAACCTAACCTGAGTAATCCCACCCTGCAATGCAACTTACCAAGTTCGAGTAAAAATCATCGTTCCTGGTGTTACACTGTTGTGTGCGATTTCAAATTACTTGGTCTTCAACACCTGTCTGGACTTTCAAACTACAGCAACCAACAAAAAGTGACTCCATCTTTCACACAAGATTTCAGCGGTATGGTTGCTCAGTCTAAGAGGATGAAGTTATGAAGCCACATGAGAAGCTATCGGTTGTATCGTGTTCTCTCTCACAGACAGTAACCCCCCCCCACCCCGTCCACCTTCCAATGAGTATGTATAGGAATCTTAGAATAACTGGATACTCTATAGATCAGACCCAGTATTATATTTGTGTTTTTCTGTTTAATGTGGACTGCGGAGTCTCCCAACATACTTGGTCGAAAGATAATCTCTCACTTGAAACAGTCACAAGGTGACAGCTTGAACTTTAAATTAATCAAGAATTAGTCAAGACTGAAGCCATAATAACCTGCTGAAAATTTGAATGTGTTCATACCCATAATTAATTGATCAGGTAGCGATTAAAGCAAGCCGCGAAAATAGGTGTAGGTTTGACACCAGCAGTATTAAGAACAGAGGTAGTCTGATCAAATGAGACTAAGGGATAAATAACTATTCTAACGGGGATTAAAGCAAAATGACTGTATGTTAGAGATTTTAAACTGCAACATAGATGACCACTCTTACAGTTTTGTTTCGCTTATTTGACAGGCTCCTAAGTTCAGGCCGTTTAACTTATTACACAGCAGTCTGCAGTCAAAACTTGAACAAGGAAGTTAGTAACGAGCAGTGGAGATTTAGATAGAACTACACACAGAGATTTTACAGGACACAACTGTTGAGAAACAACAGGTCAGTGGTATGCTATGAAATACTATTCATCATTTGGTACCAGATGTTAAAATTTTGAATACATGTATCCTAATGTTGTGTTACATTGGTCAAGCTCACAGTGGGCTTTCTACCAATAAAATCTGGTGTTATAACAACAGTTTGCTGCAAGTGTGAATCAAAACAGTCTTCTCATTTTATTCTCTTGTTCGCTGCCCCATCCTAGATCAAATTTGATCTAGTTTGTTAGCGGTTGAGTTTTCCCCCTCTACTGACATGACTCTGTCGCTGGCAAAGTGGACTAAACTTGATTTAGAGTCTAGACCCTTCCCTGGAAACAGTGATGAAGTTTCGACTGTAGTAAACAAAAGCCATTTTGATTCTAAGGAGGTTATGGATGGTGATGTGCGCCTCCCACAAATCTTTTACACCCTTTGGCAAGCAAACATACCTTTGGGAGGCAAGACAGGCTGGGCTTGATATTTTAGCTCTAGGTATTGTTAAAGCAATATTATTATGTTGATCGTTGGCTCATGTTTTAGGGCTCCACCAGGTAGCACAACATCACACAAGAGAAAAGGCCGTCTCCGTAGCAGAAGATACAACCCACCTGGTAACATGTGGTAACTGCCTTGAAGAGGAGGGGTTTATCAATAACCCGATGTTTTTACCCTGTACTCATGTCTGCTGTGAGACTTGTCTGAGGAGGCAACTCAAGAAGACTGATGTAATCGAATGCAGAGTTTGTCAGTAAGTAACAGGGTCATTGAGCATCTTATATAACAGAATCCTCCAAAAACAACGGTCCAATAACGCTCTGATTTACATTCATTTCAACAACAACAATATTTTAAATTGTTGTCTATTTTCAAACAAATTCAGCTTATCAAGCTTGATAATTAACCCTATGGGTCTGTAGCTAACTGTAAAACATTCTTTTACCTAGTTTCGCTCTGCCCAAGATGGTTTGCCTTGTAGTGTTTGTGGGATTAATGTTGGGATAGTTGAGATTGGTGGTCTGGAGGGATAATGGTGGTGTATTGAGTGGCTTGATGGTCTAAGTGTGATCGGTGGCAGGATTGCGTTGGGCAGATGGGTAAGAGACGGTAATTCTTATAATATCCTCAACTTGCAATTGCAGTATTAATCAACTAATCAATATGATTTCTGCACAAGTTGTTATGATTTGTAGAAACAAGTTCAAAGTGGTGATAGACAATCTTCCCTCAGCCTTAGAGAATGTCCATCCAGCTACATTCTGTGAGCCTTGTGAGAAAAGTGGAAAACTCAAGATGACCGCCAACACTTACTGTCTGACCTGTGAACATAAGTACTGTGCTGCTCATCAGAAGGTAAATACTAATCGAGAACCTGTGGCTGTGTGTCTGTTAGGCAATTCTGAGAACTAATCTTGTAATTTGAACGGCATTATAAGCGAGAGCTATGCTGTGTTTTATATAATATACAGTGTAAGCTGTATAATTCGAATCCTGTTAATATGAAATTCCTGTTAATTCAGACACCTGAGGTTGGTCCCAGCTCAGCCAATGGTTTGTACACCCTGTTAATTCTAAGTTGTAATTGTCATTCGAAGTTGTGCTCTCTAACCAAAGTAGAAAGTAACTCCATTTTCAGAGATTCGCTTTTGTCAAATCAGACAAAGGAAGTGATCATGGTTTTGGATTTAGCAATTGTTAACAAAGCTGTCGACGCTGCTTATCCAATTCAGCGGTTACTACTGTTCACTCAGTCATCAGTGTTCTATTTCTATTATAACTTGCATAGCACAACACTGCAAAAAAAAATTTCTTCATGTCGAGAAGAAAGTCTGTTTTACAAATACGCAACACATTCGTTGAACATTCCCGCGAGCTGGCATTTTAGTAATTAGAACAATTCATAATTAGAAACAATTTTTCGGGTCCGCTGGAGTCTGAATGAAGTGACTTATACTGTGATAAATAAATAACTCTGGTGATAGCTAAGTGTAAAGGGAGGAAGAAACCTTCACTATATGTTATAAATATTTGAATACTTGTGTCATTACAGCTTCATGTTGAGCTAAACTGGCATCATGAGACATAATATATAAAGGAGTACATGAGATCGTCCTCCACAGTAGAGCGGCAGAAGTTCTGTGAGACCCACAAAGATCAAGTTATCTCCCTTGGCTGTTCATAGTGCTTGAAGGTTTACTGTGTCGAATGTGTGTCTTCTGTTGGCCTTTGCCAGAATGGTGAGTGACAACTCAAACATGATCTAGATCTAGAGTGTTTTATCCTCTATCACAACCACCCTTAACAGACCAAGACAAAATCTGGTTTTTACTAAAAAAGCAAATTATAACTTCTTGACTGAAAGAAATTGTCCAAACACACTGTAGAAGCTTAGTTTGCAGCTCAGCGCTGTTCAGTAGAAGGATGGCAAGAGGGGCAGAAGTGTTTGAGAACCTTGTCCTCAATTTTCAAGAATTCTTCACCAATCCTGGAAACACTGTATGAGAGCAATAAATATGAGCAATCCACCATATTCATGCCTTTATCCAATTACATTTATTTCCATTTCTATAACCCCTGTAGGCTCTAACCACAAGCTCATGCCTCTAAAAGAGCTCTCAGCTGAGGTGAAGAGATTACTGGAGCCTAAGAAGAAGGAATGTGAAGAGCTGTTTGATAAATGGTCAGCTGTGATGAAGGAGGCAGCGTTCACTCTGTCTAACTGGGATACAGAAACTGAGGAAGGAGTCAGACTTATTGATGAAATAGAGGATAAACAGGTATTGTGATCATGCAGAAAAATGTATTACATAAACTGATGGGGGGAATTTTCCTTACCAAGCTTTTCGACCGAATTTTTCAGGATGTTTAAAAGTTTAAACTCACCACACAAAAAAAATAAACTGAATGAGTGTGACAAATGATTTTATCTGCTACATTTCTGTTTTCAGGACCGAATAACACTGTAGGACCGTGTAGTCAAATTGCGCTGTTAGCAGCCTTCACATGTCTCATTAATTTTTTTTCTTATTTAGATTAAAGCTATTAGAGAGAAATATGGAATGTTGAAGGAGGAATATATCACAAACAGAAGCAGCACAAAAGATAAGCTAACAGAATACATTGAGAAGGATGCTGGACTTAAACTTACTGAGTTTCATGAGCAGATAAACACTGTTCGGTCGGATCTATCCAGACTACACTGTGTAAGTGGTTTAAATTATCAGGTTGCGAAACAATCACTAATAAGGCCAAACGACATTAGGCCATTACTTAAACCTCTGCTGCCATACAGCCATATGTGTGCTTATAGAATTCTGTGTAGCTCAAAACTAATAAAATGGGGCTGCAATCTCAGCATTGTCACCTAATGAGCAAATAATTTGCACAACCTAATCGTCAAAATTAGGGTGTGAAATTAATTATCTACCACATCAGGTAACGTAGTACCGTCTTACTAGTGCACACTGTACACGTCATAAGCTGGTGCTTTGACTTCATGCCCTCATCAGTTTGTGCAAATTATATCTTGGAGCTATGCAGAATTCAATGAGCACAAATTTGCGTGAGTGGCAGCAGTAGTTTAACATCCCTGTTTGAGACTGATTTGAACCTGTTAAATTCTCTGACATTAGACTACGAATATTTAATTGCAAGTCTTAGAAAGGACTGTGACTGGTAAGTTATGCCTCTAAGTTGTCCCCCCATTGATCTTGAGGAGGCAACTTCAATACAATGTCGCACAAAATAATGTACAGATTATGGTCTCTTGATTTCACCAAATGGAAAACTTGCATATAAGTCGTCAAATATCAGAGTTCTAAATTGACAAATGTGTATCTGTTATAAATCCCTAATAAGTCCCTTTCTTTTATTGTAGGTTGACTTGCTGCGAACAAAGAAGGAATTTGAGGCTAAACTAGATGATATGGCTGATGATGGATTCCAAGCTCTTGTGGTCGAAAATCAACGACATATTCAGACCAAAGGTACATTTACGATCTTAGAACAGATTAGTGATTTATATTTATAACAACGTCTACCTGTGTTGATTTATACACATAAAAAGGGACAGCAAAAATACTGGTTAATGAAAACGTTACAGTATGAATATTTAGTCTGGTTTGGTGATGATGGTGCTTTATTTGCTAAATTTGTTATAACTCATAGTTGCCTAGCAGCAGTAGAAATTATAAGATATTTTTGTTTTAGATTCTGACATCACAGAGATTTATGTTTCCCTGGTACCAACAGACAACTTTGTGGTTGGTGATGACCTCATGAAAAGTAGAAAACCTCCGACCTCGATTAGGCTGGTGAAGCAGCTTTCATCAAATACCTATTGCTACACATCGTGTAGTTACAAAGGTGTGACTTATGTAGGTCTAAGCAGCGGCTCAATCAACAGAATCGATGAAGCTGGTAACAAGACATCAGACTTCATCAAACTACCCAGTACCATCATCACCATAAGAGCTCATCAGGATCGACTCTACATTCTCATGTACGGACGGCCTTACAAGATCTATGTGTATGATCCAAATGGTCAACAGATCACCTCCTGGGATCACTCAGACAGCAATGGCAATTACCATGGGAACAAACTGTGCATTGTGAACAATCAGATTCTTGCTGCTGATGCCACCAATAAGAGAATCACTATCTATGATCTCAACGGGAAAGTGGTGAGAAAGATTCAATGTCCTACAATCCCGACCAACACCCACATATCCATGTGTTCAGCAGGAGAAGACTCTGTCATCATCACCACACGCTCACCTCCTCAGGTCTTCAAGTTCAACATGAGCACAGAGACAGTACTCTGGACTACAAACCTCACAGCAGGACCACTCTCTGTAGCCTGCAGTAATGATGTAGTACTCGTCAGTAGAGATGGATACCACGGCACTAAGAGAGGTGTATGGATAGAAGTTCTCATTTGCTACCACTGGTAAGAATATTCTCATTATTATGACTCGGATTGAACAAGTATATGTTGGTTTTCCATAAAGTGACACCGTACTTTAATTGACCAATTAGAATTTACATCCAATGGGATTGGTGTCTTCATCACATTAACTGGATTACCAGTCAAGTTTATGGATCCTCTCCTAATTCTGTGATTTAAAACAGGGGTTTATCAATCTAAGTACAGTACAGTTCACTTAATTCAAACCTCTGGGGACCACAAAAATTTGTTCTAATTGAGCAGAGTTTGAATTAAGTGAGATTAGAATGCATTGAGATCTGGCTGAAGGGACCAATTTTCCTTGTCTGAATTAACAGGAATTTCGAATTATAAAGTTTGAGTTAACCAGCTTACACTGTATTATCATTAAGATCATTTACAATTATTGCTAGATATAATGCGAAGATTTCTCTGCTGATCTGAGCAATGATTGCTAGATACAATCACTGTCGGGCCTCTAGTTTACACTAGTTTATTGAAGCATTCAGTAACGAAAAAATGATAAAAACGAATGCGCACAATGTTAAAATTATGTAGAAAATACTAATAAAATATAGCATATGTATAAAAAGGTCAGAGGTTTTCTAAATACTTCATACAAAATTGAAAAAAGGATTTGGCAGATTTGGCAGTTCTACGCTTTTTTTTATCTAAAGATTGTAGGCCTACGAGAGGATATTCTAGCAGTATTTTGTTTAATACAGTTAAAAAGGGGATGCATCAGATCATTGGCTATTTTCATAAAATGTTTGGCACTGATATTGGTTATAAAATAAGATAGAGTCGTCAGATTTAAAATTTCGAATCGCTCATCATAACTAAGATCAGGTAAAATCGTTCTGTATACCACGCAAAACAATTGTAATAATCCTAATTATATTCTGTTTTTTGTCCATATATCTATACCAGGTTATGTACCAATCAATGATGGGAATAAATTTGATTTTTAGGTGAACACATCCCAGAGTTTCGAGACCAAGTTGGAGGACAGACTCAAGTGTTTGATTTATGGCCAGAGAACAACAGACTGCTGGTGCCCAGTTGTAACCAGAGCTCTGTGCTGTGTTATGAACTTCTCTATGATTAATGTATCACTCTAAGAATATTTTTATTGGAGGTGAACAGAATAATAAGTTATGATTCACTTATAACATTGCCCACTTGATAATTTAACATTTAATGAACAAAATTGGTTTTAAATATTTTAATGTCACAGTTAATTGTATCATCACAAAGCTCACCACTTTTGAGGCTGATAAATTTTATAAATTTTATAGACAGTTGATTGCGTTATTTACAGAAGTGCTACGATAACATGACCCAGGCACTTAGTTTCCTTCTCTTCACAGTAATTTTGAATTCTCTTAATTCGAAAAGTCGCCCTTCTCTGCTAAAGCTTCTGATGGAACGTTTTATACATTTATGTATTTATGCCTGTATTCAACAGGACCAAATTACTCAACATCCCAGTTAGTCTGACCATGGAGAATGGAAATGTATTAAATAATCAACTAATAAATTCTCCTATAAACTTAATAAAATTTCCACCATAAGCAGTTTTTCAATGATTTTTTTTCTATTTTTACAAAAATACAGATTTGATCCTATTTAATTTTTGACTGCAAAAACTCATTGTCTGTCTAAGCAAGTCATTCCTGTACTTCAGTATTTTCCACCAATGTCCAGATGTTCAGATAGGGTTGTACTGCAATTTTAGCTAGCGGTAGACAAAAGCCTGATATTTATAAATGCCCCAAGGGGGCTGATAAACCTGATCGCTCCGTGTTGGATCACCTCAGGCGACTCAATATCTTAGTTGAATGTGAAGTCAATCACTGTGTCAGCAAACTCCACTGAAAGGTTGTACCGACTCAAACATCTCAAAAAGTCTCTGGCTAAGGTAGATAATAACCTTCACTATATGAAAATATGATATTGGTTTGTTGTGCAACTGAGAGTTGTGCCCTCATAGAAATTTTTAGGACAACTTCTATACAGGAAGTGTATAACCAGCCATTTTGGAACATGCAGACAACATACATTTCATCAAGGGTATTACCAATGAACTAAACCTAAAGGTTTAGTTCATTGCTATTACAATGCCCTTGATTTTATTTCACCTTCCTGAGCTTTCTTTTAGCATTGCTTCTACCTTCAATCAAATGTCAGCGAGTATGTTATATCAATAACTAATGAGTGAGGACATGAAAACAGTTGCAACCAATGATCTAATCTTCATTGCTGGAACTTCATATTCAATTCAATATTATATTCTGTAAATCAACTGCATGGGCGGAGTGGGTGGACTTAATTTGGTTGTATACATGCTAGCATGTATACTCTATGACTACTAGTATGATGATGTAGTATGATGACTGTGTTTGGAGGGGAGGGGGTGATTGATCATCGACATTGGCATACTATACATGCATGCTTGTATTTGTAACTTTTCTTTAGATAGATGCTTATGATGAAGTGATCCATTCAAATTTTCTCAAATTATTTATTTGATAATGCCATTTGCTTCGACTGGTTAGTTATGTAGCTAGGCCTAAGAAACAAACTAAATGTCAGGGCACCCTGCTGTAATTATTTACCGAGCCTATTCTCCTCTTCTCTTGGCCTTCTTATAATAATACATCTAACCATTGGTTGGTTGGTATGCTACCTTAATAAAAAAGTGGCCACCCTTACAGGACTTGGTACAATAAAAATGATAAAAGGCATAAAACTTGCATTTTGTTGGCATCTTGGATTTGAAAAAAAAGGAAATTATTTGTATTGGAACAGTAAAACACTTGCAAAAAAATGACTGAAGCTGCAAAATGCAAATAACAGGGTACGCATCTAACCAATAATACATTGAAATATTGGAAAAAAATTTGTAATCAGCACAGCCATAAAAATATGTATAATTTAAAGTCGCAAAGAATATTCCATAAGAAAACTACACAAAAACTGGACCATGTACATAAAATAGCCTGTGAGCCAGTATGAGTGTAAACAAAAAAAAATATATAGGGAGACACTATGAGACAATCCTGCGTAGAGTGTTTCCCACAAAACTCTTGAGAAACTTAAAACATTTGGTAACTCTTCTCTTTATACCATGCTGGGCTCTGCGCGTAGCCAATAACTTGGTAGTGGCCTGAGAGCATTTCTCATGCAGACTCGTAGTTTATCACAAGATGTATCCCACGGAATATGAGATCTTTCCTGATGCACACATGTAGCTGGTTCAGGTTTTATTTCCTCATCGGTTTCGCAAATCATCGCTACTGACTCTGAAATCAGGTTAAATTTGTGTCAATGTATGCCCTCCATACCTGCTAATATGTTTGTTTATCGATTTCACTACCTCTGGTTCAAAGATTGACAGCCCCAATGGTCATTGTTTCAGAGTTCATGATTAAAGCTTGGCAAATTGGACACATATTATTTTCGTTATCCTTCTTCCATCTGACAGAAATTATCAAATCTAATCAAATGTGTAAAAGTTTCTCACTCACCCAGTAGAACTGCAAGGGTATCATTCTGTTGCTCCTGTATTTCACTCTCCGACCAATCTTCAGAATGTACAATTTCAGCTCTGTAAAATAGAAGTTTACTAGTTAAAATTCACTGTGTTCATTTATTGTAGGGGGGGGGGGGGGCAGCTCATAATACTGATGTTTCCCCCTTTTCAGATTTTCAACGTATATATTGGTCACAGGCATTAGTAGTTGGGTGGTAGCTTCATATAGTCATCACGATGAAAATGGGGATAAAATGATATTACTGTTCGCTACAGATTCTTTTGTGTGGTCAGGTCTACGGATCAGAAGAAAAGTACCAAAATGGGAACATATTATATCGATGCATGGATTCTCTCATGAAATAACCTAATGGTAACATAGTTATGAGTGTTGTCCATTACATTGCATTGTGGTATACTTTTTAATATCGACAATTGACAATATATACAAGATGTATTACAAAATATTCCTTGAAACTCACACAACATGGTCCTTTGAGATGGTCTGACAGAATAGTGTTGAGAGTGATGTGTCTAGTTTTTCTAGCTGTGTCTGTTCATTGGTGAATTCAAGGAGACTAAGATTCAATGGTGTTTCTAATTCGTCTTCAGGATACTCAAAGCTGTCATCATGTAGAGATGACCTATGTCTCAAATCATCCTCGAAGCTCTGCCAAAAGGACGTATCAAACACTCCAGGACTAGAAAATAACACAATAATAACCCTATTATATGAAGTGAACAAGAGCAGACAGTTGTTGATCAGTTTCCAGATTTGGACATATTTCCATACAAGTTTTTCTAGCTGTGTGGAAAGAGTTGATTTGTGTTCGTGTTCAGTGACATACGCCTAGCAGTGACAGCCAAATTACATCACAGATCGGAGCTTAGCCAGTTCACCACATACTATCAATAATTGTATCTTATAAAGAAGATTTTAAATGCATAAATAAATATATACATAAGTAAATAGTGAAAAATTAAAAATACTCACATTACATCATGTGCCATAGTTTGATAAGTCGGGATTTGCAATGATAAGACATGATTATTTATTCGAGGACAATCTTTCACTAGCTGATTGAGGCTGTCGGTAAGCTGTATAGTCAATAAAATGTCTGTAGTACACTCGTCGTCACATGAGAAGGGAAAGTCAGCATCCAAGACGTCTGCGAGATCTGAGAATGTAAGAACTTATATGCAAAATATCAGATTTCGCTATCGATGCCCCATTTTAAGCTAGAGCATCTTGATAAAAACGAGTGTACATCTAAGTCTGATCTCTTGTTCTGTCATATGGTTATCTATCTATCAGGTTGGGTCTGCTCTATAATTGTGTACTGTAGAGCTATATATTTAGCACTGTTCTATTTTGCAATCAGTGCATCGTTCATACGTATCAATCCGATTCCGTTATTGCAATCATGAAATTCTTCAGCGCTGACATGAAACAAAACTTCAAATAGAAGCTTAGCATTGGATAGATAACTCCCAAATAACAGTTATATTAGGATAATTACCATAAGAGGATTCACACATCTGATCTTCATCCCGGACACTTCCCTCCTCAGACTCGTATCCACCATCTGACTCTGTAAATTAAATGTGTTATGATAAGGTTTCTAAAAAGAATTAGTTGTCATAATAATATATGGTTGGACTTTTGAATTGAGTGCAATAAACCATGTCTGAGCTTCTATAGCTGACAGCAGACCTTCTGCTGTGGGATTGAGTTCCGTTCCAAGCTGAGAATTAGCAGGTTCAATGCTTCATATCTTCATCATGACAATGATGTGTCATTCAAGATCGACCATTTTTCGGTTCCCCTAACTCACACTAACCTTTCTGGCTTTTGCAGGAAAATACATCCTCTAAATCTCTCACATCCAGCTGCTGGCCCTTTTGATCATCATCGATATCACTCCACAACCTCGTGCTAACTACCTCACTACTACAATGATTGAAATGTTTGATATGATTTTTAACTCCTACTGATAATGTCACCTAGTAGTATCACTACCGCTTGTACTACTTTCTCATTGTGTCGTTGTGCACTCAGAAGGCAGCGATTGCATCATCTTTAATAGCGTAACGCCACTGATGACGCATCATCTTTGGGAAAAACCTGATGGACTTTTTTGGAGTTCACAGTCCGGGCCTAGGTCACATTTTAATATGTGCATTGATAAGTAATCTAAATATTTATATAGCTTTTCCCCTAGCCCAAACAAATTCAGCCAAATCCAAAATATAATGAATTATTCATGCCCACAGCTAAAGAGTCACAATCTTGCCTACTATAAATTAAATAACAGCAGTAATGAGAATGATGATTTAACTTACATGGTAGTTCTGTACATTTCTTGTTGTTGATAATATTGGTTATCGGAAGACATGTTCACGTAGATAACACTTGATTTCTATAGAATTTTACAGAGGATCACAGAATCACAGCTAGTTCAGTCGGTTGCTTATTTCTGATTGTTACGCTCAACATTCAGTCATCATTGTGCTAAGAGTTGTGTCATGGCGTGCCTCCTTCAATTGTCGGAATATTTTTCTATCGAAATATTCGTTTCTGATCATTAGTTGTCTTCTCGCAATTATTAGAATGGTGATAATTAAATCTGCAGAAAAATTTCAATTCATGGTGAAATTGTAGCAGTTTATTGTGATGATGTTTACATCCCTTTTCTAAATTCTTACAATTTTACACACGCTCCCATATGGGGTTTTCACATGAACATGATATACGTATCAATGACTGCCTGCTCCTTTCATATTATTCCGGCATCATGACTAGCAAGACCCGGGGAATAGCTTGTGTTAGCTCAAGGTTGATTCAAAATTCGGTCGCGCTGCTTAATAATTAGCCATAATTAGCCATAATTCTGAGAAGACTTTCCTTGTTTGTGCGGAATAAACAGATCTTAGCATTGATAGACCAGGGTGTCCCACCCTCCCTGGATAGACCAACCTTCAACATTAGCTCATGATATCAGATAGTTTTGTTACCTTTCTCAAACCTTCACCACATATCAGTCTACTGCATGCCTGTCATTTTTATTTTCGGTTACATTTCACATTGCACTCAAATCCCACAGTTAGTTTTGAGATCGAGGATGCTGGGCTGGTTCCTATATTCAAGTTTAATTTTGTTGGTATAACTTCATCATGAAGATTAAAGGGATCAAGATAACGCTGTAATACTCCAGGCAAGCTGTATGCTGAGACTAATTATTCTCACATAATATGTAAATGATATCAACAATATAAAATCTCAGTAAAAAATACATGTAACAATATGTGATCCTCTGCTCCTATCCTCAGTTGTAATCCGTTTTGACAAAGAAAACCATTGTTGTGTTCTATTATAAAAACTCTGCTTTGTTTTTCAGAATTACCGGACTGTGGCTAGGGATATACTGTCAACATCATAATTGGAAGTACCTACCTACTGCGAAAAATATACCCACTGGGGTATAATGAATGGTGTAGGGCCTGACTAAGCTAATCTACCGGTGGATATTCCTGATCTGATATGTGAAGTCTCTTATTGATGATGGGAATGATGAATGAGTCATCAGAATACTGCAGATATTCAGCAAAATGAAATATGTATGACCTTGTGGACCAACACAGATAGAGTTAGTTTTCTCTTTTATTTTGAGACACGGTAGGAATTAGTGTGTCAGCATTTAGGTTCTCTTTCATTATTACGCGGGTTGGATTTCTGATTGAGCCTAACATTTAAATTGATGGGGCAGTTAGTATTATCAGTGTGATTATCTCCATTGCTTGGAAATATCAACAGGATTCACTTTGGGAATTTAATTATTATCAGTTTAAAAGCAATAGCATTAAAGAGGTATATTTATTATAATATGTGAATAAATCTGTGTCTTGTTTAAGATCACTATGGAGCTTCATGTTCAAATGCACAATCCCAAGTTCTTGACACGCCTGGAACAAGTAGATCAACTTCGGCAATGGGCATTTCCTTCATTGGAGCAAGCCTTGTGAGCTTAGGAACAGCAGGAATTATATATATGTTGTTATTTTTGGCTCTGTTAGCAATGATTGGTTCAATCTTATGTCCATGACCATATCTAGTTTTAAATGTGAAGGTTATTGGGTCAACATCTTATTAGAATTATGATTGAGCTTATGTTAACAAGAGTTGTCTCCTTCTGTCTTGTAATAAGACAATCCTTGTCTAAGAAAATTAGAGCGGATATTTATAATGGTAACAAAGTTTATAAATTTGTTGGGAATAATGATTTCTCAGCCTTCTTAATAAGATATATTATCAAAATTGAATGATAAAGTACTTAAATTAATTCAACTCTACTTGTACATATATTATCATTATCTGAGCGAAGCATACCTTAGCTGATCTAGTTCAAATATCACTACCACTACCACTGTCATATCAGCAATTGATAACGCTTGCAGGTTAATATTAATTGACCGAATGCATAGAAACTGTATGTTAGAGACTTTAAATTGCAACATAGATAACCACTCTTACAGTTTTGTTTCAGAGTATTAAGATAAGGCTTTCAACTTATTAAACAGCAGTCTGCAGCCACAGCTTGAACAAGGAAGTTAGTAACAAGCAGTGGAGATTTAGATATAACTACACTGAGAGAGTTTACAGGACATAACCTTCGAGAATATCAGGTCAGTAGTAGGTACATTAAATGTGTTAGATACTCTGACTCTCACTATTTCCTTGTGGTGTTGAAATCCTATAGTTGTCCTTTATCACCGCTTGCTATGACATTCTATTGTCAACCATCTAAGATCCCAATTATAGCGGGCTATGAGCTAGTAACCATCCTCTTTCTCCGGATTTTATACTTGAATACACAGGTCATGCTCCCAGCCCTCTTTCGTAATGGAATTCGTTCATCGTTTTGGGAGGGGCACGGAGAAAGAATGAACGAAAAAAAATTCTTCTTATTTCTGCTACCTTTCCTTGGAATCAGTGGTCAGGGTCTTTCTGTGGTTACAGTCAATAAAAAACATGGTGGATTGATTCACAGGTGGGTATAGATGGCAATGTGCGCCCCCACCTGAGCAAACAAGCCCTCCCACAGAAGGTAAGATGGGGCCTCCACTGATCTTCTAGTTCTAGGTGCTGTTATAAGCAATATGAAGTTGATATTGACTCATGCTTTATAGATCCCCCGAGTGGCACAAAGTCACATAAGAGAAATGGCCGTCTCAGTAGCAGAAGAGGCACCACATTTGGTTACATGTGGTAATTGCCTTGAAGAAGAGGGTTATATCCATAACCCTCTGTTTCTACCCTGTACTCATGTATGCTGCGAGACTTGTCTGAGGAGGCAACTCAAGAAGACTGATGTAATCGAATGTAGAGTTTGTCAGTGAGTATTGGATTCATTTTGTATCTAATGTGATATCCTTCTCAAAGACCGATAATTCAAGTTGTTGTGTAATTCCACACAAGTTAACAAGATCATTCTATTGCTCATGAGAAGCACAATAATCAACAATTTGCCATCTCTTTTACATAACTACTGATGTCCAGAATGAATTGAGGGTAAATTTTGTGGGATGGATGGCAGTATCATGCAGATTGGTAGGCGGTGGGATAGTGAGGGCGGGTGGGTGGGATAGTGCGGGTGGATCGGTGGTATAGTGCAGGTTGGAATGATAGAGAGGTGGTGATAGATAGTTGGCAGGATAAGTGTCAGTGGGATGGTTGGTGAGATGGTACAAGCAGGATGTGTTGTGGGATGGTTCGAGTGGGGTTGGTGGTGGGATAGTACTGGCTTTATTGGTGGGAGAAGATGATTCCACAAATATCCTATAGTTATTTCAATTTCAACATTAATCAACTCAGTAATCTATTTGGTATGGCCTAATGCGTCAGATATTTTGATTTGCAGAAACAAGTTCAAAGTGGTGATAGACAACCTTCCCTCAGCCTTAGAGAATGTCCATCCAGCTACATTCTGTGAGCCTTGTGAGAAAAGTGGAAAACTCAAGATGACAGCCAACACTTACTGTCTGACCTGTGAACATAAGTACTGTGCTGCTCATCAGAAGGTAAATACTAATCGATAAACTGTGGCTGTGTGTCTGTTAGGCAATTCTGAGAACTACTTTTGTAATTTGAACAGAATTATCAGCGAAAGCTATGGAGTATGGTATATATATACATATTTATATATAAATATTCATTGATATAAAATAACTTTATGGTGATAGCTAAGTGTGAGGGCAGGAAGAGAACTTTACTCTATGTCTCCGATTCGATTTTGAATACTTGTGTCATTACAGCTTCACATTGAGCTAAACTGGCATCATGATACTCAGAATATAAAGGAGTACATGAGATCAACCTCAACAGTAGACCAGCAGAAGTTTTGCCAGACTCACAAAGATCAAGTCATCGGTTTCGGTTGCTCAAAGTGTGCAAAGGTTTACTGTTTTGAGTGTGTGTCCTCTGTTGGCCTTTGCAAAAATGGTGAGTGACAATTCCAGTGACAGAGGTTGTATGAGTTCCATTTTATTGTAATTGCAGTCTCGATAACCAGATCAAAAATTTGTTCTCCCTCTGAAACTGAGGAGCCAACTCCTGACATCATAATTAACATTTCACCTATCCGGGCCTCCACAGGAGGTGGAGTCTCTCAATTAAAAAAACAAAATTATTCTCTGATAGTCTCTTGCTCAGTTAAAATAAAAAGCAAAATTATTCTCTATGTGTCCCTTGTTCAGTAAGTAAGACCTGCTAGTGATCTTGTTCCCGAGGTGTTCACACTCTGGACAATACCCTTGACCGCATGTTCCTACTACTTCAAAATACACTGCTGCAATTTTATAAAGTTATGATCATCGCACTGAAATTTACTCATAATGTTAAATATTCCATCAATCTTATCAAGCACCATCGATTATTAGATTAGACCAGCTTGTTGGTACCATATACCAAATCTGATAGATTTGAGTTTTCTTATTACCCTCTAGGTTCTAACCACAAGCTCATGTCTCTAAAAGAGCTCTCAGCTGAGGTGAAGAGATTACTGGAGCCTAAGAAGAAGGAATGTGAAGAGTTGTTTGATAAATGGTCAGCTGTGATGGAGGAGGCAGCGGTCACTCTGTCTAACTGGGATACAGTAACTAAGGAAGGAGTCAAACTTATTGATGAAATAGAGGAGAACCAGGTATTGTGATCATGCAGAAAAATCTCATACATAAACTGATGGCGCTTATTTTTTCACCAAGCTGTTATACCGAATTATTCAGGATGTTCAAAAGTTTAAACACCACATCAAAACATTTATAATCTGAGTGAGCGTGAAAAATTATTTTGTCTGCCTCATTTGTATTTTTTCAGGACTTAATAACACTGTAGAACCACTCCGTGGTCAAATTGTGCTGTTAGCAGCCTTTACATGTCTACTTAATCTCTTTCTTTTATAGATAAAAGCTATCAGAGAGAAATATGGAAAATTGAAGGAGGAGTATATCACAAACAGAAGCAGCACTAAAGATAAGCTGACAGAATATATAGAGAAGGATGCTGGACTAAAACTCACTGAGTTTCATGAACAGATTAAAATTTTACGGTCTGATCTATCTAAACAACACTGTGTAAGTAAATTCAATTTCAATATGATGGAAAAATCGATAATGAAGCCAAACAATTAGGCCCCATGACTCTCCTTCTACACCAGCAAGCTGCATAGATACTGTAATTGTTACTGAAATAAGGCATTGGTTCTTTATTTGTAAAACATGGAAAGAAAGAAAATTCATTTACATTCATTAGTAACTAGAACCGCCCTTCCTGTACTAAAAAATTGTAGTTGTCCCATCATTGATATTAAGGAGGCAACTACAAATTTTCTCACATATGCAAAGTAACCTAAAATTTAAGCACAATATTGTCATACGCAGTGAACGATTCAATTAAGGTGTATAACCTGACAGTAGATATCAGATAACCTTAAAATGCTCACCTTAACACATTCGTCAATGATTTTAACCGATTGTGATATTTGAATACCAGACTTCGAGTATTTGAGTTATTGAGTGTGAGTGTGGTTACTACAATCATTTACATATTGCTTCCCTTTCCTATCATACAGGTGGACCTGCTGCAAACAAAGAAGGATTTGGAAGCTAAACTAGATGATATGGCTAATGATGATGGATTCCAAGCTCTGGTGGTGGGAAACCAGCAACTGATCCAGACCAATGGTATGCCTCTAATTTTCCTAGTGCAAGCCTCGCCATACAATGTGCAAGCGCTACAAAGCAACAGTTTCATGAAAATGTTCTGCAAGATTATATATTTAGTGGAAATGTAGGGCCATACTAGCTGTAAAACAAACCTGTCAGTAATGTGTAAATGAATAATCCTAAAAACGGTAAAAATGCTTCTTGCCTATAGACATATCATCATAATTAATCACAGGGTTAGATGATATAGTTCTAGTGATTGCTGGATTTGTTGTAATTCTGGTGCATCAACACAACATGTAATATAAGTTATCAGTCATTTACTGTTTTTCAGATTCTGACACCACAGAGATAAACGCTGCTCTGGTACCAACAGACGACTTTGTGATCGGTGATGACCTCATGAGAAGAAGAAAAACTCCGACCTCGATACGGCTGGTGAAGCAGCTGGCAGCACATGACTATTGCCTCACATCATGTAGTTATAAAGGTGTAACTTATGTAGGTCTAAGCTATGGCTCAATCAACAGTATAGATGAAGCTGGTAACAAGACATCAGACTTCATCAAACTTCACAGAATCATCCTCACCATAAGAGCTCATCAGGATCGACTATACATTCTCATGTATGGAAACCCTTACAAGATCTATGTGTATGATTTGAATGGTCAACAGATCACAACTTGGGATCACTCAGACAGAAATAGCAGTTACTCTGGGAACAAGCTGTGCATTGTGAACAATCAGATACTTGCTGCTGATGCCACCAATAAGAGAATCACTATCTATAATCTCAACGGGAAAGTGATGAGACAGATTCCATGTCCTAAGATCCCGACCAACACCAACATATCCATGTGTTCAGCAGGAGAAGACTCTGTCATCATCACCACACACTCACCTGCTCAGGTATTCAAGTTCAACATGAGCACAGAGACTGTACTCTGGACTACAAACCTCCCAGCAGCACCATTCTCTGTAGCCAGCAGTAATGATGTAGTACTGGTCAGTGGAGATGGATACCTCGGCAGTAAGATAGGTGTATGGATAGAAGTTCTAAATACAGCGACTGGTAAGAACTTTACTCGTTAAATTATATTATATACATGTAGGTCTTCCATACAACAATAGAGTTCTACAAAGTCCCTGTTAGGGATTAGGGGATCAGTATCCTCATCGAAGCAACCAAACCACCAGTTAAATGTACGGATTTTGTTACCTTGTATTGTGCGGTCTAATGTATGCGTATACTTTCTTATCCTCTATTGCAAATTTCAGGTGAACACATAACAGAATTTAACGATCAAGAAGGAGTAAAGGCTCAAGTGTATGATTTATGGACAGAGAATAACAGACTGCTGGTGCCCAGCTATTATCAAAGCTCTGTGCTGTGTTATGAACTTCTCTTATGATTAATGTTTAGCTTGCAGTAACTTTATATAGGCGGTGAACTTCTATATAAATTATGATTCACACAAGACCATTGCCCACGTAATGACTACATTTCTAATAAACTAAATTTAGTTTTAGATATTTTGAGGTCATCCTATCACCATAAAGCTCACCACCATCAAGGCCGATGAACTTTATACTTCATAGAGTTCAACCAAGTTAAATCATTAACTGTTACTGTTACGTTACGTTAATGTCTGTATGTATTAATTAATAAGTGAGAACATGAAAACAGCTGCAACCAATTAACTAACCTTCATTGCTGAAGCTTCTGGTACTGAACTCTACTTGGGTCTTGGAGAGTGATGTTTGTCATAAAAAATTGCCGTGCTATTATTAATTATTATGGGAATTCTCTAGTCAATTTCAAATTATATAATTTATACCTCGCTTTATTAGTAGTGTCCCAAGGGGGTCTTTCAATTAAGAACAGCAATCCAACAACCTGTAAGTGCCCGAGTCGAGAATGAGACTCCTTGCAGGTCAGACTCACTCCCAGAGTGTTCAATGGAATTATGGTGTTCACTCTTTTTAAATTAAACCTGTCCTGCTTGTGTGGGTCCCTGTTCCTGAATGGATACGCGAGTTTGTGTGTGTTTCGACCAAAACATACTGTGTGAAAAGATATTTTATAAAACAAATAATTATGTTTACCGCTTGGTTTCACCCAAAGACCCCTGCAGTGAAAGAATGAGAGAAAGAATGCGACAATGGAAGGCAGACAGATGAAAATAGCATACCTGCACTTTACCTATATGTATCGTCTTATAAACAGTCATCTGAAGTCTTTACCATTGAAAATGTGTGAAAACCACTGATACTTGATACAATGACCAATTTTGCTAGGTCATCAGGATGTCACAGAGTCAGCGCAGTCTCTTCATCGGTAAAGTCAGCTTTTTCCCAGTCACGAGCGTCACTGGTGTACCAATAATTTAAAATTTTCATTTACGACTTTATCACCAATTTTTATCATTACCTGTCATGCTTGTGTGTTTACAAAATGGGACATTTTCGTTGGCTCTACAAAACTTTGTTTACAAAATTAATTTGAATGATTGGCTCAGGGAAAAATGTTGGTGTGGCTTTTTTTATGCATCATTTGGTGAAAAAGTCGTAAATGAAATTCTTGCATTAATGGTACACCAGTGACGCTCGTGAATGGGAAAAAGCTGACTTTACTGATGAAGAGGCTGTGCTGTCTTGAATACTTTTTCATATTGGCCAAACTAGTAAGTTAGTATGGTTCTCACATATTTTGTGTAGAATATTTCTATAACTGCTGTTTTATTGTTTACACAGAGAATTAAAATGCAACCATGAATTTTTAATATGTGGACCTTCTTTCACTCTTTTCATTCCCTCTCTCATTCTGGGCTGCAGAACATCTGTGGTTTCACCACAACTGTAAACTGACAAGTTATTTCTTGAGCGGCTATCGCCAGACTTTATGATTGAAAAATGCTAGTTTTGTTCTCTTTTAGACTCTTGATATGATTGACGCTTAATGTTTTAGAATAATGTCCATCTCATATTGAAGCCGAAATTCCTATGGTTGATATTATTTTATTGGGATAAAAATCTCAATTTTTTAACTTAAATTGATCACCTTTCAGTTATGTTAACATCTTGTGCGTTTGTGGTTACCTGGTGGTTTTTTCTTCCCTGAATATGCTAGGAAATTGAGAGTAAAATAAAGTGCATGGTGACCCTGACCCTGAGTTGACAATGATAGTTTGCAGGCGGTATAATATTGATTGAAATTTGACTCGTTAGGCCCAGTAAGCCTCAGATCCCATCATTCCTGACAAAGCAGAGGGTGAAAAGTATGACCCTCACCAATGACCTCCCTGTGACCTCTGCTTCTGCCACTATCCCTCAACATGTAAGGATAATTCTCAAACTATCCTTTAAACTCTCCGCTAAGTAACCTTGCAGCCATCTGTTAAAGAAAACTAACAGTAAGCAGAAGTACGGTAGTTCTCCCTACAGCTGTTAAATCTAAGGCTACATGATACACACTGGTCGCTTATACTACTAGAATGAGGATCTCTTTTTGCCAAATATTGTGTTGACAATGTTGTGCAACAACACTGGAATGTAAATCAAGCTTAAGGCCGAGCCCAATAAAGTTCTAAGTGCTGTCATGTTTTACTTTAGGTGATGAGCTTTCAGATGAGCCATTGGACAAGATTCTACACATACCACAACCAGATCTGCTGATGCTCAAAGATGACATCTCCATCAAACAGTCAATAAATTCAGTCACATTATGAAATCATTTTAATGTCCTTGACGTTCTGACGTCATAGATAGTGTTTAACATTTGCCACTAATGGTTTTAACTGTTTGTATTATCCATCTTTGTTATTTGTTTGTTTCTAGCAAAAATGTCCAATAAAAATTAAGGTGACTGTAGCCTGATATCTTATTCACTCATTCGAAAGTTTTTGAGGGGATCTGTACCATCACTCCCCTCATCAGCTTCATCAGATTGGTTTATCGCAGTCGGCGCGTTGTCGTCTTTTGATGCGATGTGTCGATATGAGACAGTAGTTGTGACGGCAAGAGTTTCCAATCTAGTAACATCGATGAGCAGATGAGTGTCATTGTACATAATCATTGTCTAAACAAGGATGTCCTTTACATAAGGAATGTTATTCTTGGGTTGTTAGTACAGCTTGAGGTCTGGTTAATCCGGCAGTTATTAGTTTAGGAGGCATCTGGGGTGATACAGCGGCGACTTGCCAGGGATAGACTAGGGGGCAGTTTTGATAACAGATAGGCTTTCATTGAGTAGTCAGGAGTGGAGTGTTAGAGACATGAATGGCTGATCGGTCCTGGTAATCTGATCCGCAGCAGCACAAGTACCCATTGACAGCAAGCAGACAACAAGACCACCCCGGGCAGCGACACCCGCCGTGACAACAGTGGCTAGCGTGTGTTCTCCCGGTGCCACCGCACACATAGTAGCAAAGAACTAACATTAATCCTAATCCTAACCACCAACCCGCCCAGTACAAGATTGACAGATGCGACGCACCTGTTCCTAGTGCCTCTGGGATATGATATCAAAAATGTATTACGAGGGCTGTGAGTATGAAGTCAGTAGGTGGATATACTGCCAGGTCAGTCTAGTTGTGTCACTTATAGGTCAGAGAATCTATGTGTACTCGGGTTAAGGTACCTGTGAACTCGATATTTAAAGGAGTACTTTTTCACATTGGTGTTCACAAGACCCTGTACAGGCCCGACACGTGTGTCATGTTCTGATTTGTGGGTAGCCGCTGCCTTCTCCGATTCGACTGCAGCATTACCTGAAATAATCTTGAAATACATTTTCAGATCAGCATGATGCCTACGTTCAGCAAGGATCTGCCGTCCGGATCGATTCATCAGGTCTGATATTGTCTCCCGTTTTTGTTTACTGAAGGTCCACCTAAACGCTTTCCTGTTTATGGCCTCAAGAACATCAATATGCTTAGTCTTAAAGGGTGACCATGACGGGGTAGCAAACTCAAGTATTGGTCTACATATTGTTTTATAGGCTGTCATACGTGTTTTTGGTCTGGCCTTTTTTAAGTTTCTCATGAGCAGGTGAAGGACATTTGTGGCTTTCTTGCCAATTTCCTGGATATGCCTGTCAAAGGATAAACGTGAATCAATTAGAACACCAAGGTACTTAACACATGTAACTTGTGAGAGGTTACTGTTATTGAATTTTAAGGTTGGAGGTGTAGTGGTACTATTTCGAGTGATTCTGATGTGTGCACACTTCAACACATTGAAAAACATCTGCCAAGTGTGAGCCCACTCCGACAAGTTATTCAGATCTTCCTGTAGTTGAAACTCATCCAATGAGGTTTGCACCTGTTTGTAGATAAGATAATCATCAGCAAATAAGCGAAGATTACATGAGTTTATACATGACGGCATATCGTTTATGAATATTAAAAACAATAAGGGACCTAGCACACTACCCTGTGGCACTCCAGAGATGAGGTTTCTAGGAGAAGACTTAGACCCATTTACTGTCACTGACAGAGACCTGTTGGATAACCAGTTTTCACTCCCCTAATATTTGGAATGCTCTGTACGTGCTGTTGCGTGGGCATCTAGGGAGCATGCCAGGCCTGCAGGGGGCCTGAGTTGTGAAAGTGTTTGTTTGAATCATGTAGGTTTAATAAGGATAAGGATTGTCCAATATATCTGTCTTTTAGTTGCACTTTAACGCAATTTTTGTAAATTCTGCGGAGAAGGTTAAAAGGGTTTGAATGGTCAGGGTGTGTTGGTTGATCTTCTCACCTAATGATTGTTACCCACCTTTGGTGAATGTAGTGGAGATGTCAGTGATCATGTCTATATCTATCCAAGTTTGATCAGGGAGTATGGGATATACCCTCTCTGGTTTATATAATCAGGTTACAAGACACTAAAGTAATATATTTCTGGATTGTGAACAGACAATTCTCGTTTATACATATTTTCGCTGACCATAACAAAAACTCATTTATATAGCCGATTTTGGAGATTATTCACTGTTTTTTTTTGCCATTTTTAATCCTGCTTGCGTCCCATTAGTTCCCAAAATTCTCTAATTTCATCTATTAGAGGTACCATTTCAACCCCGAATCACCCCAAAAAACACAGCATTATTGCAAACTTAGGGTAGTCAGCTGACTAGAAAACTATTTGATACTGCAATCAGTTCGAAAAGAGATTGCCAAATATGTGATGGTGTATGCACATCATATCATAGATATTGTCCAGCTTCCTCGTGTAATGATGGGTACAATACAATAAAAAACGAACTAGGCCATACAATGTAGTTCTTATCCACAACAATAAAGTTTAGTACAAAGTACTCTGAGTCAGTCATTTTGTTATGATTGAGAATCCCTCTATTTTTCAGGAAAAATCTGAAGCAGAAGGATATATATCTAATCAAATATAACTTGGTAGGCCTCTGTTTGACCTGTAGGGATTTCAAAACAGAGGCACAGATTACGAGATTCATCACGATGACTTAACTCAAAATTATACAAACTATTAGGACCAAAGAAAAGTGTTTTGGTTTGTCACGGAATCACTTCTAATCACGGATTATACGACAGCTCCAGCGTGGATTATTCATCAAGACACTACAGTTATACTGCTAACTATAATAGGAGTTTATGAATATCAGATAGTACATGATAAAACATGAGCTCTATATGACTCTCATCTCCCAAAGATACGAAACAAAAATCAGGATATTAATGATGTATAAGATCAGTCCGGAATTAGTTCTACTCTTGGATTATGTGGCTGCTCCTGTATGGATTATTCTTCAAGATTTTTCAGCTGTATCGGAATAACAAGAGATGACAATGCACTCAGACCTCTATGTCAGTACACCCGCACAGCTTTGGTGAGTTTCGGCTTTAACCCCTTACACTTTCAATCCAAGATAGCTTATTTGGCTTTCCATAATTTTTTGTATTGGAACAGTAAAACACATGCAAAAAAATGACTGAAGCTGCAAAATGGAAATTAACACGGTACGCATCTAACCAATAATGCATTGAAATATTGGAAACAAAATTGTAATCAACACAGCCATGAAGATATGTATAATGGAAAGACGCATCGAATATTCAATAAGAAAACTACACAAAAACTGGACCATGAACATAAAATAGCCTGTGAGCAAGCATGAGTGTAAACATATTTTATATATAGGGAGACACTATGAGATAATCCTGCTTAGAGTTTTTCTCACAAAACTCTTGACAATCTTAAAACATTTGGTAACTCTTCTCTTTATACCATGCTGAACTCCGCGCGTAGCCGATATCTTGGTAGTAGACTGAGACCGTTTCTCACAGACTCCTAATTTATCACTAGAAGTATCACACAGAATTTGAGAGCTTTCCTGCTGCACAAATGTAGCTGGCTCAGGTTCTATTTCCTCATCAGTTTCGCATATCGTTTCTCCTGATTCTGAAATAAGGTTAAAGTTTGCCCTCCATCACTGCTATAGTATGTTTGTTTATCGATTTCACTACCTCTGGTTCAAAGATTGACAGACCCAATCTAGTGGTCATTGTTGAGTTCATGATTAAAGCTTGGCAAAAGGACACATATTTTCGTTATCCTTCTTCCATGTGACAGAAATTACCAGTTCTAATTAAATGTTTAAAAGTTTCTCACTCAACCTGAGGAACTGTAAGGGTATCATTCTGTTGCTCCTGTATTTTACTCTCCAACCCATCTTCAGAATATACGATTTCAGCTCTGTAAAATAGAAGTTCACTAGTTAAAAATCACTGTGTTCATTTGTTGTGGGGGGACAGCTCATAATACTGATGTTTCCCCCTTTTCAGATTTTCAAAGTATATATTGTTCATTGGCATTAGTGATTGGCTGGTTGCTTCATAGTGATTATGATGAAAATGAGGATAAATGGTATCACTGTTTACTACAGATCATATGTGTGGTCAGCTCGGAAGTAAATATCAATTAGGGGAACAAAATGTATCATAGCCTGGATTCTCTCATGAGATAAGGCAACCGTAACATTATCATGAGTGTTTTCCATTAAACTACATTGATGCCTTTTATTATCTCGCGGCTTGATTGAAAGTGTGATTGGCACATTGACAATGTGCGGAATGTTTTGCAAAATACTCATTGAAACTTACACGAAATGGACCTTTGAGATGGTCTGGTAAAATAGTGTCGAGAGTGACATATCTTGATTTTCTAGCTGCGTCAATTCATTGGTGAACTCAAGGAGGCTTAGATTCAATGGCGTTTCTAATTCATTGTCGGGATAATCAAAGCCTTCATCGTGCAGAGATGACCTGTTCATCAAATCATTCTCCACGCTTTGCCAGATGGATGTATCAAATACTCCAGGTCTAGAAAATAGCACAGAAATAAATAACCAAATTATATAGTGATCAAGAGCAGACAAGTCAGTTGTCTATTTGTTATCAGTTCCCAATTTGGGACATATTTCCATCGTGTCTTTTTGATTTTTGGATAGAGTTGATTTGGGTACATGTTAGGAGAGGTATGCCTATAAGAGACATCCAAATCACATCACTGATTGGACGCTTATTCAGCTCTGGTCTAAGTGCTCAGACTCCAAGGCGCAGGGAGTTACTTGCGCACGCTATCAAAGTAGAGGGAGAGGAGTTTGATAGCATGCGCAAGTAACTCCCTGCGCCTTGGAGTCTGAGCACTTAGACTAATTTAGCTCACATCATACTAAGTTCAATATTAGTATGATATAAAGATAAAAATGCAAGCTTTTGCCCGAAAAAGCGATTTTTTAGGGGTATAACTATAAGTTGTCTTCGTATTGTGAAAGTGAAGACAATCCTTAAACTTTTTATATCATATTATTTATTGACAACTGTCATATTCCTATCGGCTGGGGATGAAAGCTTTCACAATTCCAGTCAGTTGCATGCAGCTTGCTAGTGCGCTGATCTATCTGAATTTGGGTCTCAGCTGTAGTATGATATAAAGAAGAAAAAAACGAATACAAGTGACTAGTAGAACATCATTAAATACGCACCTCACATCATGTACCATATTTTGATCAGTCGGGATCTTCAATGACGAGACTTGATCATTAATTTCAAGAGAATCTTCTACTAAGTGATTGAGGCTGTCGGTGAGCCGGTTAGTAAATAGTGTGTCTGTAGTGGTCTCTTCATCACATGAGAAAGGAAACTCAGTGACCAAGATGTCTGTAAATCAGAGAATGTAAGAACTAATGTGCTAAATATCATATATCACTATCGATGCCCCATTTTAAGTAGATGTATCTCAATGAAAACGAACGAGATAAAAAAATCTGAACTCTTGTTCTGCAATATTGTACTTGATATTTCTATCGGGCTGGGATCCCTCTGCAATCACTCAATGAGGAGCTATACATCTATATCAGTGTTGTCTTGCAATGAGTGCATGGTTCATTCGCAATTCAATTAAATTCTGCAATTATAATCATAAAATGCTTCAGCGTTGAAAATTAGAATTAGCAAGTAGCAAAAATTGGCATAGCAGTGGATAGATAACTTCCAAATAACAATTATGTCCTTTAGATTAGGGTATTTACCATCAGAGAATTCACACATCTGATCTTCATCCCAGAAACTTCCCTCCTCAGACCTGTATCCTGCATCTGATTCTGAAATCAAATACGTTTTGATATGTTTCTAACATGAATTTGTTATCAATGTTTGAACTTTTGAATTGAGTGCGATCTAAACCATGTCTATTCTTCTATAGCTGACTACTGGACAGTTCCTTTGGGCCGAGTTTGCTTCCAAGTTGGGAACATTATGTCTTAATTCTTTTCAATGACAAAATCAGCAGCTTCAAAGCTTCATATAAACAACATAATGACTGTTATTCAAGATCAACAAATTTCAGTTTCCCCTAATTGAGACTCACCTTTCTGACTTTTTACATGAGAATGCATCCTCATGATCACTCACATCCGGCTGCTGTCCCTTGTGATCACCATCGATATCACTCCACAACCTCAGGCTAACTACCTCACAACTACTACAATGATTGAAATGTATAATATGTGATTCAACTCTCACTCATAGAGCCACCTAGTACAAGTAGTATCACTACTACTTGTACTACTTAATCATTGTGCCGTTGCGCTCTCAGAAGGCAGCGATTGAATCATCTTTGATGGCGTAACGCTGCTGATGACACATCATCTTTGGTAAAAATCTGATGGACCCTTTTTAGCATTTTACAATCATGGCATTATCGTTTTTAAATAAGTGCACTCATGAATGAAATCTGAATATTTAAAGCTTTTCCCCTAGCTCTAACAAATTGCAAAACCATTGCAAAAGTAATTAAAACTTTCCTACTATCAGTTTAATAACAGCAGTAATGAGAATAACGAGTACACTTACATGGCAGTTCTGTACATTTCTTTTTGTTGATATTATTTGTTATATGAACAGAAGTTCTCGTAGATATCACTTAGATTTATTTATAGCTTTTGACAGAGAATAACAGAAACACAGCTTGTTCAGTCAGTCACTATTTTCTGATTGTTGCGCTCAACCTTCAGTCATCATTGTGTTAAATGTTGTGTCCTGGCGCATCTCCTTCAATTGTTGGCCATTTCGAATTGAAATCATTATTGTTCATTATTATATAAGTTATCCTCTCGTTATGATTGTGATAGTAATAATAACTAAATATATGACATCGTACAACTGCAGCAAGGAGTTATATAAATAAACCATACTTTGAGATGCTAAACTTTTGACTTATATGCAGTGAACAGTGATAAAAAAAAAATGTGTAAAATGTAGGTGATCGGTAGGGTGAGTGTGGCCAGCGGTTTTAAGGGTTAAGGCGTAAGGCTTTTTATTTTATGTTGGTAAAGTTTGATAGAGGATTTGAAAGAACAATGACTCAAATTGTATGACCACACACGGATTTGGCTCTTGGCTCTTCGGTATGCAGCTTGAATTTATAATCCTAATTAATGATTTTTTTTTTACACTTACTACCACTAAAAAATCTCAATTTTTCAGTCTGTAGTAGGGAAGCTTCACCATTGTGAATTACAAATCAAATCTCCAACCATAAATTACAAATAATTAAAGAGATCTGGTGTAAGTTTTTCGGGTGCGATGATACAAAATACAGTAAGAAAATCCAACTTGTTTTCTCAGGACATTCGTCCAATATATTATTTCCTCACAAAACACCATCATCACAGAATCTTTGTTATCTTGTGCTAAACAAGATCAGAAGTCTAGCAGGGAATTCTATAAAACAAGTGATCAACTATTACTGTGATTGCTGCTTGACTCAGTCGGATATGTATATACATCACAGCTGTGCATGCATATACTCGGATATGTATATACATATACATATACATATACGTATATACAAAAATATATATATATACATGTAGCTTAGATATGCATATACATCACAGCTGTGTATGCATATACATCACAGCTGTGTATGCATATACTCGGATATGTATATACATAAACACATACATTTGTACATATATATATATATATATACGTAGCTGGGATATACATATACAGCACAGCTGTGTATGCATGTACTCGGATATGTTTATACATATACACATACTTATGTACATATATATATATATATACTTAGCTCGGATATACATATACAGCACAGCTGCTGTGCTCACAAGCACAAACCTGCAATATATGCTGGTCGGTGTGAGATAAAATGAGGGTAGTAGTATGAATAACGGCTATTTGTATAGAACCCAGTCTGAGCCACAAATCAACGTGTCTTGTCAGCCATAGAAGACTTTTGAATTAATGAGCAGCAACAACCTTTTCGACAACGGTCAATTCGAAACGGTCAATTTAATGGAGTAACACTTGCAGGTGCGCTGCAGAACCTTGAGAATCATGAGCTGTCTGGGGGGACGCGGATAGGTCAAAGCTGATTATTTCATGAAATGAGGTTACAATAATTATCACTACGGAAAAGAATAATGTGTAAACATAATAAAAATAACAGTAAATATAACTAATATTGACATGCAATGTGGACGTCAGTTATTGCATTTATCATCTCTAGGAGCCCAGAATCGGCAGAAAAAGTTTGGGCATAGAAAAGGCTGTAAGATTTGCGCAGCCGCAGATCTATTCTGCCTAATGTAATGACAAAACATTTTGCAGTAAACACTGACAACTAGCAAACCAAGCTGACCCCACTAGTTGTGTTCTGACACACCTAGGGATCACTTTGCAGAACTCAATGAAGATGGTGGTGTTTAGATCCGGCTTACCTAAAAAATAATAGTTATTACTTGCAGTAGGGGTTTTTCGCATTGCATAGTAGTGCTGACCGCTGAGGGTAAATGACTGTACTGTACCGTAATACCTCACCTATAAGTCACCAGACTTATAAGTGAATCACCCCCCTCAGATAAAATAAAAATGCTCCAGTTATAAGACACCCCACAGCTATAAGCCACCCCACAGCTATAAGCCACCCCACAGCTACAAGCCACCCCACAGCTATAAGACACCATGTCTTATAAGTGAATCATATCAGTAGTTGATGTTTGGAAGCTCTCCATCTTTGAATCAAGCGTCTATTAATGTTCAATTCCCATGCAGTCTTGTCAAGGTTGTTATTCTTTTCAACTGTTCTCAATACTTTCAGTTTCTGCTGAATGGTGTATGAGGTTCTTGGCATGTTTTATTTATTTTGAAAGACTGTGAGAGAGATATGATATGCTGATTGTTGAAAAATTTGAATTTTGTGGCACACATTCACTCACTACAAATGAGTAGTTTGGGAAAAAACCTGCCCTCAGAGGGTTTCGAACTCGCAACTTCATGCTTGCAAGTCGCACACTGAGCTATACAGCTTCGGTGATTGTAAGAGGTTTCAGTCCAAATGATAGTCGTGTCTATATGCTACTCTCTTAGAGCCGCCTTCACTTATAAATCGCCCAATCTATAGGTGAGGGATTACGGTATTTGTTTTCATTATTATAAGCTTATGATCCTAATTTATCTTAAAAGTTCTCGATCTAGGTTTTGCCTAAGGAGACAAATTATTTATACAATCTTGTGTGGAAAGGTCTTTTACATACATTCACCGATTTTTCTTGCGCTTAAGCAATAAGGAGCTGATAAAACTCTAGACGTCCCTTGATTATATACATTATTTCATTGACAGAGCTACAGTAAACTATTATGCCCTGCACAAAATAATCATGTCATATCTTGCAATTAAGTGTGACAGTTTTTAATGCTATTATCTTGTCTAAGAAGTATATTGAGTCCATGATCTGAACACCCTAACCTCGTCCTCATGACATGCGGCGGCTTGCGCCCTCCCTGCTTCCATAATATTATATTAGTTGTTAATCAACTATTGCTGTGTTATCCCCACCTGGATTATAAGAGGACAACTCTGAAATTAGTGGGTTTTTCTGAGATCAAGGTCAATAATACCTGAATAGACATATGTTTTCAACATCAATGATTGGCGATTTGAGAGTCGGTGTCTGTGTTTAGGTAAAGAAAGTTCATAAAATAAGTCTGTTAGCAGAGAAAATGAGATAAAATCATTGAATTGAACTATTCTTGAGTTCAGTGGATAAAATATACAGGTTGCAAATGAGTAGTCAGTCGGATATTAGATACCTGGTTTTGTTTGCTTTATTGGAACATTTTTATTGACTGCTACAGCAGGGTAATGCCATAGTTTTATGTTTCAAATGCATTCTGTGAAACTATCATTAACATGCTATTGAGAGATAACTAACTCAACTGGAAGTGGCTGAACAGCTAGGAGTCGGTCAACTCTGAGTCTGAGTCTACTCTTTGCTTGGTCTGAGCAATGAGGGAGTTCATTAGATCATTTGTTAGTCTGAGACTCACTGATCACAGGCCCCTGGAATGTAGTTCCAGGGGCCCATGTCACTGACTGATATCTATTCTATTGTTGTAGCAAGCTAGTGTGTATCTCAATCATTCTATCTTATTACAGATATGATATGATAGATGGAATAGTAGATTCTTGTATGGATGTATATAAAACATTACATTGTAAGTAATTAATGAGTAGTGATGCTGGATCACCACATGACAAAACGTAATTGGCTTGTTGTGCATATGACCTCCCTCCTGTTCTTCCTGGAGGAGAGGGAGCTCATTGGATTGGTTGTGCAAATAGGTAAGAATGAACTGCCTCCGTATTCACCAAAAAAACACGCCCAGTTGGTGTGGGTACCCCTAGGCCTATATATATAATATATATATAGGCCTGCATATATATTTGTCGCTTCTCACCGCTCCGCACCTATTTTTCATACGCTATTTTCTCACCAAACGAGCGCATGTTTGGCAAGTGACCACTTTAATGGGACACGTAATATCTGGACTGGCCCCACCAGATTCGAACCTAGCTATGTATTCGCAACGTGGTATGCAGATATTGTTCGGGTGATGAGTAAACAGGGACTCCATGGTGCGGTGTGGACTGTGAATAGTAGGCCCATGACAGAAATTGCCCTCATCATCGTCGGTATACTGATATGCAAGCCTATACCGTCACTACTATATGGCAATGGTCACGGAACCAATAGGCCAACCTAAGGCTGCAGTTATTTCTTTCATTACCCTTTTTATATCATCCTTGAATCAATCTCAGGTTCTGAACTGATTTATTGTGACGGTCTGTTAGGTACCCTGTGGAAAGATAAATCTTGTGGAGTCCTTCGATTTCTGTCTTCTCCTGCACCATTCAACAACTATATTATACCGAGCCATGTTTCATCTCCTGTAGATGGCGTTGGCTTTTGGTAAGGCAGTGAGTTGGGCACTTCAGGCTCGTATGTCTAATCTAACGGTGCCTGTAGCCAGCACCAGTATACAGTACAGCAGCTCTATGGCTAATAACCACAGTCCCTCAGCTCTAAGAGATGACTGGCCTAAGCCTCACTTTAATATAGATAAGACGATGGAGATTCTCGATCATGATAATCTGGAGATAAGGAAAGAGATGAGAGAATTCTTATGTGATCCTGTTTTCACTCCAAAGTAAGACTTCAGGGGTAAAGGTTTCAAACTCTGACTATGAGCTGCAGCAGAGAGCTTTAGTTGCACTCTGTAGTTACATATTGTCTGTCTTTGATAATATTTGATCATTTGCAGGAGTATAGTTTGCACTAGTAAGAATTAACGAAATTTAGTCGTCTTCAAAATAAAGTTAAAATATAGTTCAAAACAGTTAAAATAATGTTTCGCTAATACATACTCATCCAGGATATGCGATCAAAATATAAATTATGTTTGAATATTAATATTCTGTATATAAACTCCAGGTTATATAGATTCTTCAATCACTATATAATTATATAATTTTATTCATATACATCTCATCACCATATAATGTTACTATGTAGATACTTCATATCACTGATAATATTAATATGTAGATATAACATTCCACTAGAAGAGGAGAGGGAGGTAGCCTTACAAAGACGACAGAGAATCTGTGATGGCGGATTTATCTCTGTACTCAACTTTAATGACAATCCTCGTAAAATATTCGCTGCTCACGAGCTGGCAGCTGTGGTCGCCTCAGCTATGGCTACAAAGATGACTGTCCAGTTTAATCTGTTTGGTAGGTACAACAGAGCGGTGGTTATACAGCTGTCACTGGGCGCTTTATATCCCAGTCTGATAATTATCAGTATAAGTTTTTAGTATGAGTTTAACACATCAAGCTTCCTTGATTCACAATCAAAGTCCTTTAGCTTTGTGACTGAAAGTTTAAATTTTGTGTTTGTTATGTCAGAAGGTTAGTGAGTATTTTGCTTGCTGGCCAAGTATGAGAACTATCACCATGCATTCCAAAATAAAATCACTTACAGAGAAATTCATTCATCGCTTGCTTTCACAACTAGCAATGCACAGCAAGCAGTTTATACATTAGCTTTCTGTTGTCAGCATGACAAGCACTGCACAGCCTTTGTCATGTAATGTTGTAATGGGATCCACTGCCCTTCTACTGTTAGTATCACAGAACCTGTTATGGAATGAGGGAGATAAACTTGGGTTAATCGACACATGAATTCAGGCGCAAGCATTGAATATTTCATGCCATGACCAGAATCTGTTTTTTTCACATCTCTTGCTCATATCATACCACACGATTTCACTGTGACCTTTCTTCTAAATATTATTGCCAACTTCATATGATCTGTATCCAATGAACTCCCTCTCAGTTCATTGCTGTATCATTATCATATGCTAATAACTCATATTATCTAATAGGAGGTAGATCAGTTGGTTAGAGCGCCGTCCCTTCAGCATGCAAATGTTGAAGGTCGTGTGTTCAAATCCCACTGCAGTCTATTGACTATTGGGGTTTGGTTGGCCCCCAGGTGTGCTCCCACCTGCCTGCAAACAGAGAGCAAATGGGCGCAGATATTGCAGCCTAGCCCCTAAGGCAACTGGTATTTTGACGCCGATACTCCGGGACGTGGCGTGTGATATGACATTTGATTTTGCCATTTTAATCAACCATTTTTTATCTGAATATAACAGGGGTACAGAGAGATATCACAGTAAACTCCTCAAGGGAATCGATACTCAGGAGGATGTCGGCTGTTTCGGTCTGACTGAGTTAGGATATGGTAAGCAAAACTAAAACTAGATTTTAATAACATATGCTGCAAATTGCTACTCTATGGATGAAACTCTTTTCTAATCCTGTAAAGCTATGGCTACATGGCACGATTTTTACATCGATTTGGGGTCACGAGTGGTTAATCGGTGGATCTGCACGAGTGATTACTCGTGTTAAGTGGACATCGAACTTGTTGGTCTTTTGCCCGAGTGATCTGGACGATCCGCTATGCTGATTGGTTGTTGATTGCTTGCTTCAATAATTACGCGGTTAAACACGTCATCTATCAAATCGTGACAGGCTATCAAAAATGGAGGAGTTGATAATATCTGTAGTTAAATCACATCCTCCTATTTATGATAAAAAAGACCATAACTACAAAGATAGGAGTGGTGCTGTAGTGAAAATATGGAAGGTAATAGCTGTATCACTTGGAAATGGAAGCTGTCCTGACATGACATCCATAGTATAGCATAGGAAAATCAATTTTACAGAAGACTGAAATTTTATTTGGTGAAGATTCAAAGTGACAAAGACCCGGATTCAATATGAAATCTATATCCGGTCATTTGATAACACGCCCATTAAATATCATTGGTCAATCGATTGAAGTGAGGGAGTTCATTGGTCAATCTAGGCACCTGATTTATAACCCCACTATGACTCACTAGACCATCGAGTACTAACTCATAGGCCTGTGTAGCAGTGTGAGATCGGCCGAGCATGTCTAGACATGCCATCGGCCTGTGATTACATCGTTACGTGGAGCTACAGCTTAAATTTTTACGGCACCTCAATTACTAGTTACCCAAGTAATTTTCTGTAGTCCATTACCAAGCTTCTAAACATTTATATCCTCAAAGCTTTAATCATTCCAAACTTGAGTAATGCTGATTGTATCAATTTGTGCTAAAGTTTGTCACTTGATATACAAGCAAGCCTCATATCCTGAGTCAGCACCTGGACTTTATTGATAAGTGATGTACAATGGCAAGCTATAGATTTGGAGTTGCCTCCTACTTGAGTAACTCTAACGAGTCCACTTCTTCTTTATTTAATAATCAGGTAATAATGCCGTGGAGATGGAGACTTCAGCTATATATGATAAGAAGACATCAGAGTGGATAATAAACAGTTCTACCACTGTGTCTCAAAAATACTGGATCACTAACGGAGCTGTACATGCTAAACATTGTGTGGTATTCGCCAGGTGTGTACCTCAACTTCTGAATAATATACTGGTCTATATATCAGAAACGTGTTAAATCTCCGGTTACAAGTGACATCAGTTTAATAGACCACAGGGTGGGTATCAATGTGTTTTGTGAACTGAACACCTCAGTGATAGTTTGTATATAAATTATCAGTGATTGTATTTATAGTATAATTTTATTTGATCACGGATATCCACAAATATTTTACCTTAAGGTTGACCATGTCTTTTTTGGATCTCCGTAATACTACGTTGGAAGCTGATTTAATTCTGATGTTATCCAGGGGGGGAGCCTCATCAAATACCTTGCCAAACTTTAATGATCAGAATTGATTAAGTACATCACTCTGTTATCTGATTTGTTATATTACAGTGTATTTTCTCTCCAAGTCTGTTTCATTATTGTCATCACGGTTATATTTCGGTATATTTTATAACTTCCCTCCCACCATTCTGTATGATTATTGTTTGATATTATGATAGATTGATGGTAAATGGTAAAGACAATGGTATACATTGTGTGGCAGTCCGAATCAGAGATGAACAACTTAAAACTATGCCGGGTAGGTCACTCCCCCCCCTCTCCTCTAACTTTTGCTCCAATTATAGGATCACTATTCATGTTGATAATGGATATATTCTATCTAGATGAAGTTTGGAAACATTTAAAGGTTTGTTTACTTAAATTATCCCGAGCCATATGGTAAAAGTATATGGGTTCTGAGATGAGGTGGATGTATAGTAAATATAGGAGACAAAATCTTTAAGGGACCACTTTGCATTCATGTATAGTTCCTCTTTAGGACAAGGATACATTTTTTTTGTATTGAATTCATTTATTTATATATGATTCATATTTTAAGGTGCGAGAGTGGAGGATATGGGTTATAAGATGCAGCTTAATGGAGTAGATAACGCTAAACTAATATTTGACAATGTCAGAGTACCAAGAGAGAATCTGCTCAATAAGTTCTCCGATGTAGATGAGAATGGTGTATTCTCATCTCCTATAGCTGGAGGTCGCGCCAGGTAAGAGCAGATACTACTATTAACTCACAGGTCGACTGTAACCAGAAAATAGTGTTATATTATATCCCAATATGTTATATAAATATATACTTTATTATTGCCGGTCATTAAACAGTTGCCGATGTTATAATTTATTGACGATCCTCACACTATAAATTGTGCTGACACTTAATTCTCAGAGTAGTTTATTTTGAGATAGAGAGCGAGACAGCGTTACTCTGATATCCCTGTATTATTGATATATTATTGATATTATGTTATATATATTATATAATATTACATGTATTATATATTATATTATTGATTATTGTATTATTATTGTATTATTGATATATTAAACCCTCTGCTGACAGCTGAGCTAATCTGTATAATGATGACTTACTTAGTTTTCTCCCCCTTGTAGGTTCCTGACAGTAGCTGATCAGCTCTTGTCAGGATGTATATGTATAGCTTCTATGTCTCAAGGTGTGGCTAAGGCAGCATTAGCTATAGCTATGAGATACGCTGCTACAAGATTTACTGTTGGACCTACAGGAAAATCAGACTACTGTAAGTGTCCACATATAGGTCAAAGAAACTTGAGTTTTTTCTCGTGAGTCCTAAATTCCGATTCAACACAATATACCTAAAGCTTCTCATAAGTAAATGAACAGTAGAGCAGTCAAACACCGCTAGAGACCCTGGTTTTGCAGTACAGCTGTTATTTATAATTCAGTGAATATTAACTCTAGTTAGAAGTTGTCCTCCGATATTTTCAGAGATAATATTTACCCGTGTGTTACCAATGCATGCTGACTATTCTGCTCATGTAGAATAGTAATACAGATGTTTTATTATAAGAACTCAATTCTTCTCTCAGAAAATCTTGACTGCTCACTAGCTTGAGTTTGATCTGTAAACAACTAGCAAACCCAAGATGTCAGCCTTAGTAACGTATCAGGTTGCCCTGTTTCTATAATTATCCGCAAATATTCTGCCAATATTGATAAGTTAGTCATGAGTTGTGCACTAATCAACCATAGTGATGGTGGTAGTCATTAACTAGTACCTATATTAAGACGCAGGCAAGGTGTATTATCACTAATCTAACCTGAGTAATCCCACCCTGCAATGCAACTTACCAAGTTCGAGTAAAAATCATCGTTCCTGGTGTTACACTGCTGTGCGGGATTCCAAATTACGTGGTCTTCAACACCTGTCTGGACTTGCAAACTACAGCAACCAACAAAAAGTGACTCCATCTTTCACTCGAGATTTCAGCGGTATGGTTGCTCAGTCTAAGAGGATGAAGTTATGAAGCCACATGAGAAGCTATCGATTGTATCGTGTTCTCTCTCACAGACAGTAACCCCCCCCCCTCCACCTTCCAATGAGTATGTATAGGAATCTTAGAATAACTGGATACTCTATAGATCAGACCCAGTATTATATTTGTGTTTTTCTGTTTAATTAATTGATCAGGTAGCGATTAAAGCAAGCCGCGGAAATGGGAGTAGGTTTGACACCAGCAGTATTAAGAGCAGAGGTAGTCTGATCATATAAGACTAAGGGATAAATAACTATTCTAACGGGGATTAAAGCAAAATGACTGTATGTTAGAGATTTTAAACTGCAACATAGATAACCACTCTTACAGTTTTGTTTCGCTTATTTGACAGGCTATTAAGTTCAGGCCGTTTAACTTATTACACAGCAGTCTGCAGTCAAAACTTGAACAAGGAAGTTAGTAACGAGCAGTGGAGATCTAGATAGAACTACACTCAGAGTTTACAGGACACAACTGTTGAGAAACAACAGGTCAGTAGTATGCTATGCAATACCATTCATCATTTAGTACCAGATGTTAAAATTTTATATACATGTATCCTAATGTTGTTTTACACAGGTCAAGCTCACAGTGGTCTTTCTACCAATAAAATCTGGTGTTATAACAATAGCTTGCTGCAAGTGTGAATCGAAACAGTCTTCTCATTTTATTCTCTTGTTCGCTGCCCCATCCTAGATCAAATTTGATCTAGTTTGTTAGCGGTTGAGTTTTCCCCCTCTATTGACATGACTCTGTTGCTGGCAAAGTGGACTAAACTTGATTTAGAGTCTAGACCCAGTGATAAAGTTTCGACTGTAGTAAACAAAAGCCATTTCGATTCTAAGGAGGTTATGGATGGTGATGTGCGCCTCCCACAAATCTTTTACACCCTTTGGCAAGCAAACATACCTTTGGGAGGCAAGACAGGCTCGACTTGATATTTTAGCTCTAGGTATTGTTAAAGCAATATTTTTATGTTGATCGTTGGCTCATGTTTTAGGGCTCCACCAGGTAGCACAACATCACACAAGAGAAATGGCCGTCTCCGTAGCAGAAGATACAACCCACCTGGTAACATGTGGTAACTGCCTTGAAGAGGAGGGGTTTATCCATAACCCGATGTTTTTACCCTGTACTCATGTCTGCTGTGAGACTTGTCTGAGGAGGCAACTCAAGAAGACTGATGTAATCGAATGCAGAGTTTGTCAGTAAGTAACATTGTCATTGTCATTGAGCATCTTATATAACAGATTCCTCCAAAAACAACGGTCCAATAACGCTCTGATTTAGATTCATTTCAACAACAATATTTCGATTGTTGTCTATTTTCAAACAAATTCAGCTAAGGAAGCTTGATAATTAACCCTATGGGTCTGTAGCTAACAGTAAAACATTCTTTCACCTAGTTTCGCTCTGTCCAAGATGGTTGGCCTTGTAGTGTTTGTGGGATTAATGTTGGGATAGTTGAGGTGGGTGGTCTGGAGGGATAATGTTGGTGTATTGAGTGGCTTGATGGTCTAAGTGTGATCGGTGGCAGGATTGCGTTGGGCAGATGGGTAAGAGATGGTAATTCTTATAATATCCTCAATTTGCAATATTAATCAACTAATCAATATGATTTATGCACAAGTTGTTATGATTTGTAGAAACAAGTTCAAAGTGGTGATAGACAACCTTCCCTCAGCATTAGAGAATGTCCATCCAGCTACATTCTGTGAGCCTTGTGAGAAAAGTGGAAAACTCAAGATGACAGCCAACACTTACTGTCTGACCTGTGAACATAAGTTCTGTGCTGCTCATCAGAAGGTAAATACTAATCGAGAACCTGTGGCTGTGTGTCTGTTAGGCAAGTCTGAGAACTAATCTTGTAATTTGAACGGCATTATAAGCGAGAGCTATGCTGTGTTTTATATAATATACAGTGTAAGCTGTATAATTCGAATCCTGTTAATATGAAATTCCTGTTAATTCAGACACCTGAGGTTGGTCCCAGCTCAGCCAATGGTTTGTACACCCTGTTAATTCTAAGTTGTAATTGTCATTCGAAGTTGTGCTCTCTGACCAAAGTAGAAAGTAACTCCATTTTCAGAGATTCGCTTTTGTCAAATCAGACAAAGGAAGTGATCATGGTTTTGGATTTAGCAATCGTTAACAAAGCTGTCGACGCTGCTTATCCAATTCAGCGGTCACTACTGTTCACTCAGTCATCAGTGTTTTATTTCTATTATAACTTGCATAGCGCAACACTGCAAAAAAAAATTTCTTCATGTCGAGAAGAAAGTCTGTTTTACAAATAGGCAACACATTCGTTGAACATTTCCGCGAGCTGGCATTTTAGAAATTAGAACAATTCATAATTAGAAACAACTTTTCGGGTCCGCTGGAGTCTGAATGAAGTGACTTATACTGTGATAAATAAATAACTCTGGTGATAGCTAAGTGTAAAGGGAGGAAGAAACCTTCACTATACGTAATAAATATTTGAATACTTGTGTCATTACAGCTTCATGTTGAGCTTAACTGGCATCATGAGACTTAGAATATAGAGGAGTACATGAGATCGTCCTCCACAGTAGAGCGGCAGAAGTTCTGTCAGACCCACAAAGATCAAGTTATCTCCCTTGGCTGTTCAAAGTGCTTGAAGGTTTACTGTGTCGAATGTGTGTCTTCTGTTGGCCTTTGCCAAAATGGTGAGTGACATTTCAAACATGATACCTGTGATATGTTAACCGTATCCCAAAAGAGCATTTGAGACATTGCACCCTTCTGGGTTAGTTGTCTCCTCATTGAAACTGAGGAGGTAACTCCTTGTGCACTTATCAATCTTTGTCAGGGGTGTATTTTTATTTTGTTTGGGTTTATTGCGAATTCTAAGTTGTCCCCTCATTGTTATTTAGGAGGTAACTTCCATACAATGTCGCACAAATTAATATACAGATCATGGTCTCTTGATTTCACCAAATGGGAAACTTGCATATTAGTATTCAAATTTCAGAGTTATTTATTGAGAAAGTAATATCTGCTATAAGCATATATATTTCTTCCCTTTCTAATCTGACAGGTTGACTTGCTGCGAACAAAGAAGGAATTGGAAGCTAAAGTTAGAAATATGGCTGATGATGGATTTCATGGTCTGGTGGTAGAAAACCAACAAATGATCAAAACCATTGGTAAATAAATAATTTTATAACAGTTTACCCATCAAGTGACCTATATCGTTCATACAACGATATCACTGTGTGTTAATATACTATCCTAACAGAGAATAGGATAAATTCTGGTAAAAGGAAGGCTCATGACACAAATATTTACTTGGATAAGTGATGATAGTCTTATATTGCTAGATTTGTTTAAACTCTCTCGGATACACACAATTGGTGAAAGATATAATATAACTTTGTTTCAGATTCTGAGACCACAGAGATTAGCGCTGCTCTGGTACCAACAGACCACTTTGTGGTCGGTGATGATCTCATGAGAAGTAGAAAACCTCCAACATCAATACGGCTGGTGAAGCGGCTGACATTAAATAACCGTTGTTACACATGTAGTTATAAAGGTGTGACTTATGTAGGTCTCCTCAGCGGCTCAATCAACAGAATAGATGAAGCTGGTAACAATACAGCAGACTTTATCAACCTACCCAAATGAGCTCATCGACTCTACATTCTCATATACAGACAGCCTTACAAGATTTATGTCTACGATTTAAATGGTCAACAGATCACATCCTGGGATCACACTGACCGCAATGGTGCCTGTTGACAGATGATTTTTTCATAAGACTGGCTACTGCCCATACAGAGCTCCACGTTCTCTGTAGTGGCTGAAAGGTGGTGTATACTCTCTAATCTAACGCTTTATGAGATGGTCTAATGCAAGGGATAAATAAAAACCTTCATAATAAAATGGAAATGCTTTGTGCAGTAATGAGTTGCCCCCTCATTGATAATTTTGTGACAACTATACAGGAAATGTATGATCGGCCATTTTGGATAATGCAGACAACAGCCACTTGAGTTCACCTCCTTAAGTAGTAGTAGTAGTTTTTATTTAGCGTAGGCCTAATGATTATTGAAATAATACTATTATACTTACTCAATTACTATAGTTAGACTTCAGTGTACATGATTGCATACCCTCACTGCAGGGAACCCTTGGGATTGGCTGACCCTACCACTCCAAGACCCATGGATACGGGTAGGTACGAAAAACCGAACCACGAACTCACGAACTACGAACCCTCTAAAAACCGAACTCAGGATTATCCTCTCCTGCTTAAATCAATTTGCTCAAAGTTTAAATTGTCAGTAGCCAATGAAATGTCATGTTTTTGATAAGTGACCAATAATATAACAGACATCAAACTTTGACTTTTAATAGCGCTCATTGCATCCTAACTAGGTGCACTAGCTCAAGGTCACTTGATGAAAAATTATGGAGAGCAAGATGGCACAGTTTGGTACACACCAAGTAGATGTCATTGTCAAATTAGTCATCATGAATCCAAATGAACTTTTTGCATTGGAGAGAGGAATGGTTTGACTATATATATATTCCTGCAAGTTTGAAAATGATGGAAGTATGTGGAGCTACTACAGAAGGCTATAAGTAATGGAGGACACACCACACTTATATATTAGAAGAAATGGTCACAGTTTAGTAAATTGGAGCCCCTTTGACTCGTCACAGGAGGAGCAGAAGGCTGCCTCCTGAATCATCACCTCTCAACAGAGTTAACAAGTATGTACTATGGGTGTTGGCCTATCTTGAAATATTGTTTTGAAAGTTCATGGCTGTTCTTTGGTTTCAAACAAAGCATGAGGGGGAAAGTAGGACCTCTAATATATATACATTAAAATTCTTCTATAAAAAATTTGAGCTTATTTACTATATATATATAACTATAACTGTTAACTGTTAGGTCTTACATACAGCATTTTGTGCTACTCTAAGAGATATCAGATCAGTGTCGCCTCTCTGAAATTTACATTAGCTTGATCAGGCTTCATCATCTATGAAATGATCCTACTAGTATGAAAGTGGTTAGGCAAACACTATATATTAACTGCATATTCTGTAATAACTAACATAAGAAATCTTGTGTTTGTAGATATCCATGCGGGCCCTTACTCATTACAACCTCAGCTATTGATTTCTCTGACTCGTACCACAGAATACAAAATTATTTTGGTCCGATGGTCAGACTAACATGCTGTACTATAGCTGTGTAACGAAGTCAGGCTCAAGCTGTGGTGGCCCGGACTAAACTGATAATGATAATATCCTAGTCTTCTGAAACGGCCTCGTGTAAAACAACTACATAGTAATTAAGCTGCAAGTTGGGTCAGGTATGTACCAAAATTAATTGGTGTATTATTCATTTTATCCCATAGCCAAAAAAAAGCAAATAATATTAACCGGCAATGAAGAAACGGGGAGCTTGCCTCATGCTGCCCTAAAGCAATGAGTAGAGCGCAGTGAGCAAAAAGTGAGTTTTAGATTTTAACTGATAATATCATGACATATGATATCAAACACTTCTCTTTGAATTTGAATGTGATATTTTCTGTTTTTTTAGTTACGCAGTACCAGAAGTCACAGCACAATCCTAGTGATAGCTGTTATGCAACAGTGATGGCTTGATAGTTAGCTTACTGTCATTAACAACGTATATTGCCACTACCATTGGATAGGAACTGCTTTATGTCCCCGATGGTCTACCATCACACGTGTATTCACAGACATGAATGCTCACACTTCAGTATTAATCCACCTGAGCCATTACTATTCTCTCAGGCCTTTTTTTCTGCCTCTCATTTTGCCGCTTTTTCAGGCACCATAATATACAAATAAGTTCATTGAATACACGTGTAAACACCATCAACAGTCTCTTCTCTGAACCATTACCTTTATTTGAATGCGCATATAATATGTTATCTGTTTGGATCACCTTATCACTCAAACAGTGCAATGATCACATAAACAGAGTAATTGCAAGCATCATTTAGTTAGTAAAAGCATCACTGCGTGCATTTGTGCATAATCACTCAATTATCCAGGATCAGTCGCACCACCATGGTAATAATCACTAAGTTTGAACTTGGTGGCTCCCAGCTCTCCGGAACCTCTGTCTCAATCTGGAAATCGTTCAGGCCATGATCTAGCCTGGTGTCTCTTCTAGAACAAAATCCCCTTCTTTGTTCAGTCGGGGACAAACTCCCTGCTCCCCTCCCACTCTCCCTGCTCATATGTCCCAAACTCTCTGCTGGGATTGGAGTTGTCCTCTACCATTTGCCAAAGTGCAAGAGAGGATAACTGTTCATCAAAGTTTTGACTTTTTGTTACAAAGAACATCATTGGCCGAAATTATGTTATCAGACACATTGAGGGTTCGGTTTTTTAAAGGTTCGTTGCTTGTGAGTTCGTGGTTCGGTTTTTCGTACCTACCGCATGGATACATACCATCAGGGAGGGTGGGAGAGGTGGAGCTTGCATTCATCAATATTTGCTCTCAATCATGGGGACCGAACTGAAATATTAAGATTTTTTTCAGTCTGACATGACATTTTGTGAATGGTTATCTCACACATATGAGCATTCTCTCAGTTATGATGTTATTGCCCCAGCCTAAATACATGTCGATCAATCAGTCCATATTTACATAATATCACCTGACATCAAGCACAAGAGCTGATTACAGCACTGGTAAACATTGAGCACAGACAGCAGGTCACTGACAGTTGATTTGATGAGTTGCAGCCTTGTGTGTGTGTGGTTTGTGTTTGTTGTGGTGAAGATGTGAAGCTGTGCATGAACCAAGAATATTCTGACCAATGAGAGAGAAGTGACTCATCTGAGCAACGCATTTGGCGGGTGCAGAAGCTGCGCAGCTGCGATAACTTGGACCATGCACAGCTTCACATCTTCACCACAACAGGTGCCAAGGTATTGAGATTTGACAAATTGATGCACAATGTTGATCATTTCATTGCAATCACGTACTAAGTTACCATCATTACCGGTCAAGTCCCTGAAAACAAACCATATAATCCGCGTATAAATGGCGTTTGGCCAAGGAGAGGATAACTCTTGTCTGCATTTATCAGCAAATCATACAACACAACAAAGAGCTTACTCATTGAATGAACAAAACTCAAAAAGCCTAAAACCAGTAATTTTTGTTCTGGTGCAATGTATTCATCTGTATTTGAATAACTCAATGTGAGTTCAGATATTCATTCTAATGTTATCTGTGGTTGAACCTTTCTTTTAGCAATAAGAAAGGCTAGGTGTTTAGTATAAGTCATTAGTCATACTCTACCCACTTCTGGTGATGGTGGATTCAAATCTTACAAAGATATGAAGCGATATTGGAAGAATACATACGGATACAGATTACCTGACTCTGATACGAACTTGCTCTACTATCAAATCAACTTCAAACTCATCGGAACCAGATTTTTCACGTATCCTTATGATGACCACTAATTTAACTGGAATTCACATTGACAGTGTTTTCAGTGGGTTTCAACGGGGCAAGTGGAAGCGGTTGATTTGAAAGCTTTTGGTGAGCAGATTTCAATATAGTTCTAGATTTTGGCTCGTTAATGTGCTTTTGTCTCCCTGACCATCAAGTTGGATCCAGTTTGCCTGCATTCCAGTTGCTCCCCTTCCCGTCGTCACGCCAGCATGACTAGTGGAGGCTACTGCAGGCAAATGGAACTAAGTTCCTCTAAACTGGCCTCTATAAACAGCTGATAGCAGATATACCTTTCCTTGTTTGTTGAATGTACCAAACGAATATGTTGAATGTCTGCTACGGTAGGATACTGATAGAACAGGAGTTCCTTCCTTCCAAATATGATTCAATACATTGCTATACTTTATTATATATTACGTTTTTTTCCTTTGCTTTGTTGAGACAGATATCCCTCAGTTTGTGTGAGACAGTCAGGCTATATCTGTCAGATAAAGGACAGACAGGCCCTGTGTGATACCTTCATCTCTGATATACGTACTCTGATGAAGTCTGTATGTGGTGTGAAGATATCTTTATCCCGTAATGCTCACAACGCTACTCCACAGCTGTATACCATACCGACAAACCATTCAGTGAGTTGCTATTGTTGAGCTGAATTATGTTGGAAGAATTTATTTGTGTACCATTTTTACCCGACCTAGTCAATCTTATAAAATACACTCCATCGTGTAATGTAAGCTTAAAATGATATTTTTTTTATTGTGGTTAAGAACACAAAATTCCACTGTTTCATTGATCCCCTTCACTGCTTGCCAGAATTCAATGCACTCCCTCTCCATTCATTGGTCTTTTGCATATGTGGTTTGGGCTGATGTTTTATCTCTTCCCTAAATTTGGTGAGAAGTTGAAAATACAAAAAAAACTCCATGGTAATCTGATCTTGTGTTTTGTTATGTCAAATTGACACTGTCTTAAAAACCTTGAGATTGAAAGCACAAAATCCCAATAGAGCCCTCGTAGCAGTCACATAACTCTATCCTCTTCTGTTCTAGTTACCCAGTAGACCTAACACTGTTCCAGTTGTCTGTAAGACCAGCAGTTCATCATACGCAATACTCTAGCAGGATAAAAAATCAGCCGAGACTCACAAAGAACAGACAACTTCTACTACAAGTGACTCCCTCAATCTGACTAAGGAAACCGTTGTTACTTTACCAAATGATGAAATCAAAGGTGACTTGCTAAATTCACCATTTTTTAGAAGTGCCTTGTTTTTTCTACATGCCTGCTGCTACCTCCATTTATCTGGGAATTTATACTTGTACGGCTTTTTTACTGATACGAAGTTGATGCTGATAGTATTCTCATTGTAGTTTATGTAATTTCAAGGATCAAAATTAAGTAAGTAAGACGTTCACCAATGACCTCTCTGTGACCTCTGCTGTCAGCACTGCTTCTACTAATCATCAACTAGGAGGTATAAATCTCAGATTTGCAGATAAACTCTCAACTAAGAATCCTGTCACTCCGCTGTATATGAAAAATAACAGTAAGTAGAAGTTTGGTAGTGCGTTTCCACTTAATTACACATACGCCTTACAGTGGAGAAACTCATTGAACCCTATTGTACATTTCTCCCTACAGTCGGTAGATCTAGGGCTACATGTTACACACTGGTTGCTGATACCGATTTGATTTAGGTTTGAAACTTCTGACTCCTTTCACCGAATATTGTGTTGAGAGACAAAACGTTATTGTAGATCAAGATTGATCCAGTTTGCCTGTTCCCACGGCTCTATAATCCAAAAGCTGCAGGTAAATTTGATCATACCTAATCTGAATGGATTGTTTCTTGAATGATATTTCAGACCGGAGTGCTCCTACTGGTATCTCGGCTGTGAATCATTGTGTTGGTGTAAAGAGTACGACAGGCTTGCTGCCTGTCAGTATACTTAAACCTACGAAAGCTGTCGGTGTCAAAAGAGATATTTCCTGTATCCAAATACCAACACAGGTTAGTCTGAAGCCTACATACATGTCCAATATTTATCAGGCCTATAGTTGTATTATAGACAATGGAAATAATGTTCCCAGTAGAGCTTTCACAGAAGGAGAAAAAAAAGATCTCAGGAAGTCAAACTACTCTATTTAAACAGATTCGAGGTGTAATAAAACAATGTTAATGTTCTATTAATGTTATGCCATATTATGTTAACCAAAAGCATAAATATGCCGCTGAAGAAAATGGAGGAATGTAGGTCAAGCGTTGCCCCCGCTCGAGTCTCCCATTCGCTGGCAGCTCACCAGTAACATGGAAACAATTGTAATGCGGAAAAATTGGATCAAACTTCATATAGGAGGATCGTATGATTAATTGATTAACTGTAACTTAATATTTGATTGGATTTCAGGGCAGTAAAAAAATGAAGACCACAGAAGACAGCTCTGGGGATTCACACGCAGTCATTATGTCTCTGATAAATACAGAAACTGTAAGTGTTCTTTGGAGAGGTTTAGCAACTAAGAATCTGTTCACATGAAGTTTTAACTTGAAAATTAGAACACTTTCATCTCGATGACTTTGAACAATTTGACCACCGTATACCAATTTTGAATATTGAACCTTTATCATTTTAATCTTCATTATCTGTTTTAATTTAATCAAGTTATCTTCCCTTGTTGTCTGGCCTGTAGTGTGAGTACAATAAATGACAAAATCATTAGAGATTTATATTATCAGAATCCTACTAAGACAATAATGGCAGTATGCATGATAGTTTCCTCTCTGATAATTCAAGTTCAGCAACACATTCTCAGGAGTATATCATTTCTCTTTCAGATATCCAAGGCTAGTAATGCCTGCCTGACTTCATGGCTCAAACAGCGAGGTGTGACGGTCAGAGCTAAAGATAAGAAACAAGATCTGATAAGTAAAGTCATGACAGCGCTTAATATAGAACAGTAGTACGATATTACACTTACCACTCTGTAAGTATGTATCTCCATGAACGGGCCGCTATAGTTGTAAGTAGCAAGGTGCGATATGGTAATGTACTCACATACTTAGTGTAAGTTCACATGTCTGAGAAAATGATGTACTTACATTGTGTGAGTTAAGCTCGTTTATCAAGTTTCAAATTATTATTATCTGCAAACAGACCGGCTGTACACAGGCTTAGACATTTATTGTCTTATCAGATGACTGTTACATACCAAGACAAAGCAATCAGAGATCCTCTGTGCAATTCATTCAATGATTTTTCTACCTTCATACTGTAACTACGTCATACTATATTCTATCTCATTCATGAATTTGGTTTGTGGCTGTTGTTTTTTACCTCATATCCCACTTTTAAACCGTAGATGCCTTTTTGTTGTCATTATCTCTTTCTTACGAGTAGATGTCTCAAGATTATGTTGTGTTTTGTTAATATTAAACAGTAAAGTTAATTTATTATTATTAAACACAATTTGAGTAAATTTTGCGGAGAAGGTTAAAATCGGTTTGAATGGTCAGATTGCGGTGATTAATCTTCTCACCTAATGATTATTAACCACCTGTGGTAAACGTAGTGGAGGTGTAGGTGGTAAACTTAGTGGAGGTGTTAGTAATCTTGTCTTTATCAATCCAAGTTTGATCACGGAGCTGGGAGAGATATTCCATCTCTGGTTTTATTCAATGCCAATAAACTTGTATATAATTAAGCTGCAATATGTAAAGTTGTTATCTTCTGGAAAATGAGAAGACAATCCTTGTTTACGCATATTTGCGCTGAAATTAAAAAGGATTAAGCTAAATCAATTTACATCCCCAATTCTGTTCTTTTGCTATTTTAAATCCTGAATGCCAATTATATTGCTCCCGAAGATCTCTTATTTTATCCACTCTAGGTACCGTTTTCCAGTATCACCTAGAAGACATAGAATAATTGCAAATTTAGGATAGCCAGCTGACTAGAATACTATTGTATAGTGCAACCATGAAGATGGTTTGAATTGCTAAATAACCGACTTTCGTAATTGTGTATGCTTATCATATCATAGGTGATTCATGTAGCAGTTACCAATAATAGAGATGTCTAGCACTAAACTACTCCCTTTTTTTTAGAAAACAGAGAGAAAGGATTATCTTATATTACATGCGGAGCCTTTGTCTAACCTGCAGGGATTTTGACAACAGAAGCACAGATTGCGGGATGCATCCGATTAAACTCTAAATTATACGAACTATCAGGATAAACAAGCTGTTTGAGCTCATTCCGGAGTAATTTCTACCCTCGGATTATACAATTATACGACACCTCCAGCTCCAGTATGGATTATCCATCAATATACTTCAGTCAAAGTGCTGATAAGGATTATATGAATAGCAGATGAACTTAGTACATCATAAATCATGATCATTACAGATAGTACTCTTGGATTATGCATCAGCTCCGGGTATGGATTATTACACAAGACACTTCACAGCTATATCAGCATAACATCAGATAACTCAATTCAGAACTTGCTTGCTCAGATATGGTGAGTTTGTTTCTTTTACATAAAAACAATACAAGACAATGTAATTCGCTTTCCATGATTTTTATTGGAACAGTAAAACAAGTGCAAACAAATGACTGAGGCTGTAAAATAACTATTTCAGTTTACCTTCTGGTCAACACTGCGCTGTCATAAAAAAATATCTCCAATCACCGTACCTATGAAGGTATAATGGGACGTCGGAATGAGAACTGTCAGAAACTAGCCCTGCGTGTACAAAAAATAAACTGCGCACCAGTATCAGTGCAAGTATATAACCCATATATGAAAAACCGTTATGCTCTGTGAAATAATTTCGAGCAAACATTCCTAACAAAAGTCTTAACCATCTTGAAACATTTGGTCACTCGTCTCTTTATACCAGCCTGAGTTTTGTGAGTTGTACTTGTGTTTGTTGTGTTCAGATCTCGCTTCTCATAGACTCGTAATTTATCACTAGTCGTATCACACGAAGTATAAGTACATTCATGCTGAAATCCTGTAGCTGGTTCAGGTTTAATTTTCTCATTGGCTTTGGGAGCCATATCCGTTGGATCTGAAACAAGGTTTGCACTTCATTATCAATGTCTTTTGTTAATCTTTTTCACTTCATATTTTTGCAGTTGACTTTGATTTAAGTGATTCTTCCTTGTTAAGAATTGATCTGAATTGAGAAGCTTACAGCAATGATCAAGACAATTCTTTTGGGGGTAACCTACCGAATGAGGGAATCATCGTTGTCCTTTATTGTTGTCGTGATTATTGTCCGCATGGCAAAAAGATCTGTTTTGATTATCCTCCTCCCATGTGACAGAACTAACTGGACCTAAGCAATATAATGTGTAAAGTTATCTCACTCACCCTGAGTAACTCCAAGTAAATCCTTCTTTTGCTCCTTCATTTCACTCTCCAACTCATCTTCAGAATATACAATCTCAGCTCTGTAAGCGAGAAGCAAATTTTTTGAACATGACAAATAAAATAATAGTATATGTATAATGTATTCAGCTGTTGGCACTATAGTTGTTCCTTTTATTGAAAAGGGAATCGGCGAATCGACGTAATGCAAACATACTTACATTATAGCATCCAGCGTATTATATTCCGCTGGTGTCTGGAATGATTTGTCAAGGTCTGGCTGCAGATGATTGTTAGTAAGCTCACGGAAGCTGTCATTGAATGAGACACTCAGATCTTCGATATATTGTAACTGACGAGTTTTGGAAGGAATTTCATGATCAGAACCAACTTCAGGGCTTAGCAACAGTTCAGCTTCTCCATTGTTCTCATACCTGGAAGAAATAACAGAAAACTGTATTTACACACCTGTGACAAATAACCATAACAGTTTCCCATTTCAATTACGATCAAAGTTTAGGCATAGGCATAGGCAGACATTAGGTATCACAGAAATCTGTATCTTATCTTTGTACTCTCATAATAATTCATATGAATCAGTGTCTTTTTTTGGGATGTAGCTTACATCGACAGTTTGTCGATCCATCGTGGATGTGTTGTGCAAAGTAGACTTACGTTATACGCTCATACGAGTTGATCTGAAAGAATTGTGTTGAGAGTGATGTTTCGAGATCTTCTAACTGCATCAGTTCATTGGCAAATTCCAGGAGACTGAGATTCAGTGGAGTTTCCATCTCCATTTCAGGATAACCAAACGGTCATCAGGACTAGAAAATTACACAGAAATAACCCAATTAGGCCTAAATACAGTGAATAGAATATCAAGAGCAGATAATTAATATGATTGCCGCAATTGCTAATTCAGTTATGATTATTATTGTTACAGAAAAGCAATCGAGTGATTGATATAAGTTAGCCTACTAATTTTCTTCACACTTTCTTTTGCTGGATAAATTTTTTTGAGTTCATGACATGACATGACATGACATGACATGACATGACATGACATGACATGACATGACATGACATGACATGACATGACATGACATGACATGACATGAGCGAGCTAGTGCTGCAACTTTAATAGTATGATGTAAAGATAATAATATCACAATACAAAACACATATGAATAAGTACACAATTAATACTCACATTACATCATGTGCCATATTTTGAAATTCAGGTATCTGCACTGACGAGTCATGTGAATGTATTTGATGACAATCCTCATGTATCTGATGGAGGCTGTTGTTCAGTAGTGTAGTAAATAGTGTGTCTGTAGTGCACTTTTCATCACATGAGAAGGAAAACTCAGTGTCCAAGATGTCTGTGGGATCTGAGAATATAAGAACTAATATGCAAAATATCATATATGACTGAAAGTATAGTAGCATCTCAATAAGATTAAGTTTGGTTTCCTCTGTAATCACTCCATAAAGAGTTATACACGTAGGTCTGTTTTATTTTGCAATGAGTGCGAGATCATCCGGTTCAATCTAATTCTGCTATTGCTTCCACACTGATATGATAAAACACAACAACGCAAGTTTCAAAGAAACCAATGTTGACCTAGTGCATTGGATAGATAACTCCCAAACAACAATAAAGTCTCTTCTTTTCGGATATTTACCACGGGTGACCTCATCTGACTGATCTTCAACATCCCAAATACTTCCCTCCTCAGACTGGTATCCAGCGTCTAACTCTGAAAATGAAATGGGTTTTGATAAGTTTCTAAAGGAGAAGTAGTGATTATATCCGGTTGATGTATTGCATGTTTTTGTTGATGTTTTTGTATTGGTTGCATTAAACTATGTTTGAGCTTCTTTACTCGCAACAAGACTGCTTTTCTGGGATCGCGTTTCATTCGAATTTGAGAACACTCTGTGTCAATTCTTTTTAGTCACAGCATTCAGCAGCTCCATAACAGTAATGTGATAATTGAGATCCTCCAATGAAGACTCACCTTTCTGGCTTTTGCATGAAAATACATCCTCATGATCACTCACATCCCGCTGCTGACTCTTGTGATCATCATCGATATCACTCCACAACCTCAGGCTAACTACCTCACTACTACAATGATTGAAATATATGATATGGGATTTAACTCTCACTAATGGAGTCACCTAGTAGTATCACTACTACTTGATTACTTTCTCATTGTGTTATTGTGCACTCAGAAGGCAGCGATTGCAGCATCTTTAATAGCGTAACGCTGCCGATGACACATCATATTTGTGAAAAACCTGATGGACTTTTATGGAGTTCACAGCCAGCATGGCATAGGTCATTTTTTGATATGTGCATTGATGAATAATCTAAAATATTTAAATATTATCCCCTAGCCCAAACAAATTCAGCCAATTCCAAAATATGAATGAATAAATAAATTCCATTGCAACAAAGTGGAAAATTTGCCTTCTTCTCATTTAATAACAGCAGTAATGAGAATAATAAGTAAACTTACATGGCAGTTCTGTACATTTTTTGTTGTTGATAATATTCGTTATAGGAAGACATGTTCATGTAGTTATCACTTGATTTCTATAGAATTTTACAGAGAATCATCGAAACACAGCTAGTTAAGACGGTTGCTTATTTCTGATTGTTATGCTCAACATTCAGTCATAATTGTGCTAAATGTTGTGTCATGGCGTGTCTCCATCAATTGTTGGCCATTAATACTCTAGGTCACTTGGTTTTTCATTATAAGTTGTCCTCTCATTATTAGATTATGAGAGTAATAATTATGATAAATATAGGATGATTTTTTGTATTCAAAAATGATAAAATCATGTAGTTTATTCCTATGGTGTTCATATGACGTCCAGGATGTAATTGCCTGCCAAATATAATTGTGTTCATATTAATACGCCCTCTTAGTAATTTCTTTACATTTTCCAAACTGAATACTTGGTGTTATATATAAATATAAACACCCCATGAATGAACTTTTTCGCGAAACTTCCATACTCCTTTCATATTATTATGGCATCAACTAATGCTGATTTAAAATTTAGTTAGTTGAGTTGTATAGGATTTGTTTTCTTCCATGTTGTAAGATAACTATCCTTGTCCGTGCTGAGTCGCAGCATAAAACATGGCTAGTCCAGACTGCAATCTTTGCTCCTGTCATCAAACAGTTCTTTCGCCATCTTATTGGTATAAGTTGGTCACATCAGTTTCATGATTAAAGGGATGTTTTATTTTCAGAAGAACTGAACTGTGTCTAGCTGCCGTACACTGGCATTCAGAACTAGAAGGCTACACTGTGGTATTATAAAAAGAGAAGGGCCATGCAGTAGCTAATGCATATCAGTGGATAGATATACCTCATGTGATATGTGAAGGTTACCGTAACTTGAAAGGGTGAGTTATCATAATAATTCCTCTCTTTTCCTTTAGGACCCGGTAGGAGTTAGAGTGTCATCAGCATGTGATGTTCTCTCTTGAATCTAAAGGTTGCCTGTTATGATCTCGGGAGTTGTAGAAAGTGTCAAGGATTTGGATTTAAGGCTTAGAACCAATTGTATTCATCAGCTCGATAACAATTCACATTCGTTGTTTTTGGCAGTCATTACCCCTAACAAAGCTGAAAAATTTGCACTTTTTGTGCAATGATTAATCGAAAAACAACGAAATTTACTTCTCAACATTCACTCTACGCCAGATGTAATGCAGTTACCCAGTGACAACGATTCCAATTGTTCATATTCACGTACTGAGCACTGGGTACACACACTGATTTCGAGATTAAACTATTAGCATGTGTATCTCTGATCGATAGAGCTGCTGTCGTAAATATTTGGGTACCTACTTTCGGCTGAATAAGAGGAAAACTTATGATCAAACAATCATGATCGAAACAGAATTACCCAGCTCTGCATTACTAGTAATTCTATCTTCTCCCACTGAGCTTATGCTAGCAATACGCAGTTGTGATTTAACTTTGTTTGTCAAAAATATGTACTAAATGCTCTTCTTAAACTGTAACAATGGTAAGATTAGATTTTCCCGAGTTAAATTAGAATATTTTAACAAGAAATGAGAAAATGATATGTGTATATCCAAAGGTTTAGGTATTCATCAATACGTCTCCTTAAAGCTGAATTTTAGCTGCTCTCAGGTTTGGTGAATTAATTCACTCTCTATTGTCAGAGATATACATGCAATAGTATATCACGTCATCAGTATGCTTGATTCTATTGTATATGACCTAATGTGATCTAATATGAGATGTTAAAACAGGCAGATATCCAGCGAGTAGCTACCGGTGGTACGCTAATTTCTTCCAACGGGTGTTGAGGTCACAAGGTCTGTGATTGAGACCAAAGGAGGTGACTGAAGTGTCTGGACGTTTATAAACTGTTGCTGGGATCACATGAGATGCGACCCCGTTACGGACTTCGTCATCAAGTACATGTAAGTTAGTATTGTTTATGACCAAAAAACAACTGACATTTCTTTGTCAAAATTATGATGTTGATTTGTTAATATGTTGCTGATTAATAGACAGTGTGATCAATATATTACCCTAGCTGATGTTTTAGGTGTCACCACTAGGTTAATAATATTAAATAATCATTAATCATAATCATTTTCATGGGGAAATCAAACTGAATAGATTTTTTGATTAGGTATACTGTTTTTCTATATCAGCCAAATGAACCTTAGAATTATCTCCTCATTGGTAATAGGGAGACAACTTGAATTCAAGTTGGATTCAGTTGGATTTCCCCATGAAAATGGTTATTTAATATAGATACCAAGGGCGCGAATTTACCTACTGACATAAATAAACTCATTTTAATCCATATCAGCCTAGCCTGGCCTAGCCCAGCCTAGCTGATGTATAATATATCACAACTGACTTGACTTACTTCCTTTTAAACCTTTTCATTGTATGCTACCATTTGTCTATAATGTATGCTACTGATAAACAAGTAAGAGATTGATAACCCTTACAGGTTAACTTCCATCAATCAATCATATATAAACTGTGTGTTAAAAAGTTGAAACTGCCACATGGATTTCCCACTTGTCACAGTTTTGTTTTGCTTATTTGTCAGGCTATTAAGATGAAGCCGTTTAACTTATTACACAGCACAGTCTGCAGTCACAGCTTGAACAAGGAAGTTAGTAACAAGCAGTAGAGATTTAGAAAGAGCAACACACAGAGAGTTAACAGGACATAACCATCGAAAATATCAGGTCAGTAGGATGTACAATCAAGGCATTAGGTACTCTAACTCTCTCTGACTCTTTATATAAGGGTGTTGAATTTCTAATCCCTTTTTGTTCAGTTTTTTATCACAACTTACTCTGGTTAGGGATTAGGGTCGCTAACAGAGGTTTTTTTATGGAGAGATAAGTGTAACTTCATTGAGACATTGATATGAAGGTTATTGCATTCTATTGATAACCATACTGTGATCTCTATTACTGCAGGCTCTGCGATGATACATTAATCTTACATTTCGGAATGCTTAACTTGAAGACTCCCTCGTACTATTATACACATGTCTTGCTTGCTCACAGCGGACCCCTTCCACTTTAATTCAGTGTTTGGGGAAAGAAAGTGGGATATAATAGAGCGTCCTCATTTTTTTTCTCATTCCCTGACCCACTTTAGAATCACTTGTCAGTGTGGTAAAAATATACCCCAGCTAATATAAATTCCTTTGAGTCCATATCAGCCCTTTCATTGAATGCGACTGATAAGTAGTGAGTAATTGAACCCTTACAGGTCGACCTCCATCAGTCAATCACATATAATCAGTGTGTTAAAAAATAGAAACTGCCACATGGATTTCCCTCTTGTCACAGGTTTGTTTTGCTTATTTGTCAGCCAGTTAACTTATTACACAGCAGTCTGCAGTCACAGCTTGAACAAGGAAGTTAGTAACAGACAGTGGAGATTCAGTCATAACTACACACAGAGTTTACAGGACATAACCACTGAGAATATCAGGTCAGTAGGATGTACAATCAAGGCATTAGGTACTCTGAAGCTGCATTTACATTAGGCCGTCTTTTGGCCCAGTCTTGAGTCTGACCGACAAATTACTAAGACGGAGGCTGAGACTGTGTAGTGTGAATAACAAAAACGGTTGACTGACCTTGTCTGACCAGCTTTTAAGACGGTGTTTGGCAATTCAAGCAGTGCTCGTTTTGCCGTCTCAAGACTGCCCGTCTTAACACAAATCCCTAATTTAGCGATCACAATACTGCCCTTTGTTCTATCACTCACATGTATTTTCCCTGAGACTGACATTGGCTAAGCCGGTGCTATGTAAACACATGCCAGTCTCAGACTCTGGCTCAGACTTGGGGTTAAAGACTGCTCAGTCTCGAGTTGGTGGCCAGCTGACGGAGACGGCCTAATGTAAACGCAGCTTAATTCTCTCTGACTCGTTATATAAGGGTGTCGAACTTCTAATCCCTTTGTTCAGTTGCGACTGATAAGTAGTGAGTAATTGATAACCCTTACAGCTGGTTAACCTCCATCAGTCAATCACATATAAACTGTGTGTTAAAAAACCGAAACTGCCACAGGGATTTCCCACTTGCCACAGTTTTGTTTCGCTTATTTGTCAGGCAGTTAACTTATCACACAGCAGTCGGCAGTCACAGCTTGAACAAGGAAGTCAGTAACAGACAGTGGAGATTTAGTTAAAACTACACACAGAGAGGTTACAGGATATAACCATTGAGAATATCAGGTCAGTAGTATGTACAATCAAGGTGTTAGATACTCTCTCTAACTCTTTTAGGGTGTTGAACATCTAATCGACTTGTTCAGTTTTGTATCACTGCTTACTCTGGTTAGGGATTCGGGTCGCTAATAGTGGTCTTGTTTTATGGAGAGTAACTTCATTGATATGAAGGTTATTGCATTCTATTGTGAACCATACTGTGATCTCTATTACTGCTGGCTCTGTGATACCATTAATCTTCCATTTCGAAATGTTAAACAGGAAGACTGCCTCCTATTATACACATGTCTTGCTCACAGCGGACCTCTTCCGCTTAAATTTAGTGTTTGGGGGAAAGAAAGTGCGATGACCCACTTTAAAATCACTTGTCAGTGTGTTCAAATATACCCTAGCTAATATAAATTCCTTTGAGACCATATCAGCCCTTTCATTGAATGCGACTGATAAGTAGTGAGTAATTGATAACCCTTACAGGTTTACCTCCATCAGTCAATCACATATAAACAGTGTGTGTTAAAAAATTGAAACTGCCACATGGATTTCCCTGTTGTCACAGTTTTGTTTTGCTCATTTGTCAGGCAGTTAACTTATTACACAGCAGTCTGCAGTCACAGCTTGAACAAGGAAGTTATTAACAAGCAGTGGAGATTCAGTCATAATTACACAGAGAGTTTACAGGACATAACCACTGAGAATATCAGGTCAGTAGTATGTACAATCAAGGTGTTAGATACTCTCTCTAACTCTTTTAGGGTGTTGAACATCTAATCGCCTTGTTCAGTTTTGTATCACTGCTTACTCTGGTTAGGGATTCGGGTCGCTTATAGTGGTTTTTTTTTATGGAGAGTAACTTCATTGATATGAAGGTTAGTGCATTCTACTGTGAACCATACTGTGATCTCTATTACTGCAGGCTCCGCGATGATACATTAATCTTACAATTCGAAATGTTAAACTGGAAGACTCCCTCCTATTATACACATGTCTTGCTCACAGCGGACCTCTTCCGCTTAAATTTAGTTTTTGGGTGAAAGAAAGTGCGATGACCCACTTTAAAATCACTTGTCAGTGTGTTCAAATATACTCCAGCTAATATAAATTCCTTTTAGTCCATATCAGCCCTCTTATTGAATAACCCTTACAGGTTAGCCTACATCAATCAATTACATCTAAACTGTGTGTTAAAAAACCGAAACTGCAACATGGATTTCCCACTTGTCACAGTTTTGTTTCGCTTATTTGTCAGGCAGTTAAATTATCACACAGCAGTCTGCAGTCACAGCTTGAACAAGGACGTTAGTAACAACCAGTTGAGATTTAGTTATAACTACACACAGAGAGGTTACAGGATATAACCATTGAGAACATCAGGTCAGTAGTATGTACAATCAAGGTGTTAGATACTCTCTCTAACTCTTTTAGGGTGTTGAACATCTAATCGCCTTGTTCAATTTTGTATCACTGCTTAATCTTATTAGGGATAAGGGTAGCAAATAATGGCATTTTATAGTCAACCAACTGAGATCTCAATTATGGAGAGCTATATTACCAGATTTGTAGTCACCCTTCTGTTTATATACATACACAGGTCATGCTCACAGCAGGCACTTTGCAAATAAAATTCATTATTTGGGAGGGGCAGGGAGAAAGAGCGAATTTAAAAGAGTCTCCTCACTTCGGTGGTAACACTTGGATGTGATTCTCAGTTTGCTATAGATGGCGATGTGCGCCTTCACCTGAGCTAGCAAGCACACCCACATATGGAAAGGCGGGGCTTCCCCTGATCTTCTTGTTCTAAGTATTGTTATTAGCAATATTATGTCGATAATGTATTCATGCTTTTAGATCCACTGAGTGACACAGGATCACATATGAGAAATGGCCGTCTCAGTAGCAGAAGATGCACCACATCTGGTCACATGTGGTAACTGCCTCGAGGAAGAGGGGTTTATCCATAACCCGATGTTTCTGCCCTGTGATCATGTCTGCTGTGAGACTTGTCTGAGGAGGCAACTCAAGAAGACTGATGTAATCGAATGCAGAGTTTGTCAGTAAGTATTAGCTTCACAGAGCCTCTAATATGACAGCATTTCTAAGAACAGTATTGCAATCAGTCTCTGATTCAAACTTTCAACTACGTATTATATTGTTGTGTAGCTCCACATTGATTCAACTTATCTAGTCAGATGATTAACACCATTAATCTGTATCCAATTTAAAACATTTCCTTCACATAATTTCCTGTTTTCCAGGAAAGGGGGCGGGGCCGTGTTGGTGGGAGAGCTGGCAGGATAGAATAAGTGGGACGCGGGATGGTCTAAGTGGCATGGTTGGCTTAATGGTACTGGCCACATGTATCCTTCAGTAATTCAATCGTAGCATAACTCCGCTCGATAATTGATTCAGTATGACATAATGCACAACATTTCTTGATTTGCAGAAACATGTGCAAAGTGGTTATAGACAACCTTCCCTCAGCCCTTGAGAATGTTCACCCAGTTACTTTCTGTGAGCCGTGCGAGAAAAGTGGGAAACTCAAGATGACTGCCAACACTTACTGTCTGACCTGTGAACATAAGTTCTGTGCTGCTCATCAGAAGGTAAATACCAATCGTGAACTTTTCTATTGGTGTCTGTTAAACAGGTTTGAGAAATAATTTTGTAATTTGAACAGCAATATCAGTGATAGCTATGGAAGGAATGAGTAATATATATATATATATATTATGTTGATATATATAACTCTATGGTGAAACATTAATGTAAAAGGGAGGGAGAGAACTTTGCTTTATGTCTATTAAGGATCAAGTTTTTGATAATTTTGTAATTTACAGCTTCACATTGAGCTAAACTGGCATCATGAGACTCAGAATATAAAGGAGTACATGAGATCAACCTCAACAGTAGATCAGCAGAAGTTCTGTGAGACCCACAAAGATCAAGTCATCGGATTTGGTTGCTCAAATTGTGCAAAGGTTTACTGTTTTGAGTGTGTGTCCTCTGTTGGCCTTTGCCAAAATGGTGAGTGACAATTCCAGTAACAGTGGTAGTATGAGTTCCATTTTATTGTAATTGCAGTCTCGATAACCTGATCAAAAGTTTGTTCTCCCTCTGAAACTGAGGAGCCAACTCCTGACATCATAATTAACATTTCGCCTATCGGGGCCTCCACAGGAGGTGGGTCTCTTAATTAAAAAAAAAAAGCAAAATTATTTTCTATTTGTCCCTTGTTCAGTAAGTAAGACCTGCTATTGATCTTGTTCCCGACGTGTTCACACCCTTGGCAATACCCTTGACCGCATGTTCCTACTACTTCAAAATACACTCCTGCAATTTTATAAAGTTATGATCATCACATTGAAGTTTACTCATAATGTTAAATGTTCCTTCAATATTAACACGCACCATAGATTATTAGATTAGACCAGCTTGTTCAATGCCATATACCAAATCTGATAGATTTGAGTTTTCTTATTACCCTCTAGGTTCTAACCACAAGCTCATGTCTCTAAAAGAGCTCTCAGCTGAGGTGAAGAGATTACTGGAGCCTAAGAAGAAGGAATGTGAAGAGCTGTTTGATAAATGGTCAGCTGTGATGAAGGAGGCAGCGATCACTCTGTCTAACTGGGATACAGAAACTGAGAAAGGAGTCAAAATTATTGATGATACAGAGGAGAAACAGGTATTGTGATCATGCAGAAAAATTTAATACCAAAACTGATGGGGGGAATTTTCCTTACCAAGTTTTCTACCTAATTATTCAGGAGGTTCAAAAGTTTGAACACCACAGCAAAACATTTATAATCTGAGTGAGCGTGAAAAATGATTTTATCTGCCTCATTTTGAATTTTTTCAGGACTGAATAGCACTGTAGAACCATTCCGTGGTCAAATTGTGCTGTTAGCAGCCTTTACATGTCAACTTAATCTCTTTCTTTTATAGATAAAAGCTATCAGAGAGAAATATGGAAAGTTGAAGGAGGAGTATATCACAAACAGAAGCAGCACTAAAGATAAGCTAACAGAGTATATAGAGAAGGATGCTGGACTAAAACTCACTGAGTTTCATGAACAGATTAAAATTTTACGGTCTGATCTGTCTAAACAACACTGTGTAAGTTACTCTATTTCAATATGGTGGAACCGACATTTAGAAAAGCCAAACAATGGGGGCCAATGACTCTACATCTATGCCAACAAGCTGTATAGATGCTTTTTTTTTTGCTGAAATTGGCGATGGCTTTTATAGTTGCAAACAAGGAAAGATAAAAAATACATTTACAGTCATTAGTAACAGGAACCGCCCTGCCCGAATTGAGACATCAGAATTGTCCCCACATTGAAATTAAGGGGACAACTTCAGTATAATGTCTTACAATTTCATAGTTTTATACTGTTAACTCATGTTATCGATCAGGTTGAAGCTTTTGCAGCATTTTATGATATGATAGTAGATATTAAATAACCTTAAAGTGGTTACCTTTACACATTTAGGATTTTCCCTCATTGGAATACTTGAATACCAGACTTATTTGAGTTAATGAGTGTGTGTGGTTACTAAAAGTTTTTACATCTTCTTTCTTCCCTTTCTTATCTTACAGGTTGACTTGCTGCAAACAAAGAATGAGTTAGAAGCTAAACTAAATGATATGGCTGTTAGAGGATTCCAAGGTCTGGTGGTGGAAAACCAACAACAGATCCAGACCAATGGTATGCCTCTAATTTTCCTAGTGCGAGCCTCGCCACACAATGTGCAAGCGCTACAAAGCAACAGTTTCATGAAAAAGTTCTGTAAGATTATATTTTTAGTGGAAATGTAGGGCCCTACTAGCTGTAAAACAAACCTGTCAGTAATGTGTAAATGAATAATCCTAAAAAAACGGTAAAAATGCTTCTTGCCTATAGACATATCATCATAATTAATCACAGGGTTAGATGATATAGTTCTAATGATTGCTGGATTTGTTGTAATTCTGGTGCATCAACACAACATGTAATATAAGTGGTCAGTCATTTACTGTGTTTCAGATTCTGACACCACAGAGATAAACGCTGCTCTGGTTCCGACAGACGACTTTTTGATCGGTGATGACCTCATGAGAAGTAGGAGACCTCCGACCTCAATGAGGCTGGTGAAGCAGCTTGCAGACAATTACAATTGCTACACGTCATGTAGTTATAAAGGTGTAACTTATGTAGGTCTCAACGGCGGCTCAATCAACAGAATAGATGAAGCTGGTAACAAGACATCAGACTTCATCAAACTACCCGGTCGCATCATCACCATAAGAGCTCATCAGGATCAACTCTACATTCTCATATACGGACAACCTTACAAGATCTATGTGTATGATTTGAATGGTCAACGGATCACATACTGGGATCACACTGACGGCAATGGTTCCTGCCTCGACAACAAACTTTGTATTGTAAGAAACCAGATACTTGTTCCTGATGCCACCAATAAGAGAATCACTAACTATAATCTCAACGGGAAAGTGATGAGACAGATTCCATGTCCTAAGATCCCGACCAAAACCTTCATATCCATGTGTTCAGCAGGAGAAGACTCTGTCATCATCACCACTTACTCACCTGCTCAGGTATTCAAGTTCAACATGAGCACAGAGACAGTACTCTGGACAACAAGCCTCACAGCAGGACCATTCTCTGTAGCCAGCAGTAATGATGTAGTACTGGTCAGTGGAGAAGGACACTGGGGCAGTAAGAGAGGTGTATGGATAGAAGTTCTAAATACAGCGACTGGTAAGAACTTTACTCGTTAAATTATATTATATACATGTAGGTCCTCCATACAACAATAGAGTACTACAAAGTCCTGGTTAAATTAGTTAGGGATTAGGGGATCAGTACCCTCATCAAAGCAACCAAACCACCAGTTAAATGTACGGATTTTGTTACCTTGTTCTGTGCGGTCTAATGTATACGTATACTTTCTTATCCTCTATTGCAAATTTCAGGTGAACACATAACAGAATTTAACGATCAAGAAGGAGTACAGACTCAAGTGCTTGATTTATGGACAGAGAATAACAGACTGCTGGTGCCCAGCTTTCAGCAGAGCTCTGTGCTGTGTTATGAACTTCTATATGTTTAATGTTTAGCTTTCAGTAACTTTATATAGGCAGTGAACTTATATATAAATTATGATTTACACAAAACTGTTGCCAACTTAATGATTACATTTCTGATAAACAAAATTTAGTTTTAGATATTTTAATGTTGAGGTCAACCTTATCATCATAAAGCTCACCACTATCAAGGCCGATAAACTTCATACTTTATAGAGTTCAAACCAAGTTAAATCATTAATTGTCATAAAACATCATTGACAGTTGATGGCGTTGTTCACAAAAGTGCTAGCTAACATTCCGCAGCCTATTTATTACATTCCCTTTACAGTAATTTCCATCTCTCTCAATTTGAAATCGTCCGTTCCTGCAAAAATTTGTTTTATGTATTTACATTTATGTAATTTATGTAAAAACATTTATTATTCACGCCTGTAATAAACAGGACCCAAATTCTGACCTTAGCGGTTAGTCTCAGCAGGGAGAGAGGAAATCAATTTGTACTGGACTGAGCCCTTATTGATAGCTTCTAACATATTTAATTTCCACCATAAGTAAGCTGATTACTCCATGATTTATTTCCAGTTCACAGAAATACAGATTTGACTCTATTTAGTTTCCAGCTGCAAAACTCCAGGTCTTCTGATAGGATGGTACGGCAATTGTAACTAGCAGTAGGCAATAGCCGGACATACATCGAAGTCATCAAGCCATTTTGCATCCAGCTTGAACATACATGTTAAGGCTTTCCGATGAGTCAACCTATAAAGGCCAGCGCTACAGACAGGATGGAGAACATCATTACAGTTAAAATAAGCATAACTGTATTTCTAGCAAAATACGCATTATAATAACAACATTGCAACTTTGAGAACAGGATGTTTCACAGACAAGAATGCTTATAGATAACATTGATGCCCCAATTATGTCGACAAGAAAACCAGTGGTTTGAAAACAGCTTGAAGAGATTCCTTTTTCTTGTTATCCAGTGAATAGACAAGTCTGCTGGCATTCTTTGCTGGACATTGTCGATGCCATTTATTTTCATCAGATACCTCATCATAACTCCGAGCTCAGAGACACAGACAGTCCTCATATTAAATTTTTTCTCTGTAATGCCCGAAGGGTGATATAGTCTCAAACATCTAACTAACGCTCTCTCAAATGGTCTCAGGCAAGAGATCAATAAATTCCTTCACTAATATTGAGAGTTGTCCCCCCATTGATATTTTTGAGACAGTGACCCTCATACAGGAAATGTCTGATCGGCCATTTTGGATCATGCAGACAACAGCCATTCCATTTCATCTTCCCAACTTTCTTTGATAATGTTTTCTTGTTTCAAACAAATCTCTATAAGTTTTATCCACTGAATTAAATTCAATCCCAGCCGGCAAGGCTTAGCCAGCAACCTTTTGAAGAGGTTGCCAATGGGTAGCTTTTTTGTTGGCCAATATCCTCTGACATCACCTGTCTTTGATAGGTATGCCGGAGGGAGCCACATATCCCCATTTGCCAGCAACAGATAAAAAGTGGTTTTAGATGCTTCTGCTTTTATACTTTATTTTCTTGCCGTTGGCGGTTGCAGAAATAACTTTTCTTGACTGACAAAGCATAGCTAACACTCAAATTATAATGTATTTACCATCTATTAGTATGGCTCCAGCATGAGAACAGTTTATTCCTCACTTTTTTCAATAGTACACGGAAGTCTAGGCTGAGTGTAAAAATGGTTGTCAATGCGAGGTCAATATAATTCGCAGACCAAAGTAGCATTTATCTCCCCTAGCGGATTGATTATTATCAAGAATTCTCTACACCCAGACGCCAAACAACCAAATAAAAAATCAGCATCCACATTAATTCCTGTGAACCAGTATCACATCCAAGAAATTTGAAACTGGCAAATATGTGGCCATTGATTGAATCAACTGCTTCTGGCACCACTTGCCACTCAACACAAAAAGTGGTGATCATGAAATGATGCATTTGTTGTAGCATGAATAAATTGATTCCAGCTGAGTCTTTACACTCTTAGGCTAAATGCTCTAAGCAAGGCAGAAGCCTTCCACAGCAGTCCCACTCAGACAGTACCCCTGACTCCCTCCCTTACAGGCCTTATGAGTAACATAATAAATAAATATATATAACAATAAATGAACTTTTCAATTTTTAATATTGGATAGAGACAGTCAGTTAACAATATCCCTGTTATATCCTTCCCTGAGAAGGATATAAAACCTATATTAAACTTCTTGAAGAGGTTGCTAAAAACCCCCTTTTGGCAACCTCTTCCACCGGTCCATATGGCATACAATTGGCAACAGTGTTCAGCCTCTTCTGGTAACCTCTTTCCAACTCAGTTTAGACAACTAATTGCCCGCTGGGATGGTTTTATCAAAAATCAAAAAAAGTGAGAAAAAGCTGCAACCGATTAACTTAACTTTTTTGCTACAACCCTTGGTACTCAACTCTTCTTTGAGAGTTGACTGGAGAACTATTATCCATTCCATGCACCTCTGGAGTTTTCCCTGCTGGGGGTGATTCATGGATACGATAGGTAGGTATCTGGAGTAACAAGCATGTTTACATTGCAAAAACATGTAATGCTTGTAACTCTAGATGCCTGTGTTTTGAGGAATTAGTTTATCATGGACTTCGGTTGGCAAAGTATATGTGTATGTTACTTTAGAATAGATGAAAATGAGGAGGTGATTTATTTTCCAAATATATAATTTATACCTCAGCTTAGTAGTGCCCTCTAACTCCTTGCCTAGGCTAAGTACACTAGACTTAGTTTTTAGTTGGTTAGGTAGGCCTAAAAAATAAACTAAATGTTGTGAGTGGTTAGTGTTCTGCAAAATAATTCTATAAACTGTGATCCATTTAACGATTCTATTGCTTCTCTTGGCCTCACTCATTATGATCATTAGACATCTCTCATCTCTCATCCAATTAATCTCACTCAGAGCGCTTTGGCTCCTTTATATTGTTGTGAACGAGTTTAGATGAATGTGGTTACGCGTAATGTGAATCCTAGTAGAGATTGTGAGTATGATGAATTTTATGTATTACATTTGCTAGTTGCCTTCTCGTTGTAACTGGCCCCGTATACGATAGGAGAAGTGGCTTTCAACACAGCAGATCAGATTGACAATTAACACTTGCTGGAATCTAACTGTTCCTTTATTAATCGTCGGATTTGAGTAAACTATGATGCTGCGTGTAAAAACTGTAAATAATGACAATAGTTGATAATAATGGATAATATGTGTTATGCAATTAATTGTGAGGTACATCAAATGCTGAGTATAATAAGTATAAAGGTCTGAACATCAAATATGATAAAGGATTAATATCTGTCGGCGGAGATGAAGACAAACCTCTGTAGTCTCTTGTATACGTTGTCAGTAGTATTCTTTGGTAGCTTGTTTGATATGACAAACGGATAGATAAAATGACAGCGATCTGTGTCAAGTGAGCACTGTTTAGTAAACTGAATTCTAGATGAGTAAGTCAGTGCTTTTTATATGGTGGTTGTTGTTACTGTACCAGGATTATTGAATCATCAAAAATAATAGAAAAGGTAAAAATAGGGCTTGATAGTGTCACAATGTTTGGAAAATGATTCACGCTGGACAACGAGACCCAAAAACAAGGATAACATAACCGGACACACGGAGGCAGCCACCACACTGCAACAGCTGTGGTCACACAAAGGATTGCAAATCACCCAGAGATGTGAGGACAGTAATGAATCAACATGTTTTGCAATTGGGAATCAAAACACTAAAATAAAGCTGTTTCGCTGTTTTGTGGTAAATGTAAATAAAAGGTGAATAATCATGTAAGGGAACAGATACTTGTTTACACTCGTGTACAAGAGAAGACAACTACAAAGCATCACAAATATGTTCAACAGCATGAATGAGAAGCCCTAGTTCATACATGAATGAACATGGATGATTAGGGAGAGTGAGTGAGGTATTAATAGCAAGTAAAGAGTTTAGCTCGGGGACTCTTGATCCACCGAGAGAGCTGGGCACAACAAAAATATTAATTGGAGCTGAAATATGTGGCAGCAGGACCCAGATATCTAGCCACATATTCAGTATTAGATAGTATTATAAAACCACCAGAAAATAACAACAAAAACAGCAACAAACAACAACAAACAACAACAAACAATAACAAACAACAACAACATGATTGCGTGATTGTGCTTGCGAGTTAATATCTTGTTCTGTTTATATTTGTATATGTTTTCTATCATGACGTTGTCTCTCACCCATGTTTTTGTCTATCTCTAGGTTCGATGTCACCGTAACAGGACAGGTCGATCAGGATTAAATTACTTTGATGGTTGTCGATTCAGAGGTAGAATAGTGTAATTCGGTGAGTTGTATATTTATATGAATTGAGCATCTGCCATTAACTAGTTGTTAGTGTACACCCCAAACTGCACCATTTCAAGTGTATCAATATAGATGCAGTCGTGTATGAACAACTGTTTAAATTATCAGTAGCAAGGAAGAAAACCAGTTTGTCTACGACATGGGAAATTAGTCAATTATGCTTTGATTCAAAGATCAATAGCTGGCTACTGCCAAGAGAAAAAAAAATAAATAAATATACACAGCACAGCTTCAGATGTTATGAAGTAGAGTCAGTGATAAGTGCTTATAATCAGTTAGGCAAAGCAGCTAGAATCATTAGAAAAGTTTATGGATGCAATGTTTATATGAATGTTTGGCAGTTTTGGTGGTTGATATTGTCCTTAATAGCACCGTGTCTGGTATTGTGAGACTCGGCAAGTTAAAGCTAGAACCGATCTTGGTCTATAGCGGCACTACCAGAAAGCATACGAAAGTAAATTTTTTGGTCTGCATTAACACGTCTTTGTGCAAGGGTGTCCCAATTAAATTGTGTCATGAGCTCAGTAATATGGTCTCGTTTTCTCTTACAGTGTGTCCACCTGAAGGCCTTTCTATTTATACCTTCTATGATATAGATGTTTTTTAATTTAAATGGAGACCAGGTGTGGGTCGCAAATTCTAATATAGGGCGACAGACTGTTTTATAAGCTATGGCTCTGGTTTCACTTTTAGCCTTTTCTAGACAGCGCATCAGCATGGGTAATGATTTATTAGCTTTTGAGCACATGTTTATTATATGTTGATGAATGACAGTTTATTGTCAATCGTGACACCAAGGTATAGTACTTTGTCAACACATTGTAAGGGGTCATTATTCATGCTGTATTGTGACACCAGAGGATTTACAGTGGAGCGTTGAATTGTCATATGCTCAAACTTTTTTATATTGAACTTCATCTGGGAACTGTCTGCCCAAGTTATAAGATGGTCTTGGTCATTCTGAAATAAACTAGAATCAGCAGCTGTTGTGATTGGTTTGTACAACAAGGAATCATCTGCATATAGTTTGAGCATGCTGTTGGCTACCGCAGAGTACATATCATTTATGTACACATTAAATAACAATGGTCCTAATACACTGCCTTGGGGCACTCCTGAGGTCACATGTCTGGTGGCCGATTTGACATTATTGACACAAACTGAGAGTTTTGACAGTTTCATCGGCTATTCCGATATTCAGCAGTTTAACCAGTAGTTTTTGGTGAGACACAACGTCAAAGGCCTTTGAAAAGTCCAAGACAGCGAGACCAACCGGTATCATTTCGTCAAAAAAATCTATAAATTCGCTCACAGTATTCAACAACTGAGTATCGCAGCCATGATTTGTCCTGAAACCATGTTGATGTGGGTAAAAAAGGTCATTTGATTCTAGGAAACAGTTAATATTATTTGAAATGATATGCTCAAAGATTTTCGATATTATAGAAGTGAGTGATATTGGCTTGAAATTCAGCGGGTCTGTACGACTTCCTTTCTTGAAGATCGGTATTATGTTGGCTGTTTTCCAGTCTTGTGGTGTCTGGGAAGTATCGTAGAAATACTGAAAAACCTTTGTCAGGGGCTCATATATGTACTGAGCTAGATATTTTAGAAGTGCAGGGGAAAGCTCATCCGGGCCAGCACCTTTTCGTGGATCGAGTTTGGTGAGCTGTGTTAGGACTCCCCAAGGATCGAACTGTATAGGAGATGATTTAGTTCGAGGGGGGGGCACGCAGGGAGGGATATTACCATCATCAATAGAAAACACAGAAGCAAAGGAGTCCGCAAAAGATTCAGCTATAGCAGTATTGTTGTTAGGGGGGATGTTGTCTAGTTGGCGTACAGTATTTGAGCTGCCCTTTTTACTTGCTATGAACCGATAAAGAGGTTTTGAATCACCCTGCTCTAAGGTATTGCATATGTGTTGGTTTATATAATTATTATAGTCCCGGTTACACAGTTTCCTGCAGTACCGGGACTGGGTGGCATGTTTTAAAATGTTGTGCGGGGTGCGATCTTTAAGGCAAGCTGGGTGGAGGACTTTTCTTTTTCTGATCTCCCTTTTAGTTTCTTGCGATATCCAAAGTTCTGATTTTTTCTTTCAAAATTTGTATGGGATATTGGAATGTGCTACCTGAAGTATTCCAGATTTGAGATTATACCATAATTGTTCAGCGCCACATTTCTTAGAGATATCTGAGGTGATTTTACAATGTAGGGAGTAACAGTCCATGGTGATGTTCGTTATGTCTGCCTTTTCCAACTGCCAATATGGTTTCGGTTTGGTTAAGGATGCTGTCCTTTTAATAACATTATCCCCTAACACATTGAAATTGATAATAAAATGGTCAGAGCAGGATGACTCAACTCGGGGGTTAGTGGTAGCTACTTTGGTAACAACTAGGTCCAGCGTATTACCTTTGTCGTGAGTAGGTTTATTGATAACCTGAGAAAGATTATTCGAAATTATAAAATCTACGAACAATTGATGCAAGTTTGTTTCTCTTGTTGTTTTAAGAACAGGCCTGTTACTATCATTCCAGTCGATGTCAGGTAGGTTAAAATCCCCAACCATAACAATGTTCGGATTGGTTTGATCATAGTACCAATTTACTATATCTTCTACTTGTTTTATACAGGGCCTACGGTAATAGCATGCAATAGTGAAAGAGTATCCACAGATTGATAAATCAAGGGCAATGATTTCCCCAGGGTGGGAGACATTGATTCTACTAACAACAAAGGGACAATTATTGGATAAGGACTACACCTCGACGTCCGAGTCGGTCAATTCGATCACGTCTGTACAGGGTGTAGTCTCTGGTTAACTCATTATCGAAAACTGATGAATCTAGCTTTGTTTCACATAAGCAAAAGATATCTGGCGATTGCTGATCTAATAGCAAGGAAAGTTCATGTATTTTACCCCTGATACCATTACAATTCCAAGATATTACTTTTAACTCTTTTTGTCATGCCATGATAGTTGAGTTGGACAGGTTAATTAGCAGTTAAGTGGTGAGTATGACTTGTAAATATTTAATGGCCAGCTGTGTTTTATCAGTTGTGGTATTAGTCTCGCTAGGGTCTCGAAGACTAGATTAGACTAGAGGGTACATGTATATGTGGTACAGGTGGTCTTTCTAATAGGAGGAATGATGATGATGTTTTAAGAGATGTTTCCAATAGTTTGTCCATTATTCAAAAACTCCACTTCAAGAGTAAGTGGAAGGGAAGATTTTGTCAAAAGTTGGTGTGACTAGCTGACGAAGGACTGGAAATAATTGGAAGACAAAAGTTATATATGTTAACCATTTGCAATGTTAGTGCATCTAATTCACTGTGGTGTGTGTTCACTGAAGAGCACAGTTGTCCTTACAGTTGATAAACCCAACTCATCATTGTGTCCTATCGTACATTCATCCCTATAGTCGGAAGATCTAGGGCTAAATGATGCACTCTGATCGCAGACACCGATATGATTGAGGTTGAACATCTTTTTCTTATTTCGCATAAAATCGTGTTGACAATGTTGAGAGACCACACTTGATTGTAGATCAAGGTTGACCTGATTTGCTTGCATTTAAGTTATTCCCCTTCGGCTGGTGAGTCGGCTGTGGCTTGATAATCCAAATGCAGGTAAATTGGATCGTATTTTATCTAATGGACGGTTTTCCAAATGATATTCCAGGTCAGTAAGCTCCTATTGGTATCTAGGCTGGGAATCACTGTGTTGTTGGGGTGACGGCTCCTGAATATCAGTCTGGAGTAATGGCTACCGTAGGATTTCTGCCTGTTAGTATAATACTTCAAACTCCCGAAGCTTCCAGCATCAGGAGAGATAACTCAAAATTAATAAACACCCAAAATAATGGAGATTAAATACTGTTTTTTGTCATTCTCAATCCTGCTTGCCACTTATGAGGTTCCCAAAATCCCTAATTTTATCTGTTCTAGGTACTATTTTAAGCCTGAATCACCCGAACAACATAGCATTTTTACAAACTCAGGGGAGTCAACTGACCAGAAAACTATTTGATAATGCGATCAGTTCGCAAAGAGATTGCATGTTGCCAAATACCAAGCTTTTGTCATGGTGTATGCTTATCATATCATAGATATTGTCCATCTTCATAATGCAATGATCTGTGCAATGTGAAATGGGCTAGGGGATTTATGTAGCTTTATCCATAACACTCTTTTTTCAGAAATCCAGAAGCCAAAGGTTATCTGATATTGTGTGCAAGGCCTCCGTCTGACTTGTAGAGATTTTAAAAACAGAAGCATAGATTACGAGTTTCATCATGACGACTTAACTCAAAATTATAAGGACGATCAGGGTACAAGAAAGGTGTTTCGGCTCGTTGCAGAATCATTTCTCATCTCGGATTATACGACAGCTCCAGTATGGATAATTCATCAAGATACTACAGTTATACTGCTGACTATAGGATTATATGAATATCAGATGTACTTAGTAAATGATAAATCATGAACTCTATGACTCGTCTCCCAAAGATATGAAAGAAAAATCAGAATATTAATGATGTATAAGATCAGTCCGGAATTATTTCTACTCTTGGATTATGTAGCTGCTCCTAGATGGATAATTCTTCAAGATATTTCAGCTGTATCGGAATAACAAGAGATGACAATCCACTCAGACCTCTATGTCAGTACACCCGCACAGCTATGGTGAGTTTCGGCTTTAACCCCTTACACTTTCAATCCAAGCTAGCTTATTTGGCTTTCCATAATTTTTTGTATTGGAACAGTAAAACAAATGCAAAAAAATTACTGAAGCTGCAAAATGCAAATAACAGGGTACGCATCTAACCAATAATGCATTGAAATATTGGAAACAAAATTGTAATCAACACAGCCATGAAGATAATATGTATAATGGAAAGACGCATTGAATATTCCATAAGAAAACTACACAAAAACTGGACCATGAACATAAAATAGCCTGTGAGCCAGCATGAGTGTAAACATAATATATATATATATAGGGAGACACTATGACATAATCCTGCGTAGAGTGTTTCTCACAAAACTCTTGACAATCTTAAAACATTTGGTAACTCTTCTCTTTATACCATGCTGAACTCCACGCGTAGCTGATATCTTGGTAGTAGACTGAGAGCGTTTCTCAAAGACTCATAATTTATCACTAGAAGTATCACACGGAATTTGAGAGCTTTCCTGCTGCATACATGGAGCTGGCTCAGGTTTTATTTCCTCATCAGTTTCGCAATTCGTTTCTCCTGATTCTGAAATAAGGTTAAAGTTTGCCCTCCATCACTGCTATAGTATGTTTGTTTATCGATTTTACTACCTCTGGTTCAAAGATTGACAGACCCATTCTAGTAGTCATTGTTTAAGAGTTCATGATTAAAGCTTGGCAAAAGGGCGCACATTTTCGTTATCCTTCTTCCATGTGACAGAAATTACCAGCTCTAATTAAATGTGTAAAAGTTTCTCACTCACCCTGAGGAACTGTAAGGGTATCATTCTGTTGCTCCTGTATTTTACTCTCCAACCCATCTTCAGAATATACGATTTCAGCTCTGTAAAATAGAAGTTCACTCGTTATAAATCACTGTGTTCATTTGTTGTGGGGGGACAGCTCATTATACTGATGTTTCCCCCTTTTCAGATTTTCAACGTATATATTGTTCATAGGCATTAGTAATTGGCTGGTTGCTTCATAGTCATTATGATGAAAATGAGGATAAATGTTACCACTGTTTACTACAGATCATTTTGTGTGGTCAGCTCGGAAGTAAATATCAAATAGGGGAACAAAATGTATCATGGCCTGGATTCTCTCATGAGATAAGGCAACCGTAATATTATCATGAGTGTTTTCCATTAAACTGCATTGATGCCTTTTATTATCTCGCGGTTTGATTGAAAGTGATTGGCACATTGACAATTTGCGGTATGTTTTGCAAAATACTCAATAAACTTACACGAAATGGTCCTTTGAGATGGTCTGGTAGAATAGTGTCGAGAGTGACATATCTTGATTTTCTAGCTGCGTCAGTTCATTGGTGAACTCAAGGAGGCTTAGATTCAAAGGCGTTTCTAATTCATTGTCGAGATAATCAAAGCCTTCATCGTGCAGAGATGACCTGTTCATCAAATCATTCTCAACGCTTTGCCAAATGGATGTATCAAATACTCCAGTTCTAGAGAGTAGCACAGAAATAGCCAAATTATATATAGTGATCAAGAGCAGACAAATCAGTTGTCTATTTGTTATCAGTTCCCAATTTGGGACATATATCCATACGTGTCTTTTTGCAATTTGGATAGATTTGATTTGGGTACATGTTAGGAGAGGTATGCCTATCAGAGACAGCCAAATTACATCACTGATTAGACGCTTATTCAGCTCTAGTCTAAGTGCTCAGACTCCAAGGCGCAGGGAGTTACTTGCGCACAAACAAGAGGGAGAGGAGTTTGATAGCGTGCGCAAGTAACTCCCTGCGCCTTGGAGTCTGAGCACTTAGACTAATTCAGCTCACATCATACTATGTTCAATATTAGTATGATATAAAGATAGAAATGCAAGCTTTTGCCCGAAAAAGCGATTTTTTAGGGGTATAACTATAAGTTGTCTTCTTATTGTGAAAGTAAAGACAATCCTTAAACTTTTTATATCGTTTATTATTTATTGACAACTGTCATATTCCTATTGGCTGGGGATGAAAGCTTTCACAGTTCTAGTCAGTTGCATGCAGCTTTCTAGTGCACTGATCTACCTGAATTTGGGTCTCAGCTGTAGTATGATATAAAGAAATAATAAAATAAACACGAGTGACTAGTAGAACATCATTAAATACTCACCTTACATCATGTACCATATTTTGATCAGTCGGGATCTTCAATGACGAGACTTGATCATTAGTTTTAAGAGAATCTTCTACTAGCTGATTGAGGCTGTCGGTGAGCCGTGTAGTAAATAATGTGTCTGTAGTGAACTCTTCATCGCATGAGAAGGGAGACTCAGTGTCCAAGATGTCTGTGAGATCTGAGAATGTAAGAACTAATATGCTACATATCATAAATCGCTAGTGATGTCCCATTTTTAGTTGGAGCTTCTCAATAAAAATTAGCAAGACATCTCTTGTCATTGATTGATTGATTGATGAGTACTTTATTATCATTCAAAATACATTTGCAACAAATGACAATGTATATAGTGGATCTGATTTGACATAAATCGATAAAAATTACTTCAGTACGTTGGTTAGGAAAAAAATTGAAATAAAACAGGATTTGTCATGTCATAAGGTTCGTTATTTTTCTATCCGGTAGGGTTTCCTCTGCAAATTGCTCAATGAAGAGCTAAACATCTAGTACTGTTCTATTTTTCAATGGTTGTATGGCTCATTGGATTCAATACGATTCCATTATTGCAATTGTGAAATGCTTCAGCGTAGCAAAACTATTAACAAAGGCATAGTATTGGATAAATAACTCCCAAATAACAACATAACAAATAGCAAACTCCCTCAGATAAGGATATTTACCATCAGAGAATTCACACATCTGATCTTCATCCCGGAAACTTCCCTCCTCAGACCCGTATCCTGCATCTGATTCTGAAATCAAATATGTTTTGATAAGTTTCTAATAAAATTAATTAGTAATCATATATGGTTGAACTTATTGTATCGATGGCGATAAACCATGTCCGAGCAAGGGGTTAGAGACTCCTTGGTCTGAGCTTCTATCAATGTCTACATAACAGCTGATTTGGTATAGGATTTTGCCCCGCGTTGAAAACACCATGTTATGAAACGGTTCATTGACAAAATCAGCTGCTTCAATGATTCGTATCATCATCACGACAATAATGTGTTCTTGAAATTTAGACTCACCTTTCTGGCTTTTGCGGATAACTGCATCCTCTAAATCACTCATATCCTGCTGCTGGCCCTTGTGATCATCATCGATATCACTCCGCAACCTCGTGCTAACTACCTCACTACTACAATCATTGAAATGTGTGATATGTTATTTAACTCTCACTGATAAAGTCACCTAGTAGTATCACTGCTACTTGTACTACTTTCTCATTGTGTTGTTGTGCACTCAGAAGGCAGCGATTGCATCATCTTTGATAGCGTAACGCTGCTGATGACACATCATCTTTGGTTAAAATCTGATGGATTTTTTTGGAGTTCACAGACAGGGCATAAATATATCTTTTTTGATAAATGTGCGCTGGTGAATAATCTAAATAGTTAAAGCTTTCCCCTAGCCCAAACGAATTCAGGCCAAATCCCAAATATAAATGAATAATTGTAAACCATTACAAAAGAGTTGACAACTTGCCCACTATCAATTTAATAACAGCAGTAATGAGAATAACGAGTACACTTACATGGCAGTTCTGTACATTTCTTTTTGTTGATATTATTCGTTATATGAGCAGAAGTTCCCTCGATATCACTTAGAATTATTTATAGCTTTTGACAGAGAATAACAGAAACACAGCTTGTTCAGTCAGTCACTATTTTCTGATTGTTGCGCTCAACCTTCAGTCATCATTGTGCTAAATGTTTTGTCATGGCGCATCTCCTTCAATTGTCGGCCATTTCGAATGGAAATCATTATTGTTCATTATTATATAAGTTATCCTCTCGTTATGATTGTGATAGTCATAATAACTAGATATATGACATCATACAACTGCAGCAAGGAGTTATTTAAATAAACCATACTTTGTGATGCTAAAATTTTGACTTATATGCAGTGAACAGTGATCACACAAAAATGTGTGTAAAATGTAGGTGATCGATAGGGTGAGTGTGGCCAGCGGTTTTATGGGTTAAGGCGTAGGGCTTTTTATTTTATGTTGGTAAAGTTTGATAGAGGATTTGAAAGAACGATGACTCAAATTGTATGACAACACACGGATTTGGCTCTTCGGTATGCAGCTTGAATATGTAATCCTAATTAATGATTTTTTTTTTACACTTACTAGCACTAAAAAATCTCAATTTTTCAGTCTGTTGTAGAGAAGTTTCACCATTGTGAATTACAAATCAAAACTCCAACCAAAAATTACAAATAATTATAAAGATCTGGTGTAAGTTTTTTTCGGGTGCGATGATACAAAATACAGTAAGAAAATCCAACTTTCCTTCTCAGGACATTCGTCCAATATATTATTTCCTCACAAAACACCATCATCACAGAATCTTTGTTATCTTGTGCTAAACAAGATCAGAGATCTAGGTAGGGAATTCTATAAAACAAGTTGTTGTGTCCTCATATGCAGTGACCACTAATTAAGTCACGTGCTCATTTAGCATGCTGCCGATAGTATAAATAAGGCATGCCATCACAATTATAATTAGTTGATATATAGTTGATGTACAGTTGATATACAGTCATTTATAAGTCATTGACACAATGGTCACATAATAAATGTACACGCTCCAACAACAAATCAAACAGCTTGATTTATATACAACCAACAAAACACAAAATAAACATTGGCGACGAGGATAAAACTCGAAAAGATTGAGGTGGAGAAGGAGACTATGCCAAAGAGGGTGATAGATCCATAAACAGACGGTACGCAGCCAATCACAGACACAGACTAAGCGAAGAACAGAAGCCCATGACAGTGACTGAGACAGAAAAGACTATCAGAATAAGATAAGTTGATTTCCGATTACTTGTAGTACTAAATGTAAACCTTTACCCATTAGAAAATTTTCACTGAATAGCGCATATCAGATCATAAAAGATGAGTCTAGATATAGGACGCCCAGGTAATTTTGAGGTAGAAGGTGAGGCAAGTGTAGTAGCTACAGCTTGGTTGGCATGGATCGAGGAGTTCGATTGCTATGCTGATTGTAAGGGTTTGTTCAACCCCAGTGGAACTTCCGCTAAGGAAACAGCGCTTAGGAGACAACGCCAGGCATTGTTGTTGTTCTGTGGTGGACCACGTGTTCGGGAGGTGCTTAAGAATCATAACGATTCAATCGAGGAGGTTACTGAAAAATGTCAGCCCAATGATTATGATGGCACAATTCAAATCTTGAACGCGCATTTTTTGGTAAAACCAAATAAAAGGTTCATGCGTCATGTGTTTGGGCAAATGCGTCAGACTGCAGGTGAGACGATAGCCCAATATGTAGGTAGACTTAGAAAAGGATCTGTAGGCTGTGAGTACGTTCATGTTAATGACTCGATAGTTGATCAGATTGTTTCAGGCTGCTATTACGATGCTCTTAGAAAAAAGTTCATAGAAGCAGGGGAAACTCTTGACCTAGCAAGCTAATGAGTATTTCAGCATCACATGAAGCGGTGGAAATGCAAAATAGGGAAATGAGAAATGGTCAAAACCCTGGTGCTAGCGCTCATGCTAAAAGTAATGCTCATGAATTTCCCACTGCAACAGGTGGTGTCAACCGATTAGGCTCATTTGTTAGGCATGGAAATAGTGGCGGCAAGCCAAAACCCAGATATGAAAACTCCAATGGTGGTAAATCCTACAGAGGTACATCAAATCGTAAGTCAGCTGAATCATGCTATAGGTGTGGTTCTTCCAAGCATAGCGGTAGTGATACTAACTGCCCAGCTAAGGATAAGCAATGTAATAAATGCTCAAAAATAGGTCATTTTGCTATTGCGTGTAGGAGTGTTGAACCTAAGAAAAAGGTGCATTCTATATTGTCAGCTGGTAGTCAAAATGCTGATCAAGGTCAGGCAGCATTTCAGTGCGAAGCTATCAGGCCGAAGTTTAATCTAGACAAGCTTGAAATCAGAGTAGGAAACATTCCGCTTGATGTGCTTGTAGATGCTGGCTCACAGAGCAATGTGATTAGTAAAGACACATTTGATTTACTTGTGTCAAGAGGTCTTAGAGCCAAAGTAGAGCCAACAGACCTGGAACTGTTTCCGTATACTGCTGATAAGCCCTTAGACTTGTTCGGATGCTTCAATGCGGAACTAGAAGCAGGAAATCAGCGGGCAACAGCTGAAATCATAATTATTAATGATAGGGATCAGACATCGTTGTTGAGTAATGTGCATCTCATGCACTAAAACTAATCAAAATAGGCTACAACGTAGGAGTAAATAGCTTAGATTCTAATACCAGTAATGTCAGTAATTACGGTAGTCTGCTGGATAACTATAAGAATTTATTTTCAGGCGTAGGTAAATTCAAAGGCCCAGATATAAAAATAGGAATAGATCCTAATGTAGCTCCAGTGTGTCAACCATATAATCGCGTTCCATTCGCACTGAGGAGTAAAGTAGAGGCTAAACTAGAACAGCTAGTTAAATCAGATATCATAGAGGTAGTAGCAAAGCCTACACAGTGGATTTCACCTTTGATTTCTGTACCTAAGGCTAATGGTGATATTAGGCTATGTGTTGATATGCGTAGGGCAAACCAGGCAATTATTAGGGAAAGATATCCCATGCCGATGATGATTTATTACAGGATATGAATGGCAGCAAGGTTTTCAGCAAGTTAGACATGAAGGAAGGTTTCACGCAATTTGCGCTGCATCCCGTTTCAAGGGATATCACAACATTCAGTTGTCACATTGGCTTATACCGATATAAGAGGTTATTTTATGGTTGCTCTATGGCTCCAGAGAAATTTTATGCAGAGATTCATAGATTGATTCAAGGCATTCCAGGTGTAGCAAACCTCGCTGATGATATTATTATACATGGCTCAGACAGAGCTGAGCATGATGCTAGATTGATACAGGTTCTGGACAGGCTCAAATCAACAGGATTGACACTCAACAGGCAGAAGTGTACATTTGGTGTTGATGAGTTAGAATTTGTAGGTCATAAACTATCAGCAAAGGGCATCGATCCGATGGCTGGTAAAGTTGATGCTATAGTAAACGCTAAGGAACCAACATGCATAGAGGAGTTGCGTTCTTTCTTAGGATTAGCTAATTATTGTAGCAAGTTCATACCAGATTTCTCGACCAAGACAGAACCACTGCGCAGACTGAAAAAGCAGCCAGCAGATGGCAAGCAGAAAGGTGTCAAAGAAAAATTTGTTCTCAACCAGGAGCAGATAGTAGCGTTTGAGAAAGTGAAGAAAAGTCTAGCCAGTAGTGAGACTTTAGGTTATTTTGATCTCAAATATCCGACTAAGGTGGTAGCTGATGCAAGTCCTTTTGGTTTAGGTGCTGTTCTTATCCAGGATCAGGAGGATGGACCACGGGTTATTAGCTATGCATCGAGAAGCTTGAGTGATGTTGAATCTAGATACCATCAGACTGAAAGGGAAGCTCTAAGTTTGGTGTGGGCATGTGAAAGATTCAAGCCATATTTGATAGGCAATAAGTTCGATTTGGTTACAGACCATGAGCCACTGAAGGTTATTTATGGTCCGCGTTCAAAACCATGTGCTAGGATTGAACGCTGGGTGTTACGTCTTATGCCATATGATTACACTGTAGTTTATTTGCCAGGTAGCAAAAACGTAGCAGACCCTCTCTCAAGGCTCTCAGCAAGTAAAGTTTGTGATTTGTCTCTCGCAAACAAGGCTGAAGCATATGTTAGATTTGTAGCTTTAAATTCTGTACCTAGAGCTATGACCGCTAAAGAGATAGAGAAAATTTCTTTAGACGACGAGGAATTATCCATTGTTAGGAAATGCATAAATTCAAATAATTTTGGTATATCAAAGTCCTATAAGCTAATTAGTGGTGAATTGTGTGTGATAGGAAACCTAGTATTGAGAGGCAGCAGAATAGTCATACCCTCTCAACTCAGACCACATGTTTTAAATTTGGCTCATACAGGACATCTAGGGATTGTTGGTACTAAGAGGAATTTGAGGACTAAGGTTTGGTGGCCAAACATTGATAGCGATGTAGACAAACACATCACAGCATGTCATGAGTGTCAATTAGTAGGTAAACCAAGTTCTCCGGAACCCATGTTGAGTTCTGACCTCCCAACAGCGCCATGGAAGGAAGTTGCGGTAGATCATTTTGGTCCATTTGGTCATTCTAGCCAGTACTTGCTTGTTGTTATTGACTATTATAGTAGGTATTTTGAGTGCATTCCGGTGAAATCGACCAGTGCTGCAACCACACTAAAGGCAATGACTTTATAATCAGGCAATGACAAAGGCATTTATAATCTTTGCTAAAGGCATAAGATGAAGTTTTTCAAACTCATGGAATCCCACAGTACTTGAAAAGTGATTCAGGACCAGCTTTCATCTCAGAGGATTTTAGGAAATTCTGTGAGAATTTGGCAATTAAACACGGCAGGGGTACACCTAAGTGGCCTCAAGGTAATGGTCTTGTTGAATCATCGATGAAGTCCATAAAGAAAAGGCTTCAAATAGCCGTGACTACAGGAAAAGATTGGGAGAGTGAGCTCCACAAGTATTTATTTTCTTATAGAAATACACCCCATCTGCGACTGGTAAGAGTCCAGCAGAATTATTATTTGGTCATAAGCTGCGTACCAAATTACCCATGTATAATAATGATAGTAAGTTAGATGATATTCAGGTCAGACAGCATGACGCTGAATATAAGGCTAAAGTAAAAGAATACACTGACCGTAAGCGCAAGGCTGCAAACTCTAGTATTTCTATCGGTGATGAAGTTTTACTCATCAGAGATCAAATTTCACAAAAAACTGACACCCGCTACTACAATGATATTTATTTTATTTATTTATTTATTTATTTTATAAATAAGACATTTATGTTGCTGTAATATTTTATGCTCGCTTTTTGTATGTAAAGTTTTCAGATAATTACTCATTCAAGTTTAACGAGGAAAAGAGGGATGTTGTGTCCTCATATGCAGTGACCACTAATTAAGTCACGTGCTCATTTAGCATGCTGCCGATAGTATAAATAAGACATGCCATCACAATTATAATTAGTTGATATATAGTTGATGTACAGTTGATATACAGTCATTTATAAGTCATTGACACAATGGTCACATAATAAATGTACACGCTCCAACAACAAATCAAACAGCTTGATTTATATACAACCAACAAAACACAAAATAAACACAAGTGATCAACTATTACTGTGTTGCTGCTTGACTCAGTCGGATATGCATATACATCACAGCTGTGTATGCATAAACTCGGATATGTATATACATATACATATACACATATGTATATATAAATATATATATATATATACATATATATATGTAAAAATGTTATGTGTATATGTATATGTATATGTATATACATATCCGAGTATATGCATACACAGCTGTGATGTATTTGCATACACAGCTGTGATGTATATGCATATCCAAGCTACGTGTATATATATATATATACACACATTTGTGCAATAAAGTGTCATATATTATATATCCCACTATTGTACCCATAAAAACCCTGGACAATGAGTAATTCATATATATATATATATATATATATATATGTATATATATATATATATAGTGGCTATCAGTGTGAAGGGCATATCTTTGCATTGGAGTTGTCCGACCATGTCAGGCTATTTTATCTACCATTAGTTACTATTGGGTTAAGGCACAGCCAGCCCTTAAAAGCGTTCGGGATGGCGGTCGCGGTCGTTACGGGGGTGGGTGGGAAGCTAGGAAACTCTTTAACGACCGCGACCGCCATCCCGAACGCTTTTAAGGGCTGGCTGTGGGTTAAGGATGCCCAACATGATTATTTAAGAGGATTTAAGACATGATTTTTTTGTGGGTCATATAAAATGACTCCTTATTTTTGAGTGACACTTTGTTGCGGCCAAATACACACAGATGACACTTAAAAGCACAGATTTGACTCATTTGGATATGCATTTACATCACAGCTGTGTATGCATATACTCGGATATATATATATATATATACGTAGCTCAGATATGCATATACATCACAGCTGTGTATGCATATACTCGGATATATATATATGCATATACACATACGTTTATACAAATATATATATATATACGTAGCTCGGATATGCATATACATCACAGCTGTGTATGCGTATACTCCGATATGTATATACATAAACATATACACATATATTTGTACATATATATATATATATATATATATACACAGCTCGGATATGCATATACAGCACAGCTGCTGTGCTCACAAGCACAAACCTGCAATATATGCTGGTCGGTGTGAGATAAAATGAGGGTAGTAGTATGAATAACGGCTATTTGTATAGAACCCAGTCTGAGCAACAAATCAACGTGTCTGGTCAGCCAGAGAAGACTTTTGAATTAATGAGCAGCAACAACCCCTTCGACAACGGTCAATTCGAAACAGTCAATTAAATGGAGTAACACTTGCAGGTGCGCTGCAGAATCTTGAGAATCTTGAGCTGTCTGGGGGGACCCGGATAGGTCAAAGCTGATCATTTCATAAATAGAGGTTACGATAATTATCTCTACAGAAAAAAATAATGTGTAAACACCATAAAAATAAGAGTAAATATAACTAATATTGACATGCAATGTGGACGTCAGTTATTGCATTTATCATCTCTAAGAGCCCAGAATCGGCAGAAAAAGTTTGGGCATAGTAAAGGCTGTAAGATTTGCATAACATTAATCTATGTGTCCCAAAACCTAGCTTCATCATTACTTATCATAGTTTGCATGTGCAACTTACAGCGCAGCCGCAGATCTATTCTGCCTTATGTAATGACAAAACATTTTGCAGTAAACACTGACAACTAGCAAACCAAGCTGAGCCCACTAGTTGTGTTCTGACACACCTAGGGATCACTTTGCAGAACTCAATGAAGATGGTGGTGTTTAGATCCGGCTTAACTAAAAAATAATAGTTATTACTTGCAGTAGGGGTTTTTTGCATTGAATAGTAGTGCTGACCGCTGAGGGTGAATGACTGTACTGTACCGTAATACCTTACCTATAAGTCACCAGACTTATAAGTGAATCACCCCCCTCAGAAAAAATAAAAATGCTCCAGTTATAAGACACCCCACAGCTATAAGCCACCCCACAGCTATAAGACACCATGTCTTATAAGTGAATCATATCAGTAGTTGATGTTTGGAAGCTCTCCATCTTTGAATCAAGCGTCTATTAATGTTCAATTCCCTTGCAGTCTTGTCAAGGTTGTTATTCTTTTCAACTGTTCTCAATACTTTCAGTTTCTGCTGAATGGTGTATGAGGTTCTTGGCATGTTTTATTTATTTTGAAAGACTGTGAGAGAGATATGATATGCTGATTGTTGAAAAATTTGAATTTTGTGGCACATATTCACTCACTACAAATGAGTAGTTTTGGGAAAAAAACTGCCCTCAGTGGGTTTTGAATTAGCAACTTCATGCTTACAAGTTGCACACTTTACTACTGAGCTATTCAGCTTTGGTGATTGTAAGAGATTTTAGTCCAAGTTAAGTATAAAAATTCTTCAAATGATAGTCGCGTCTATATGCTACTCTCTTACAGCCACCTTCACTTATAAATCGCGCGATCTATAGGTCAGGGATTACGGTATTATCACTAACCTAACCTGAGTAATCCCACCCTGCAATGCAACTTACCAAGTTCGAGTAAAAATCATCGTTCCTGGTGTTACACTGCTGTGTGGGATTCCAAATTACTTGGTCTTCAACACCTGTCTGGACTTGCAAACTACAGCAACCAACAAAAAGTGACTCCATCTTTCACTCGAGATTTTAGCGGTATGGTTGCTCAGTCTAATAGGATGAAGTTATGAAGCCACATGAGAAGCTATCGGTTGTATCGTGTTCTCTCTCACAGACAGTAACCCCCCCCCCCTCCACCTTCCAATGAGTATGTATAGGTATCTTAGAATAACTGGATACTCTATAGATCAGACCCAGTATTATATTTGTGTTTTTCTGTTTAATGCGGACTGCGGAGTCTCCCAACATACTTGGTCGAAAGATAATCTCTCACTTGATACAGTCACAAGGTGACAGCTTGAACTTTAAATTAATCAAGAATTAGTCAAGACTGAAGTCATAATAACCTGCTGAAAACTTGAATGTGTTCATACCCATAATTAATTGATCAGATAGCGATTAAAGCAAGCCGCGAAAATAGGTGTAGGTTTGACACCAGCAGTATTAAAAACAGAGGTAGTCTGATGAAATGAGACTAAGGGATAAATAACTATTCTAACCGGGATTAAAGCAAAATGACTGTATGTTAGAGAGTTTAAACTGCAACATAGATAACCACTCTTACAGTTTTGTTTCGCTTATTTGACAGGCTATTAAGTTCAGGCCGTTTAACTTATTACACAGCAGTCTGCAGTCAAAACTTGAACAAGGAAGTTAGTAACGAGCAGTGGAGATTTAGATAGAACTACACACAGAGAGTTTACTGGACACAACTCTTGAGAAACAACAGGTCAGTGGTATGCTATGCAATACTATTCATCATTTAGTACCAGATGTTAAAATTTTGAATACATGTATCCTAATGTTGTTTTACACAGGTCAAGCTCACAGTGGGCTTTCTACCAATAAAATCTGGTGTTATAACAACAGTTTGCTGCAAGTGTGAATCAAAACAGTCTTCTCATTTTTTTCTCTTGTTCGCTGCCCCATCCTAGATCAAATTTGATCTAGTTTGTAAGCGGCTGAGTTTTCCCCCTCTATTGACATGAGTCTGTCGCTGGCAAAGTGGACTGAACATGATTTAGAGTCTAGACCCTTCCCTGGAAACAGTGATAAAGTTTCGACTGTAGTAAACAAAAGCCATTTCGATTCTAAGGAGGTTATGGATGGTGATGTGCGCCTCCCACAAATCTCTTACACCCTTTGGCAAGCAAACATACCTTGGGGGTGGGCAAGACAGGCTCGACTTGATATTTTAGATTTAGGTTTTGTTAAAGCAATATTATTATGTTGATCGTTTGCTCATGTTTTAGGGCTCCACCAGGTAGCACAACATCACACAAGAGAAATGGCCGTCTCCGTAGCAGAAGATACAACCCACCTGGTAACATGTGGTAACTGCCTTGAGGAAGAGGGGTTTATCCTTAACCCGATGTTTTTACCATGTACTCATGTCTGCTGTGAGACTTGTCTGAGGAGGCAACTCAAGAAGACTGATGAAATCTTATATCATCTTATATAACAGATTCCTCCAAAAATAACAGTCCAATAACGCTCTGATTTAGATTCATTTCAACGACAACAATATTTCAGATTGTCTATTTTCAAACAAATTCAGCTTAGAAAGCTTGATAATTAACCCTATGGGTCTGTAGCTAACTGTAAAACATTCTTTCACCTAGTTTCGCCCTGCCCAAGATGGTTGGCCATGTAGTGTTTGTGGGATTAATGTTGGGATAGTTGAGGTGGGTGGTCTGGAGGGATAATGGTGGTGTATTGAGTGGCTTGATGGTCTAAGCGTGATCGGTGGCAAGATTGCGTTGGGCAGATGGGTAAGAGATGGTAATTCTTATAATATCCTCAACTTGCAATTGCAATATTAATCAAGTAATCAATATGATTTATGCACAAGATGTTATGATTTGTAGAAACAAGTTCAAAGTGGTGATAGACAACCTTCCCTCAGCATTAGAGAATGTCCATCCAGCTACATTCTGTGAGCCTTGTGAGAAAAGTGGAAAACTCAAGATGACAGCTAACACTTACTGTCTGACCTGTGAACATAAGTACTGTGCTGCTCATCAGAAGGTAAGTACTAATCGAGAACCTGTGGCTGTGTGTCTGTTAGGCAATTCTGAGAACTAATCTTGTAATTTGAACGGCATTATAAGCGAGAGCTATGCTGTGTTTTTATATAATAAACAGTGTAAGCTGTATAATTCGAATCCTGTTGATATGAAATTCCTGTTAATTCAGACACCTGAGGTTGGTCCCAGCTCAGCCAATGGTTTGTACACCCTGTTAATTCTAAGTTGTAATTGTGATTCAAAGTTGTGCTCGCTGACCAAAGTAGAAAGTAACTCCATTTTCAGAGATTCGCTTTTGTCAAATCAGACAAAGGAAGTGATCATGATTTTGGATTTAGCACTCGTTAACAAAGCTGTCGACCCTGCTTACCAATTTAGCGGTTACTACTGTTCACTCGGTCATCACTCATCAGTGTTCTATTTCTATTATAACTTGCATAGCACAACACTACAAAAAAAAATTTCATCATGTCGAGAAGAAAGTCTGTTTTACAAATACGCAACACATTCGTTGAACATTCCCGCGAGCTGGCATTTTAGTAATTAGAACAATTCATAATTAGAAACAATTTTTCGGGTCCGCTGGAGTCTGAATGAATGACTTATACTGTGATAAATAAATAACTCTGGTGATAGCTAAGTGTAAATGGAGGAAGAAACCATCACTATATGTAATAAATATTTGAATACTTGTGTCATTACAGCTCCACGTTGAGCTAAACTGGCATCATGAGACATAATATATAAAGGAGTACATGAGATCGTCCTCCACAGTAGAGCGGCAGAAGTTCTGTGAGACCCACAAAGATCAAGTTATCTCCCTTGGCTGTTCATAGTGTTTGAAGGTTTACTGTGTCGAATGTGTGTCTTCTGTTGGCCTTTGCCAGAATGGTGAGTGACAACTCGAACATGAGACCTGTGATATATTAACCATATCCCAAAAGAATGTTTGAGACATTGCACCCTTCTGGGTTAGTTGTCTCCTCATTGAAACTGAGGAGGTAACTCCTTGCGCACTTATCAATCTTTTTCAGGGGTGTATTTTTATTTTGTTTGGTTTATTGCGAATTCATAGTGGAATGGACTGCTTTTGCCGTAACACTACCGAAAAAATATCTTCCTAACAATTTTTAAATAATGAATAGGTTAAATGAGAAGATTTTGAGCGAAGATTGGAATACGCTAAAAACACCTAGTAAAAGACCCTAACATCGAAACTTAGACAAACATGACTGTGACCTAGACCTAGAGTGTTTTATCCTCTATCACAACCATTTTTTACAGACCAAGGCGAAGTCTGGTTCTTACTAAAAAAGCAAATTGGAACTTCTTTACCGAAAGAAATTGTCCAAACCCACTGTAGAAATCCAGTTTGTAGCTCAGCACTGAACAGTAGAAGGATGACAAGACAGGCAGAAGTGTTTAAGTACTCTTGACCTTAACTTCCCAGAATTCTTCCCCAATCACCAAAACACTGTATAAGAGTGGGCAATCCACCACATTATTGCTTTTCGAGCAAATACATTTTGTTTCTATACTTCCTCTAGGCTCTAACCACAAGCTCATGTCTCTAAAAGAGCTCTCAGCTGAGGTGAAGAGATTACTGGAGCCTAAGAAGAAGGAATGTGAGGAGTTGTTTGATAAATGGTCAGCTGTGATGAAGGAGGCAGTGATCACTCTGTCTAACTGGGATACAGAAACTGAGGAAGGAGTCAAAGTTATTGATGACACTGAGGAGAAACAGGTTGGGTGACCACTGCGGTATTAAGAAAATAATACAGACTGATTATTTCTTGGTTCAACATAAGTAGGTATTGCAAGAGAATACAAAATGTTATAGATGAATTGGTAAGGTAGCAAAGTTTTACCAACTAATTCAACTGAGTTACGCTTCAGGATATTTTATAGCTCAAACTTCAAAGTTGAAAAGCATCGAGGCATATAAACTGAGTTGGCTTGACCATGGACTTTATCACTGGTCCTCTGGTCCTCTGGTTTTCTACCACCAGACCATGGAATCCATCATCAGTCATATTTCTAAATTTACCTTCCAATTCCTTCTTTGTTCGCAGCAAGTCAACCTGTCCGATTAGAAAGGGAAGAAATATATATGCTTATAGCAGATATTACTTTCTCAATTAATAACTCTGATATTTGAATACTTGCTCAGATGGGTCACTTCTCTCTTATTGGTCAGAATATTATACTCTGACCAATGAGAGAGAAGTGACTCATCTGAGCAACGCATTTGGCGGGTACAGAAGCTGCACAGCTGCGATAACTTGGTTCATGCACATCTTCACCACAACAAACACAAACCACACACACACAAGGCTGCAACTCATCAAATCAACTGTCAGTGACCTGCTGTCTGTGGTCCCAGGGGGGTCTTTCAATTAAAAACAGCAATCCATCAACCTGTGAGTGCCCGATTCGAGAATGAGACTCCTTGCAGGTCAGAGTCACTCCCAGAGAGTTCAATGGAATTATGGTGTTCACTCTTTTTAATTAAACCTGTCTTGCTTGTGTGGGTCCCTGTCCCTGATTGGATACGTGAGTTTGTGTGTGTTTTACCCAAAACATACTGTGTGAAAAGATGTTTTATAAAACAAATATGTTTGCCGCTTGGTTTCACCATAACTGTAAACTGACAAGTCATTTCTTGAGCGGCTATCGCCATAATTTACGGTTGAAATATGCTAGTTTTGTTCTCTTTTAGGCTCTTGAGCTCAACTCAGTAAATATATGATTGACGCTTAATGTTTTAGAATAATGCCCATCTCATATTGAAGCCGAAATTCCGATGGATTGGATAATATTATTTTATTGGGATAAAAATCTCTATTTTTTATCTTAAATTGATCACCTTTCAGTTATGTTAACATCTTGTGCATTTGTGGTTACCTGGTGGTTTTTTCTTCCCTGAATATGCTAAGAAATTGAGAGTAAAATAAAGTGCATGGTGACCCTGACCCTGAGTTGACAATGACAATAATATTGATTGAACTTTGACTCGTTAGGCCCAGTAAGGATGAAGCCTCAGATCCCATCATTCCTGACAAAGCAGAGGGTGAAAAGTATGACCCTCACCAATGACCTCTCTGTGACCTCTGCTTCTGCCTCTATCCCTCAACATGTAGGGATAAATCTCAAACTATCCGATAAACTCTCCGCTGAGTAACCTTGCAGCCATCTGTTAAAGAAAACTAATAGTAAGCAGAAGTATGGTAGTTCAGTTCTATGTAAATCACAGAGTACTTACAGTGGATATGCCCGTTGTGTCCTACTGAGCATTTCTCCCTACAACTGTTAAATCTAAGGCTACATGATTAGAAGTGGAACGACCTCTTGAGGTTGGAGTTGAATTTCGGATATTCAGCCTCGGATTCAACCACAAACCGGATCGGATCGGATAGTTGTTATGTCTGATCCGAGATGATTACGTTTTAATCAACACTTACATTTCATCATGTATCTCACGTAAAATGACAAGGAAGGAAGCAGGGGCGTATATTCTAAAATTTTCACTCACTGACTATTTAGAGATGAGCATAATAATCGGGCGCAGCCCGATCCACACGCCGTAGGCGGGGAGGGTGTGGGTGTGTCAATACACCGGGCTTTTGATTGGCTTGTCCCAGCTCAAGGTCAAAAGTCAAACTCTGTATGTACCGTAATTCCTCACTTGTAAGACACCCCCCCCCCTTGGGTAAAGTAAAAACGCTCCAGTTATAAAGCACCCATTTGAAAAAAAAATCTGAGTAATTGGGATTCAAACCCACAACATTCTTAATAAGCAGTGATTACCAGGCAGAGCTCTACACACTGAGCTATTCAGCCTGGCTTGCATAGACTTAGATTGACGGATATCTGTGTTCCGTGATTGCTAATATACGCCACTGGAAGGAAGTATACATGGTAGTAATTAAATTGGAGTTCAGATAAAATAATTGACTTTTGCTGAATGCACTCAGTGGTGATCAGTAGGCATTCAATACCTATCTCATTTTCATAGCTATCTATTGTTGCAGATTAAATTGATGGATGTGTTTTTTTTCTGCTGAAATTGATAGAAACATCTTTACTCACTTCGTTGTGAATAATTTGTTCCAATGTTGTTCCTCGTAAGAAAATGTCCAATTTGATGAACAACAAAGTTATCCACTTCTGCTTTTTCAAAGTAGGAGGACAATTCCTATCCTAATAATAGCAGCGAGTTTGGGACCATAGGCATCTGGGGTTACAAGCATGGACATTGGCAATGTATATATGCTTGTCACGCCAGATGCCCATGTTTGGGACATGGGAGCCGGGAGTTTGTTCCGACTCAGTGATAAGTAACACTAACACGACCGGGGTTCGAGTGATCTTGGCGAATTGAGTGACTACGCACAATAATGCTCATAGTCAAATGATTATTGCAAATACTCTGTTTATGTGATCTTTGAGGTGTTTGAGTGATAAGGTGATTCTTGCAATTATTATATCCAAGCAGATATCAAAATATTTAAATTAAGGTATAGGTTCAGCGAAGAGTCTATACGCTTAATCCGGATCCGAATCCTATCCGAGGTTGAATTTATGGACCGATCCGATTCGAGGTTGCCTAACCACCAAGCTCCTATCCTAGTCTCAGCTGTGAATCTTTCTCTTGTTGAGATGACGACTCCCGTATATCAGCCTGGTGTAATGGCTAACGCAGCATCGCTGCCTGTCAGTATACTTAAAACACCCAAGGCTGTTGGTGTCGAAAGAGATAGCTCATGTCTCCCAACATCAACACAAGTAGATGTTAGTCTGATGCCTACGTGTTTGTTTGAATCATGTACTGTAGGTTTAATAAGGATAAGGATTGTCCATATATCTGTCTTTTAGTTGCACTTTAACGCAATTTTTGTAAATTCTGCGGAGAAGGCCAAAAGGGTTTGAATGGTCAGGGCAAGGAGTTAACTCCTTGGTCAGGGTGTGTTGGTTGATCTTCTCATCTAATGATTGTTACCCACCTTTGGTGAATGTAGTGGAGGTGTCGGTCATCATGTCTATATCTATCCAAGTTTGATCAGGGAGTAAGGGATATACTCTCTCTGGTTTATATAATCAGGTTACAAGACACTAAAGTAATATATTTCTGGATTGTGAACAGACAATTCTCATTTATACATATTTTCACTGAACATTACAAAATCTCATTTATATAGCCGATTTTGGAGATTATACACTCTTTTTTTTTCGCCATTTTTAATCCTGCTTGCGTCCCATTAGTTCCCATAATTCTCTAATTTCCTCTTTTCAAGGTACCATTTCAACCCGGAATCACCCCAAAAACAAAGCATTATTGCAAACTTGGGTAGTCAGCTGACTAGAAAACTATTTGATACTGCAATCAGTTCGAGACGAGATTGCCAAATATGGTGTATATATGTGATGGTGTATGCACATCATATCATAGATATTGTCCAGCTTCCTCGTGTAATGATGGGTACAATACAATAAGAAACGAACTAGGCCATACAATGTAGTTCTTATCCACAACAATAAAGTTTAGTACACAAGTACTCTGAGTTAGTCATTTTGTTATGATTGAGAATCCCTCTATTTTTCAGGAAAAATCAGAAGCAGAAGGATATATATCTAATCAGATATAACTTGGTAGGCCTCTGTCTGACCTGTAGGGATTTCAAAATGGAAGCACAGCTTACGAGATTCATCATGATGACTTAACTCAAAATTATACAAACTATTAGGATCAAAGAAAGGTGTTTCGGCTTGTCGCGGAATCATTTCTAATCACGGATTATACGACAGCTCCGTATGGATTATTCATCAAGATACTGTTACACTGCTAACTATAATAGGAGTATATGAATAGCAGATGTACTTAGTACCTGATAAATCATGAGCTCTATATGACTCTCGTCTCCCAAAGATATGAAACAAAAATCAGGATATTAATGATGTATAAGATCAGTCCGGAATTATTTCTACTCTTGGATTATGTGGCTGCTCCTGGGTGGATTATTCTTCAAGATATTTCAGCTGTATCAGAATGAAAGAAAGATAACACTCTACTCAGTCCTCTATTGCAGTACATCCACACAAATATGGTGAGTTTTGGTTTTTGCCTCTCCTTCTTTCAATACAATATAGGTTAATGAACTTTCCATAATTTTTTGTATTGGAACAGTAAAATACATGCAAAAATGACTGAAGCTGCAAAATGCAATTAACAGGGTACACATCTAACCAATAATGCATTGAAATATTGGAAACAGAATTGTAATCAACACAGCATGAAGATATGTATAATGGAAAGACGCTATGAACATTTCATAAGAAAACTACACAAAAACTGGACCATGAACATAAAATAGCCTGTGAGCCAGTATGAGTGTAAGCATAAAAATATATATAGGGAGACACTATGAGATAATCCTGCGTATAGTGTTTCTCAAAAAACTCTTGGCAATCTTAAAACATTCGGTAACTCGTCTCTTTAAACCATGCTGAGCTTTGCGCGTAGCCGATAACTTGTTAGTAGCCTGAGAGCGTTTCTCACAGAGTCCTAATTTATCACTAGCTGTATCACACAGAATATGAGAGCTTTCATGCTGCACACATGTACCCGGTTCAGGTTTTATTTCGTCGTCAGTTTCGCTAATCATGTCTACTGAATCTGAAATCAGGTGAAGCATTTGTCAAAGTTTGCCCTCAATCACTGCTATACTCCATCAAGAGTTAGCCAGGGTAAGGAAATTTCTAATTTATTCATGATCTGTAGTACTCACCCTTGTTACATCTATTAATTGTGAATCTTGAATACTCTCGGTATTGAATGAGAGTGATGGCCATGGATGATGGTTAAGATTAACTAAGCAATATCAAGATTAGAATTATTTTCCTGTGTAGTTGAGAATTGCTGCTTTTACGCTTTTCTCCATTATTGTTCTTAGTCCCCAAAAAATAGCTTACAGGTAAATAAACTAACAGAATTATTTTAGCGAATTGTGAGTAGATAACTCGAAATTTGTACAGCCTATTGTATTGCATATATTTATTTGTTTAAAGAGGTTTTCTAGAAAGTTTACAGATAACAGAGTAGTTAAAAAGTAACTTGTTTGAATCCACAGATAAAATATATAAAAGTGGTTTATTGTGAATGGCACTTGAGTGAGATGGGGAAGTCTATTTTACACACCCATGCAAAAATCTTTATTCATTCAAAAGGATTTAAGGTAAATATGTACTACTTTCCCAGCCCCATATCAATCCTTGACCCATTTTAGTATGTAAGTTTATTGATTTCATTACCACCGCTTTAAAGTTCGACAGACCCAATCTAGTGGTCGTTATGTTTTCAGAGTTCATGATTTAAGCTTGGCAAATGGACAGCTAGTTTCATTAGAATTTACCAGATCCCATCAAATATGTAAAAGTTTCTCACTCACCCTGAGGAACTGTAAGGGTATTATTCTGTTGCTCCTGCATTTCACTCCCCGACCTATCTTCAGAATATACGATTTCAGCTCTGTAAAATTGAAATAGGCTAGTTGAACATCACTGTCTTCATTTGTTGTGGGCAGAGATATCTCATGATACTGAAGTTTCTCCCTTTTCAGATTTTCAATGTATGTATATTTCACAGGCTTTATTAATTGGGTGGTGGCTTCATAGGCATTACTATGAAAATTAGGATATTGTTGGTATCACTGTTTGCCACAGAAACTTTTTTGTGGTCAGCTCTACAGATCAGAATTACATATCAAATAGGGGAACTAAGTGTATCATAGCCTGGATTCTCTCATCAGATAAGGCAACCATAACATTATTTTGAGTGTTGTCCATTTAACTATATTGTGGTTTCTCTCGGTTTGAAAGTGGTTGACAATGTGCCAAATTGTTTTCCAAAATATTCATTGAAACTTACACAAAATGGTCATTTGAGATGGTCTGATAGAATAGTGTCGAGAGAGAAGTCTCTTGTTCATCCAGCTGTGTCAGTTCATTGGCGAACTCCAGGAGACTTAGATTCAGAGGAGTTTCCAATTCCTCCTCAGGATAATTAAAGCTGTCTTCATACAGAGATGACCTATTCGTTAAATCATTCTCGAAGCTCAGCCAAGTAGATGTATCAAATACCCCAGGACTAGAAAATATCACAAAAATAACCAAATTATATATAGTGATCAAGAGCAGACAAATCAGTTGTCTATTTGTTATCAGTTCCCATATATCCATGTGTGTCTTTTTGCTATTTGGATAGATTTGATTTGGGCTCATGTTTGGAGAGATATGTCTATCAGTGACAGCCAAATTATATCACTGATTTGACGCTTAGTCAGCTCACATCATACTATCAAAAATAGTATGATATAAAGAATATAATAAACACATAATAAATAAATAGATACAAGTAAATAATAATACACTATAAAATACTCACATTATATCATGTGCCATATTTTGATAGGTCGGGATTTGCAACGACGAGACATCATTTATCAAAAGTGAATCTTCTTCTAACTGGTTGAACCTGTCAGTGAGCCATGTAGTAAATGATGTGTCTGTAGAGAAGGAAAACTCATTGACTAAGACGTCTGTGAGATCTGAGAATATAGAATATAAGAATTAATATGTTAAATACCATGTATAATTATGTAAGGAGGAACTAATGCGCTAAACATCATATTTCACTATCGATGCCAAATTTTAAGTTGGAGCACCTCAATCATCTTTCTATCAGGTTGGGTTTCCTCTACATTTGCTTTATGAGAAGCTATAGATCTAATTCAGTTCTATTTTTCAATGCTTGCATGGTTCATTTGCTTCAATCCAATTGTGCTATTTGCAATCATAGGATGCTTGAGCGTTGAAAGGTAGCAAAACTTTCAACACAGAAGCATAGCACTGGTTAGATAACTCCCAAATAACAATAAAGTCCCTCAGATCAATGAACTAAAGTTCATTGCTCAGATTAGGATATTTACCATCAGAGAATTCACACATCTGATCTTCATCCAAGAAACTTCCCTCCTCCGACCCGTATCCTGCATCTGACTCTGAAATTCAAATGTGTTTTAATAAGTTTCTAAAAAGAATTAGTTATTAGAGTTATATGGTTTGAATTTTTTGTATCGATGGTGATAAATCGTGTCTGAGCATCTATCAATGACAACAGAACAGCTGTTTTGGTATAGGATTTTGCCCCACGTTGATGCTGTTCAATGACAAAATCAGGTGCTTCAAAATGATTCATATCATCATCATGACAAAAATGTGTTCTTCAAATTAAGACTCACCTTTCTGGCTTTTGCATGAAGATGCATCCTCTAAATCACTCACATCCTGCTGCTGGCCCTTATGATCATCATTGATATCACTCAACAACCTCAGGCTAACTACCTCACTACTACAATGAATGAAATGCATGTTATGTGATTTAGCTCATAGATTCACCTAGTATTAGCATTACTAGTCCACTACTTACTAATTGTGCCGCTGCGCTCCCAGAAGGCAGCGATTGCATCATCTCTAATAGCGTAACGCCGCTGATAACACATCATCAATGAGAAAAACCTGATGGACTTTTATGCAGTTCACAGTCATGGCATAGGTTATTTTTTTATATGTGCATTGATGAATAAACTAAATATCTTAAGCTTTTCCCCTAGCCCAAACAAATTCAGCCGAATCCGAGTAATTCATGACCAAAGCAAAAGAGTTAAAATCTTGCCTGCCATCAATTTAAATAACAGCAGTAATGACTCATGAGAATAATAAGTAAACTTACATGGCAGTTCTGTACATTTCTTCTTGTTGATAATATTTGTTATAGTAAGACATGTTCATGTAGTTATCACTTAGATTTCTATAGAATTTTACAGAGAATCACAGAAACACAGCTAGTTCAGACGGTAGCTTATTTCTGTTTGTTATGCTCAACATTCAGTCATCATTGTGCTAACTGTTGTGTCATGGCGTGTCTCCATCAGTTGTTGGCCATTATTACTCTAGGTCACTTGATTTTGATTATAAGTTGTCCTCTCATTATTAGATTATGAGAGTAATAATTATGATAAATATAAGATGATTTTTCGTATTCAAAAATGATAAAATTATGTAGTTTATTCCTATGGTGTTCATATGACGTCCAGGATGAAATTGCCTGACAAATAAAATTGTGTTCATATTATTTTGTTAACATCTTCTTAGTAATTTCTTTAGATTTTTTCAAACTGACAACTTGGTGTTATATATAAATATAAACACACCATGATTGAACTTTTTCGCGAAACTTCCATACTCCATTCATATTATTCTGGCATCAGCTAATGCTGATTTAAAATTTAGTTGAGTTGTATAGGATTTGTTTTCTTCCATGTTGTAAGATAACTATCTCTGTCCGTGCTGAGTCGCAGCATAAAACATGGCTAGTCCAGACTGCAATCTTTGCTCATGTCATCAGACAGTTCTTTCGCCATCTTATTGGTATAAGTTGGTCCCATCAGTTTCATGATTAAAGGGATGTTTTATTTTTAGAATAACTGAACTGTGGCTAGCTGCCGTACACTGATATTCAGAACTAGAAGGCTACACTGTGGTATTATAAATAGAGAAGGGCCATGCAGTAGCTAATGCATATCAGTGGATATAGATATACCTCATCTGATATGTGAAGGTTACCGTAACTTGAAAGGGTGAGTTTTCATAATTATTCCTTCCTTTTCCTTTAGGACCCGGTAGGAGTTAGAGTGTCATCAGCATGTGATGTTCTCTCTGGAATCTAAAGGTTGCCTGTTATGATCTTGGGAGTTGTAGAAAGTGTCAAGGATTTGGATTTAAGGCTTAACCAATTGTATTCATCAGCTCGATAACAATTCACATTCATTGTTTTTGGCAGTCATTACCCCTAACAAAGCTGAAAAATTTGCTATCTTTTGTGCAATGATTAATCGAGAAACAGCGAAATTTACCTTCTCAACATTCACTCTACGCCAGATGTAACCCAGTGACAACGATCCCAATTATTCACATTCAAATCTTGAGCACTGGGTACACACACTGATTTCGAGATTACACTATTAGCATGTGTATCTCTGATCGATAGAGCTGCTGTCGTAAATATTTGGGTTCCTACTTTCGGCTGAATAAGAGGACAACTTATGATCAAACAATCATGATCGAAACAGAATTACCCAGCTCTGCATTATTAGTAATTCTATCTTCTCCCACTGAGCTTAGGCTAGCAATACAAAGTTGTGATTTAACTTTGTTTGTCGAAAGTATGTACTAAATGCTCTTCTAAAACTGTAACAATGGTAAGATTAGATTTTCCCAAGTTAAATTAAAATATTTAACAAGAAATGAGAAAATGATATGTGTATATCCAAAGGTTTGGGTATTCATCAATACGTCTCCTAAAAGCTGAATTTTAACTGCTCTGAGGCTAGGTGAATTAATTCACTCTCTATTGTCAGAGATATAAATGCAATAGTATATCACGTCATCAGTGTGCTTGATTCTATTGTATATGACCTAATGTGACCTAATATGAGATGTTCAAACAGGCAGATATCCAGCGAGTAGCTACCAGTGGTACGCTAATTTCTTCCAACGGGTGTCGAGGTCACAAGGTCTGTGATTGAGACCAAAGGAGGTGACTGAAGTGTCGGGACGTTTATAAACTGTTGCTGGGGATCACATGAGATGCAACCCCGTTACGGACTTTGTCATCATGTACATGTAAGTTAGTATTGTTTATGACCAAAAAACAGCTGACATTTATTTGTCAAAATTATGATGTTGATTTGTTAATATGTTGCTTATTAATAGACAGTGTGATCAATATATTACCCTAGCTGATGTATTAGGTGTCACCACTGACATGAATAAACTCATTTTAGTCCATATCAGCCTAGCCTAGCCTAGCCTAGCCTAGCCTAGCCTAGCCTAGCCTAGCCTAGCCTAGCCTAGCCTAGCCTAGCCTAGCCTAGCCTAGCTGATGTATAATATATCACAACTGACTTGACTTACTTCCTTTTAAGCCTTTACATTGTATGCTACCATTTGTCTATGTATGCTACTGATAAACAAGTAAGAGATTGATAGCCCTTACAGGTTAACTTCCATCAATCAATCACATATAAACTGTGTGTAAAAAAATTGAAACTGCCACATGGATTTCCCACTTGTCACAGTTTTGTTTCGCTTATTTGTCAGGCTATTAAGATGAGGCTGTTTAACTTATTACACAGCAGTCTGCAGTCACAGCTTGAACAAGGAAGTTAGTAACAAGCAGTGGAGATTTAGATAGAGCAACACACAGAGAGTTTACAGGATATAACCATTGAAAATATCAGGTCAGTAGGATGTACAATCAAGGCATTAGGTACTCTAACTCTCTCTGCCTCTTTATATAAGGGTGTTGAACTTCTAATCCCTTTGTTCAGTTTTTTATCACAACTTACTCTGGTTAGGGATTAGGGTCGCTAACAGAGGTTTTTTTATAGAGAGATAAGTGTAACTTCATTGAGACATTGATATGAAGGTTATTGCAATCTATTGTTAACCATACTGTGACCTCTATTACTGCAGGCTCTGCGATACCATTAATCTTGCATTTCGGAATGCTTAACTTGAAGACTCCCTCGTACTATTATACACATGTCTTGCTTGCTCACAGCGGACCCCTTCCACTTTAATTCAGTGTTTGGGGAAAGAAAGTGGGATATGAAAGAGTGTCCTCATTGTTTTTCTCATTCCCTGACCCACTTTAGAATCACTTGTCAGTGTGATTAAAATATACCCCAGCTAATGTAAATTCCTTTGAGTCCATATCAGCCCTTTCATTGAATGCGACTGATAAGTAGTGAGTAATTGAACCCTTACAGGTTAACCTCCTTCAGTCAATCACATATAAACAGTGTGTTAAAAAATTGAAACTGCCACATGGATTTCCCTCTTGTCACAGTTTTGTTTTGCTTATTTGTCAGCCAGTTAACTTATTACACAGCAGTCTGCAGTCACAGCTTGAACAAGGAAGTTAGTAAAAAGCAGTGGAGATTTAGTCATAACTACACACAGAGTTTACAGGACATAACCATTGAGGATATCAGGCCAGTGGTATGTACAATCAAGGTGTTAGATACTCTCTCTAACTCTTTTAGGGTGTTGAACATCTAATCGCCTTGTTCAGTTTTGTATCACTGCTTACTCTGGTTAGGGATTCGGGTCGCTAATAGTGGTTTTTTTTTATGGAGAGTAACTTCATTGATATGATGGTTATTGCATTCTATTGTGAACCATACTGTGATCTCTATTACTGCAGGCTCTGCGATGATACAGTAATCTTACATTTCGAAATGTTAAACTGGAAGACTCCCTCCTATTATACACATGTCTTGCTCACAGCGGACCTCTTCCGCTTAAATTTAGTTTTTGGGTGAAAGAAAGTGCGATGACCCACTTTAAAATCACTTGTCAGTGTGTTCAAATATACTCCAGCTAATATAAATTCCTTTTAGTCCATATCAGCCCTTTTATTGAATAACCCTTACAGGTTAGCCTACATCAATCAATTACATCTAAACTGTGTGTTAAAAAACCGAAACTGCCACATGGATTTCCCACTTGTCACAGTTTTGTTTCGCTTATTTGTCAGGCAGTTAACTTATCACACAGCAGTCTGCAGTCACAGCTTGAACAAGGACGTTAGTAACAACCAGTTGAGATTTAGTTATAACTACACACAGAGAGGTTACAGGATATAACCATTGAGAACATCAGGTCAGTAGTATGTACAATCAAGGTGTTAGATACTCTCTCTAACTCTTTTAGGGTGTTGAACATCTAATCGCCTTGTTCAATTTTGTATCACTGCTTAATCTTATTAGGGATTAGGGTAGCAAATAATGGCATTTTATAGTCAACCAACTGAGATCTCAATTATGGAGAGCTATATTACCAGATTTGTAGTCACCCTTCTGTTTATATACATACACAGGTCATGCTCACAGCAGGCACTTTGCAAATAAAATTCATTATTTGGGAGGGGCAGGGAGAAAGAGCGAATTTAAAAGAGTCTCCTCACTTCGGTGGTAACACTTGGATGTAATTCTCAGTTTGCTATAGATGGCGATGTGCGCCTTCACCTGAGCTAGCAAGCACACCCACATATGGAAAGGCGGGGCTTCCCCTGATCTTCTTGTTCTAGGTATTGTTATTAGCAATATTATGTCGATAATGTATTCATGCTTTTAGATCCACTGAGTGACACAGGATCACATATGAGAAATGGCCGTCTCAGTAGCAGAAGATGCACCACATCTGGTCACATGTGGTAACTGCCTCGAGGAAGAGGGGTTTATCCATAACCCGATGTTTCTGCCCTGTGATCATGTCTGCTGTGAGACTTGTCTGAGGAGGCAACTGAAGAAGACGGATGTAATCGAATGCAGAGTTTGTCAGTAAGTATTAGCTTCACAGAGCCTCTAATATGACAGCATTTCTAAGAACAGTATTGCAATCAGTCTCTGATTCAAACATTCAACTACGTATTATATTGTTGTGTAGCTCCACATTGATTCAACTTATCTAGTCAGATGATTAACACCATTAATCTGTATCCAATTTAAAACATTTCCTTCACATAATTTCCTGTTTTCCAGGAAAGGGGGCGGGGCAGTGTTGGTGGGAGAGCTGGCAGGATAGAATAAGTGGGACGCGGGATGGTCTAAGTGGCATGGTTGGCTTAATGGTACTGGCCACATGTATCCTTCAGTAATTCAATTGTAGCATTACTCCGCTCGATAATTGATTCAGTATGACATAATGCACAACATTTCTTGATTTGCAGAAACATGTGCAAAGTGGTTATAGACAACCTTCCCTCAGCCCTTGAGAATGTTCACCCAGTTACTTTCTGTGAGCCGTGCGAGAAAAGTGGGAAACTCAATATGACTGCCAACACTTACTGTCTGACCTGTGAACATAAGTTCTGTGCTGCTCATCAGAAGGTAAATACCAATCGTGAACTTTTCTATGGGTGTCTGTTAAACAGGTTTGAGAAATAATTTTGTAATTTGAACAGCAATATCAGTGATAGCTATGGAAGGAATGAGTAATATATATATATATATTATGTTGATATATATAACTCTATGGTGAAACATTAATGTAAAAGGGAGGGAGAGAACTTTGCTTTATGTCTATTAAGGATCAAGTTTTTGATAATTTTGTAATTTACAGCTTCACATTGAGCTAAACTGGCATCATGAGACTCAGAATATAAAGGAGTACATGAGATCAACCTCAACAGTAGATCAGCAGAAGTTCTGTGAGACCCACAAAGATCAAGTCATCGGATTTGGTTGCTCAAAGTGTGCAAAGGTTTACTGTTTTGAGTGTGTGTCCTCTGTTGGCCTTTGCCAAAATGGTGAGTGACAATTCCAGTAACAGTGGTAGTATGAGTTCCATTTTATTGTAATTGCAGTCTCGATAACCTGATCAAAAGTTTGTTCTCCCTCTGAAACTGAGGAGCCAACTCCTGACATCATAATTAACATTTCGCCTATCGGGGCCTCCACAGGAGGTGGGTCTCTTAATTAAAAAAATAAAAAGCAAAATTATTTTCTATTTGTCCCTTGTTCAGTAAGTAAGACCTGCTAGTGATCTTGTTCCCGACGTGTTCACACCCTTGGCAATACCCTTGACCGCATGTTCCTACTACTTCAAAATACACTCCTGCAATTTTATAAAGTTATGATCATCACATTGAAGTTTACTCATAATGTTAAATGTTCCTTCAATATTAACACGCACCATAGATTATTAGATTAGACCAGCTTGTTCAATGCCATATACCAAACTGATAGATTTGAGTTTTCTTATTACCCTCTAGGTTCTAACCACAAGCTCATGTCTCTAAAAGAGCTCTCAGCTGAGGTGAAGAGATTACTGGAGCCTAAGAAGAAGGAATGTGAAGAGCTGTTTGATAAATGGTCAGCTGTGATGAAGGAGGCAGCGATCACTCTGTCTAACTGGGATACAGAAACTGAGAAAGGAGTCAAAATTATTGATGATACAGAGGAGAAACAGGTATTGTGATCATGCAGAAAAATGTAATACCAAAACTGATGGGGGGAATTTTCCTTACCAAGTTTTCTACCTAATTATTCAGGAGGTTCAAAAGTTTGAACACCACAGCAAAACATTTATAATCTGAGTGAGCGTGAAAAATGATTTTATCTGCCTCATTTTGAATTTTTTCAGGACTTAATAACACTGTAGAACCATTCCGTGGTCAAATTGTGCTGTTAGCAGCCTTTACATGTCAACTTAATCTCTTTCTTTTATAGATAAAAGCTATCAGAGAGAAATATGGAAAGTTGAAGGAGGAGTATATCACAAACAGAAGCAGCACTAAAGATAAGCTAACAGAGTATATAGAGGAGGATGCTGGACTAAAACTCACTGAGTTTCATGAACAGATTAAAATATTACGGTCTGATCTGTCTAAACAACACTGTGTAAGTTACTCTATTTCAATATGGTGGAACCGACATTTAGAAAAGCCAAACAATGGGGGGCCAATGACTCTACATCTATGCCAACAAGCTGTATAGATGCTTTTTTTTTTGCTGAAATTGGCGATGGCTTTTTTAGATGCAAACAAGGAAAGATAAAAAATACATTTACAGTCATTAGTAACAGGAACCGCCCTGCCCGAATTGAGACATCAGAATTGTCCCCACATTGAAATTAAGGGGACAAGTATAATGTCTTACAATTTCATAGTTTTATACTGTTAACTCATGTTATCAATCAGGTTGACGCTTTTGCAGCATTTTATGATATGATAGTAGAAATTAAATAACCTTAAAGTGGTTACCTTTACACATTTATGATTTTCCCTCATTGGAATACTTGAATACCAGACTTATTTGAGTTAATGAGTGTGTGTGGTTACTAAAAGTTTTTACATCTTCTTTCTTCCCTTTCTTATCTTACAGGTTGACTTGCTGCAAACAAAGAATGAGTTAGAAGCTAAACTAAATGATATGGCTGTTAAAGGATTTCAAGGTCTGGTGGTGGAAAACCAACAACTGATCCAGACCGATGGTATGCCTCTAATTTTCCTAGTGCGAGCCTCGCCATACAATGTGCAAGCGCTACAAAGCAACAGTTTCATGAAAAAGTTCTGTATGATTATATTTTTAGTGGAAATGTACGGCCCTACTAGCTGTAAAACAAACCTGTCAGTAATGTGTAAATTCATAATCCTAAAAACGTTAAAAATGCTTCTTACCTATAGACATATCATCATAATTAATCACAGGGTTAGATGATATAGTTCTAATGATTGCTGGATTTGTTGTAATTCTGGTGCATCAACACAACATGTAATATAGGTGATCAGTCATTTACTGTGTTTCAGATTCTGACACCACAGAGATAAACGCTGCTCTGGTACCAACAGATGACTTTGTGATCGGTGATGACCTCATGGGAAGTAGAAAACCTCCGACCTCGATACAGCTGGTGAAGCAGCTGGCAGCAAATAACTGTTGCCTCACATCATGTAGTTATAAAGGTGTGACTTATGTAGGTCTAAGCAGAGGCTCAATCAACAGAATAGATGAAGCTGGTAACAAGACAACAGACTTCATCAAACTTCCCACTCACATCATCACCATAAGAGCTCATAAGGATCGACTCTACATTCTCGTGTACGGACAACCTTACAAGATCTATGTGTATGATTTGAAAGGTCAACAGATCACAACTTGGGATCACTCAGACAGACATGGCAATTATTACCATGGGAACAAACTGTGCATTGTGAACAATCAGATTTTTGCTGCTGATGCCACCAATAAGAGAATCACTAACTATAATCTCAACGGGAAAGTGATGAGACAGATTCCATGTCCTAAGATCCCAACCAACACCGGCATATCCATGTGTTCAGCAGGAGAAGACTCTGTCATCATCACCACAGGCTCATCTCCTCAGGTCTTCAAGTACAACATGAACACACAAACTGTACTCTGGACTACAAGCCTCACAGCAGAACCACTCTCTGTAGCCTGCAGTAATGATGTAGTACTGGTCAGTGGAAATGGACACGGGGGCAGTAAGAGAGGTGTATGGATAGAAGTTCTAAATACAGCAACTGGTAAGAACTTTACTCGTTAAATTGTATTATATATATGTAGGTCTTCCATATAACAATAGAGTACTACAAAGTCCTAGTTTAATTAGTTAGGGATTAGGGGATCAGTACCCTCATCGAAGCAACCAAACCACCAGTTAAATGTACGGATTTTGTTACCTTGTTCTGTGCGGTCTAATGTATACGTATACTTTCTAATCCTCTATTGCAAATTTCAGGTGAACGCATAACAGAATTTAACGATCATGAAGGAGTACAGACGGAGGTGTTTGATTTATGGACAGAGAATAACAGACTGCTGGTGCCCAGCTATCATCAGAGCTCTGTGCTGTGTTATGAACTTCTCTATGATTAATGTTTAGCTTTTAGTAACTTTATATAGGCGGCGAACTTATATATAAATTATGATTCCCCAAAACCGTTGCCCACTTGATGAATACATTTCCAATAAACAAAATTTAGTTTTGGATATTTTGTGGTCAACCTTATCAGCATAAAGCTCACCACCATCAAGGCCGATAAACTTTACACTTTATAGAGTTTAAACCAAGTTAAATCATTAACTATTGGCAGTTGATTGCATTGTTTACAAAAGTGTTATGCTAACATTTCCGCCTAGTTATTACATTCCATTTACAGTAATTTCAAAAGCTTTCCAGCTATAATTTGTTTAAAAAGATTTATGTATTTATGCCTGTAATCAACAAGACCCAAATACGACCTTAGTGGTTAGTCTGAGCAGGGAGAGGGGAATTCAATTTTTACTGGACTGAGCCCCTATTGATAGCTTTTAACCTATTTTAATTTCCACCATAAGTAAGCTGTTTACTCTATGATTTATTTCCATTTCACACAAAAAATACAGATTTAAACTTATTTTATTTCAACTGCATAAGCAAGTATTTCCGGCGCAACAGTACTGTCCCCCAAAGTCCACTTGTTCTGATAGGATGGTACTGCAATTGTAACTAGCAGTAGACAAAAGATAGATATTCTTCAAGTCATCAAGAGAAGTCATCAAGCCCTTTTGAATCCAGCTTGAATATATATGTTAAGGCTTTCCGGCGAGTCAACATAAACGCAAGCGCTACAGTCAGGATGGAGAACATCATTACAGTTAAAATAAGCAGTACTGTATTTTAGAAAAACACGCATTATACCATTATATTATATTGATAACAACATGGCAACTTTGGGAACAGGAGGTTTTCCAGAGCACCATGCTGATAGATACAATAAAATATTCTATGCATTGATGCCTGAACGGTGTCGACAAGAAAGGCAGTGGTTTGAAGACAGATTGACCAGCTTCCTTACTATTGTTTCTCCAAAATGGACAAATCTATGTATACAACCTTTGCTCTATACTGTAAGTATCAATTGGGGCTGATGATTCTGATATTTCCAAAGTACAATATGTTAATACAAGAAATATTTGAGATCATGGATAAACTCGCTCCGCAGTTTCAATGCTTTAAACATGGTTAATAACTCGTGCTCAGGATCCTTAGTGTCATGAGCTAGTTTTAGGTCATGAAGTACATGATGTGAATGCTGATGTCAGCATTGTAAGTATAGCAAGACCCGCAGGCAGCGAGAATTGTTGACAGACATCTGACAATAGATTTTAACCGTATTCATTGCAAATATGAATATGTGTCTGGTAAAAAGACCCTTACACAACTACTACCCCTCTGGTTCTAGCTGGGCTTTGTATATATTTGGGATTGTTCCTTTGGTTGCATTTTGTTCTCGACGGAAATTTGTGACGCCCATATCAGTAGATCATGTTGCCATGCTTTGTCATCAGATACATCATTCTTAGTCTGAGCTTAGAAACAGTGATTGACCTCTTCTTGAAGTATCTTCATGGGAAGGACTATTCTGTGGTTTTTCTCCTCTGATGCGATGCCAGTAGGCCTAACCCCGAGCCGGCGTCAGTGATATTAGCGCTTTGTGGTGGCTGATACGTAAACCTTATCGATCTGTGTTGGATCTTCTCAGGTGACCCAACGTCTATGTTGAAGGTGGAGTCAATCGTTGGCCAGTCACAAAACTCCACTGAGAGGTGGTTCTGACTAAAACATCTACTGTCCGCCCAGACGGTCTCTGGAAAGCGATTGATAAAAAACCTTCACTGGTAATATTTGCTTGTTGAGCAATTGAGAGTTGTCTCCTCATTGATTATTTTGAGACAACTCCAAACAGGAAATGAATGATCGGCCATTTGTAACTTATGCAGACAACATGCCATATGATTCCATCTGCCTAAGCTGCTTTCTTTTAGAATTGTTAAATTCTTGAAACTAATGTCTGTATGTATTATTTAATAAGTGAGAACATGAAAACATCTGCAACCAATTAACTAACACTCATTGCTGAAGCTTCTGGTACTGAACTCTACTTGGGTCTTGGAGAGTGATGTTTGTCCACAGGTCTACTCCAAAACCTGGGATTTTAGCAATGTTTGACTGCCCCCCTTGAGTTTTTGTTGTTTTGTTTTACAAAACAAAAACAAAATCTCAAGGGGGCAGTCAAACATTGCCAAAATCCCAGGTTTTGGAGTAGACCTGTGGCTGAGGGGTGATTCATAGATATGATAGGACATGTAGGTATCTGGAGTCACAAGCATGTTTACATTGCAAAAACATGTAATGCTTCCCAGCGGGCACATTGTATGAGGCAACATGTTTCCAATGTCGCAATTGGATTGTTTCTCTGTTGCATGGTACACGTTTAACATTCAATATCTTTTAGAGGCATAAACGGTGCATACAAAGCAACACAGTTTTTTTCAATATGGTAACTGCGCAATAATCACAGCTACTTTACTAGAGAGTAATTTGCAATAATACTGGCATCATATGGGATAAAATGCTTTGCAATTTGTTTGCTAACACTCTGTGTGGCTCCAAATTGTGTGAAATTCTATTTTGCACTGTTTTATTCCATTTTCTTAAAATAAAATCTAGTCTCTAAACTGCATGGGAATCAAAGGCCCCCTGCAGTGAAAGAATGAGGGAAAGAATGGAATGCAGACAGATGAAAATAGCATACCTGCACTTTACCTATATGTATCTCCTTATAAACAGTCATCTGAAGTCTTTGCCATTGAAAATGTGTGAAAACCACTGATACTCAGTTATTAAAAGTCAAAAATGCTCAGTTGTAGTTATCTCCTCCTTACTTTTCCAAAAGCTATCTCCTTCCTACAGTTTTTAATTCAGAATAACCAAATTTGGTCACCTGGATCGTTAGTCAATCAGCTAACTATTCATTTATCTTTTTCTGCAAAAAACTCCAAATCTGACAAAAAATCTCCAAGTTCGTGTTTTTCTGTTTGGGCAGAACTACATTTTGACATGGTAACTCACAGAGATCTGGTTTTTTTTGGAGCATCAGTTCATCACATTATCTAAATGAGCTTTTGAGGGCATGTTTGAAATATTTTTTTAACATATTTAAAATTGCGATTTACTTTTTCATTACGGTGTTTATTTCATCCATCAGTGCAGTGGCAATGTTGCGCAAGGCAGTGCAAAGAGCCTATATATTTGTAGTTTCTATGCCATTGTGTACAGTTTCAAACAAATTCTAATTGCCTTTTATCAAAGGAGTGGAGCAATTTACAAATGACAATGGAGATGCTATACTGAACTTAAACAAAAGAATATTTCTGTTGGTTGATATAAGTTTTCAGTATAGATCGTGGTGACCCATCAGTCACCCATCAAATTCTATCAGAATGACTATAGACCTCAAAATAATTAATATTATTAATATTCCGAAACATGGTTTGGATTTGGCTTTTTCAGTGGATACTGTTCAATGATATAGCATTTTCAAACTACACCCAAATGTTTGAGCTTAAATTTTACTCGAATGTCACCCCAATATTTTTTATTATTGAAAAACACTAATGTAACTATGCTGGATGCGTATAGGATTATGATAACTGTGTGTCTGGAGGGCTCACCCTTAATAACACACATGATATTCTATGTGAAATATTCTGCTGCATTTTCAGTGAGCTGGTTTCTGTATGTTCGACCTTGGTGTATTTATCACCATTAAGGAATTGCAGTCCTGAAATAACCATTGACAGCATTCATGTTACGGTTTACTTTGTACATTTTTTTAAAATCGTGCCCTGAGACTGCATCTATACTGCAACAAGTTATAATGTTGTTACTTTTGAGGATTCGGTTAGCCAAACAGGTGGGCTGCCTCAATAAACAACAAATCTGAGATGGCCTCCAAACAAAATTGGAAGCAATTCTTCACGCAGTGCATTGAAACGATCCAAGTACAATTGAGACCTCTGCTGGATGAAGATATCTGTTAGAGCAATAACAGACATTGTTTTCTCAGAGTAAATTTTCTAATCCCTCAAGAAAATCTTATTTGTAAACAACCAGTGTATTGCAGTCTCTGTGTTTCATTACAGGGAAAGAATTTGTTACTGTTGTGCCTTGTTTATCTTTTCCAAAGGATTTAAAGGCAATGTAATTTTAGAATATCAAAACCTGAGGATTACCTTTGTGTCTCAAGACTTGTTGCTTCTTATGATATTTATGTATTATAGCATTATTACATCAGATTAAAATTGAAGGTTGAATTAAATCAGATGTCTTGTCGCAAGCAACATCCTGGAGCATAGGCGGCAAAATTTGTTGCCTTAGTGGTCAGGCCGCAATATCTGCGCAAGGTTGCTCTCTGTTTGCAGGCAGGTCGGAGCACACCAAAGCCCAGTGCTAGATAATTTGTAATTCCTGCTCAGTCCAAATATATTTTCCAACCAGCATTCCAAGCCCGAAACCCCAGTTCTGATACAAAAAATTTAGCCCATATTGAGTGCCCCGTTTTTTTATACCAATTTTATTGCATCTAAAATATCATATCATATTATGTTGAATCAATAGGCTCTAGTGGCTGGCTACTCATATATTTACATTTTTGCAATTGACCATGACACCTTGTCGACATTCAATTTTCCACACTGTCTTTACTCAACAAAAACATGGTCCATGCTTCTAAAAAGTTATACAAGGTTGCGATCACTTCACTCTTGGTTAGCTGGGTAAACCTTCTTCCGGGAGTTATTGCACAATCAAGTAGAGGGTGCCCTGGGGCTGCATCTATACTGCAACAAGTTATAATGTTGTTACTTTTGAGGATTCGGTTAACAAATCTGAGATGGCCTCCAAACAAAATCTGAAGCAATTCTCCACGCGGTGCATTGAAACGATCCAAGTACAATTGAGACCGAAGCTGGATGAAGATATCAGTTAGAGCAATTACAGACATTGTTTTCTCAGAGAAAATTTTCTAATCCCTCAAGAAAATCTCATTTGTAAACAACCAGTTGTATTGCAGTCTCTGTGTTTCATTACAGGGAAAGAATTTGCTACTGTTGTGCCTTGTTTATCTTTTCCAAATGATTTAAAGGCAATGTAATATTAGAATATCAAAACCTGAGAATAACCTTTGTGTCTCAAGACTGATTAAAATTGAAGGTTGATTTAAATCAGATGCCTTGTCACAAGCCACATCCCGGAGCATAGGCGGCGAAATTCGTTGCCAGGCCACAATATCTGCGCCAGGTTGCTCTCTGTTTGCAGGCAGGTAGGAGCACTACTGGGTGCCAACCAAAGCCCAGTAGACGATGGGCCGCAGATACATTTGATATGAGGCCCTTTCGATAATTTTAAGGTCCAATGATTGCACAGACCAAGGGTACATTGTGGCAGCATCATTCAAGGATTGTAATAGTTAATCCTATTGTAAAAACTGCCACAATACTGCCTTCCTAGCTATACCCACCGTATCAATTTAGCTAGGATAGTTAGGTGTAATTTAAGCATAAAACTTCATGTCTAATTGTGGAGTACGGCTGTACAAAGGGAAATTTTTATGGGAGAGCCTGCATATTCTAATTTTTACTGTAATCAAAAACTTTGAATTCAGTTCATTCTCCAGAACCCTATAATTGTGACAAATAGATGAAAGGAGTTTTTGGCATCAAGCTTCCCATAACTTTCCCCTTGACGCAAAGCTTGCAGGTACCTTGACCAAGTAGTAAAAAACTCTTTCCTTGACTATTGTTAAAAAATTTACTCTGAATCCCTTTACTCTGTGAAGCAGTCTATCCACATGCTTGAAACTAAAATGTTTTACACAGATAGATAGATGGGGTGATAAATCTATACTGCAAATGAGCCACCAAATTTCAACAATAGGAGAAGACAACTTCTTAGCCTAAGATTTGCCCAAATTGACTTTAATGAACTGAGTACTTGATACAATGACCAATTTCGCTAGGTCATCAGGATGTCACAGAGTCAGCACAGTCTCTTCATCGGTAAAGTCCACTTTTTCCCATTCACGAGCGTCACTGGTGTACCAATAATTTAAAATTTTCATTTACGACTTTATCACCAAATGATGCATAATAAAGCCACACCTACATTTTCCCTGAGCCAATCATTCAGATCAATTTTGTAAACAAAGTTGTGTGGAAGAGCCAATGATTGGCTCAGGGAAAATGTAGGTCTGGCTTTTATTATGCATCATTTGGTGATAAAGTCGAAAATGAAATTTTTGAATTATTGGTACACCAGTGACGCTCGTGAATGGGAAAAAGCTTACTTTACCGATGAAGAGGCTGTGCTTACTCTGTGCTGACTTGAATACTATTTCATCTTGGCCAAACTAGTAAGTTAGTATGGTTCTCACATATTTTGTGTAGAATATTTCTATAACTGCTGTTTTATTGTATTAAGGAGAATTGTATTAGAGAATTAAAATGCAACCATGAATTTTCAATATGTAGACCTTCTTTCACTCTTTTCATCCCCTCTTTCATTCTGGGCTGCAGCTTCGCTGCAGATTATATGTGATGGGAATGATGCGTTTATGACTGCGTATAGAGGCATAAATGGTGCATACAAACCAACAGTGTTTTCCAATATAGAAACTGCACAGTAACTACAGCTATTTTGCTAGAAATCTATTTTGCACTGTTTTATTCTATTTTCTTGAAATCAAATCTAGTCTCTAAACTGTATGGGAATGATGCGTTTATGACTGCGCAGCTGTTGAATTTGTATACATTACTTGTATTTATCTCCCCTGTTAAGCTGCTAACGTTTGGTAAGCCCTTATGACAACCCAACTGTGCAATAAAGTTATTTATATAAACCATTATTCAATAACTTTGAAACATTAATACATGTCAGTATTTTGAAATAGGTTAATATACAGCCAGGGTTTTAATTACCTGCATTAAGCACCACTTACCCAGACGTCACAACTGTATCTAAACTATGTTGGAAAGATTTATACCTTCGAGACTGAACTTCGTCTGCCTGATGTGGCAATCGCTTCTCGGCCTTTTGGCTAAGATCAAAAGTGTCACTGCCAATGGCCGATTAGTGCCAGTTCAGTTTTGGCAGCTCGCTGCACACCCACGATTAGGAGGTCCACCATGGCCTCGCCCGGGTGCGTTCTATGTTCCGCTTCGCCGATGTTCCGCTGGTCTATGGTCCGCTTGAAATGGGTCTATAGTCCGCTGTTTTTTAGACCACTGTATCGATCCTTATTCATCCATACAAACTGCTCCATGTTAGTTTAGCCCATTATCAAGGACTAAAATAAATCAATAGGACCAGACCTTCTTGCCCATTATAGACCACTAAACCAAGGAGTGACTGAACTCCACAGCTGAATCTATAGATTGTGAAGATATTCCCCACTGAGTCACCAGTCCATATACTGACTTTAACTCTTACATTATCTAATGATGGACTATTTAAGTGCATTGGAACAATGAGTAAGTGATTTGAATCAATTTAAACCTGTTTGAATGTGCACTTATTGCATAGGACATCATTGCTGATGACATGCAAACCACAGGCCTTCTGTAGTTGGTGCAAGTCCAGTGGTCGAGTGCCCCAGTGGCCGAGGCCTTTTCTTGAGAGAAAAGGCCTCGACCACTGGGGCACTCTACCACTGGACTTGCACCAACTATAGAAGGCCTGTGATGCAATTCCTAACTTATGGAACTATATGACTGTCCTGCTTTCATAGCTTCTGTATTTTCTGGAAACCATTTTGGCGCTTGCTTAATTTGTTGTTTTTGCATTGTCATTGCTGCCAGTCAGATTCCAAAATTCCTCGATTAAGGCAACAAATTAAGCACATGTTAATGACCCGGAAATGTTAAACCGATTTTGAGCAGAAGTTTCTAAGGTCACAGCTGGAGAGCTGGCGCTTGAGACGAAGAAGACGCAGGTAAATACGCAGGTAAATAAGCAAGCGCCAACATGGTTTCAGAAGCTATGAGAGCCAGTTGACAGAACAGATTTGCGACATTTCACAACAGTTTGACAAAGGAGAGGAAGCGGATGCCGGTTTCCTAGACTTCAGTAAAGCTTTCGACCAAGTTGACCACAATAACTTCTTCAGAAACTCGCTTATATCGGAGTTACCCCTCAAGCTACTTTCTAGGTACAGAGTCTACTAGAAGGTCAATCCTAAGTATTTACAGTTGATGGCCATAGTTCTAGCCCACGCCAAGGTCATCCCAGGGTTCAGTAATTGGCCCAATCCTGTTCCTGGTCTACATAAACGACCTAGCTGACTCAGTCATATCCAAAACCCGCATGTTCGCAGATGATACGTCATCTGTTCGACCGGTGAAAACTTTTTCCAGCTCCAAAAAAATCTAGATGCCCTCCAAGTATGGGAGAGTAGTTGGAAGATGGAGTTCAATCCTCTCAAATGCGAACATGTTAAATTTACCCAAAAAAGAACTAAAGGAGCCAACAACAACCACATACATAATGAAACAGATATCCCTAAGACAAAGGGTGTAAAATACCTAGGATTAAGGCTGGAGAGCTCTCTTAGATGGAACGAAAACTTCAACTATATTACCAATAAAGCAGCCAGCATAAGGTGAGGGTTCATAAGAAGAGCACACAATACCATACTTTCTAAAACATCTCAGAGCAAAAGCTTACCCCATACTCGTCAGGCCCATTCTAGAATACACATCATCAGTATGGGATGGTAGCCTGACGCAAGCACAAGCAACAAAGCTCGAAGCTGTGTAACGCAAGGCCGTGCGCATGTGTTTACAATGTTCCGCGGTCAGACCACACAACTAGCTCCTCGCAGCTGATTGAACAACTTAAATGGAAAAACCTAAGTACCAAAATGGCGAAGAATTGTACTCTTCCGAGCCATCCACTTTGGTAAAGTAGAGACTGACATGGGAGATTACATCAACTTCACCCACATCCTGGCAGTTCTAGAAGGCACAACCCACAGTATTTGGGCACGTATTTGACAAAGGTGGATTGGTATGTAGCAGAGGAGGATGGATTGTAGTCACTCATCATCGGGGCGACAACCCCATCTTAATAGGGCTGTAACAGCAAATATTAATGCTCTAAGCCCATTTGGTGGGGTTTGTTACACCAAAAATTTCTGCTCCAAGCCCATACAAATGGGTTTGTTACAGAAAGTATTACTGCTACAAGCTGTTGTACTAAAAATGTTTTCTGTAAATGGCCATCCGCCACACATCTCTGGCCTATCCTCAGCCTATGCAGATGAGTTTGTTACTGCTCCAAGCCTATATGGATGAGTAATTGGCAACCATCAGTTGCCATATGGCCATTCGGATGGGTTTGTTACAGTCACACTTCGAGATTGATACAAGGTGAAATGGATGGCCAGTTAGCATTGCCGCATGGGTATTCGTCATAAGCGGATGGCCCTTTTATGGAGATATGTTGCTGATGGCCATTTACCGGACACATTTGGCTCATCTGGAAGAATGGTTACAGCAAATATTACTGCTCAAACAAAACCCACCCGGATGGAGTTAATTTAGCAAACATTGCTATTCCAAGCCTGTCTGGATGGGTTTGTTGCAGTTATAATGCGAAAAATGTGGCCGGTCCACCACAAATCTTTACATTAAAGGTCCATCCACTCATGACAAATATCCATTTCACATTATATCAATTTCAAAGCTCACAGTCACAAACCAATCCTGTTGCAAATTTTGCAACCAGATGGCTTCATGGCAGATGTCAATTGTAAAACAGACCCATCCGGATGGCTATTTGGCAACCGTTGGACACCAAATAGGCGTCCTGATAGGCTTCTTTCACAGCAAACTCCACCGTAACAAAACCCATCTCTGTCTAAAGTGCATTTGCTCTGTTACAAGCCAATCCTGTCCCATGAATTTTATGTCCGGTAGCGTTAAAAGCAACTGGAAGCCTATTTGTCCGTTGGGCAACCGACGGCTGCCAAATAGTAGGTTCTCATCGCAGAATAGCTATCAAAGTCTGAGAAGACAAATTTAGCATATTGTTTATACCTGGTTCTGGAAGTAGTTCATTGTGTTATGCGATTTTATCTCTGTTCGAACTCCACTGTTTTTGATGGCTACTGCACATTTGCCTCTAAGCGATCAACTTGCACTTCCAGTATGCCCGTTCATGTCTCTGGCCAAGATAAGCTCCTCTGCAGCACTGCAACAAACTGTCCAAAATCTGTCTTTGGCCTCCTCGTCACAGTCTTGCTGTTCGCGTAGGCAGAAACGATGTTATAGGTCTGCCTTTTGGTCACCAAGTTCAAATTGATAATCCCCTCAGATTACCTGGTTACATGACTCATCCCACACCATTCCTTGGTCTTATCCCGCCACTGTTGTACAGCTTGATGCCATCGTCAATGTATCTTGCCTTTCCTCCAGGCCTTTCTCCTCCCATCTGGTCTCCTGTAGGCATATGTTACGCCTCACCATCGTATCAGCTATCTCTCTACTCTTATAGACAGTTTTCTGAGCTCCAATTTGAGGCTGATTTTGGAGTTGCCCGCTCTCTGTTTTGGTACTTTTAACACACGCAGCATAGGAAAAAGGTGTTAAAATGGGGCTTATCTCGAAAACCGCTCATCAGAAGAAAAAAATTCCTTTTGATTCAGCACCGGCACCCTTGAAAACTAGTAGGTAGCGGGTTGGGAAAATTTTTTGGGTATCATAGGTATGATTATTATCGATTTTTATTTTGAGAGCTTGCCACTGAGCTGATAGAACATATGGCAGGTCTGGAGACACTGGTCCTTACTCCTAGTATTTCCGTACTATGATCAAAGATTATAAATACTATGATAAGGTTTAAACTTATGCTGGTCAATTATAATGCACTGTAAACAAAAGGACCCGGAAAAATAGTTAACATTCCATGAGGTGTATCAATAATTTATCTCGATATCATAATATGAAGTTATCGTTGAGATACCTGTAAGAAATATACGCAGCGGTTACAAGACATCACTAATATGCCTAGAGTTGCATGTACTGTATTCGGATGCATGAATAATGGGCAGTATCTCACAGAGGTCTGACAATCTAAATGTCACATACATGATGCTATAAAACGTAAGTTAATATATTTTTTTTAATCCATCTTCCTAAGTAAGTTGAACTGTGATATTAAGGTTAGGATACCAACACTGACCGATTTGGACATGTTATATATTGTTGGAAAGCTAAGCGAACACAGATTCTGAAAATACTGGTTTCAGCATGACGTCATGGCGTTGGTTGTTGTGTCTAACTGTTGACAGCTGCTTAATATACACTATTTACTTGCATGTTTATCTGTGAGGTATCCTTCACATTTGATCAGGCGCTCGACATAGTTTACCCTCAAACTCTTGTTCAAAATATATTCTGCAAAACAACTAGCAAAATTTTCTTAGTGGCGATGATAGGAATAGAATGATATCATTAATTGCAAGTAAAACAGTCAATGCTGGTATCATAACCTTAATGATTACGCAGTATATTAAAAGAGCTCTAATATTTTGGCTCTTCTAGGATTTTCCATGTGAGTTGAATTTTAGCCTAAATTATCGGGAGATAAATATGAGGACACAATAAAATGGCCTAATTATCAAATACAGATCAATGGTTTAATTAAAATAATGATAGTGATAGATAGCAAGCAGGCAGACAAACAAACAACTCTGTTTTAATGAGAAATTGCTAACATTTGTTTTAGGCGACTGTCCATGTCCTCCACCATACACACATATCCAGTTCCCTAAGGATCAACTAACTCTACGAGAATGGTGTGTCCTCATCAATCGAAAGAGGAAAGATGGAATGCTCTGGTTTCCTGCTAAAAGTGATAGGATATGCTCTGCGCATTTTGTTGATGGCCAGCCTACTCAAGAGAACCCGAAACCATCACTTCTTATGGGTCATGAACCGGCTAAGCAGAAACTCGCACATCGTAAAATACCTAGTGATCGCCTGGTTAAAATAATAGCGCCTAAAGCAGAGGCTGCTGTAGTAGCAAAAAAAACACCTGAAACCACAGCAGGAACAGCTAAGCCGAAATCAGACAGTCATGTGGAAATTAAACAAGAGATTCAGCCAGACAATGAAATAGAAATAGAGGAGATCGCTAGGCCAAACCATAATGTGCTTAATAAAATTAGGCAAAAGCACAAAAAAGGCAACACAGCTACCAATCATTATCTACAGCTGAAGGCCAAAATAAAACAGCTCCAACACTTTCTTAACCCAAAACATAAGCAGCTTCTTGACTCGGATAGATCTGTACATTTCTACACCTCACTCCCCAACACTGCATCATTCGATTCGCTCTGTAAATACATTAAACAACAGAAACCTACCATCCAAGAGCCACGCAATTATCAACAGAAGCCCCTGACGGAATATTGGGGAGTACGGAGGTTCCACAACCAAGTTAAGCTTCCAAATCATACTTTATGTGCCGAAGATAAAATTCTCCTAATTCTCATGAAACTGAGATTAGATCTATTACACCAAGACCTCGCCGATAGGTAAGTAGGTAGGTACGTTTTTGTGACATTTTGTTTCACATCTAATTTTAGACTGGTTTAGGAAGTGAGCGTTGAACGGAATTATTTATTGCTATTTGTCATCTTAATGAAACAGCCTTTACAACTCTCCCCGACCCAAACCACAGCCCTATCAGTATGTCAAACAAAATGAGCGATAAGTTCAGTGCAAAATAGCTCAAAAGATGCAACCATTACATCTGTTATCTGTATCATTTTCTATTTGACACAATCAATCAATATCCTGTCACTTTGTCCCAGCAGCAGATAAAACAAACATCGCCTATCATTTCCTTGTAAATAACATTAATAAGCATTGAAATTGCTCTCTGATTTTGTAGATTTGGCATAACTGTGAAGAAAGTTTCTGAGATATTTTCTCTGACAGTGAAACAGAATATGAGTATGCCTGGTATTAGATGTATCATTGATTGCTCCGAAATCTTTATTCAAAGGCCAAATGACCTTCAGTTTCAATCGGCCACTTGGAGCGATTATAAGCATCACAACACAGTCAAATTCTTGATAGGGATAACACCTCAAGGCAGCATCTGCTTCCTATCTAAGCTGTGGGGGGGTCGAGCAACAGACAGGTGCCTAGTTGTAAAAAGTGGGTTTTTGGACTATATAGACAAAGGGGATGTCATTATGGCTGATAGGGGTTTTCAGCTACATGAGGAGTTTTTAATGAGGGAGGCCTCATTGATAGTACCACCAGGAAAACGCGGGAGTAACCAGATGACAAGAGACAAAGTATTGAGAACTAAGAAAGTTGCAAATAGTCGCATACATGTAGAGAGAGTGATTCGACGGCTAAAATGTTTTCGCTTTCTATCACGAAGTGTTTGTATCAGTAATCTGCCACATCTTGATAACATCCTCATAATATGCTCTGCTATTGTAAACCTCCAAGGACCCATTGTCAAGTCTTGGGTGGAAACTGCATCCGACGATGAGTAAAGACAGATTTTACATTCATCTGAGGCATGATATGATATGGATAGCGATCCATAGATAGTGACAGTATCTTTTATATAATAGTATAATGCTGATTAAACCCAACATAAACATTTGTTACAAATGCATACATCACACCGACCGACCGGCCCACGATAGAACTGTAATGACAATAAATAGATATCTCGGCCCTTAGTATAATAGATTTACTATACACAGATCCTGCTGTTTTGATGACAATGTGGCTTCTCTCCTGGTTGAGATGAGAATATTTAACCTAGTTTATATTCAACAGCTGTAAAACCTAGACCTGATAATTTAATAAAAAGACTAACACACTTAATGTTTTGCTTATTAACCCAGAGATATAACAGTGTCCCATACAAACATAAGCTAACCAAGAAAATTCATTTTTATCTCAACCATTCTGTTTCAATTTTCATGAAACAATCCAGCCCATTTTTCTTTTTCTTGAAAAAATTATTTATATGGGACATGTGTTTTCTGCCAGTTTAGAGAACAGCATATTATGGTTTATTTATGCTATATCATAGTCTTATTCTAGGGACATCAGCAAATATTATAATACAGACATGTAACAGTATTTGATGGCCATGCAGAATTAATTATCTCTATTTTCTAGAACAAATATAACAATAAACTGTTATTCCAAATGGTCTCCTTGTGGATTAATATTAACTAAGAATCATCTCACACCCCATTCACAGAAATTGGCTTAAATATACAAAACAAATTTGACACTTATCTACCTGTATGAAACAGTACATAGTTCTATTCTCACGTTTGTCTAGCTTTCTTCGGAACTGGCTCATTTAAGAGTTGGGGAGCTATATATTGGATATAGAATGCTGACAGATTAGCTCTCATCTTTTTACAAAACAGCTTGTCATGAGTAACCGTATAAAGAAAATTTTCTGATTCGGATACAAAAGTAAAGAAATGTGTGGCCAATACCCCTGTGACCATCATCTGGCCTTGCACTTGCCCATAATATTTATGTCTCTCTTTCAATTTACCGTCAGCCAAAAAACTAGCATTGCACAATGAGCCAGTCGTACATTTTACCTCTATGAGGACTTTCCCATGACAACTGCACTCTACAATTCCATCTGGTGATGCTCCTAAATATGGCATTTCATTGTCAATGAATAAACCACAATCTTGATAACGGACATTAGCATGAGTCTTTTTGAGGGTCTGCAGCAGAACTTGAATAGCTTTCGGTTCATTTTTCTTTCCATGCTGAATGGCTGGCAAGTGACTGATGTCATTCGGGTGTAGAATATTGTCTATCAAGCGGGATATGTCTGTTCTTGGCTCAGCTTTTAGTGATTCCATCCTGGTGTGTATCCCGTAGAAATTGGATGCCGTCAACATGCCTTTTCTTGCTCTCATCCAGTTCTTGTTGTCACTTTGTCCCCTGGTTGACTCTTCCAAATCGGATATTTGTTGTTGGCTAATGACTAGGGCAGAAATTAACTCTTCCACTGTTGAGGATTTAGATGCATATGTCCTCACATCAGACATTTCTGGAGTGGGAGTTTTCAGTGTTCCTAAATGAATAAATAAATAATATATGATATTAGCACAGTTTCTGTGATGCTACAGTGTTGGTACTGTTAGCTTCAATCTCCATGTGGTTGATTTCTTCATAAATGAGTCGTATTAAAGAAACCTGATACAGATTTCCAAAATGTTTGAATCTGGTGCACAATTTGGCTATATTTTTTTGTTGAAATACATGGTTAGAAATAGCTGACCTGAATTTAAAAGAACTCAGACTTTTAGGTGGCCTATCGCCAGCCTATTATCTATTATGTCATAACAACAATTACTGTTATATTACTATGGTGGTGGGATATGTCAATACTTTTTGTCAATTGTATAATTCCATTTTATACATCTACCTAATATCTATAGATAGGTATCTTTGTTAATATCTTCAGCCGTGATTATCTAGCTCAAATATACACACGGAAACCCAATTCAATCTAACATTTTTCCACTGAGTGTCTGAGATGATTTGGCCAGCAGTGAAAATTTAGCTTGTTATATTTCATGGTCAACCATGTATCCCTCTCCACCACATGCGTAGCCTAATTTACAAAACAATTTGCCAATAATGTGATAGCAAATATAACCTTTGGTGATATCGTTGTGCTGGATGTGGATTACATGAGCAAGGACAGGCCAATTAAAACACCATGCTCACAATCTGATGCTATGTGAGTCACTATTATATGATGAAATAGCTGTTGTTGCTTTGAGTTTGTAACCCATTCATGTCCTGGTCTGCTTGACATACAGCAAGGATAAACCAATAACCTAGATAGCATTGTTATAAGCAATCACCTCCCGAAATTGTTTCATAAAAAATTTATTCGAAATCAGACATGGACAAATCAACAGCTAAGTGTAAATAACTGTTACTCTATAATTTTACCTGGGAGGAATATGACGGCTGTCGGTATAGCTGCCTTCATTTCAGATATGCATTCAGCGAATGATGCATCCTCAGCTGAATCAACAAGGCATTAACGAAATCTTTTACTTCTCACCGGCTCTCCTTCTGCGACTGCAGATTTTTTTACTGAAAAGATCAGATGTAACGATATTATTTTGCTAATATCGATGGATGATGTATGGTTGAAAGATTATTGGCGCATCAATTTTCATTAGTTTTCCAGTTGAATTTTCTTTTGTAAAGAAAATTGCAGAAACTACAGATATATTCCATTGCTGACCCTAATTTCGAACGCTAGGCTATCTGTGTATATGATATATCCGAATTTAATGACAAGTAATTTAAGTCCATTTATTGGGGAAGATTTGAAGATATCACTGATCTTTGGCTGTGAAGAATATTGCATAGCACACAGATATAGCTTTGTAGGCACTTATAAATGGAATGTTACCTTAATCCTCAATGTAAATACTGATGTAATTTGATTAAAGGGATTTCAGACAAAAGAAAATTTTACGGGCAGAAAATTTGCAGATATTTATACATCGTTGTTTTTCTTCCTAACATCGTATCAATTTATGAAATGCTAATAATAATGCAAACATAATTTTCAATCTCATTTGAAAAAATTGTTAAAAATTATCCCAGCTGTCAGCATTGTACATACCCAGCAAAGCAGCTACAATATGCTGAGCAGACTTCACCAGTTTCCTTGATAACTTTAACCCAAGCTTCATGAGGTATCTCCGAGATTCTCTGACTGCGCTTGCAGAGTGCCTTCAGGTAGCAGCATGGGTGCTGCTTGTTGATGTTATGATAGAATATTTCCTGAACGTGATTATCCCTGAACAGGCTAAATGCTTTACCAGTCTTGTACGCAGACAGAACCTCTTTATTTAATGAGCAGCCTTTTTTATTCAAAAATAGTCCGAGGTCAACCAAATTTGTCTGTGGCCATTTTGACATTGCCTCATTTTCACCATGCCATGCTTTCAATCTTGCAGGATCGTTAGGCGTTCCAGGTCCTTTTATATATATCCTGGTAATCTCTCTTATTCGCGAAAGTGTTCTTCCGCAGCTGAGGGGTTTTCAGGTACTTGTTGATTATACAGGCAATACACACATGCGGCCAATTCCTCCTTTGAGCCACTAACTTTAAATCCACGCTTTCTGCAAAAATCCTTCAGCGCCTCGACAGTCCAGATTTTTACTTCCTCTAGAGTTATTAAATCGCTATCTACAATAATTTGTATTTCACTTGCCCTCTGAAAAGATGATGCCATGGTTGTTGTTGAATTTGACCTTTGAATTCTGTATTATTATCCAGCTGCTGATCACAAATAAGGAAATGCACTTTTATTTGTTACGGTGTTTCTCTGTTGTGATAAGTGTTGTCAGTTAAAGTAAGGTGTGAAGATCTGATCGTGTTATAATTCATGAGATGGACAATCTATAACGCTATATAGATAACAGTAGAATTTTTTTTTTCATATCAGTACTGAAATACTAGGAGTAAGGACCAGTGTCTCCAGACCTGCCATATGTTCTATCAGCTCAGTGGCAAGCTCTCAAAATAGAAATCGATAATAATCATACCTATGATACCCAAAAAATTTTCCCAACCCGCTACCTACTAGTTTTCAAGGGGGCCGGTGCTGAATCAAAAGGAATTTTTTTCTTCTGATGAGCGGTTTTCGAGATAAGCCCCATTTTAACACCTTTTTCCTATGCTGCGTGTGTTAAAAGTACCAAAACAGAGAGCGGGCAACTCCAAAATCAGCCTCAAATTGGAGCTCAGAAAACTGTCTATTTGTGAGTGTAGCAATGTTTAGGGCCGCTAGCTTGATAATCGTCTACCTCGCTCGCCTACTTTCCACAAGGTCCCCAACAAGGGAGATGCCTTGGCATAGTCTGGTTCTCTCTGGTTTTATGAGAGTCTGTGGCATAGTTTTTCCGGCCGGATGCTCTGCCTGTCGCTGAACCCGTCTCTATCCAGGATTGGGACTGGCTGAGTCTGGCACAGGATTGTACATTCCTCAAGCAAATTTTTCATAATATCATAATATCTACAAAACAACCACCTCTATTGCAGAAATAACTGTTGGTCTTGTTCTTGACTTTTTTGCTAGTTTTCATATTTTATCCTGCCCCCTACCTGTTCCAGCTAAGAAATGGTCACTTGCCATAGCACACCAGGACATGTAGGTATATACATTAAGTACATAATTATTTTGCTTTATTTTTTATCAGATCCTATGCGGAGAAAATTAGTTGTGCATTTGGCTGCGACTTGAGATGATTTCCACCAATCTACATCAGGTTTGTTAAGTTATCATGAACGTGAAAAATACCACTTGCCTTTGCCCCATAAGTGAGCCCAGAAGGTACAATATGAGGATTGAAAAAAAACAAAGCTGAAAGACATAATGCATATGGTAATTCGCAGTTGGGCAGTAAAAATATTGACATTGAATGTACATCATATCAACTACCCTTGCGGATAAACTATTTTGGTTCCAAGTTTCAATTAAGGTAATTTGGTACCAAAAAACATAATATGTCCTGATTGGGAGGTCTGCATCAACCCATCACCCTATCCCTAATGACAAGATACCAGTGCTAAGATGAGAAAGTGTCCATCTGTTCATCTTCACACTATTTCAGAGTGACCTACAGTGCTGGTTGGTAAATAGAAGTGATATGTACGGGGATGTGAACTATCAGCTGAGGTGTTGAGCCGCTTGGAGGTAGTGTCCATCATGCCTACCGCGTATCGAGATATGGGTATGTACAAAGGTGTTACTTTCATTTTCATTCCATAAGTACTGTAACCAAAAAATAGCTTCTCTCTGTGGAAGTGTTTATATTTCTATTTATAGCAATTAGCAAATTTTTTTCCCCAGAAAGAAAGTATTTTTACAATCACAATACCTAAATTTGTTGTCAGTTGTTATAAGTTTTGATAGCACGAGGTCCTGGGTTGAATTTCCCCTCTTGTTATGAGAGATCTTCCTGCTCATATCCCATAACACGCCGAGCAACATTAACCAACACCAACTGAACTGACTCAAAAGTCGCCACTTCTCTAACGACAACTCTACAACTATACTGTCTGGAACATTCTTAGTCTACCGACATCAAAGAGGCTGTCTATCAGTAATAAACCTATTAAGACAAGAAATTTCAAAAATTATTCAAAAACGTTCCAAATTATTTTTAAATCGCCAAAAAAGCAAATTGTTTTGGCGGAATATAAAATTGATCTCAGCTGTAAAACACAATTTTTTAGGCATTATTCTTGACTCTAATATAACTGATATGAATCACCTCGTGGACCACTGCCGAAAATTCAACCTAATTTTAACATTGATTAGGGCAGCTCTCCCTTATTTTGATAGCAAAACAATGGTTGACCTGTATTACCGTTGTTTTTACCCACATTTAATTCAAAAACCTGAATTCTGGGGCCATGCCACGACACAGATCTCCATTCCATTTCAGTTTCCATTCTTCAAAAAAAGTATGTACATGTTATTCTGAACAAAAAACCCAGAGAAAATGTCACATCATTTTTAAAACATAAGGAATCATGTGAATTCAAATGCTATTTGAATTTTGTACTTTAAAACATGCTCAACTACTAAAAAAAGCCAACCGATCGGGATGAGAGGTCCTTGTTGTGCACTCGCTTGTCACTGTACAACAAGCATCTAAAGGGGGTGGAGATGGGGTCTCAGACTTGTGTGCCCGCGCGCCCGGCTTCCTGTCTGGGGGGCAGTGATGACTGCAGCTGGAAGGGGCACTTGTCCTGTACGTGTGTCTCGTATTTGACCTTCAAGCTTTACAATTGGGCTGTCTACGCTCTAGCGCAGGCTATAAGACTGTCCCTTTGCTTTTGACATGTTTCTATTGCAATTATCTACATTTTTTGATTTAATCTTTTTTTGCCTTTCTCTGAGTCATACTCAATTGAACTTTATCTATATATGTTATCAATTTTATCTCTAGCAATAAACACACATGAAAGAAAAAAATGTCTAACAGTCTTCGAGTTAGGGTGTCAATTACCTTTCTGAAATGTGCAGTCTCACACCACTACCCTCCCTCATATCGGACAAGGGATAGAAATACCCATATAGATAATTATGACAAACCTATACACAAAATGACCTAATGACCTAATTTTACACTAGTACCCACTCAGTGGCTAGTTATTGCATAGCACCTTCTACATGATAATCCCATAATAACCTAATACTAATAGTTATTTTTCTGGCTGCTTTGCGGTGCCAATCAATGTTGCAGCTAGCTTTCTGGATATTGTAATCTTTATTTCTTTTTTAGACTGCCATAGAAAGACAGAGCATCTTAAAGAAACTCAGTACCATTCACCAGCTACAAGCAAACAAATAACCACATCTACTGAAGCATCAGTGTTGTGATTTAAAAAAAATTTATGGGCGTTGTAGCCACTTATAATGATTTAAGAACGAGGATTTATATTTTGGTCCATTTCCATAATTTTTATATAATCCCCATAGGGGAAAATGGAACTCTATCCTCTGTGCTCCCATAGCTCTCAGCCAAACCTCAAATGTATTTTCTGGTAATTATTTATTCCTCTCCCTGAGAATTAAGCTTAAAATTCATTTTATACGATTATTTTATTAATGGTGTATTTTGATAAAGTATAACAGCTTCAATACAATGTAATGAGTGATGGATAACCAAAATTTTGTCTTTTTTAAACCAAGGACTAAGCAACTTCCTAATAATATGCAAGTTGCGATTGTTATCAATATCCAGCGCGTTTGGTGCTGTTTTGCTCCAGGAATCTGGTAAAGATATCTGGCAACCATTGGAATATGCCTCGCGTAAGATGACTGACACTTAGACGCGCTCTTCGATGGTAGAGAAGGAAACTCTTGTCATCATGTGGGCAGTTTGACTAGTATATGATAGGTCGAAAGTTTGAAGTTGAAGCGGTCCATAAACCCTTGGTACAAATTCTAGGTGGTAAAGATCTGAGTGATCTACCACCGAGGGTGCAAAGGTTCAAAATGAGGATAATGAGGTATGGATATAAAAATTTTGGTGTTAGGATGTTTGTTGCCGATAGTTTGAGCCGACCCAACGAGGCTTAGAGTGCAGCCAGTGTGAAGCACTGTGCAGCTGTTGAGTACTATATTGACAGTATTTGTGAGGACTTAGTCCCTGATATACATGAAATAGAGGCGTTTGAAGCCACCGTGACTGACGATGTTGCAGTTAAATTCAAGCAGTATTTGGTCGAGGGTTGGCGAAGAAACAAGCAGTCATAAATTGCCCGGGTACAAAGGATGTCTCATGTTTAATGATAGACTTGATGTACCTGCTAGTTTGCGTAGTGCCTATATTGCACATGCACATGCTGGACACCAGGGTACTGCTAAACCTGCAGAGCTGCTTGACAGATAGTCTGGTGGCCGAGCTATCACCCAACGACAAATTTTTGTCAATTTTAGCTCTTGCTTTTGGCCTGAGTCCCGCAGCAATTGATCTCAGGAATATGCTGTGCAGCTAAAGCCAAGCTTCTTTCAGATTGTCTGCTCAACAACCCGTAGCAGACAACTCGAATTTGTACTTCAAGGGACATTCTGATGCGTTAAAAGTGCTCAGATAGCTGTATATGCAAGTTTGAGGCATCACATCATCAAATTCTTTACAAACATTATCAAACCAAAGTGAATAGTTGTAATGTGATGCCACAAACTCGCACTTGCAGCCATCTAAGGAGTAAGAACCTAAATTATGTTTGGGTATACATAAAAAAGTATCATGTGAAATTGCTTTTATAAACATAGTTTTGGCAATCAGACATTACATGTATTTCGTCTGCCGCATTATGGGCATTGATTTTTGCTTATTGAAATATTATAGGAGAACTACTGATCTTTCAATTCCAACACATCTCACCATGTCGTAAAATACAACCTCATTAAATGAGAATTGATATCTGAAACCTGGGAACTTGAATTGTTTTTCATATTATGTATGTTAATGATGCCCTTCTCCAATGGATTTGCCCCGGTTTTGGAGCACCTCTACAACATCAAAAAATATACTGCATCAGGGTATTATGTTATATTCGCTGCAGGGTGCCAAAGTATAGCGTTATGTGGTCTAGAAAAATTTGAGAGAAATTGAATTGAATTCAATGCACTCCACTGTGCAATCAAAATGGTTTTGACGCCACCACCAGCATCATTTGCGACGCAGCAAACAGCAGAGTTGTCGAGTTAAGTAGGTGATACTGTTTACCTGAAATGACCCTTGCAAAAAATCTTCAGGTATTAAAATGAGCAACCAGATACACAACTCCGGCTTGAGCTTCTTGAAGACCTGTTCATGGTTTCGTTCGATCCAATGAGTAGATTTGATTCTTGCAATTTTAGCGTTGTTCTAGTATCGCGTTTGATTTTTATTAGTTTCTTTGATCTTGAAATCTACAAATACACTTACACCAGTACCTTGTGATTCAAATTGATATGATAAGTTATACCATGGTTCTATAATCAAATGACGATTGGTAAATGATACATCTTCAACTTGGCAACTTTTTCAGCTAGTGTTGCTGAATCTATTGATTGCAGAGATCATCATAAATAGAGTTTCTGCTTCCAAAAATGATCTAATTTTCAATATACACGCCTCCGTATATTTAAAATTAAACAATAAAAGGAAACAGATCAGACCAAAAATCGGCAGCAACAATGTTTCCTTCATGTCAAGCAAGTTCATATTCAAACAAGAAAAGAAATGTAGGAGCGCTCATATCAGGTTCCTTGACCAGAAAGCTCACCATCAAGGTTGCGCTGTCAGCTGTCTCTTTCAAGCAGATTGTCTTAGTTTAATTGTGCCCTGTCAATAATTACTGCAATTACATGCATACTTTTAGCATAGAACTCGCCTGTCGTAAATTCATGATCACACTGTTTGGACAATTCCAACAGTAAACGGGGATGATGCTGTTATGATATAAAAAATACAGATCCGCAGCACTAGTACTCATGAGTTTGGTCTTGTCAGGTTCTAGATTTTTCAGTTCACCAACTCAACATGTAACTACCCCCAATAGCTGTGACATCTGTAGGGGTAACAGTATATTGTTAACAGTGATAACATGGCAAATCTGAAAACATTCCGCATATTCATTACCATGTTGACTGATATAAACAAGGTGCCCCTCCTCAATATTTAATTTATATCTCAAAAACTTAATAAACATAATTCCTACATCTCAACTTTTGGTAACCTATCACATTCATTCATAAACATGATCTAGGGAAACCCAATTAGTTCATTGTTGTAGAGTTAAGTTTCATATAAATACTATGTGTATATATATTATATATATATATATATATGACATACAAATCTATAACAGAGGAACATGTATGGTCCTTGAATCATTCCGCTCTTAACTGATAAGGGGCCAAAAATCTGAATTCAAAACATTTGAAAAAGGACCTCTTATTTAATGAAGGTAAAATAAAAACATCCTATGTAGATTGATTTTATCGATTAAATATGTTTTCACTGTTCAATTATATTGGTTCAGTTTTTACCCAGTTCAGAATATGTTTGATCCGGTTACCTTATTTCCAAACAGTCTCATGACAATTTTTATGTACTTAGGAATAGAAGCGAGACAATTTTTTGCAGGTGATTTTTAGAGTGACTGAGCTACATTAGAGAGTGTGCCTATCTCTGAAACCTTTCTCTCAGAGACTATGATGACACAAACTGTTGATTTAGTGTTTGAAAACTCATTGATTATACTATTATAATTGCAGTCACATCAAAAAACATCAAATGTTAGATGGAACTTTTCCTGTTTCACTGCTTAACAATATAATAATTGTGTACCATCTTTTCGCCTGCAAAAAGAGGCATTTTACCGCTTAAGTCACTAAAGTTGACAAGCTATTCATAATAATTCTACGCTAGATTTTTCATTTAACTCAGTGATAAGTATCAATGAAAATATATATATCAATAAAAAATTTATATTGATAATGTTGAATGTTCAATGTCTAGTAATCAAAAATTTTGACAAGTGTTTTTAATAATGAATTTTTATTATTATAATTATCAGCTAGTTGTCTATCCATGGAGAGAGAGGAGACAACTGGTGTTTGATTAAAAAGCATTAAAATCGCTATCTGATTATTCCGCCTGTAACATGTCAAATTGCAAGTCATATTGCTTTTTGCATGATGGAACCATATTCTGAATGGACAATTTGGAAATGAATTTGTCTAAATTGAAAGACTTAAGGAGCGAGGATTTTGAGCAACGTTTGTTTGTCAGGATTTTTCTAAAAAGGCTTCACCACTCGGCAGCAACAGCCGGCATAACGATAACCAGCGTGAAATTATCAGATCTGTATTTCAACAGAACTTTGCCGTTCGATATGCTGTCCAACTGTTAGTTTCAACTGTGTCCCCAATCTTATAAAAAATATCATATTAGAGAGTTTGATGGTGCAGGCAGTGTTGCGTACTAAATGCAAGTACTCAGTTCCATTAAACACTCATACAACTTCCTGAGGTGCAATGGGTGTTATAAGACCTGTGGCAGGTGCTGTATGGAACACAACAAAACTGTATAGGCCTTGAGTGCTGTAAGACGTGTCCCATACAGCACAGGCCACACGTCTTACAACACCTGTTGCCAGCGCCTGTTTTTTATGCCCATTCAGAACAGCATAAATTTTTGTAATGCAAATTCCATCGGTTATTAAAAACGGCGTGATGCTAACTTTTGTCAAGGTTGATAAATCCCATGAGAAGATAAGGCATATTGCCAAACCTAACTTAAATGGTTGAGCTCAAGTGTACTCTCATTGGTTCATTGATAACAGTTGGGTTTTGCTATGATTCCCACTCTCCCTGTATTCTCTTTTTTATTATAGGGAGTTGCCTTTTTTTGGAGTTATCAAGTATCAGTTGGGGCGAAACATAATATGGGCATTGAGTATAGGCAGGAGCAGCGGACTAAAGACCCAAAAATCAGCGGAACATAGACCCATACGGAACATAGATCCAAACGGAACATAGACCTGCACCCGGCCTCGCCTCTAGGATGCATTCTAGGATGTATCACATTTTCAGTATGAGGATTTAGGGCACCTTGAGTCCCTCTCTAGGGGCAGCCCAATCTTCTGTTTCTTCACATACAGCAAGATGTGGCAATCTGTCACGCTATTATATGTTGGAATGGTGCATTTTAGTAGATATTGTTACGATATATAAACTGCCTCTGCTACACATCTAACTAGAGGCTTGTATATATAGTAACCATGCTTTTACTTGACAGCAAAACTATACGCAATATTTTATACCTCATTACGTATCTTAGTTTAGTTATGATTTATTAGATTTAATATCAATAGGCGACTTACCAGGCCTTTGAAAATAAACAATTTTCATCAAGTTGTCTTCCCTTGGAAAAGGGACAGTAGCATTGAGCACATCATTAGTGATGACAGAATTCATCGAATATCTCCTATTCCAAGAAAGCTAAAATTACGGGGTTTCCATAGGATCATGTCAGTGTAGTAAGGTATCTGATGGCATAGTTTTCGATACCCTACTCGGAATTATTTTTCATTTTTTTATGTACTGCCCAGTGGGTTTTTCAGGTAACTACAGTAAAGGCATGTTGCTCATCACAGCAATTAATTGACCTAAGGTACACCAGTACGCATTTTGGCATAGAGATGTTATGCTATGTTTATTGTCTGCTATGATAAGGTAAAATAGAGGTATCGTGCTGATGACAAGTCAGGGCACTGTGCCTTTACGGGGATTAAGTGAATGTTGGATGAGGCCATTATAATAAAATTATTCAGACAGAGATGTAAACTATGAGCGATGTCAGTAGCCAGGTATTGCCTAGCAATAACAAAAATATACCCGTAAGTCCTCTGAAGTCCTATTGTCAGCTCCGATACAAGTTTTAACGATATAAATGCGACAGATTTTTAAACACACTGTCATACCTATGCCATACTGGTTGACTCATGAGCAGGTCAGGCCAAATTTTATTGTGAGCATTATGCAGACTTAACTTAATTTACTCAAATGAGGGATAATTTCTGGTTCCATTTCAAAGAACAAGCAGAGATTAGTTTTCATTCCGGAGCTGAAAAGCTCATCATAATCTAAAACTTCCATCTTGGATTGCGATAAATTATTGTAAAATAAAGAAAAAACTTTCTATTCTTTGTTATACCAGTGATCATCATCTGACATTAGATTTGGCCATAATAAAGAGGCTTTGTTTTTAGTTTCCCTTTTTTATCGATGCACAAGGGATTATCAGATGAAGGTGACATAATTTCCAGTAGCATACCTGTATCAGTATCATAGATCTGATTCATGCAGCTAAATTTTCAGATCTAGCAATGCTGTCGCAATTACCTATTAGGAGTTTTTTACCCATTAGAAATTTCGATGCTGACATTTTTTGTAAACCACAGCCCTACATTTCACTACCTGGAAATCTTGATTACTATTAACCGCACTCATTCTAAGTATAGACTTGTTTGTCTCATTTTATGCACCACTTTTCTTGTCAAGACTCGTACAGCCAACCAGCTAATCGGCGAGCCTCCATTTATCCTAATGATGTAGCCTGCAGCATTATTACAAACACAGTGTCACCGCACAAGTTGTAGAGATTATTATTACTTCCATACCAATTATCCTAACTAGGAAGAGTTACGCAACATATGGGCGCAGCATTAAATACACCTGGTTTTAATCATTCACACTTCATTATTATAATCTTTGCTACAGTGTTTTGTGGTACAAAAACCAGGTTAGATATGCCAGACCCAATGTTTGCAGTATATTTCATACGGTGCGTCATTCAGACCACTATTATATCACAGAGTAAGGATATATCATATCATGCTCTAATCTTTCACTGTATCAATAATTTCTATACTATTACTAAGGTGTTACCACATATCCCAGAAAAATAACCTTGTTTGTTATGACACTGCAAGAATTACATCGCTAGTTTGAAGGTTTGAGGAGCTAGAATTTTTTTCTATATCCAAATGTGTTTCTTGGTAGATTTTGCACCTGATCAGAGAATGCCACTTCCAGAAAATGCGCTGCTACCGGGTTATCAAAAAAAGGAATATTTAAGTATCCTTCCTATAGTGCACTGTCCCTTTATCATGGGCATTGACAACACAACTCCAAATTATAAAAATGTTATTTTTGGGCTCAGTAAGTCGCCTATTAACATAGAGGGGTGCGATTTAGTCATTGTGATTCAGTCCACAGTGAATGTTGAGTAGTAGGGGCCCATTAGACCATCGGACTTCCACTAGTGTAAGGGAAGTCATTGAGTCATACACAGTGTGACTCGTGAATGTTCTGTCAAATACAATCTGGTTCAACTTTATTCGCAAAGAACATGGTAGGCCTAAAAAATAAACTAAATGTTGTGAGTGGTTAGTTTTCTGTAAAAGAATTCTATAAACTGTGATCCATTTAACGATTCTATTGCTTCTCTTGGCCTCACTCATTATGATCATGAGACATAGACTAGAGGGTACATGTAAATGTGTTACAGGTGTTTTTTATGATAGGAGGAATGATGATGATGTTTTAAGAGATGTTTCCCATAGTTTGTCCATTATTCAAAAATTCCACTTCAAGAGTAAGTGGCTGGGATGATTTTGTTAAAAGTTGGTGTGACTAGCTGAAGAAGGACTGGAAATAATTGGAAGATAAAAATTATATATGTTAACCATTTGCAATGATAGCGCATCTAATTCACTGTGGTGTGTGTCCACTGAAGAGCACATTTGTCCTTACAGTTGATAAACCCAACTCATCATTGTGTCCTATTGTACATTCATCCCTATAGTCGGAAGATCGAGGGCTAAATGATGCACGCTGATCGCAGGCACAGATATGATTGAGGTTGAACATCTTTTTCTTATTTCGCATAATATTGTGTTGACAATGTTGAGAGACCACACTTGATTGTAGATCAAGGTTGATCTGATTTGCCTGCATTTAAGTTATTCCCCTTCTGCTGGTGAGTCGGCTGTGGCTTGATAATCCAAATGCAGGTAAATTGGATCATATTTTATCTAAATGGACTGTTTTCCAAATGATATTTCAGGTCAGTAAGCTCCTATTGGTATCTAGGCTGGGAATCATTGTGTTGTTGGGGTGACGGCTCCTGAATATCAGTCTGGAGTAATGGCTACCGTAGGATTTCTGCCTGTTAGTATAATACTTAAAACTCCCGAAGCTTCCAGTGTCAGGAGAGATAACTCAAAATTAATAAACACCCGAAATGATGGAGATTAAATACTGTTTTTGTCATTCTCAATCCTGCTTGCCACTTATGAGGTTCCCAAAATCCCTAATTCTATCTGTTCTAGGTACTATTTTAAGCCTGAATTACCCGAAAAACATAGCATTTTTACAAACTCAGGGGAGTCAACTGACCAGAAAACTATTTGATAATGCAATCAGTTCGCGAAGAGATTGCATGTTGCCAAATACCAAGCTTTTGTGATGGTGTATGCTTATCATATCATAGATATTGTCCATCTTCATAATGCAAGTATCTGTGCAGTGTGAAATGGGCTAGGGGATTTATGTAGCTTTATCCATAACACTCTTTTTTTCAGAAATCCAGAAGCCAAAGGATATCTGATATTGTGTGCAAGGCCTCCGTCTGACTTGTAGAGATTTTATAAACAGGAGCATAGATTACGAGATTCATCATGACGACTTAACTCAAAATTACAAGGACGATCAGGGTAAAAGAAAGGTGTTTCGGCTCGTTGCAGAATCATTTCTCATCTCGGATTATACGACAGCTCCAGTATGGATTATTCATCAAGATACTACAGTTATACTGCTGACTCTAGGAGTATATGAATAGGAGATGTACTTAGTACCTGATAAATCATGAACTCTATATGACTCAGGGACTATGTGGCTGCTCCTAGATGGATAATTCTTCAAGATATTTCAGATGTATCGGAATAACAAGAGATGACAATCCACTCAGACCTCTATGTCAGTACATCCGCACAGCTATGGTGAGTTTCGGCTTTGACCCCTTACACTTTCAATCCAAGATAGCTTATTTGGCTTTCCATATTTTTTTGTATTGGAACAGTAAAACACATGCAAAAAAATGACTGAAGCTGCAAAATGCAAATAACAGGGTACGCATCTAACCAATTGAAATATTGGAAACAAAATTTTAATCAACACAGCCATGAAGATATGTATAATGGAATGACGCATTGAATATTCCATAAGAAAACTACACAAAAACTGGACCATGAATATAAAATAGCCTGTGAGCCAGTATGAGTGTAAACATAATATATATATAGGGAGACACTATGAGATAATCCTGCGTAGAGTGTTTGTCACAAAACTCTTGACAAACTTAAAACATTTGGTAACTCTTCTCTTTATACCATGCTGGGCTCTGCGCGTAGCCGATAACTCGGTAGTAGCCTGAGAGCGTTTTTCACAGGCTCGTAGTTTATCACTAGATGTATCACACGGAATTTGAGAGCTTTTATGCTGCACACATATAGCTGGTTCAGGTTTAATTGCCTCATCGTTCTCGCAAATCACATCTAGTGAATCTGAAATCAGGTTAAATTTGTGTCAAAGTCTGCCCTCCATACCTGCTAATATATTTGCTTATCAATTTCATTACCTTTGGCTCAAAGATTAACAGCCCCAATCTAGTGGTCATTGTTTCAGAGTTCATGATTAAAGCTAGGCAATATGGACACATATTTCCGTTATCCTTCTTCCATGTGACAGAAATAAGCAGATCTAATCCAATGTGTAAATGTGTCTCACTCACCCCGAGGAACCAAAATGGAATTATACTGTTGCTCCTGTATTACAGTCTCCGACCCATTATCAGTATATACAATTTTAGCTCTGTAAAACAGAAGTAGACTAGTTAAACATCACTGTCCTCGTTTTCAGGGGGGGGGGGGGAGATAGCTCATGATACAGAAGTTTCCCCCTTTCCAGATTTTCAAGGTATATATTGTTCACAGGCATTAGTAATTGGGTGGAGGCTTTATAGTTATTACCAAAGACATAGTTTTGTCTACGGTGATTACAATGAAAATGAGAATAAATGGTATCACTGTTTACTACAGATCCGTTTGTGTGGGCAGCTCTACAGATCGAAAGTAAATATCAAATAGGGGAACAAGATTTATTTTCGCCTGGATTCTCTCATGAGATAAGGCAATGGTAGTAGCCTACAATTATGAGTGTTGTCCATGAAATTGCATTGTGGGATACTTTTTTATATCCATCGTTTTGAAAGTGATTCACACATTTACAAAATGAGGAATGTTTTGCAAAATATTTTCTGAAACTTACACAACATGGTCCTTTGAGAGGGTCTGATAAAATAGTGTCGAGAGTGATGTCTCTAGTTTTTCTAGCTGTGCCAGTTCATTGGTGAGCTCAAGGAGACTTAGATTCAGAGGAGTTTCCAATTCCTCTTCGGCATAATTAAAGCTATCATTATGCAGAGATGAGCCATTCATCAAATCATTCTCCATGTTCTTCCAAAAGGATGTGTCAAATACCCCAGGACTAGAAAATAACAAAAAATAACCCTATTATATACAGTGAAAAAGAGCAGACAATTTGAATAGTTCTTACTATTGCCAAATCGGTTGTTGATCAGTGTCCAGTTTGGACATATTACCATATAGAAAATAACACAGAAATAAAAAAATCATAATATGTTGTGATCCAGAGCAGCCAAATCAGTTGTCGCTTGTTTCCAATTTGGAACATTTTACCATATGTGTTGTGTTTTTTTTGCTGTTTGGATAGATATGATTTGAGTTCAAGTTTGGATAGAAAAGCATATCAGTGATGGCCAAATTACATCGCTGATTAGATGCTTAGTCAGTTTGCATCATCCTGTCATTAATAGTATGATATAAAGAATATAATTAACACATAATAAATAAATAGATACAAGTAAATAATAGTGCACTATTAAATACTCACATTACATCATGCACCATATTTTGATCAGTCGGGATCTTCAATGACAAGAGATGATCATTAGCTTTAAGAGAATCTTCTACTAGCTGATTGAGGCTGGCGATGAGCCGTGTAGTAAATAATGTGTCTGTAGTGGACTGATTATCACATGAGAAGGGAAACTCAGTGTCCAAGATGTCTGTGAGATCTTAGAATGTAAGAACTAATATGCTACATATTATAAATCGCTATTGATACCCCAATTTTAGTGGGAGCTTCTCAATAAAAATTGGCAAGATTCTAATCTCTTGTCATGTCATATGGTGCGTTATCTCTATCAGGTTGGGTTTCCTCTGCAATCGCTCAATGAAGAGCTATACATCTAGTATTGTTCTATTTTGTAATGGTTGTATGGTTCATTCAACTCAATCCGATCCCATTATTGCAATCATGAAATGCTTCAGCGTAGCAAAACTATTTACCAAGGCATAGCATTGGATAATTTACTCCAAAATAAAAATTAAGTCCCTTAGATTAGTATAATTACCATCAGAGAATTCCTGCGTCCTGTATCCTGCATCTGACTCTGAAAATTAAATGGGTTTTGATAAGGTTTCTAAAAGAATTTGTTATCGTATGGGTGTACTTCTGTATCGATTGTGATGAACTATAGCCTATCTGAGCTTCTATAGCTGACAACAGAACTACTTTTGTGAGATCGAGTTCCATTCCAGATTGAGAACTCCATGTGTTAATTCTGTTCGATTAAAAAATCAGCAGCTTCAATTCTTCATATCATCATCATGAAAATTATGTTATCTTTTAATATTTACACTCGCATTTCTGGCTTTTGCATGAGAATGTATCCTCTAAATCACCCACATCCCGCTGCTGGCCCTTATGATCATCATCGATATCACTCCACAACCTCAGGCTAGCTACCTCACAACTACTACAATAATTGAAATATTTGATATGTGTATTAACTCTCACTCATAGAGTCACCTAGTAGTATCACTACTACTTGTACTACTTTCTCATTGTGTGGTTGTGCACTCAGAAGGCAGCGATTGCATCTTTAATAGCAAAACGCTGCTGATGTCACATCATATTTGATGGCGTAACGCTCCTGATGACACATCATCTTTGATGGCGTAACGCTGCTGATGACATATCATCAGAGTGGAAAATTTGCCTAGGCCTACTACCATTTTAATAACAGCATTAACGAGAATAACAAGTGAACTTACATGGCAGTTCTGTACGTTTCTTGTTGTTGATAATAATTGCTATAAGAACACATGTTCACAAATATATCGATTAGATTTCTATCAAATTTTACAGAGAATCTCAGAAACACAGCTTGTTTAGTCGGTTGCTTATTTCTGAATGTTGCGCTCAACCTTCAGTCATCATTGTGCTAAATGTTGTGTCATGTCGCAGCTCCTTCAATAGTTGGGCCTTTCCTACTCAAAACATTGTTTTCTGTTTATAAGTTGTCCTCTCACAATGATTATGATAGTTTTAGTTAATCATAAAAATTATTTTAGTAAATTCATAACTGTAAATTTATCTGTTTGATTTGCAGTTGATAGTGGTAAAATGGTAGCATTTCTCTCGCGATTCTTTCCTGAGATAAACAGCCCTACTCGTCTTCTCCTATGAATTTGTGATAAATGAAAGACTAAAACATGAGGATTTTGAGCAAAAAAACCTCCTTAGCATTGAAACCATAAATACATGTCTGTGACCTTTAACCCTTGTTCCCCCTACCCCCATCCTTTGGTACACAACACAGCATGGAATCTGGCTGTGATTTTTGATTGTAATGTCCATGTAGTGTTGTCTGAAATATAGGAACCAAGGTTCAGGAGCTATAGATGGGGATTAACTGCAGTAGATGGGAAGAGAGAGATCCGGGATGCAAACTTGTGAGTGCACGACATTATACACTGTGGAGGTCCAGTTTTGGACTCGGCATTAAACAAAAGAAGGATGGCGAGTAAGTTTGTCAAGACGCTCTATGCAATACTTTACAATAGACTAAGTGATCCATCATGTTATTGGTCCAAGAAAAGTACATTTTCCTCCTCTGTCTGTTAATCAAGGTTCTAACCACAAGCTCATGTCTCTAAAAGAGCTCTCAGCTGAGGTGAAGAGATTACTGGAGCCTAAGAAGAAGCAATGTGAAGAGCTCTTTGATAAATGGTCAGCTGTGATGAAGGAGGCAGCGATCACTCTGTCTAACTGGGATATAGAAACTAAGGAAGGAGTCAGACTTATTGATCGAATAGGTCATGACAAGAAAATCAATAATTATTTCTGAATAGGTCCCACCCCTTCTCAAAAAAGCTTGTAAAGACTGGCTACAGTATCTGTAATTGAGAAATAGTTTAAAGTTGTCTCCTCATTGATATTCAGGAGGCAACTTCGCAATAATATCTTTCATTTATTTTGTGTGTGTAGTCCCTACAATTTATTTACATTTGCTTTCTTTCTTATCTTCCAGCAGGTTGACTTGCGGCAAACCAAGAAAGTGTTGTAAGCTAAATTAGATGATATTGCTGATGATTTATTCCAAGCTCTTGTGTTGGAAGACCAACAACGAATCTAGACCAATGGTATGGCTATTACTTTTTCCACAGCACACTTCAATGTAATGTTAGTTTGTTTGAATGTTTCAAAGTGATTCAATAATACAGCAATGCTAAAGTTATTTGATAGTAGTGAGAATGTCAGGTCCTGGCTGAGAAGTCACTTGCTGAGAAACAAACCCGTTAATGTGTGTAAATATATAATCTCAACAAAGTGAGGCATTTGTCCTGATTGAAGAAATATCATGACAGAAATATTCATTCTCGAGATGGGTTGGGGGGCTTATATGTGCTGGATTGGCTGCAACCACTTGAATATGAACACCACACACCATTATCAGCGATCAGTCATCATAATGTTTCAGATTATGATACCGCAGATATTTGCGCTGCGCTAATCCCAACAGAAGACTTTGTGATTGGTGATACCAAGAGATTATCTTGCTATACCTTCCAAAGATTAGCAGCCCTATTTAGTCCAGAAAGACACCTAGCTAAAAGTTACTCAAAGAAATGTGTTAATTTTAGCAGAAGCGGGACAACATTCAATTCTTTTAGATCAGAGTTATATGCTGATTTCAATTATCTGGTTTCTATGCCTAAATACTATGTCTTAGTTCTACACCTCTCAGTTTGTCAGTTCAGGAGAAAACTAATTTAATTAAAAAGAACGGAGATATCTCTATCAATCGCCCATATATTCCGATTGTTCTGCCTTAGTATAGCCAGTTGTGTACTATCTAATTTAAATACCTCACCATTTGTGCCTTGATATTATACTATATATACTGTATATATACCTATATACCTACTAACTACATATACTGCTTGGTTAATAAGCCACTACGGCATGCATCGAACCAAATTCTAGCGGTTTGATCCGCACAATATAAATTAGATGGGCCTGATTGCCTCTGACAACCGTTTTTTTTTTGGTTGCTCAACTTCATTGTCTGATGTCTGAACAGTAGAGCGAAATCAGATTGAGTCGAATCGGAGCACCAGTCATCGACTCGCACTTGTTTCGTCTTTATCATTCACATTCAGTCTCCTTCCAGTCTGCTTGGATCAGGACCATAAATACAGGAGGTCTACTGTGTGCACGCAGTATAAAGATCCTCCTCTGCCTCTTCAAAAAAAGAGTTGCGGCAACGGCGGCTAGGGTATAGGGTTCTACCCACCCAAGCCACCTGAGATTAAGGGGGCTCATTAAATAGGGCGGTTAAATAAGACCTAGTGTATAGAAAGAAAAAAAAATTCATATCATGAAAATTGTTAATCCTCATTACCTTTGAATAATAAGGGCAAGGCTCTAAAAGTTCTCTCAGTCTCAGATTTTTACCCGCTCTAACTTATTCTACAAATACTTTGACCAGAGAAATAGATAAATAAACCTTTTTTACTGGTCAATTAATTAATGATAGCGTGAAAGTCTCTTTGAAATGTATATGGTTGATCCCACCCTCAACCGCTGAGTGGGGAAAAACACGGTATTATCTAAACTAGAAAACATTGTTGGCTTTGAATCTCAATAACAACAAACAGCTGCTAGAGCAGAGTTGCTGCCATCACAAACCTACGAAAGAATCATTAATAATAAACATCAACTATATATATATATTAAATTCATGTCTGTGAAATTTCCAGTTGCCTCCCCTACATCCCAGTTGCACAGACCATTGGATGGTCACACCCTACACACAAAACATGTGTACCCAGCACAATGGATTATTTGTTATTAAAAGACACAATATTTCAAGTCATCAGAATTGGGTGCATGAAAACACCTGTCACGGTAGCTGTGCAAATATGATATTGTGCAGAACCTGCATGCAGTCTTGACGGGCTGTTTAGGACTTTTGATATGTTACGAGGTGGTGTTGGGAGGGTCTTGAGAAGCAGTCACACAGTGTACATAGACTCAGATCATCTGACAAAACAAAAATATTAGGTCGATACCAATACAATTAATGTTAATCAATTGATTTTATTGCCGTTTACCTTAACAATCTGAGACTGTTTTGCCTGCTATCAGGTGAATGAATTATGTCTTCATATGGTTAATTTAATTCATTATAACCAAAGAGTTAATATCAGCGTTAGAAAGTTTTACGTTTGAGGCACAAGGAGCTGCTTCCTCCTTTGCCAGCTTCCTTTTTTTCTCTCTTGATTCAACCCTCTCACAAACCAGTCGACTACAAACTCTTATAGCAACGGTTCTCTTAGAGATCATAGCAAACGCACTATATTCCCTCTATTTGATTGAATTTACTGGCTGCTGACTTTGAAAACCTTTTTAAGATGCCCTCACACCTCTCTGCATATACATCTGCCGTCTTAAATTGACTTTGAGTCATAATTGTAACCTGTCTCATAACATTGCACCTTGCAGTAAAATGTACAAACTTGCTCCAAATCCTTTTAAACTGAGCGGAGAAATGGATAATATGGGAAAATTTTGGTATTCTAAGGCTGAATCATGGGATTCCATAGGTAGTTATTAAGACTTATCTCCTCCCATTTTTTTAGGGTTTAAAAACTGATTTTCTCCCTAACTGGCAAACTGAGAGCTGTAGAAACTATGACATTGTATTTAGACAACCTATCTACACATTCTCTTCTTCTATTGGCAGTCTGTTACAAAGCAATAGATTGAAGAGTGAAGATTTGAGCGAAGTTTGGATTCGGCGAAAAGAAACCTTCCCATTGAAAGACTTCAGCATTGAAACCTACACATACATGTTCATTCGTGACCTTCGATGTTTAGAGAGTTATATCCTCTAGCAAGTTAAGTTTGTGACTTGGCTTGGCACAGAACAGTATGAGGATGAAGGGTATGGCAGTTGTATATGATCTATATTCCACAGTCCTAACTTTCTTAGACTCTTTGTGTTTACCCAGAATTATTCACCAATCACTGCAATTCTATACATGGGAGAAAGCAACCAATCATGTTCTTGCTGACACACAACTCTATTTTCAATTTCCGTACTTCCTCTAGGTTCTAACCACAAGCACGTTGGGCTAAGATTTTAAAGAGTTGTTCGATAAATGGTCAGCTGCGATGGAAGAGGCATGGATCACTGTGTCAAAATGGGATACAGAAACTGAGGGATTTAGAATGATTGATGATAGAGAGGAGATAAAGGTGGGGTGATCACTGCCTTATAAAGAAATTAAAACAGAGTATACTAGCTAAAGATATAAAAAGCACTCTGAGTTGTTTCCGTCGGTGGATATAAGTAAATTTGAGTTCAAGAAGTAATAGTCGTGATGGTCATCGAAGTCCCACCAGTAAAGACAAACAGTTTGATCTATACTTGTAAAGTTTTAGATCCTTTACCCACAGCATTTGTCAATAATAACTATTGTGTTCTATTCTATTGTCATTTGCGCTTATTAAGGGTTTGTGAAATATAATATCAACCAAATGTTGCTTTAATGTATATATTACAAATCTAAAAATAAATGTTGAACAAAACAGTCGTTCCACTCTTGAAGGAAATGAAATGAGGAAGATACCTTGAGGTAAAGCTTAGATCAGGGTTGATAGTGGGGCTATTTATGGAAGCTTACATGGAACTTTTACAAAGCATTTCCTATTTCAAAGAGCTTCCTTAGTATTTACCTAGAATTTGGTTACATGTTAGTTCCTGGGCGATATTTTGATCAGCATGGATAACGGTGTTTGGGTGTGATATTCAACAATGATGTTCGATTTTCATAATATGTTTCTCCTACATTGATGGCCTACCCTGCAAAATTTTGCAATAGTCTGTAGAACAAATGTTGTGATGTACAAACCTTCAGCAGTTGAGATAAATATTGCCCATTAGTTCAGCTAATGATTAAAATATCATGTTCTCTCAGTTAATCATTTAATCATTTGATGCTAGCTAACATTTACTCATCCTCTTAACTTTCTGTCCAGCTAGCCAAAATGTAGTGAAGGCCACCCCATAACATTGATTGGTCATTTGAGCACTTGTTGTAAATAGTCATGTCCTCTTTCATGTAATGTGCGTGACAAGTGAGCAAGATAACATTAAGTGGGAAATTGAGGGTTGAAATGTTCCATATTGAGAAGGAACACTGTTCAAATTAGGCCACGTCAGCATCTTACTGCCAGTTGGGCAGAATTCCTCTAACAGTGCATGCTCTGCACATGAATATGAAACTCCTTGATCAATTCGGATCCAAAATTCCTTTTGATGGCAGCTCCAAGGGGAAGGGCAATGCCAAATGCTGGCTTAGTGGATATGAGTTGATCTATGAAACAAACATTTAATTTTATGTCAAACAATATAAGTTTGCTAGATGGCACATGGCCTGCTCGCGATCCGGCAATTTTTCATGTCAGTTTACATTGGCACCTCTACCTTGAGTATTGCGAAACACCTGGTTGCATAATTTGCAATGAGTTAATATAGGCATCGTCATAGTCAATGTAAGAGTTTTGAGATGTTATGGTATGTCGTGTTTGGTTTTGCATCTGTTTAAAAAAAATTAGGTCAAATTGCAAATTTGTCGCAAAAAAAACTCCAAATAAAGTAAGTTTTATTTGGCTGATCTTGCCTGCCCCTCCATTATTCATCGTCAAATTTGTTTGGTTCCTCAGCTTCATATTTTTATAATTGGAGTTTCAAAGTAATGAACTTTTTTTTTCAATCTTTTTTTATGCCTTACTCTTGGCAGAAAAATAACAAGAGTGAGATGTCCAAGCTATTGCGAGCTTTTAATTTGTTAAATTTACTAGAAATACTTCACGAATAAATGCCCCAAAACTACAGGGGAATAGATAACAGACCCTCATTTTGTGAAAGGTAAACTTGGCAACTGAGTTATGTTAGATGAACGGTTGAATGGGTTTTCCAGTATAGGTTTTGGGTCGTCGATAATTGACATGGGCATGAACCTAGAAAATCACAGCCTTGTCAAGACAGGCTAGAATCGTTGTAGAGTTGCATGCATGATATATATATAGTGCCTAGTTATAATTGCTATACACTTTTATCAAGAATTATTTGGTTTAGTCGTTTCTTTGCTTTCATTTAACCTATTCCTATTGGTATTTTATTACATAAATTAGGATATCATCTTTCTATAGTTAGCCAGCTTAGCTTAGCGGTAAGCGCATCTGTTTGACCAGCTGGTTGTGGTTTCCGATCTCATCTGGCACCCAAATCGGTTTCGACTTTGAATGATCACATAGTCCCTTCAGGACTCAAAATAAATAATGGAGGTCACCTGTATGAACATCAAACACCGTGCAATGCAGACGAAATAACCCCATCTGTATGGTATAGCTCTATGCAGGAGGACGATGTCACCAACCAGTGCAGCTCCGGCCTTGAAGTGCTATGCTTAATGCTGGGTCAAAGCAGCCAGTGGTTGAACATTGGGACTAGTGACTTGGAAACCTAGTGAAGTTTTTGTCTGAATAGACAGACAGCCATTATAGTCACAGTGATAATTTGTGAAGGTGACTTTAAATGATGTGGTAACACCAAGGAGAAACAGGTAGCAGTAGTTAGACATTGTTTAACTGATCCAAGTCTAATATCATCAAGAGTGGTTACTTTATAGATAAACAAGACTGATATAGATATAGATGGGAAGATTAAAAATAAGTGATTAAGTGAACAAGTGAACAAGTGAATATTCAGATCAAGATCAATTTTCTTTAATCTTGTATATATATAATACATAGCTAGTTGTATAATCGTGAATGTTCATTATTGAGCTAAATCAAGGCTTGGGTAATACTGTGAAAATGTGACCTTGAGGTGTGTTCTGAAAATCTAAAAATAATGTTCAAGCTTTGATATACATAACAGTGTCATTTCTTAAAGAAATCATACAAGGAAACAATTTTCTTATCATGCTTTGAATAGTAGTTAGAAGAGGCTATTTATGGAGCAAGACACAAAAGCATATCCGATATCGGTGAGACTCTCAATGCAATGGTTATTATACCTCTTCCCTGAAGATGTCAATTTTTTGTGCCAAACAAGGTTAAAGGAAATGCCTTCACAATCCTGTTCAGTCTTGCAAAGTCCTCATTTAGTTATTTTGCCACATCTATTACCAGGGAAATTAATACATTGTTAATGTTTGTTCTTCAGATTAGCTCTTTGGTTGGACAAGAACAGACTGCTAGTCTGCGCATTCCTAGATTGCAAGATGGGTGTTCATTATCATATTGACTATATCATGAACCATGAGGTTGTATCTCCAATGTTCCACAATTAGGCAAGCAAAACCTACCCTCCTAGTCCTAACCAAAGTTCTATGTAAGATAAACTGATATACAGTATTGATAAACACAAGCCCTAACAAACCCATAAAAGCTAATTCCTATAAGGATTTATTTTATGTTTGAAGTTCAGACACGAAGATTGTTTTCCTGTTATCTTGATATTTTGTAATTCTTTTCTAGGAAACCCAACGCATTACCAGGGCTGCCAAATGTTTTTTGTGGAGATTTTTGTTGGAATAGCGATGGCTTGGCCGTTCATAGGCATGGAGACCCTAAAATTGATTGCTGTCTAACTGTTTTGTTATTTACGACATACTTGGCCAATATAGACAAAAGGCCAAGGCAGGTTTGTTCGTGGGCAAAACGGAGTCAAATCAAAACAACATAGATTGAAAGCATGAATATGACTAGGTATCGAATCGAATTGAATCGAATGGGGATAATTAAAATCGGCATTGGTTCAAACCTCAAAAAATAGTAGATAACCATGCTTTTTGAAAAAAGTAGGAAGTAGAAATGGAAAATAAATAGATCTACTCTTAAAAGAGAAGAATTGGCTCTGCTCATTACTATGCTGCTCTTAGATAAACAAGAAACGAAAGGGATGTGGCGCAGAGTAAGGCCTACAGCACCCATGCAAAAAAGACTACAGACTTGATGACTATATTTTATGTCGCGATCTTCCCAAACTCAGCAGTCAAACACAATCCGCTACAATTGTCAATATTTTTACTACCAATGTTGAATGTGAGCAACCACAATTGTCAAACTTTCAATCGCAAACACGCAATTTGATCCATGTCTCCTACAGATGTGTATCAAGAATTCGGATTTTATTCCCAAAAAGGTTACCTCATTTTTGGTTTAAACTTTTCATATCTGTGGTTGATCAAATTGTAATAATTGTGGTAGTTATCGTCACGACAGTTCTGTCAACAAAAACTGACCATCAATTCTGACGTACCTCATCAGAAATCAGTAATCACATCGCGAATCATTGATAATATTCATCACTGTGCAATGCTCCATTCCCCCAAGCTACCTGTGACTTAGGACAACCAACCAAAATGCTCAGATATATTTATATCCAACCAATCATATGTTGCCTGGTTTGGTGTACACCTATAAATAGAGTTGCCTCGGCATTTGTTTCTCAGTTTCCATGCAACATAGGTATTAGTTTATTGAATACATTACAAGTTGCTATAGGCATCATGAGGCCAAGCAGCGTGCTTGCAGTTTTGATAGCAGCGGGTAAGAATAGATGCAAATTGTTTCTTTTGCAATTCAAAATTGAAAAGTTTTCCGTAGTTGAACACAGATATCATGATCGAAATCCATGTCCTTTATAAAAAAACATTTTCAGCCATGTCTGTCATATGTTGTCCACATACCATGTATATATTATTTCCCTGTAGATGCAAACTACAACTCTATACAGCCCATTTATTTGTGGCTTTTATTTTGCAGTGGCAGCATCAGGGGCAAATGGCTGCAGCAACGGTTGGGTAAAATCGCCAGCCACAGGCAGATGTTATAAATTTGTTGTTAATAGAAGCGTCAATTGGGGAGCGGCAGAGGGCCTGTGCAGTATCTATGGTGGAAGACTGGCTACTCTACGTACTTCTGATGACTTGGTCTTTGTCAATGGTTACAGAGTAACGTACTATGGTGAGTTTATCTAAAAATGCTTTGTAATAATGTGTATGTATGACATTGTCCAAACTTGTCAACTTGTGTATCTAGTGAGATTTTTTGCTCAGCAACCATAGAGTCCCAATCGTACCTTTGATGTCTCTCCAGCAGAAAGATACTGTTAAACCTGCAAACTTTATGTAGTATGATGTATATTGGTTGCACAAGCTCCCTTCACCAATATGGATGCACTCACTTACACAATTTAAAGACAGCCATCTAATCTGAATAAAGAGCAGTCTACAATAAGATACCCTACATTTTGGTTTCTGTTATTCTTAAGTTCTGAATACTGCTGTTCTCTAGGTTTCAAAGGTGACTTCTGGCTGGGAGGAAGGAAGATTGGTGGACAATGGTATTGGAAAACTAGCCCTCCAGCACAAAGAATTGCCTCGAACCTAATGCTATGGGAACCCAGTCAGCCAGACAACTGTTGTGGCGGCGCATATTGTCTTCAAATGATTGCAAGATCGGATGGAAAAGTGAGATGGGATGATACTTTATGTAGCACTCATAAGCACTTCATCTGTGAGAAGGAAACCTAAAATATGGGCATTCACCATCGGTTACTGATTACATTTCTGAGTAAACGCCTTCATTATTACAAAAATTTACACAATGTTTAAAATTCATTGAAAAAAATTATTCGAAAACCAAAATTCTTATTTTATTCAATTCCCTGCTCAAGGTTATATTAAAGGAAAACGCAACATACTCGCAATATGTTTTCATGAAATACAGAGTTTTTTACACCTAAAGAACTAATTTTTTCTTGAGCAATGTGACAAGGCTCAGTTATTTAATAACACAGTACTGTATTATAACTGGTAAAATTTACTAGCTTCAATCTGGCCTCAGAGCCTCATACTTTGTAGTATCTTATCTTACCTTAAGCATTATCCTGTACCACGGCGCGCCTTATAGCGAGTTTATGCAAATTTACTTATCTCGTCAGTCCGCGGGGTTTTCTCATCCCATTCATTCTAGACAACTGAAGTGACAAGTCGTCTTTTCACAATTTCCACCCTCCCGCCCTAAAATACTGCCTTATGTGAAAGGTGACTTGGGTGCATGTGTGGTTGGTTTCTGCCTTTTCTAAAGTATCGAGGCCGAATCTCCTCCTATAAAGTTTTTGCCCTGCCCATGCTGTTCTCCAGCAACTTAAATGTTTATCTCTAACTTATTGGGGGTTAACCAGGAAATGGCGTATTAGTTGCCCCCCTCCTATAGGGGAACCCCCAGCTATCTTTTTAATCATCTTATCCCTTGTTCTGAATTAATCGGAAACGTGCTTCATGACATCAAAATTAAAGTACTGACATCTGGTTGATTTCTTGATGGTCAGAATGTGAAAGCTGCTATGTTGGTATAATATGCTATGCTACAGAGGAATAAGTGCTTTTAGAGCTGTATGTGCTCGAATTAACAACTTGATTGTTGGCAACAATAGTTTCTTCCATTGTTGTTATTATTTATGAAAAGAAAGCCCTGATCAATGAGCGTAGACATAGACATACATCGTAGTCTATAGTATGATGCCGTCGTAAATGTGCTGCCATTAGAGTTTCCAATGATCACCATTGTCTAAAAGCTCAAATTTATAGTAATATATACAAGCAGGACACAATTCATTGGAATAGAGTTAACATGACAAAAATATAAACGTATTTGCACTTACATGACTGGTTTGGCTGGAAATCAATTTAATCCAGGAGAAAAGTTTATATTCGGCAGAAAAATTGCCACAGAGGATGCTGCCTCATTGGCATGGCTGTATCCTCAACACTGACATAAATATTGTCATTATCATGAGTTGTGCCCAAAATAATACAAAAGGAACGCTGTGGTGCATTTCAGCTTGTTAAAGCTATCTATTGTTAATGATAGGTTATGATGGTGAATCTAAATGTGTGTTAAAGTCTTATTTTACATGCTTATAGTCATTGCATCAATATTTAATAATAATACAAAAAAAAACCTGGCATTAAACGTCCTAAAACAGGTAGGAATCGATGTTCCTTTTCGATTGCTCCGGTTTGTCTTTTGATTAAGAATTCAGAGTCGTTTGCCTGTAACAGTCTTTGGAGATTTTCTCTCAAGGATTTGGTTTGGAGGACCGGACGTATTAGTTAAACTCAAAATGTATCTCCTTCGATAATGGAAATATTTTTTGACATTTCATGCCGCAATGCTAGGCAATGAGCCTGGGGAGTGAAGTGAGAAAATTAGGCCTTATATGTACATTGTGAGGGCGTTTTTCATTTCTAGTGTAATTTATCTTCATGGTTTGGACATATCAACAGGAATGTTTCAAGAATTTTACTTATTATCATTTAATTGGCAAGAACAATAGCAAAGTATTTTTTTAGTATGTGAATTAATCTGTGACTCGTTTACGGTCACCTTGAGCTGGATGATCTCATCCGAGCGCACAAATATATAATCTGGCCACACCTAGGCCTGTCGGTGACAGGTCCCGTAATGTCCGCCTCGAATCAACCGGTAGATGAAACTGGGTAATCAGCATTCCCTCCATTAGAGTGAGCCTGGTGAGCTGAAGTACAGCATGACCTAATTCTATGTTGTTATGATATGAAGCTGCTGGATATTTGTCACTATGTGACTGGTATTTATGGTGATGGATATTTCAAATTTACCTCTTCCTGGTCTGTTTTTATGTCACTAGCTAATTAGAGATGTTCATGAGCTCATCTAGTTTTAGATGTGAAGATGATAAGGTGAACAGTTCATTGAATCCTTTCCTAGTATTGAGATATAATTGAGCTGATGTCAACAAGAGTTGTCTCCTTCTGTCTTGTAAGAAGATAATCTTGTTTGAGCAAAATTGAGCTGATATTTATAACGGTAATAAAGTTTAAATGATTAAATGAACAATGAATTCTTGGCCTTGTAAATAAGATATTTATTATCAAAATTTAATTCAAGTATAATTGTATTATCATTGTCTGAGCAAAGCATACCTTAGCTGATCTAGTTCAAATATCGCTACCATTACTACTGTCTTATCACCAATTGATAACGCTTGCAGGTTAATATCAATCAACCGAATGCAGAGAAACTGGATGTTAGAGATTTTAACTGCAACATAGATAACCGCGCTTACAGTTTTGCTTCGCTTATTTGTCAGGCTATTAAGATGAGGCCATTTAGCTTATTACACAGCAGTCTGCAGTCACAACTTGAACAAGGAAGTTAATACAAGCAGTGGAGATTTAGATAGAACTACACACTGAGAGTTATCAGGACATAACCATTGAAAATATCAGGTCAGTAGGATGTACAATCAAGGCATTAGGTACTCTAACTCTCTCTGACTCTTTATATTAGGGTGTTGAACTTCTAATCCCTTTGTTCTGTTTTTTATCACAACTTACTCTGGTTAGGGATTAGGTTGCTAATAAGTGTAACTTCATTGAGACATTGATATGAAGGTTATTGCATTCTATTGTTAACCATACTGTGATCTCTGTTACTGCAGGCTCTGCGATGATACATTAATCTTACATTTCGGAATGCTTAACTTGAAGACTCCCTCGTACTATTATACACATGTCTTGCTTGCTCACAGCTGACCCCTTCCACTTTAATTCAGTGTTTGGGGAAAGAAAGTGGGATATAAAAGAGTGTCCTAATTTTTTCTCTCATTCCCTGACCCACTTTAGAATCACTTGTCAGTGTGATAAAAATATACCCCAGCTAATATAAATTCCTTTGAGTCCATATCAGCCCTTTCATTGAATGCGACTGATAAGTAGTGAGTAATTGATAACCCTTACAGCTGGTTAACCTCCATCAGTCAATGACATATAAACTGTGTGTTAAAAAACCGAAACTGCCACAGGGATTTCCCACTTGTCACAGCTTTGTTTCGCTTATTTGTCAGGCAGTTAACTTATCACACAGCAGTCGGCAGTCACAGCTTGAACAAGGAAGTCAGTAACAGACAGTGGAGGTTTAGTTAAAACTACACACAGAGAGGTTACAGGATATAACCATTGAGAATATCAGGTCAGTAGTATGTACAATCAAGGTGTTAGATACTCTCTCTAACTCTTTTAGGGTGTTGAACATCTAATCGACTTGTTCAGTTTTGTATCACTGCTTACTCTGGTTAGGGATTCGGGTCGCTAATAGTGATTTTTCTTATGGAGAGTAACTTGATTGATATGAAGGTTATTGCATTCTATTGTGAACCATACTGTGATCTCTATTACTGCAGGCTCTGCGATGATACAGTAATCTTACATTTCGAAATGTTAAACTGGAAGACTCCCTCCTATTATACACATGTCTTGCTCACAGCGGACCTCTTCCGCTTAAATTTAGTTTTTGGGGGAAAGAAAGTGCGATGACCCACTTAAAAATCACTTGTCAGTGTGTTCAAATATACCCCAGCTAATATAAATTCCTTTTAGTCCATATCAGCCCTTTTATTGAATAACCCTTACAGGTAAGCCTCCATCAATCAATTACATCTAAACTGTGTGTTAAAAACCCGAAACTGCCACAGGGATTTCCCACTTGTCACAGTTGTGTTTCGCTTATTTGTCAGGCAGTTAACTTATCACACAGCAGTCGGCAGTCACAGCTTGAACAAGGAAGTTAGTAACAAGCAGTGGAGATTTAGTTATAACTACACACAGAGAGGTTACAGGATATAACCATTGAGATTATCAGGTCAGTAGTATGTACAATCAAGGTGTTAGATACTCTCTCTAACTCTTTTAGGGTGTTGAACATCTAATCGCCTTGTTCAATTTTGTATCACTGCTTAGTCTTATTAGGGATTAGGGAAGCAAATAATGGCATTTTATAGTCAACCAACTGAGATCTCAATTATGGAGAGCGATATAACCAGATTTGTAGTCACCCTTCTGTTTATATACATACACAGGTCATGCTCACAGCAGGCACTTTGCAAATAAAATTCATTATTTGGGAGGGGCAGGGAGAAAGAGCGAATTTAAAAGAGTCTCCTCACTTCGGTGGTAACACTTGGATGTGATTCTCAGTTTGCTATAGATGGCGATGTGCGCCTTCACCTGAGCAAGTAAGCACACCCACATATGGAAAGGCGGTGCCCCCCTTGATCTTCTTGTTCTAAGTATTGTTATTAGCAATATTATGTCGGTAATCTATTCACGCTTTTAGATCCACTGGGCGACACAGCATCACACAAGAGAAATGGCCGTCTCAGTAGCAGAAGATGCACCACATCTGGTCACATGTGGTAACTGCCTCGAGGAAGAGGGGTTTATCCATAACCCCATGTTTCTGCCCTGTGCTCATGTCTGCTGTGAGACTTGTCTGAGGAGGCAACTCAAGAAGACTGATGTAATCGAATGTAGGGTTTGTCAGTACGTATCAGGTTCACAGAGCGTCTAATATGACAGTGTTTCTAAGAACAGTCTTGCAACGAGTCTCTGATTTGAACTATCAACTATACATTTTATTGTTGTGTAGCTCCACATTGATTCAACTTATCTAGTCAGGTGATTAACACCATTAATCTGTAGCCGATTTAAAACATTCCCTTCACATGATTTCCTGTTGTCGAGGAAAGGGGGCGGGGCAGTGTTGGAGGGAGAGCTGGCAGGAGAGAATGAGTGGGATGCGTTTCGGGATGGTCTAAGTGGGATAGTTGGCTTCATGGTACTGGCCACATTGTCGGGAGATAGTAACTCCACTGTATCCTTCACTGATTCAATTGCAACATTACTCCGCTCGATAATTGATTAAGTATGACATAAAGCGCAACATTTTTTTTATTTGTAGAAACAAGTGCAAGGTGGTTATAGACAAACTTTCTTCAGCCTTAGAGGATGTGCATCCTGCTACATTCTGTGAACCATGTGAGAAAAGTGGAAAACTCAAGATGACCGCCAACACTTACTGTCTGACCTGTGAACATAAGTACTGTGCTGCTCATCAAAAGGTATATAGTAATCAAGGACTGTAGCTGTGTGTCTGTTAGGCAATTTTGAGAACTAATTTTGTAATTCGAATGGCATTATCAACGATAGCTATGGAGTGTTTTATCAAGGTGTTAGAGTTAGTGTCTCTAACTCTAACTCCTTGGTTTTATATATCATAATTTTTTAGGGAGCCAAGTGTAAAGGGAGAAAGAGAACTATCCTTAAGCTGTGATAAAGAATGAGATTTGAATAATTTTGTCATTACAGCTTCACTTTGAGCTAAACTGGCATCACGAGACTCAGAGTATAAAGGAGTACATGAGATCAACCTCAACAGTAGATCAGCAGAAGTTCTGTGAGACTCATAAAGATCAAGTAATCATTTTTGGATGTTCTAAGTGTTGGAAGGTTTACTGTGTGTACTGCGTGTCTACTGTAACTGGAAATTGTGAAAGTGGTGAGATATAGTTAATATTTATTCCCAATTTCCAAATTTGACACCACAAGGTGTTTGCTGAGTCCATTCTGAGAGTTTGTGAGAAAAATACCCGAGGCTCGATGTCATGGGAATAACTCATATGAGATGCATAAAGAGAGTTGGAAATGGTAAAATTCTAGGAATTTCCTTATCATAATTATTAGGTATTATTGAACTGTTGAAATTGAGATAAATCTGATCTGATATGTGTTTTTTTTGACAGCAACTAGTGTTATCCTGAGCGGGCGAGTAAATAAATCTTTTTGCCTTGCATTTATATCACATCATATTTATGGGTAGATGGATGTGTAAGGAGCGGGTCACTGATACAAGACGGCCGGTATCTGATCCCTGGCATAAAAGCTGGTGTCAGGAAGGGCATTCGTATGATGACCAAAGACACAGGCTATCATAACCATTGACAGGTGTTTTTAGCTATTCAGATTACAATCTAAAAGGGAGGCCATTATTTTACAACTCAAACATTTTTCTCTGTCTTTCTAGCAGGATCTTCCCACAAGCTTTTACCTCTCAAAGAGCTGACAGCTGAGGTGAAGAAAGCATTTGAGCCGAAACAAGCAGAAGCTGAGGAGTTCTTTGATAAATGGTCAGCTGTGATGAAGGAGGCAGCGATCACTCTATCTAACTGGGATACAAAAACTGGGGAAGGAGTCGGACTTATTGATGATACAGAGGAGAAACAGGTATTGTTATCACAGTCATAATGAATAAATGAAAAATATTTTGTTGATACCTTATCGATAGGTATTGGAAGAGAATACAAAATGTTATAACACTGAATCTTGATGAAATACAACTCTGCGTGAGATAGATAGGTTTGACCTGTCGAAATTTACCGTGAAAAGAGGTCATCTTTAACTTATTGCCTACTATATAGATACAAGCTATCAGAGAGAAATATGGAAAGTTAAAGGAGGAGTATATCACAAACAGAAGCAGCACTAAAGCTAAGCTGACAGAATATATAGAGAAGGATGCTGGTCTAAAACTCACTGAGTTTCATGAGCAGATTAAAACTTTCCGGTCTGATCTATCTAAACAACACTGTGTAAGTTGTTCAATCAATTATGAGGTTGTGAGTCTAATTATGAATAAAACCAAACAGTATGAGCCAGGTGACTTTTCTCCCCTGCTAACACTCCAATTAATCATGTCATTTCACAGGATTAGCTTTCGGTTATTCAGATGCAAAACTTCTGCAATGATATTTAAATTCACAGTGTACTTTTGTATACCCTTCACTGCCTTTGTCATATTTATAGTAGCAGGGACTATTGAATATATAAAGTTGTCCTCTCATTGACATTGAGGGAGCAACTTCAAATTAATTTTTTTATCGTTTATTTGGTCGGAGGCTTGTAAAGACAGGCTACCCAACTCAAGCTTCGTCAGTTGTTGCAATATCAGTTTCACATGAAATTAATGCGTTTATAGTAGTAGATCACCATATAAGTCAGTAAAAGCTTTCTGAAACCAAAACTCCACCCATTTGTAAAGTTTATTGTGAAATTAGGAAATTAAGAAAATTTCTTAATTTACTAATTTTCCAAAAGAAAAAACTCTGGGTACCAGTCTTCAAAGAAAACATTAAATGTTTTCGTTGAAGACTGGTACCCAGAGTTTTTTCTTTTGGAAAATTAAGAAATTTTCTTAATTTCCTAATTTTCTTAATTATAGTAGCTATAAAATAACATACACATCGAATTGCCTTCTTATTTTACAGGTTGATTTGCTGCGAACAAAGAAGATATTAGAGACTAAACTGGATGATATGACTGTTGACGAATTCAAAGGTCTAGTGGTGGAAAATCAACTGAATATCCAGACCAATGGTAAATATGTTTTTCCTGCTGCTTCAATCGTCATCTCGCCATCTTGCCACCCTCCACGTTATAATGCTATGAAAATTTGCGTGCAAACCTGCAAAGTGATAAATTGATGCACAATAAGTTTGAAGTGGAAATGTTGGGCTCTGCATGAGGAGCCACTAACTGAGCAACAACCCTGATAATGCGAAGGATGGCATTAATCCTAGTGAACGATTTGTTTTAAGTGTCTTGTTCATTTTTAAACCGCGTAAAAACAAAAAAATAATTTGTTATATTTCAGAATCTGACACCACAGAGATAAACGCTGCTCTGGTTCCGACAGACGACTTTTTGATCGGTGATGACCTCATGAGAAGTAGGAGACCTCCGACCTCAATGAGGCTGGTGAAGCAGCTTGCAGACAATCACAATTGCTACACATCATGTAGTTATAAAGGTGTGACTTATGTAGGTCTAAGCAGCAGCTCAATCAACAGAATAGATGAAGCTGGTAACAAGACATCAGACTTCATCAAACTACCCACTTACATCATCACCATAAGAGCTCATCAGGATCGACTCTACATTCTCGCGTACGGAAAACCTTACAAGATCTATGTGTATGATTTGAATGGTCAACAGATCACAACTTGGGATCACACTGACAGCAACAGTTCTTATGTCGGCAACAAACTTTGTATTGTAAAAAACCAGATTCTTGCTGCTGATGCTACCAATAAGAGAATCACAATCTATGACCTCAACGGAGGAGTAGTAAGACAGATTCCGTGTCCTAATATCCCAACCAACACCTACATATCCATGTGTTCAGCAGGAGAAGACTCTGTCATCATCACCACAGGCTCACCTCCTCAGGTATTCAAGTTCAACATGAGCACAGACACTGTACTCTGGACAACTAACCTCACAGCAGCACCATACTCTGTAGCCAGCAGTAATGATGTAGTACTGGTCAGTGGAGATGGATGCAACGGCAGTAAGAGAGGTGTATGGATAGAAGTTCTAAATACAGCGACTGGTGAGAACTGTACTCGTTAAATCATATTATATACATGTAGGTCTTTCGTATAACAATAGAGTACTACAAAGTCCTGGTTAAATTAGTTTAGGGATTAGGGGATCAGTACCCTCATCGAAGCAACCAAACCACCAGTGAAATGTACGGATTTTGTTACCTCGTTCTGTGTGGTGTAATGTATGCGTATACTTTCTTATCCTCTATTGCAAATTTCAGGTGAACACATAACAGAATTTAACGATCAAGAAGGAGTAAAGGCTCAAGTGTTTGATTTATGGACAGAGAATAACAGACTGCTGGTGCCCAGCTTTTATCAGAGCTCTGTGCTGTGTTATGAACTTCTCTATGATTAATGTTTAGCTTTCAGTAACTTTATATAGGCGGCGAATTTATATATAAATTATGATTCACCCAAAACTGTTGCCCACTTGATGAATTCATTTCCAATAAACAAAATTTAGTTTTGGATATTTTGAGGTCAACCTTATCAGCATAAAGCTCACCACCATCAAGGCCGATAAACGTTATACTTTATAGAGTTCAAACCAAGTTAAATCATTAACTGTTACAACAAACTATTGGCAGCTGATTGCATTGTTTACAAAAGTGTTACGCTAACAATTCCCGCCTATTTATTACATTCCTTTTACAGTAATTTCCAAAACTTCCAGCCTAAAATTTGTTTTAAAAGATTTATGTATTTACGCCTGTAATCAAGAAGACCCAAATACTGTCCTTAGTGGTTAGTCTCAGCAGGGGGAGGGGAATTCAATTTTTACTGGATTGAGCCCCTATTGATAGCTTCTAACCTATTTAATTTCCACCATAAGTAAGCTGTTTACTCTATGATTTATTTCCATTTCACACAAAAAATACAGATTTAAACTTATTTAATTTCAACTGCATAAGCAATTATTTCCGGCGCCACAGTACTGTCCACCAAAGTCCACATGTTCTGATAGGATGGCACTGCAATTGTAACTAGCAGTAGGCAAAAGACTGAGATACATCGAAGTCATCAAGCCCTTTTGAATCCAGCTTGAATATACATGTTAAGGCTTTCCGGCGAGTCAACCTTAACGCAAGCGCTACAGTCAGGATGGAGAACATCATCAAAGTTGAAATAAGCAGTACTGTATTTTTAGTAAAACACGCATTATAATAACAACATGGCAACTTTGGGAACAGGACATTTTCCTGAGCACCATGCTGATAGATACAATAAAATATTTTATGCATTGATGCCAGAACGGTGTCGACAAAGAAGGCAGTTGGTTGAAAACAGATTGACCAGCTTCCTTACTATTGTTTCTCCAAAATGGACAAATCTATGTATACAACCTTTGCTCTATACTGTAAGTATCAATTGGATGGCTGATGATTCTGATATTTCCGAAGTACAACATGTTAATACAAGAAATATGTGAGATCATGGATAAACTCGCTCCGCAGACAGTTTCAATGCTTTAGACAGGGTTAATAACTCATGCTCAGGATCCTTAGTGTCATGAGCTAGTTTTAGATTATGAAGTGCATGATGTGAATGCTGATGTCAGCATTGTAAGTATAGCAAGACCCGCAGGCAGCGAGAATTGTTGACAGACATTAGACAATAGATTTTGACCGTATTCATTGCAAATATGAATATGTGTCTGGTAAAAAGACCCTTACACACAACTACTACCCCTCTGGTTCAAGCTGGGCTTTGTACATATTTGGGATTGTTCCTTTGGTTGCGTTTTGTTCTCGACGGAAAACTATTGTAGTAAATTTGTGACGCCAATATCAGTAGATCATGTTGCCATGCTTTGTCATCAGATACATCATTCTTAGTCTGAGCTTAGAATCAGTGTTGACCTCTTCTTGAAGTATCTTCATCGGAAGGACTATTCTGTGGTTTTTCTCCTTTGATGCGATGCCAGTAGGCCTAACCCCGAGCCGGCGTCAGTGATATTAGCGCTTTGTGGTGGCTGATACGTAAACCTGATCGATCTGTGTTGGATCTTCTCAGGTGACCCAACATCTATGTTGAAGGTGGAGTCAATCGTTGGCCAGTCACAAAACTCCACTGAGAGGTGGTTCTGACTAAAACATCTACTGTCCGCCCAGACGGTCTCTGGAAAGCGATTGATAAAAAACTTTCACTGGTAATATTTGGTTGTTGAGCAATTGAGAGTTGTCTCCTCATTGATTATTTTGAGACAACTCTAAACAGGAAATGAATGATCGGCCATTTTGGAACTTATGCAGACAACATGCCATATGATTCCATCTGCCTAAGCTGCTTTCCTTTAGAATTGTTAAATTCTTGAAACTAATGTCTGTATGTATTAATTAATAAGTGAGAACATTAAAACATCTGCAACCAATTAACTAACATTCATTGCTGAAGCTTCTGGTACTGAACTCTACTTGGGTCTTGGAGAGTGATGTTTGTCCACAGGTCTACTCCAAAACCTGGGATTTTAGCAATGTTTGACTGCCCCCCTTGAGTTTTTGTTGTTTTGTTCTACAAAACAAAAACAAAATCTCAAGGGGGCAGTCAAACATTGCCAAAATCCCAGGTTTTGGAGTAGACCTGTGGCTGGGGGGTGATTCATAGATACGATAGGACAGGTAGGTATCTGGAGTAACAAGCATGTTTACATTGCAAAAACATGTAATGCTTCCCAGCGGGCACATTGTATGCGGCAACATGTTTCCAATGTCGCAATTGGATTGTTTCTCTGTTGCATGGTACACGTTTAACATTCAATATCTTTTAGAGGCATAAACGGTGCATACAAAGCATCACAGTTTTTTTCAATATGGTAACTGCGCAATAATTACAGCTACTTTACTAGAGAGTAATTTGCAATAATACTGGCATCATATGGGATAAAATGCTTTGCAATTTGTTTGCTAACACACTGTGTGGCTCCAAATTGTGTGCAATTCTATTTTGCACTGTTTTATTCCATTTTCTTAAAATCAAATCTAGTCTCTAAACTGCATGGGAATCAAAGGCCCCCTGCAGTGAAAGAATGAGGGAAAGAATGGAAGGCAGACAGATGAAAATAGCATACCTGCACTTTACCTATATGTATATGTATAAACAGTCATCTGAAGTCTTTGCCATTGAAAATGTGTGAAAACCACTGATACTTGATACAATGACCAATTTCGCTAGGTCATCAGGATGTCACAGAGTCAGCACAGTCTCTTCGTCGGTAAAGTCCGCTTTTTCCCATTCACGAGCGTCACTGGTGTACCAATAATTTAAAATTTTCATTTACGACTTTATCACCAAATGATGCATAATAAAGCCACACCTACATTTTCCCTGAGCCAATCATTCAGATCAATTTTGGAAACAAAGTTGTGTGGAAGAGCCAATGATTGGCTCAGGGAAAATGTAGGTGTGGCTTTTATGATGCATCATTTGGTGATAAAATGAAATTTTTGAATTATTGGTACACCAGTGACGCTCGTGAATGGGAAAAAGCTTACTTTACCGATGAAGAGGCTGTGCTGACTCTGTGCTGACTTGAATACTTTTTCATCTTGGCCAAACTAGTAAGTTAGTATGGTTCTCACATATTTTGTGTAGAATATTTCTATAACTGCTGTTTTATTGTATTAAGGAGAATTGTATTAGAGAATTAAAATGCAACCATGAAATTTTAATATGTAGACCTTCTTTCACTCTTTTCATCCCCTCTTTCATTCTGGGCTGCAGCTTCGCTGCAGAACATATGTGATGGGAATGATGCGTTTATGACTGCGTATAGAGGCATAAATGGTGCATACAAACCAACACAGTGTTTTCCAATATAGAAACTGCACAGTAACTACAGCTACTTTGCTAGAAATCTATTTTGCACTGTTTTATTCTATTTTCTTGAAATCAAATCTAGTCTCTAAACTGTATGGGAATGATGTGTTTATGACTGCTCAGCTGTTGAATTTGTATACATTACTTGTATTTATCTCCCCTGTTAAGCTGCTAACGTTTGGTAAGCCCTTATGACAACCCAACTGCAATATAGTTATTTATATAAACCATTATTCAATAACTATGAAACATTAATACATGTCAGTATTTTAAAATAAGTTAATATACAGCCAGGGTTTTAATTACCTGCATTAGGCACCACTTACCCAGCCGGCACAACTGTATCTAAACTATGTTGGAAGACTGAACTACGTCTGCCTGATGTGGCAATCGCTTCTCAGCCTATTGGTTAAGATCAAAGTGTCACTGCCAATGGCCGATTAGTGCCAGTTCAGTTTTGGCAGCTCGCTGCACACCCACGATTAGGAGGTCCACCATGGCCTCACCTCTAGGATGCATTCTAGATGTATCACATTATCAGTATGAGGATTTAGGGCACCTTGAGTCCATCTCTAGGGGCAGCCCAATCTTCTGTTTCTTCGCAAACAGCAAGATGTTGCAATCTGTCACGCTATTATATGTTGGAATGGTGCATTTTAGTAGATATTGTTACGATATATAAACTGCCTCTGCTACACATCTAACTAGAGGCTTGTATATATAGTAACCATGCGTTTACTTGACAGCAAAACTATACGCAATATTTTATACCTCATTACGTATCTTAGTTTAGTTATGATTTATTAGATTTAATATCAATTAACATAGAGCGGTTCGATTTAGTCATTGTGATTCAGTCCACAGTGGATGTTGAGTAGTAGGGGCCCATCAGACCATCGGACTTCCACTAGTGTAAGGGAAGTCATTGAGTCATACACAGTGTGCCTCGTGAAACTTCTGTCAAATACAATCTGGTTCAACTTTATTCGCAAAGAACATGGTAGGCCTAAAAAATAAACTAAATGTTGTGAGTGATATGATTGAGGTTGAACATCTTTTTCTTATTTCGCATAATATTGTGTTGGCAATGTTGAGAGACCACACTTGATTGTAGATCAAGGTTGATCTGATTTGCCTGCATTTAAGTTATTTCCCTTCGGCTGGTGAGTCGGCTGTGGCTTGATAATCCAAATGCAGGTAAATTGGATCATATTTTATCAAAATGGACTGTTTCCAAATGATATTCCAGTTCAGCAAGCTCCTATTGGTATCTAGGCTGAAAATCATTGTGTTGTTGGGGTGACGGCTCCTGAATATCAGTCTGAAGTAATGGCTACCGTAGGGCTTCTGCCTGTAAGTATAATACTTAAAACTCCCGCAGCTTCCAGTGTTAGGAGAGATAACTCAAAATTAATAAACACCCGAAATAATGGAAATACTGTTTTTTGCCATTCTCAATCCTGCTTGCCACTTATGATGTTCCCAAAATCCCTAACTTTATCTGTTCTAGGTACTATTTTAAGCCTGAATCACCCGAAAAACATAGCATTTTTACAAACTCAGGGGAGTCAACTGACCAGAAAACTATCTGATAATGCAATCAGTTTGCGAAGAGATTGCTTGTTGCCAAATACCAAGCTTTTGTGATGGTGTATGCTTAACATATCATAGATATTGTCCATCTTCATAATGCGATGATTTGTGCAATGTGAAATGGGCTAGGGGATTTATGTAGCTTTATCCATGACACTCTATTTTTCAGAAATCCAGAAGCCAAAGGATATCTGATATTGTGTGCAAGGCCTCCGTCTGACTCGCATAATATTTTAACAACAGAAGCATAGATTACGAGATTCATCATGACGGCTTAACTCAAAATTATAAGGACGATCAGGGTAAAAGAAAGGTGTTTCGGCTCGTTGCAGAATCATTTCTCATCTCGGATTATACGACAGCTCCAGTATGGATTATTCATCAAGATACTACAGTTATACTACTGATTATCGGAGATTATGAATATCAGATGTACTTAGTACATGATAAATCATGAACTCTATATGACTCATGGATTATGTGGCTGCCCTTAGATGGATAATTCTTCAAGATATTTCAGCTGTATCGGAATAACAAGAGATGACAATCCACTCAGACCTCTATGTCAGTACACCCGCACAGCTATGGTGAGTTTCGGCCATGACCCCTTACACGTTCAATCCAAGATAGCTTATTTGGCTTTCCAAATTTCTTTGTATTGGAACAGTAAAACACATGCAAAAAGATGACTGAAGCTGCAAAATGCAAATAACAGGGTACGCATCTAACCAATGTTGCATTGAAATATTGGAAACAAAATTGTAATCAACACAGCCATGAAGATATTTAAGATGGAAAGACGCATCGAATATTCCATAAGAAAACTACACATAAACTGGACCATGAACATAAAAAAGCCTGTGAGCCAGTATGAGTGTAAAAATAAATATATATATAGGGAGACACTATGAGATAATCCTGCGTATAGTGTTTCTCACAAAACTCTTGACAATCTTAAAACATTTGGTAACTCTTCTCTTTATACCATGCTGAACTCCACGCGTAGCCGATATCTTGGTAGTAGACTGAGAGCGTTTCTCACAGACTCGTAATTTATCACTAGAAGTATCACACGGAATTTGAGAGCTTTCCTGCTGCACACATGTAGCTGGCTCAGGTTGTATTTCCTCATCAGTTTCGCAAATCGTTTCTCCTGATTCTGAAATAAGGTTAAAGTTTGCCCTCCATCACTGCTATAGTATGTTTGTTTATCGATTTTACTACCTCTGGTTCAAAGATTGACAGACCCATTCTAGTAGTCATTGTTTAAGAGTTCATGATTGAAGCTTGGCAAAAGGGCACACATTTTCGTTATCCTTCTTCCATGTGACAGAAATTACCAGTTCTAATTGAATGTGTAAAAGTTTCTCACTCACCCTGAGGAACTGTAAGGGTATCATTCTGTTGCTCCTGTATTTTACTCTCCAACCCATCTTCAGAATATTCGATTTCAGCTCTGTAAAATAGAAGTTCACTCGTTATAAATCACTGTGTTCAATTGTTGTGGGGGGGACAGCTCATAATACTGATGTTTCCCCCTTTTCAGATTTTCAACGTATATATTGTTCATAGGCATTAGTAATTGGCTGGTTGCTTCATAGTCATTATGATGAAAATGAGGATAAATGGTACCACTGTTTACTACAGATCATTTTGTGTGGTCAGCTCGGAAGTAAATATCAAATAGGGGAACAAAATGTATCATAGCCTGGATTCTCTCATGAGATAAGGCAACCGTAACATTATCATGAGTGTTTTCTATTAAACAGCATTGATGCCTTTTATTATCTCGCGGTTTGATTGAAAGTGATTGGCACATTGACAATGTGCGGAATGCTTTGCAAAATACTCATTGAAACTTACACGAAATGGTCCTTTGAGATGGTCTGGTAGATTAGTGTCGAGAGTGACATATCTTGATTTTCTAGCTGCGTCAGTTTATTGGTGAACTCAAAGAGGCTTAGATTCAATGGCGTTTGTAATTCATTGTCGGGATAATCAAAGCCTCTATCGTGCAGAGATGACCTGTTCATCAAATCATTCTCGACGCTTTGCCAAATGGATGTATCAAATACTCCAGGTCTAGCAAATAGCACAGAAATAACCAAATTATATAATATAGTGATCAAGAGCAGACAAGTCAGTTGTCTATTTGTTATCAGTTCCCAATTTGGGACATATTTCCATACGTGTCTTTTTGCTTTTTGGATAGAGTTGATTTGGGTACATGTTAGGAGAGGTATGCCTATCAGAGACAGCCAAATTACATCACTGATTGGACGATTATTCAGCTCTAGTCTAAGTGCCCAGACTCCAAGGCGCAGGGAGTTACTTGCGCACGCTATCAAACTAGAGGGAGAGGAGTTTGATAGCGTGCGCAAGTAACTCCCTGCGTTTTGGAGTCTGAGCACTGAGACTTATTCAGCTCACAACATACTATGTTTAATATTAGTATGATATAAAGATAAAAATGAAAGCTTTTGCCCAAAAAGGCTATTTTTTAAGGTATAACTATAAGTTGTCTTCTTATTGTGAATGTAAAGACAATCCTTAAACTTTCTCATTTCATATTTTTTATTGACAACTGTCATATTCCTATTGGCTGGGGATGAAAGCTTTCACAGTTCTAGTCAGTTGCATGCAGCTTGCTAGTGATCTATCTGAATTTGGGTCTCAGCTGTAGTATGATATAAAGAAATAATAAAATGAATACAAGTGACTAGTAGAACATCATTAAATACTCACCTTACATCATGTACCATATTTTGATCAGTCGGGATCTTCGATGACGAGACTCGATCATTAATTTTAAGAGAATCATCTACTAGTTGATTGAGGCTGTCGGTGAGCCGTGTAGTAAATAATGTGTCTGTAGTGAACTCTTCATCGCATGAGAAGGGAGACTCAGTGTCCAAGATGTCTGTGAGATCTGAGAATGTAAGAACTAATATGCTACACATCATAAATCGCTATTGATGTCCCATTTTTAGTTGGAGCTTCTCAATAAAAATTAGCAAGATATCTACATCTCTTGTCATGTCATACGGTTCGTGATTTTCTTATAACTGGTTGGGTTTCCTCTGCAATCGCTCAATGAAGAGCTAAACCTCAAGTACTGTTCTACTTTTCAATGGTTGTATGGTTCATTGGATTCAATACAATTCAATTATTGCAATTGTGAAATGCTTCAGGGTGGTAAAACTATTAACAAAGGCATAGTATTGGATAAATAACTCACAAATAACAACATAACAAATAACAAAGTCCCTCAGATAAGGATATTTACCATCAGAGAATTCACACATCTGATCTTCATCCCGGAAACTTCCCTCCTCAGACCCGTATCCTGCATCTGATTCTGGAATCAAATATGTTTTGATAAGTTTCTAATAAAAATAATTAGTAATCATATATGGTTGAACTTTTTGTATCGATGGCGATAAACCATGTCCGAGCAAGGGGTTAGAGACTCCTTGGTCTGAGCTTCTATCAATGTCTACATAACAGCTGCTTTGGTATAGGATTTTGCCCCGCGTTGAAAACACCATGTTATGAAACGGTTCATTGACAAAATCAGCTGCTTCAATGATTCGTATCATCATCACAACAATAATGTGTTCTTGAAATTTAGACTCACCCTTCTGGCTTTTGCAGATAACTGCATCCTCAAAATCACTCACATCCCGCTGCTGGCCCTTGTGATCATCATCGATATCACTCCACAACCTCGTGCTAACTACCTCACTACTACAATCATTGAAATGTGTGATATGTTATTTGACCCTCACTGATAAAGTCACCTAGTAGTATCACTGCTACTTGTACTACTTGCTCATTGTGTCATTGTGCACTCAGAAGGCAGCGATTGCATCATTTTTGATAGCGTAACGCTGCTGATGACACATCATCTTTGGTTAAAATCTGATGGATTTTTTTGGAGCTCACAGACAGGGCATAAATATATCATTTTTTGATAAATGTGCGCTGGTGAATAATCTAAATAGTTAAAGCTTTCTCCTAGCCCAAACGAATTCAGGCCAAATCCCAAATATAAATGAATAATTGTAAACCATTACAAAAGAGTTGACAACTTGCCCACTATCAATTTAATAACAGCAGTACTGAGAATAACGAGTACACTTACATGGCAGTTCTGTACATTTCTTTTTGTTGATATTATTCGTTATATGAGCAGAAGTTCTCGTAGATATCACTTAGATTTATTTATAGCTTTTGACAGAGAATAACAGAAACACAGCTTGTTCAGTCAGTCACTATTTTCTGATTGTTGCGCTCAACCTTCAGTCATCATTGTGCTAAATGTTTTGTCATGGCGCATCTCCTTCAATTGTTGGCCATTTCGAATGGAAATCATTATTGTTCATTATTATAATATAAGTTATCCTCTCGTTATTATTGTGATAGTAATAATAACTAGATATATGACATCGAGGAGTTATATAAATAAACCATACTTTGTGATGCTAAAATTTTGACTTATATGCAGTGAACAGTGGTCACAAAAAAAGTGTGTAAAATGTAGGTGATCGGTAGGGTAAGTGTGGCCAGCGGTTTTGAGGGTTAAGGCGTAAGGCTTTTTATTTTATGTTGGTAAAGTTTGATAGAGGATTTGAAAGAACGATGACTCAAATTGTATGACCACACAAGGATTTGGCTCTTCGGCTCTTCGGTAGGCTATGCAGCTTGAATATATAATCGTAATTAATGAATTTTTTTTTTACACTTACTTACTTACTAAAAAATCTCAATTTTTCACTCAGTTGTAGAGAAGTGTCACCATTGTGAATTACAAATCAAAACTCCCACCATAAATTACAAATAATTAAAGAGATCTGGCGTAAGTTTTTTACGGGCGCGATGATACAAAATACAGTAAGAAAATCCAACTTTCCTTCTCAGGACATCCGTCCAATATATTATTTCCTCACAAAACACCATCATCACGCACTCTTTGTTATCTTGTGCTAAACAAGATCAGAGATCTAGTGGGAAATTCTATAAGACAAGTGATCAACTATTACTGTGATTGCTGCTTGACTCATTTGGATATGCATTTACATCACAGCTGTGTATGCATATACTCGGATATATATATATATATATACGTAGCTCGGATATGCATATACATCACAGCTGTGAATGCATATACTCGGATATGTATATACATATACACATACGTATATACAAATATATATATATATATATATATATATACATAGCTCGGATATGCATATACAGCACAGCTGCTGTGCTCACAAGCACAAACCTGCAATATATGCTGGTCGGTGGGAGATAAAATGAGTAGTAGTATGAATACTGGCTATTTGTATAGAACCCAGTCTGAGCAACAAATCAACGTGTCTGGTCAGCCAGAGAAGACTTTTGAATTAATGAGCAGCAACAACCCCGTCGACAACGGTCAATTCGAATCGGTCAATTAAAGGGAGTAACACTTGCAGGTGCGCTGCAGAATCTTGAGAATCTTGAGCTGTCTGGGGGGACCCGGATAGGTCAAAGCTGATCATTTCATAAATAGAGGTTACGATAATTATCTCTACAGAAAAAAATAATGTGTAAACATAATAAAAATAAGAGTAAATGTAACTAATATTGACATGCAATGTGGACGTCAGTTATTGCATTTATCATCTCTAAGACACCAGAATCGGCAGAAATAGTTTGGCCATAGAAAAGGCTGTAAGATTTGCATAACATTAATCTATGTGTCACAAAACCTAGCTTCATCATTACATATCATAGTTTGCATGTTCAACTTACAGCACTGCCGCAGATCTATTCTACCTAATGTAATGACAAAACATGTTGCTGTAAACACTGACAACTAGCAAACCAAGATGAGCCTACTAGTTGTGTTCTGACACATCTAGGGATCACTTTGCAGAACTCAATGAAGATTGTGGTGTTTAGATCCAGCTTAACTAAAAAATAATAGTTATTACTTGCAGTAGGGGTTTTTAGCATTGCATAGTAGTGCTGACCGCTGAGGGTAAATGACTGTACTGTACCGTAATACCTCACCTATAAGTCACCAGACTTATAAGTGAATCACCCCCCTCAGAAAAAATAAAAATGCTTCAGTTATAAGACGCCCCACAGCTATAAGCCACCCCACAGCTATAAGACACCATGTCTTATAAGTGAATCATATCAGTAGTTGATGTTTGGAAGCTCTCCATCTTTGAATCAAGCGTCTATTAATGTTCAATTCCCTTGCACTCTTGTCAAGGTTGTCATTCTTTTCAACTGTTCTCAATACTTTCAGTTTCTGCTGAATGGTGTATGAGGTTCTTGGCATGTTTTATTTATTTTGAAAGACTGTGAGAGAGATATGATATGCTGATTGTTGAAAAATTTGAATTTTGTGGCACACATTCACTCACTACAAATGAGTAGTTTGGGAAAAAACCTGCCCTCAGAGGGTTTCAAACTCGCAACTTCATGCTTACAAGTTGCACACTGAGCTATACAGCTTCGGTGATTGTAAAAGGTTTCAGTCCAAATTAAATATAAAAATGCTTCAAATGATAGTCGTGTCTATATGCTACTCTCTTAGAGCCGCCTTCACTTATAAAGGTGAGGTAAAGGTGAGGGATTACGGTATTTGTTTTCATTGTTATAAGCTTATGATCCTTAAAAGTTCTAGGTTTTGCCTAAGGAAGAGACAAAAGAGACTAAGAGACAAATTATTTATACAATCTTGTGTGGAAAGGTCTTTTACATATTTTCACCGATCTTTCTTGCGCTTAAGCAATAAGGAGCTGATATAACTCTAGACGTCCCTTGATTATATACATTATTTCATTGACAGAGATACAGTAAACTGTTATGCCCTGCACAAAATAATCATGTCATATCTTGCATTTAAGTGTGACAGTATTTAATGCTATTATCTTGTCTAAGAAGTATATTGAGTCCATGATCTGAACACCCTAACCTCGTCCTCGTGACATGCGGCTTGCGCCCTCCTGCTTCCATAATATTATTATAGTTGTTAATCAACTATTGCCGTGTTATCCCCACCTGGATTATAAGAGGACAACTCTGAAATTAGTGATTTTCTCTGAGATCATAAGGTCAATGATGCCTGAATAGACATGTGTTTTCAACATCAATGATTGGCGACTTGAGAGTCGGTGTCTGTGTTCAGGTAAAGAAAGTTCATAAAAAGTCTGTTAGCAGAGAAGATAAAATATACAGGTTGCAAATAAATAGTCAGTCGGATATTAGATACCTGGTTTTGTTTGCTTGATTGGAACATTTTTATTGACTGCTACAGCAAGGTAATGCCATAGTTTTATATTTCAAATGCATTCTGTGAAACTATCATTAACATGCTATTGAGAGATAACTAACTCAACTGGAAGTGGCTGAACAGCTAGGAGTCGGCCGGTCAACTCTGAGTCTACTCTTTGCTTGGTCTGAGCAATGAGGGAGTTCATTAGATCATTTGTTAGTCTGAGACTCACTGATCACAGCCCCCTGGAATGTAGTCCCAGGGGCCCATATCACTGACTGATATCTATTCTATTGTTGTAGCAAGCTACTGTGTATCTCAATCATTCTATCTTATTACAGATATGATATGATAGAATTAGATGGAATAGTAGTAGATTCTTGTATGGATGTATATAAAACATTAAATTGAAAGTAATTAATGAGTAGTGATGCTGGATCACCACATGACAAAACGTAATTGGCTTGTTGTGCATATGACCTCCCTCCTGTTCTTCCTGGAGGAGAGGGAGCTCATGGTTGTGCAAATAAGTAAGAATGAACCGCCTCCGTATTCACCAAAAAAACACGCCCAGTTGGTGTGGGTACCCCTAGGCCTATATATATAATATATATATATAGGCTTGCATATATATTTGTCGCTTCTCATCGCTCCGCACCTATTTTTCATACGCTAATTTCTCACCAAACGAGCGCATGTTTGGCAAGTGACCACTTTAATGGGACACGTAATATCTGGACTGGCCCCACCAGATTCAAACCTAGCTATGTATTCGCAACGTGGTATGCGGATATTGTTTGGGTGATGAGTAAACAGGGACTCCATGGTGTGGTGTGGACTGTGAATAGTAGGCCTATGACAGAAATTGCCCTCATCATCGTCGGTATGCTAATATGCAAGCCTGTACCGTCACTACTATATGGCAATGGTCACTGAACCAATAGGCCAACCAAAGGCTGCAGTTATTTCTTTGATTACCCTGTGGAAAGATAAATCTTGTCGAGTTATTCAATTTCTGTCTTCTCCTGCACCATTCAACAACTATATTATACTGAGCCATGTTTCATCTCCTGTAGATGGCGTTGGCTTTTGGTAAGGCAGTGAGTTGGGCACTTCAGGCTCGTATGTCTAATCTAACGGTGCCTGCAGCCAGCACCAGTATACAGTATACAGTACAGCAGCTCTATGGCTAATAACCACAGTCCCTCAGCTCTAAGAGATGACTGGCCTAAGCCTCACTTTAATATGGATAAGACGATGGAGATTCTCGATCATGATAATCTGGAGATGAGGAAAGAGATGAGAGAATTCTTACGTGATCCTGTCTTCGCTCCAAAGTAAGACTTCAGGGGTAAAAGGTTTCAAACTCTGACTAGGAGCTGCAGCAGAGAGATTTAGTTGCACTCTCTAGTTACATAATGTCTGTCTTTGATAATATTTGATCATTTGCAGAGTAAAATTTACATTGGAGGTTAATAGCGTCTTTGCACTAGTAAGAATTAACGAAATTTATTTGTCTTCAAAATAGTTAAAATAAAGTTCAAAACAGTTAAAATAATGTTTCGCTAATACATACTCATCCAGGATATGCGATCAAAATATAAATTGTTTGAATATTAATATTCTGTATATAAACTCAAGGTTATATAGATTCTTCAATCACTATATAATTATATAATTGTATGATTCAGATACATCTCATCACTATAAATTGTTACTATGTAGATACTTCATATCACTGATAATATTATTATGTAGATATAACATTCCACTAGAAGAGGAGAGGGAGGTAGCCTTACAAAGGCTACAGAGAATCTCTGATGGCGGATTTATCTCTGTACTCAACTTTAATGACAATCCTCGTAAAATATTCGCTGCTCACGAGCTGGCAGCTGTGGTCGACTCAGCTATGGCTACAAAGATGACTGTCCAGTTTAATCTGTTTGGTAGGTACAACAGAGCGGTGGTTATACAGCTGTGACTGGGCGCTTTATATCCCAGTCTGATAATTATCAGTATAAGTTTTTAGTATGAGTTTAACACATCAAGCTTCCTTGATTCACAATCAAAGTCCTTTAGCTTTGTGACTGAAAGTTTAAATTTTGTGTTTGTTATGTCAGAAAGTTAGTGAGTATTTTGCTTGCTGGCCAAGTATGAGAACTATCACCATGCATTCCAAAATAAAATCACTTACAGAGAAATTCATTCATCGCTTGCTTTTACAACTAGCAATGCACAGCAAGCAGTTTATACATTAGCTTTCTGTTGTCTGCATGACAAGCACTGCACAGCCTTTGTCATGTAATGTTGTAATGGGATTCACTGCCCTTCTACTGTTAGTATCACAGAACCTGTTGCTGAATGAGGGAGATAAACTTGGGTTAATCGACTCATGAATTGAGGCGCAAGCATTGAATATTTCATGCCATGACGAGAATCTGTTTTTTTCTCACATCTCTTACTCATATCATACCACACCATCTCATTGTGACCTTTCTTCTATATATTATTGCCAACTTCATATGATCTGTACCCAATTAACTCCCTCTCAGTTCATTTCTGTATCATTAACATATACTAATAACTCATATCATCTAATAGGAGGTAGATCAGTTGGTTAGAGCGCCGTCCCTTCAGCATGCAAATGTTGAAGGTCGTGGGTTCAAATCCCACTGCAGTCTATTGACTATTGGGGTTTGGTTGGCCCCTGGTGTGCTCCCACCTGCCTACAAACAGAGAGCAAATGGGCGCAGGTATCGCAGCCTAGCCCCTAAGGCAGCTGGTATTTTGATGCCGATTCTCCGGGACGTGGCGTGTGATAGGACATTTGATTTTGCCATTTTAATCAACCATTTTTTATCTGAATATAACAGGGGTACAGTGTTAAAGCTTGGTACAGAGAGACATCACAGTAAACTCATCAAGGGAATCGATACTCTGGAGGATGTCGGCTGTTTCGGTCTGACTGAGTTAGGATATGGTAAGTAAAACTAAAACTAGATATTAATAATATATGCTGCAAATTGCTACTGTATGGATGAAACTCTTTTCTAATCCTGTAAATTGTTACGGCACCTCAATTACTAGTTACCCAAGTAATTTTCTGTAGTCCATTACCAAGCTTCTAAACATTTATATCCTCAAAGCTTCAATCATTCCAAACTTGAGTAATGCTGATTGTATCAATTTGTGCTAAAGTTTGTCACTTGATATACAAGCAAGCCTCATATCCTGAGTCAGCACCTGGACTTTTATTGATGAGTGATGTACAATGGCAAGCTATAGATTTGGAGTTGCCTCCTACTTGAGTAACTCTAACGAGTCCACTTCTTCTTTATTTAATAATCAGGTAATAATGCAGTGGAGATGGAGACTACAGCTATATATGATAAGAAGACATCAGAGTGGATAATAAACAGTCCTACTACTGTGTCTCAAAAATACTGGATCACTAACGGAGCTGTACATGCTAAACATTGTGTGGTATTCGCCAGGTGTGTACCTCTACTTCTGAATAATATACTGGTCTATATATCAGAAACGTGTTAAATATCGGGTTACAAGTGACATCAGTTTAATAGACCACAGGGTGGGTATCAATATGTTTTGTGAACTGAACACCTCAGTGATAGTTTGTATATAAATTATCAGTGATTGTATTCATAGTATAATTTTATTTGATCACGGATATCCACAAATATTTTACCTTAATGTTGACCATGTCTTTTTTGGATATCCGTAATACTGCGTTGGAAGCTGATTTAATTCTGATGTTATCTAGGGGGGGGGGAGCCTCATCAAATACCTTGCCAAACTTTAATGATCAGAATTGTTTAAGTACATCACTCTGTTATCTGATTTGTTATATTACAGTGTATTTTCTCTCCAAGTCTGTTTCATCATTGTCATCATGGTTATATTACGGTATATTTTATAACTTCCCTCCCACCATTCTGTATGATTATTGTTTCATATTATGATAGATTGATGGTAAATGGTAAAGACAATGGTATACATGGTGTGGCAGTCCGAATCAGAGATGAACAACTTGAAACTATGCCGGGTAGGTCACTCCCCCCCCCTCTCCTCTAACTTTTGCTCCAATTATAGGATCACTATTCATGTTGATAATGGATATATTCTATCTAGATGAAGTTTGGAAACATTTAAACATTGGTTTACTTAAATTATCCCGAGCTATATGGTAAAAGTATATGGGTTCTGAGATGAGGTGGATGTATGGTAAATATAGGAGACAAAATCTTTAAGGGACCACTTCTCATTCATGTATAGTTCCTCTTTAGGACGAGGATACATTTTTTGTATTGAATTCATTTATTTATATATGATTCATATTTTAAGGTGTGAGGGTGGAGGATATGGGTTATAAGATGCAGCTTAATGGAGTAGATAACGCTAAACTCATATTTGACAATGTCCGAGTACCAAGAGAGAATCTGCTCAATAAGTTATCCGATGTAGATGAGAATGGTGTATTCTCTTCTCCTATAGCTGGAGGCCGCGCCAGGTAAGAGCAGATACTACTATTAACTCACAGGTCGACTGTAACCAGAAAATAGTGTTATATTATATCCCAATATGTTATATAAATATATACTTTATTATTGCCGGTCAATAAACAGTTGCCGATGTTATAATTTGTTGATTATCCCTCACACTATAAATTGTGCTGACACTTAATTCTCGGAGTAGTTTATTTTGAGATAGAGAGAGAGACAGCGCTACTCTGATATCCCTGTATTATTGATATATTATTGATATTATGTTCTATATATTATATAATATTACATGTATTATATATTATATTATTGATTATTGTATTATTATTGTATTATTGATATATTACACCCTCTGCTGACAGCTGAGCTAATCTGCATAATGATGACTTACTTAGTTTTCTCCCCCTTGTAGGTTCCTGACAGTAGCGGATCAGCTCTTATCAGGATGTTTATGTATAGCTTCTATGTCTCAAGGTGTGGCTAAGGCAGCATTAGCTATAGCTATGAGATACACTGCTACAAGATTTACTGTTGGACCTACAGGAAAATCAGACTACTGTAAGTGTCCACATATAGGTCAAAGAAACTTGAGTTTTTTCTCGTGAGTCCTAAATTCCGATTCAACACAATATACCTAAAGCTTCTCATAAGTAAATGAACAGTAGATATTTTCAGAAATAATATATACGCGTGTGTTACCAATGCATGCTGACTATTCTGCTCATGTAGAATAGTAATGCAGATGTTTTATTATAAGAACTCAATTCTTCTCTCAGAAAATCTTGACTGCTCACTAGCATGAGTTTGTTCTGCAAACACCTCACAAACCCAAGATGTAAGCCTTAGTAAAGTATCAGGTTGCCCATTTCTATAATTATCCACAAATATTCTGCCAATATTAATAAGTTGGTCATGAGTTGTGCACTAATCAATCATAGTGATGGTGGTAATCATTAATTAGTACCTATATTAAGACACACGCAAGGTGTATTATCACTAACCTAACCTGAGTAATCTCACCCTGCAATGCAACTTAACCAAGTTCGAGTAAAAATCATCGTTCCTGGTGTTACACTGTTGTGTGCGATTCCAATTTACTTGGTCTTCAACACCTGTCTGGACTTGCAAACTACAGCAACCAACAAAAAGTGACTCCATCTTTCACTCGAGATTTCAGCGGTACGGTTGCTCAGTCTAAGAGGATGAAGTTATGAAGCCACATGAGAAGCTATCGGTTGTATCGTGTTCTCTCTCACAGACAGTAACCCCAACCCCCGTCCACCTTCCAATGAGTATGTATAGGAATCTTAGAATAACTGGATACTCTATAGATCAGACCCAGTATTATATTTGTGTTTTTCTGTTTAATGCGGAGTCTCCCAACATACTTGGTCGAAAGATAATCTCTCACTTGATACAGTCACAAGGTGACAGCTTGAACTTTAAATTAATCAAGAATTAGTCAAGACTGAAGCCATATTAACCTGCTGAAAATTTGAATGTGTTCATACCCATAATTAATTGATCAGATAGCGATCAAAGCAAGCCGCGAAAATAGGTGTAGGTTTGACACCAGCAGTATTAAGAACAGAGGTAGTCTGATCAAATGAGACTAAGGGATAAATAACTATTCTAACGGGTATTAAAGCAAAATGACTGTATGTTAGAGATTTTAAACTGCAACATAGATGACCACTCTTACAGTTTTGTTTTGCTTATTTGACAGGCTATAAAGTTCAGGCCGTTTAACTTATTACACAGCAGTCTGCAGTCAGAACTTGAACAAGGAAGCTAGTAACGAGCAGTGGAGATTTAGATAGAACTACACACAGAGAGTTTACAGGGCACAACTGTTGAGAAACAACAGGTCAGTGGTATGCTATGCAATACTATTCATCATTTAGTACCAGATGTTAAAATTTTGAATACATGTATCCTAATGTTGTTTTACACAGGTCAAGCTCATAGTGGGCTTTCTACCAATAAAATCTGGTGTTATAACAACAGTTTGCTGCAAGTGTGAATGAAAACAGTCTTCTCATTTTATTCTCTTGTTCGCTGCCCCATCCTAGGTCAAGTTTGATCTAGTTTGTAAGCGGTTGAGTTTTACCCCTCTATTGACAGGACTCTGTTGCTGGCAAAGTGGACTAAACTTGGTTTAGAGTCTAGACCCTTCCCTGGAAACAGTGATAAAGTTTCGACTGTAGTAAACAAAAGCCATTTCGATTCTAAGGAGGTTATGGATGGTGATGTGCGCCTCCCACGTATCTTTTACACCCTTTGGCAAGCAAACATACCTTTGGGAGGCAAGACAGGCTCGACTTGATATTTTAGTTCTAGGTATTGTTAAAGCAATATTATTATGTTGATCGTTGGCTCATGTTTTAGGGCTCCACCAGGTAGCACAACATCACACGAGAGAAATGGCCGTCTCCGTAGCAGAAGATACAACCCACCTGGTAACATGTGGTAACTGCCTTGAAGAGGAGGGGTTTATCCATAACCCGATGTTTTTACCCTGTACTCATGTCTGCTGTGAGACTTGTCTGAGGAGGCAACTCAAGAGGACTGATGTAATCGAATGCAGAGTTTGTTAGTAAGTAACAGGGTCATTGAGCATCTTATATAACAGATTCCTCCAAAAACAACTGTCCAATAATGCTCTGATTTAGTTTCATTTCAACAGCAATATTTCGATTGTTGTCTATTTTCAAACAAATTCAGCTAAGGAAGCTTGATAATTTACCCTATGAGTCTGTAGCTAACTGTAAAACATTCTTTCACCTAGTTTCGCTCTGCCCAAGATGGTTGGCCATGTAGTGTTTGTGGGATTAATGTTGGGATAGAAAACTCAAGATGACAGCCAACACTTACTGTCTGACCTGTGAACATAAGTACTGTGCTGCTCATCAGAAGGTAAATACTATAATCGAGAACCTGTGGCTGTGTGTCTGTTAGTCAAGTCTGAGAACTTATCTTGTAATTTGAACGGCATTATAAGCGAGAGCTATGCTGTGTTTTATATAATATACAGTGTAAGCTGTATAATTCGAATCCTGTTAATATGAAATTCCTGTTAATTCAGACACCTGAGGTTGGTCCCAGCTCAGCCAATGGTTTGTACACCCTGTTAATTCTAAGTTGTAATTGTGATTCGAAGTTGTGCTCTCTGACCAAAGTAGAAAGTAACTCCATTTTCAGAGATACTCTTTTGTCAAATCAGACAAAGGAAGTGATCATGGTTTTGGATTTAGCAATCGTTAACAAAGCTGTCGACGCTGCTTATCCAATTCAGCGGTTACTACTGTTCACTCAGTCATCAGTGTTCTATTCCTATTATTACAAAAAAAAATTTCTTCATGTCGACAAGAAAGTCTGTTTTACAAATACGCAACACATTCGTTGTACATTCCCGCGAGCTGGCATTTTAGTAATTAGAACAATTCATAATTAGAAACAATTTTTCGGGTCCGCTGGAGTCTGAATGAAGTGACATATACTGTGATAAATAAATAACTCTGGTGATAGCTAAGTGTAAAGGGAGGAAACAACCTTCACTATATGTAATAAATATTTGAATACTTGTGTCATTACAGCTTCACGTTGAGCTAAACTAGCATCATGAGACTTAGAATAGAAAGGAGTACATGAGATCGTCCTCCACAGTAGAGCGGCAGAAGTTCTGTGAGACCCACAAAGATCAAGTTATCTCCTTTGGCTGTTCAAAATGCTTGACGGTTTACTGTGTCGAATGTGTGTCTTCTGTTGGCCTTTGCTAGAATGGTGAGTGACAATTCAAACATGAGACCTGTGATATGTTAACCGTATCCCAAAAGAGTGTTTGAGACATTGCACCCTTCTGGGTTAGTTGTCTCCTCATTGAAACTGAGGAGGTAACTCCTTGTGCACTTATCAATCTTTGTCAGGGGTGTATTTTTATTTTGTTTGGTTTATTGCGAACTCATAGTGGAATGGAGTGCTTTTGCGGTGACACTACCGAAAAAGTATCTTCCTATCAATTTTGATATAATGAATAGGTTAAATGAGAGGAGTTTGAGCAAAGACTGGATTTTGCTAAAAACAACTTAGTACAAGACCCTAGCATTGAAACCTAGACATACATGACCTACACCTAGATCTAGAGTGTTTTATCCTCTATCACAAGCACCCTTAACAGACCAAGACGAAATCTGGTTTTTACTAAAAAAGCAAATTAGAACTTCTTGGCCGAAAGAAATTGTCCAAACACACTGTAGAAGCTTAGTTTGCAGCTCAGCGCTGATCAGTAGAAGGATGGCAAGAAGGGCAGAAGTGTTTGAGAACCTTGTCCTCAATTTTCAAGAATTCTTCACCGATCCCGGAAACACTGTATAAGAGCAATAAATATGAGCAATCCACCATATTCATTCCTTTATCCAATTACATTTATTTCCATTTCTATAACCCCTCTAGGCTCTAACCACAAGCTCATGTCTCTAAAAGAGCTCTCAGTTGAGGTGAAGAGATTACTGGAGCCTAAGAAGAAGGAATGTGAAGAGTTGTTTGATAAATGGTCAGCTGTGATGAAGGAGGCAGCGGTCACTCTGTCTAACTGGGATACAGAAACTGAGGAAGGATTCAGACTTATTGATGACACTGAGGAGAAACAGGTTGGTGATCACTGCCATATTAAGAAAATAATACAGATTATCTCTTAATTCAACATAAGAAGGTATTGCAAGAGAATACGAAATGTTATAGATGAATTGGTAAGGTAGCAAAGTTTTACCAACTAATTCAACTGAGTTACGCTTCAGGATATTTTATAGCTCAAACTTCAAAGTTGATAAGCATCGAGGCATATAAACTGAGTTGGCTTGACCATGGACTTTATCAGCTCTCAGTTCCTTTGGGGCTTAAATACACATAATCTCAGTTTTAGTGAAGTTCTGTGGTCAACAAAATAGGCTGTGAACCTCATTAGTTTGTGTTTATATTTATAGATAAAAGCTATCAGAGAGAAATATGGAAAATTGAAGGAGGAGTATATCACAAACAGAAGCAGCACAAAAGATAAGCTAACAGAATATATAGAGAAGGATGCTGGACTAAAACTCACTGAATTTCATGAACAGATCAAGATTTTCCGGTCGGATGTATCCAGACTACACTGTGTAAGTGATTTAAATTTTCAGGTTGCGGAACAGTCACTAATGAAGCCAAATGACGTTAGGTCATTACTTAAAGTGTCAGTCCTATTAAAAAAGTGGATATATAACCCCAGTAAATCGAATACTGTGAGTTCATAGGGCAAATAAAAATCATGATAAAATAGAAATTGTGGAAAATAGCATTTTAGTGTTTTTAAATATTTTATCAAGGATCATGATAGATCATAGTGATCAGGTGGAGGCAATAAATCACTATGAACCACTATGATCCCAATTTTCAAACTTTGCAATGGTTTTAGTGCAATAAGGTTCACAGGCTGTTTTATTTCATATGCCCTAATGACCTTTCAGCCTGAGATCTTTAAAACCATACCAAATATGGCCTAGTAGGACTGTCACTTTGAATTCCTAGTAAAAGACTGATTTGAATCTGTCAGTTAGCTTCTCTGACATTAGACTACGAATATTTAATTGCTAGTCTTAGAAAGGAGTATATAATTGTTTCGAATCATTGGTGACACTGCAACTGATAAGTAATGCTTCTAAGTTGTCCCCTCATTGTTATTGAGGAGGTATCTTCCATACAATATTGCATAAATTAATATACAGATCATGGTCTCTTGATTCCACCAAATGGGAAACTTGCATATGAGTATTCAAATATCAGAGTTATTAATTGAGAAAGTAATATCTGCTATAAGCATATATATTTCTTCCCTTTCTTATCTGACAGGTTGACTTGCTGCGAACAAAGAAGGAATTGGAAGCTAAATTTAGAAATATGGCTGATGATGGATTCCATGGTCTGGTGGTAGAAAACCAACAAACGATCAAAACCATTGGTAAATAAATAATTTTATAACAGTTTACCCATCAAGTGACCTATATCGTTCATACAACGATATCACTGTGTGTTAATATACTATACTAACAGAGAATAGGATAAATTCTGGTAAAAGGAAGGCTCATGACACAGATATTTACTTGGATAAGTGATGATAGTCTTATATTGCTAGATTTGTTTAAACTCTCTCGGATACGCACAATTGGTGAAAGATATAATATAACTTTGTTTCAGATTCCGACACCACAGAGATTAGCGCTGCTATGGTACCAACAGACCACTTTGTGATCGGTGATGACCTCATGAGAAGTAGAAAACCTCCAACATCAATACGGCTGGTGAAGCGGCTGACATTAAATAACCGTTGTTACACATCATGTAGTTATAAAGGTGTGACTTATGTAGGTCTCCTCAGCGGCTCAATCAACAGAATAGATGGAGCTGGTAACAATACAGCAGACTTTATCAACCTACCCAAATGTACCATCACCATAAGAGCTCATCAGGATCGACTCTACATTCTCATATACGGACAGCCTTACAAGATTTATGTCTACGATTTAAATGGTCAACAGATCACATCCTGGGATCACACTGACCGCAATGGTGCCTGTTGACAGATGATTTTTTTCATAAGACTGGCTACTGCCCATACATAGCTCCACTTTCTCTGTAGAGGCTGAAAGGTGGTGTATACTCTCTAATCTAACGATTTATGAGATGGTCTAATGCATGGGATAAATAAAAACCTTCATAATAAAATGGAAATGCTTTGTGCAGTTATGAGTTGTCCCCTCATTGATAATTTTGTGACAACTCCTATACAGGAAACGTATGATCGGCCATTTTGGATAATGCAGACAACAGCCACTTGATTTCACCTCCCTAAGTAGTGGTAGTAGTTTTTATTTAGCGTAGGCCTAATGATTATTGAAATAATACTATTATACTTACTCAATTACTATAGTTAGACTTCAGTGTACATGATTGCATACCCTCACTGCAGGGAACCCTTGGACTTGGCTGGCCCTACCACTCCAAGACCCATGGATACATACCATCAGGGAGGGTGGGAGAGGTGGAGCTTGCATTCATCAAAATTGACCTATCAGAGCTCAGTATTTGCTCTCAATCATGGGGACCGAACTGAAAATATTAAGATTTTTTTCAGTCTGACATGACATTTTGTAAATGGTTATCTCACACATTTGAGCATTCTCTCAGTTATGATGTTATTATTGCCCCAGCCTAAATACATGTCAATCAATCTAGATTTACATAATATCACCTGACATCAAGCACAAGAGCTGATTACAGCACTGGTAAACATTGAGCACAGACATCAGGTCACTGACAGTTGATTTGATGAGTTGCAGCCTTGTGTGTGTGTGGTTTGTGTTTGTTGTGGTGAAGATCTGAAGCTGTGCATGAACCAAGAATATTCTGACCAATGAGAGAGAAGTGACTCATCTGAGCAACGCATTTGGCGGGTACAGAAGCTGCGCAGCTGCGATTACTTGGACCATGTACAGCTTCACATCTTCCACCACAACAAAAACAAACCACACACACACAAGGCTGCAACTCATCAAATCAACTGTCCTGCTGACCGCCGGGAATTGAACACGGGACCTCTTGATTGAAAAACCCATGCCTTACCCATAGCGCCACGTAATCTGTAATTATAATGTTATTTATCCACTTTCTCAACTACCCTATAGGAGTTTAGTTTTAGAAATTTAGTGTATCTTAAATTAAACTCACTCACCATAGTTTCATTAACAATGTAGAATTATCCAGGGGGGGCTTTCAATTAGAAAGAGTGATCCTTTACTAAAGCAAGTTATCACTATCACATCGCTCAAAATTATCACTCACTTGGTGTTTCAATTAGAGAAAATCGCTCCCAAATCGCTCACTCAGAATGTATATAGTTCCATCAAGTGACTGAGCGATCTGAAAGCGAGACCCCTAGCAGGTATCGCTCACACAGTGAGTGAGCTGAGTGAGCGATAATATTGCGATTTTGGCTGTTTCTAATTGAAAGACCCCCCTGGAATACACCTTAGCTCAGCATGCAAGCTAGCGTGGTGTAGTGGTCTAAGTGTCTGCCTTGCAATCAGTCGGAGATTTATATTCGAAACCTAACTTGGACATTCTTTTTTGACTTTCACTAGTAAGCCTACTAGCGAAATTTAGTACTAGTGAAATTTAGTACCAGGTCCAGATAGTCCGAAATTAAACGCTAGCTAAATTAAACTCCTATAGGGTATTCTTTTTGTAGACATCATATTATACTGAAGGAACCCTGTTAAACAGGCTCAAGAAACAGAACTTCAAGGTGAAGATGTTTTGCTGACATCAAAACTTCCTGTTGATTGGCTTGTTAGTCTAAATGAAGCAGCTAGCTGTGACAGAGGCACCCTTAAATCTCGTTATAATATTAATATTGCTGTCTATCAGGGTTGACAATGACTGGCACTGATGTGCCGGCTTTGGAAGTGTTTTTTTTTAGTGACGCCTTGGTTTCCAAGTCATTAATGCACCCTTCAACCACTGACAGCCTTAACCCAGCATGAAGCATAGAGCAAACAAGGCCGGAGCTGCAGTGGTTGGTGGCAGTGTCCTCCTGTATAGAGTTATAACATACAGGAGGGTTCTTTCATCTGCATGCACCAATATGCACCATATTGTTGTACATACAGAAGACATCCATTATTTTGGGTCATGATCCGAAGGGACTATGTGATCAGTTAAAGTCGAAATGACTTTTGGTACTTGATGGGATTCGAACCCACACCCGGTTGGTCAACGGGCAGACGCACTTACCGCTGAGCCAAACTGACTGATTCTGCCGATTTTAAAACACTCCAATAATGCAAGGCCACAAAACACTACTTGGTAAAAATCAGTAGAATTACCCTGACTCTGTACATGATCAAAAGGTGCCTCAAATCTTCATACTGATGGTGTAATGCATCCTAGGAAATATGACCTTCTGGAATGACCAGCAAGGTAGCATAAACAGAGCTGGCAATAAATGGCAATTTGGCAGTGACATATTTTTCTTCACCAACAGACCGGCAAGCAATGACTCTAGTGTCAAGGTTGACAGAGGACTGAAGCTATCGAGACTAACTTCATTACAGGCCCTCGCAGTTCACCGAAAATAACCTCCATCTGAACTTTATATTTATTTATCCAGGTTTCTAAACCAGGTCCAGTGACTTACTATCAATATAATTCATGCTTCAAATACACCCTGACTGCTAAGATGGCTCCTAACTGGAATATAGTTGGTGATTATCTTGTCCGTGGCAGAGAATTTCTTACCGACCCAATGAAGAAAAGTATGTTGAAAGTTGATATCAACTTTACTCCTGGAAGGTTCACAAGAACTCTATCACCTCTCTCAATGACTATTCCAGCTATATCGGTGAGAGTTTAAATATATTTTCCAAATCGATTGCACTTTGGCTTCAGTAATTACAACAAATTTGCTGCCTCGCTTATTTGATCTTAGCCAGGCTAGTTGAATACTAATGATATTGTATATCTTAATTGTAGCTAGAAGATTTGGACATAAGTCTTCATACAATACAGGCATTTGAGGGTGATGAACATGTTGTAATTCCACAGCAGGCTATTGGCAGCAAGTGGTGCCACATTTTACCAAGGTATGGAGATTTAACAAATTGATGCACAATGTTGATCATTTCATTGCAATCACGTACTAAGTTACCATCATTACCGGTCAAGTCCCTGAAAACAAACCATATAATCCGCATATAAATGGCGTTTGGCCAAGGAGAGGATAACTCTCGTCTGCATTTATCAGCAAATCATACAACACAACAAGGAGCTTACTCCTTGAATGAACAAAACTCAAAAAGCCTAAAACCAGTAATTTTTGTTCTGGTGCAATGTATTCATCTGTATTTGAATAACTCAATGTGAGTTCAGATATTCATTCTCATGTTATCTGTGGTTGAACCTTTCTTTTAGCAATAAGAAAGGCTAGATGTTTAGTATAAGTCATACTCTACCCACTTCTGGTGATGGCGGATTCAAATCTTACAAAGATATGAAGAGATATTGGAAGAATACATACGGATACAGATCACCTGACTCTGATACGAACTTGCTCTCGAACCTGCAACTTACTATCTAATCAACTTCAAAATCATCGGAAGCAAATTGTTCACGTATCCTTATGATGACCACTAATTTAACTGGAATTAACATTGACAGTGTTTTCAGTGGGTTTCAACGGGGCAAGTGGAAGCGGCTGATTTGAAAAGCTTTTGGTGAGCAGATTTCAATACAGTTCTATAGATTTGGGCTCTTTGATGTGCTTTTGTCTCCCTGGCCATCAAGTTTGATCCAGTTTGCCTGAATTCCAGTTGCTCCCCTTCCCGTGGTCACGCCAGCATGACTAGTAGAGGGGAGCAACTCCTACTGCAGGCAAATGGACCTAAATTTGTCTACACTGGCCTCTGTCAACAGCTGATAGCAGATATACCTTCCCATGTTTGTTGAATCTACCAAACGAATATGTTGAATGTCTGCTACAGTCGGATACTTATAGAACAGGAGTTCCTTCCTTCAAAATATTATTCAAAACATTGCTATATTTTATTATATTACGTTGTTTTCCTTAGCTTTGTTGAGACAGATATCCCTCAGTTTGTGTGAGACAGTCAGGTTATATCAGTCAGATAAAGGACAGACAGGCCCTGTGTGATACCTTCATCTCTGATATACGTACTCTGATGAAGTCTGTATGTGGTGTGAAGATATCTTTATCCCGTAATGCTCACAACGCTACTCCACAGCTGTATACCATACCGACAAACCATTCAGTGAGTTGCTATTGTTGGGCTGAATTATGTTGGAAGAATTCATTTGTGTTCCATTTTTACCCGACCTAGTCAATCTTATAAAATACACTCCATCGTGTAATGTAAGGTTAAAATGATATTATTTTTATTGTGGTTAAGAACACAAAATTCCACTGTTTAATTGATCCCCTTTACTGATAGCCGGAGTTCAATGCACTCCCTCTCCATTCATTGGTCTTTTGCATATGTGGTTTGGGCTGATGTTTTATCTCTCCTAAATTTGGTGAGAAGTTGAAAATACAAAAAAAACTCCACGGTGTTCTGATCTTGTGTTTTGTTATGTCAAATTGACACTGTCCTAAAAACGTTGAGATTGAAAGCACAAAATCCCAATAGAGCCCTCGTGGCAGACACATAACTCTATCCTATTTTGTTCTAGTTACCCAGTAGACCTAACACTGTTCCAGCTGTCTGTAAGACCAGCAGTTCATCAGACGCAATACTCCAGCAGGATAAGCAATCAGCCGAGGCTAAAAAAGAGCAGACAACTTCTACTACAAGTGACTCGCTCAATCTGACTAAAGAAACCCTTGTTACCTTACCAGATGATGAAATCAAAGGTGACTTGCTTAATTCACCATGTTTTAGTAGTGCCTTGTTTTTTCTACATGACTGCTGCTACTTCCATTTATCTGGGAATTTATACTTGTACGGCTTTTTTATTGGTACGAAGTTGATGCTGATGGTATTCTCATTGTAGTTTATGTAATTTCTAGGGTCAAAATTCGGCTCTTCAGGACCAACGAAGATGAAGCCTCAGATCCCATCATTCCTGATGAAGCAGAGGTTGAAGAGTAAGACCCTCACCAATGACCTCTCTGTGACCTCTGCTGTCAGCACTGCTTCTACTAATCATCAACTAGGAGGGATAAATCTCAAATTTGCAGATAAACTCTCAACTAAGAATCCTGTCACTCCGCTGTATATGAAAAATAACAGTAAGTAGAAGTTTGGTAGTGCGTTTCCACTTAATTACACATAAGCCTTACTGTGGAAAAACCCATTTAACCCTATTGTCAGTTCTCCCTACAGTCGGTAGATCTAGGGCTACATGTTACACACTGGTTGCTGATACCGATATGATTTAGGTTTGAAACTTCAGACTCCTTTCGCCGAATATTGTGTTGAGAGACAAAACATTATCGTAGATCAAGATTGATCCAGTTTGCCTGTTCCCACGGCTCGATTATCCAAGCGCTGCAGGTAAATTTGATCATACCTGATCTGAATGGATTGTTCGCTTAATGGTATTTCAGGTCGCCAAGCTCCTATCCTAGTCTCAGCTGTGAATCAAAAGAAAGCTAATGATACTATTCCAGATATGGAATTCAATGTGGCTAACGCAGCATCGGTGCCTGTCAGTATACTTAAAACACCCAAAGCTGTTGGTGTCAAAAGAGATAGCTCCTGTCTCCCAACATCAACACAGGTAGATGTTAGTCTGATGCCTACGTGTTTGTTTGAATCATGTAGGTTTAATAAGGATAAGGATTGTCCAATATATCTGTCTTTTAGTTGCACTTTAACGCAATTTTTGTAAATTCAGCGGAGAAGGTTAAAAGGGTTTGGGGGTCAGGGTGTGTTGGTTGATCTTCTCACCTAATGATTGTTACCCACCTTTGGTGAATGTAGTGGAGGTGTCGGTGATCATGTCTATATCTATCCAAGTTTGATCAGGGAGTATGGAATATACTCTCTCTGGGTTATATAATCAGGTTACAAGACACTAAAGTAATATATTTCTGGATTGTGAACAGACAATTCTCGTTTATACATATTTTCGCTGACCATAACAAAAACTAATATATATAGCCGATTCTGGAGATTATACACTGTTTTTTTTCGTCATTTTTAATCCTGTTGGTGTCCTGTTAGTTCCCAAAATGCCCTAATTTCATCTATTCTAGGTATCATTTCAACCCAGAATAACCCCAAAAACAAAGCATTATTGCAAACTTAGGCTAGTCAGCTGACTAGAAAACTATTTGATACTGCAATCAGTTCAAGATGAGATTGCTTGTTGCCAAATACCCAGCTTATGTGATTGTGTATGCATATCATACCTTAGATATTGTCCAGCTTCCTCATGTAATGATGGGTACAATAAAATATGAAACGAACTATGCCATACATGTAGTTCTTCACAACAATAAAGTTTAGTACACAAGTACTCTGAATTAGTCATTTATTATGATTGAGAAACCCTCTATTTTTCAGAACACAGAAGCAAAAGGATATGTCTATTATAACGTGCGAGTCCTCTGTGTTACATGCAGTGATTTTAACAGCAGCAGCACAGATTCATCATGACGACTACCTCAAGATGAAAAGAAAAGGTGTTGCGGCTTGTCGCGGAATCATTTCTAATCTCGGATTATAAGACAGCTCCAGTATGGATTATTCATCTATTTACTACAGTTATACTGCTGACTATAGGAGTATATGAATATCAGATGTACTTAGTACCTGATAAATCATGAGCTCTATATGACTCGTCTCCGAAAGATATGAAATAAAATTCAGGATAATATTGATGTATAAGATCAGTCCGGAATTATTTCTGCTCATGGATTGTGTAGCTGCTCCTAGACGGATAATTCTTCAAGATATTTCAGCTTTATCGGAATAACAAGAGATAACAATCCACTCAGACCTCTATGTCAGTACACCCGTACAGCTATGGTGAGTTTCGGCTTTAACCCCTTACACTTTCAATACAAGATAGGTTATTTGACTTTCCATAATTTTTATACTAGAACAGTGAAACACATGCAAAAAATGACTGAAGCTGCGAAATGCAAATAACAGGGTACGCATCTAACCAATAATGCATTGAAATATTGGAAACAAAATTGTTATCAACACAGCCATGAAGATATAATGGAAAGACGCAATGAATATTCCATGAGAAAACTACACAAAAACTGGACCATGAACATGGAATAGCCTGTGAGCCAGTATGAGTGTAAACATAAAATTATATATAGGGAGACACTATGAGATAATCCTGCGTAGAGTGTTTCTCACAAAACTCTTGACAAACTTAAAAGATTTGGTAACTCGTCTTTTTATACCAGGCTGAGCTCTGCGTGTAGCCGACAACTTGGTACTAGCCTGAGAGCGTTTCTCACAGAGTCCTAATTTATCACTAGATGAATCGCACGGAATTTGAGAGCTTTCATGCTGCACACATGTAGCCGGTTCAGGTTTTATTTCCTCATTGTTTTCGCATATCACATCTAGTGAATCTGAAATCAGGTTAAATTTGTGTTTAAGTCTGCCCTCCATACCTGCTAATATGTTTGTTTATCGATTTCACTACCTCAGGTTCAAAAATTGACAGTCCCAATCTAGTGGTCATTGTTTCAGAGTTCATGATTAAAGCTTGTCAATTTGGACGAATATATTTTTGTTATCCCTCTTCCATCTGACAGAAATTATCAAATCTAATCGAATGTGTGAAAGTTTCTCACTTACCCAGAAGAATTGCAAGGGTATTATTCTGTTGCTCCTGTATTTCACTCTCCAACCCATCTTCAGAATATACGATTTCAGCTCTGTAAAATAGAAGTTCACTAGTTAAAAATCACTGTGTTCGTTTGTTGTGGGGGGACAGCTCATAATACTTATGTTTCCCCCTTTTCAGATTTTTAACGTATATATTGTTCACAGGCATTAGTAGTTGGGTGGTAGCTTCATATAGGCATTAAGATGCAAATGAGGATAAATGATATTACTGTTCACTTCTGATCCTTTTGTGTGGTCAGCTCTACAGATCAGAAGAAAATTACAAAAAATTGGAACATGTTATATCGATGCCTGGATTTTCTCATGAAATAACCCAATGGTAACATAGTTATGAGTGTCGTCCTTAACATTGCATTGTCGGATACTTTTCAATATCGACAATTGACTATATATACAAGATGTGTTACAAAATATTCCTTGAAACTCACATGACATGGTCATTTGAGATGGTCTGATAGAATAGTGTTGAGAGTGATGTGTCTAGTTTTTCTAGCTGTGTCAGTTCATTGGTGAATTCAAGGAGACTTAGATTCAATGGTGTTTCTAATTCATCTTCAGAATACTTAAAGCTGTCTTCATACAGAGATGACCTATTTGTCAAATCATTCTCGAAGCTCAGCCAAAAGGATGTGTCAAATTTCCGAGGACTAGAAGATAACACAAAAATAACACTATTTTTATACAGTGAAGAAGAGCAGTCAATTTGTATGGTTCTCACAATTGCCAAATCGGTTGTCGATCAGTTTCCAGTTTGGGACATATTCCATACATGTTTTTTTGCTGTTTTGAAAAATTTGATTTGAGTTTATGTTCAGAGAGATAAGCCTATCAGTGTCAGCCAAATTACACCACGTATCGGACATGTTCACAACATAGGCTACTACCATTAATTGTATGTTATAAAGAAGACTTTAAACACATGAATAAATATATACGCGTAAATACTAAAACACTATAAAATACTCACATTACAGGATGTGCCATAGTTTGATAAGTCGGGATTTGCAATGACGAGACATGATTATCTATTATAAGAGAATCATCTACTAGCTGATTGAGGCTGTCGGTGAGCTGTGTAGTAAATAATGTGTCTGTAGTGCACTCTTCATCGCATGAGAAGGGAAACTCAGTGTCCAAGATGTCTGTGAGATCTGAGAAGGTAAGAACTAATATGCTACTAAAGGTAATATTTCACTATCGATACCCCATTTTATGTGAGAGCACCTCAATAAAAATTAGCAAGATATCTAAATCTCTTGTCATGTCATATGGTTCGTTATCTTTCGATCAGGTCGAGTTTCCTATGCAATTGCTCAATGAAGCTAGACATCTAGCATTGTTCTATTTTGCAATCGTTGTATGGTTCATATGATTCGATCTGATTCCATCATTGCAATCATGAAATGCTTCAGCATAGCAAAACTATTAACAAAGGCATAGGATAAATAATTCCAAATAACAATTAAGTCCCTCAGATTAGGATAATTACCATCAGAGAATTCACACAACTGATCTTCATCCCGGACGCTTCCCTCCTCAAACTCGTATCCACCATCTGACTCTGAAAATCAAATGTGTTATGATAAGTTTCTAAGAGGAGTAGTTATAATATATGGTTGAACTTTTGAGTGCGATAAACCTGGTCTCTTTTTCTATAGCTGACTACAGGAATTTCCTTTACTTACAAGTTTTAATTCTGTCAAACTCAGCAGCTTCAATGCTTCATAATAATCATCATAATGTGTAACAAGATCGACAAATTTCAGGTTCCCCTAATTGACACTCACCATTCTGGCTTTTGCATGAAAATACATCCTCTAAGTCTCTCAAATCCGGCTGCTGGCCCTGGTGATCATCATCGATATCACTCCACAACCTCAGGCTAACTAACTCACAACTACTACAATTGAAATGTATGATATGTGATTTAACTCTCCCTCATAGAGTGACCTAGTAATACCACTACTACTTGTACTACTTACTCATTGTGCCGTTGCGCTTGCATCATCTTTAATAGCGTAACGCTGCTGATGACACATCATCCTTAGTAAAAACATAATGGACTTTTTTAGAGTTCACAGTCATTGCATTATCATTTTCTAATATCAATTGATGAAGTGAAGAACCCTAACCCCTAACAAATTAAGGCCAAATTCCAAATATGATAAGTTGATTACCATTGGAAAAGAGTTTAAAACTTACTACTATCGATTTAATAACAGCAGTAATGAGAATGATGATTTAACTTACATAGCAGTTCTGTACATTTCTTCTTGTTGAGAATATTGGTTATAGGAAGACATGTTCATGTAGATAACACTTGATTTCTATAGAATTTTACAGAGAATCACAGAAACACAGCTTGTTCGGTCGGTTGCTTATTTCTGATTGTTGTGCTCAACCTTCAGTCATCATTGTGTTTAAAGTTGTGTCATGGCGCATCTCATTCAATTGTTGGCGGTTATTACTCGAGGTCACTCGATTTCGATTAGGAGTTGTCCTCTCATTATTAGATTATGTGATTAATAATTATGATAAATATAGGATGATATTACTTCATATTCAAAAATTAAAAAAGAAATTATGTAGTTTATTTCTATGATGTGAATATGACGTCCAGGATGATATTGACTGTCAGATAAAATTGTGTTTATATTATTATGTTTACGTCCCTTTAAGAAATTCTTTAGATTCTCCAAAATGAATACTTGGTGTTCTATATGAATATAAATACCGGGAATGAACTTTTTCATGAAACTTCCATTACATATTATTCTGGCATCACTACATGCTGGTGTCAACTAATGCTGGTTTAAAATTTAGTTTTGTTTCATAAGATTTCTTTTCCATGTTGTAAGATAACTATCCTTGTCTGTGCTGAGTCGCAGCATAAAACATGGCTAGTGCAGACTGCAACCTTTCATCACGATATCAGACAGTTTTTTTTTCACATAGTTTCATGTTAAAAGGGATGTTTTATTTTCAGAATAACTGAAATGTGACTAACTGCCGTACAGTGATATTCAGAACCAGAAGGATATCACATTGTGGTATTATCAACGTAGAAGGGCCATGGAGTAGCTAATACATATCATTGGATAGATATATACACCCCATCTGATATGTGAAGGTTACCATAACTGGAAAAGGTGAATTTTCATAATTATTCCTTTCTTTTCCTTTAGGACCCGGTAGTAGTAAGAGTGTCCTCAGCATATGAAGTTCTGTCTGGGATCTAAAGGTTGCTTGTTATGATCTTGGGAGATGCAGAAAGTTTAGTTTCAAAGATTTGGATTTAAGGCTTGAAACCAATTGTATTCATCAGCTAGATAACAATTCACATCATTGTTTTTGGCAGTCATTACCCCTAACAAAGCTGAAAAAATTGCAATTTTTGTGTAACAATTAATCGAAACAAGGAAATTTGCCTCTCATCATTTACACTACGCCAGATATATCACAGTTAACCCAGTGACACCTATTCCAATTATTCACATTCAATATTTGAGCACCTGGCAATTTATATCTTAGCTGATTGCTATTATCTATCGCCACTGATGTGAATAAATTCCTTTTAGTCCATTTCATTGTATGTTATTGATCAATAGTAAACAATTGACGCTTACAGGTTAACTTCTATCAATCAATAACATACAAACTGTTTTGTTTAGCTTTTTTGTCAGGCTATTAAGATCAGGCCGTTAACTCATTACACAGCAGTCTGCAGTCACAGCTTGAACAAGGAAGTTATTAACAAGTAGTGGAGATTTAGATAGAGCAACATACTGAGAGTTTACAGGACATAACCATTGAGAATATCAGGTCAGTAGTATGTATAATCAAGGTGTTAGATACTCTCTCTAACTCTTTTAGGGTGTTGAACATCTAATCGCCTTGTTCAATTTTGTATCACTGCTTGCTCTAATTAGGGATTAGGGTAGCAAATAATGGCATTTTATAGTCAACCAACTGAGATCTCAATTATGGAGAGCTATATTACCAGATTTATAGTCACCCTTCTGTTAATATACATACATAGGTCATGCTCACAGCAGGCACTTTGCAAATAAAATTCATTGTTTGGGAGGGGCAGGGAGAAAGAGCGAATTTAAAATAGTCTCTTCACTTCTGTGATTCTCAGTTTGTTATAGATGGCGATGTGCGCCTTCACCTGAGCAAGCAAGCACACCCACATATGGAAAGGCAGGGCCTCCCCTGATCTTCTTGTTCTAAGTATTGTTATTAGCAATATTATGTCAATAATTTATTCATGCTTTTAGATCCACTGAGTGACACACAGCATCACATAAGAGAAATGGCTGTCTCAGTAGCAGAAGATGCACCACATCTGGTCACATGTGGTAACTGCCTCGAGGAAGAGGGGTTTATCCATAACCCGATGTTTCTGCCCTGTGATCATGTCTGCTGTGAGACTTGTCTGAGGAGGCAACTGAAGAAGACTGATGTAATCGAATGCAGAGTTTGTCAGTAAGTATTAGCTTCACAGAGTCTCTAATATGACAGTGTTTCTAAGAACAGTATTGCAATCAGTCTCTGATTCGAACTATCAACTACGTATTATATTGTTGTGTAGCTCCACATTGATTCAACTTATCTAGTCAGATGATTAACACCATTAATCTGTGTCCAATTTAAAGCATTTCCTTCACATAATTTCCTGTTGTCCAGGAAAGGGGGCGGGGCAGTGTTGGCAGGATAGAATAAGTGGGATGCGTTTCGGGATGGTCTAAGTGGTATGGTTGGCTTAATGGTACTGGCCACATGCATCCTTCAGTAATTCAATTGTAACATTACTCCGCTCGATAATTGATTCAGTATGACATAAAGCACAACATTTCTTGATTTGTAGAAACATGTGCAAAGTGGTTATAGACAACCTCCCCTCAGCCCTAGAGAATGTTCACCCAGTTACATTCTGTGAGCCGTGTGAGAAAAGTGGGAAACTCAAAATGACTGCCAACACTTACTGTCTGACCTGTGAACATAAGTTCTGTGCTGCTCATCAGAAGGTAAATACCAATCGTGAACTTTTCTATGGGTGTCTGTTAAACAGGTTTGAAAAATAATTTTGTAATTTGAACAGCATTATCAGTGATAGCTATGGAAGGAATGAGTAATATATATATATATATATTATGTTGATATATTTAACTCTATGGTAAAACATTAATGTAAAAGGGAGGGAGAGAACTTTGCTTTATGTCTATTAAGGATCAAGTTTTTGATAATTTTGTAATTTACAGCTTCACATTGAGCTAAACTGGCATCATGAGACTCAGAATATAAAGGAGTACATGAGATCAACCTCAACAGTAGATCAGCAGAATTTTTGTCAGACTCACAAAGATCAAGTCATCGGTCTCGGTTGCTCAAAGTGTGCAAAGGTTTACTGTTTTGAGTGTGTGTCCTCTGTTGGCCTCTGCCAAAATGGTGAGTGACAATTCCAGTAACAGTGGTAGTATGAGTTCCATTTTATTGTAATTGCAGTCTCGATAACCTGATCAAAAATTTGTTCTCTCTCTGAAACTGAGGAGCCAACTCCTGACATCATAATTAACATTTCACCTATCGGGGCCTCCACAGGAGGTGGGTCTCTAAATTAAAAAAGCAAAAACCAAAATTATTCTCTATTTGTCCCTTGTTCAGTAAGTAAGACCTGCTAGTGATCTTGTTCCCGACGTGTTCACACCCTGGACAATACCCTTAACCGCATGTTCCTACTACTTCAAAATACACTCCTGCAATTTTATAAAGTTATGATCATCACATTGAAATTTACTAATAATGTTAAATATTCCATCAATCTTAACACGCACCATAGATTATTAGATTAGACCAGCTTGTTCAATGCCATATACCAAATCTGATAGGTTTGAGTTCTCTTATTACCCTCTAGGTTCTAACCACAAGCTCATGTCTCTAAAAGAGCTCTCAGCTGAGGTGAAGAGATTACTGGAGCCTAAGAAGAAGGAATGTGAAGAGCTGTTTGATACATGGTCAGCTGTGATGAAGGAGGCAGCGGTCACTCTGTCTAACTGGGATACAGAAACTGAGGAAGGGGTCAGACTTATTGATGATACAGAAGAGAAAGAGGTGTTGTGATCATGCAGAAAAATGTAATACCTTAAACTGATGGGGCGAATTTTCCTTACCAAGCTTTTCTACCTAATTATTCAGGAGGTTCAAAAGTTTGAACACCACAGCAAAACATTTATAATCTGGGTGAGCGTGAAAAATGATTTTATCTGCCTCATTTGTATTTTTTCAGGACTGAATAACACTGTAGAACCATTCCGTGGTCAAATTGTGCTGTTAGCAGCCTTTGCATGTCTACTTTATCTCTTTATTTTGTAGATAAAAGCTATCAGAGAGAAATATGGAAAATTGAAGGAGGAGTATACCACAAACAGAGGCAGCACTAAAGATAAGCTAACAAAATACATAGAGAAGGATGCTGGTCTAAAACTCACTGAGTTTCTTGAGCAGATTAAAACTTTTCGGTCTGATCTATCTAAACAACACTGTGTAAGTTGTTCAACCATTTTTGAGGTTGTGAGTCTAATTATGAATAAAAACCAAACAATATGAGCCAGATGACTTTTCTCCCCTGCTAACACTCCAATTAATCATGTCATTTGACAGGATTAGCTTTAGGTTATTAAGTTGCAAAACTTCTGCAATGATATTTGAATTCACAGCGTACTTTTGTATACCTTTCACTGCTTTTGTCATATTTATAGTAGCAAGAACTATTGAATTTATAAAGTCGTCCTCTCATTGACATTGAGGGAGCAACTTCAAAATAATCTTTTTATCGTTTATTTGGTCGGAGGCTTGTGAAGACAGGCTACCAAACTCAAGCTTCGTCAGTTGTTGCAATATCAGTTTAACATGAAATTAATGTGTTGAAGTAGTAGATCACCATCAGTCAGTAAAAGCTTTCTGAAACCAAAACTCCACCCATTTGTTAAGTTTATTGTGAAATTTCCAAAAGAAAAACCTCTGGGTACCAGTCTTCAACTAAAACATTTCTTAATTTCCTCATTTTCTTAATTATAGTAGCTATAAATTAACATACACATCGAATTACCTTCTTATTTTACAGGTTGATTTGCTGCGAACAAAGAAGATATTAGAGACTAAACTGGATGATATGGCTGTTGACGAATTCAAAGGTCTAGTGGTGGAAAATCAACTGAATATCCAGACCAATGGTATATATGTTTTTCCTGCTGCTTCAATCGTCATCTCGCCATCTTGCCACCCTCCACGTTATAATGCTATGAAAATTTGTGTGCAACCCTGCAAAGTGATTAATTGATGCTATAAGTTTGAAGTGGAAATGTTGGGCTCTGCATGAGGCATTAATCCAAGTGAACGATTTGTTTTAAGTGTCTTGTTCATTTTTAAACCGCATAAAAGGAAAAAAATAATTTGTTATATTTCAGAATCTGACACCACAGAGATAAACGCTGCTCTGGTTCCGACAGACGACTTTTCGATCGGTGATGACCTCATGAGAAATCGAAAACCTCCGACCTCAATGAGGCTTGTGAAGCAGCTTGCAGCAAATAACCGTTGCTTCACATCATGTAGTTATAAAGGTGTAACCTATGTAGGTCTAAGCAGAGGCTCAATCAACAGAATAGATGAAGCTGGTAACAAGACAACAGACTTCATCAAACTTCCCACTCACATCATCACCATAAGAGCACATCAGGATCGACTCTACATTCTCATGTATGGACAGCCTTACAAGATCTATGTGTATGATCTTAATGGACAACAGATCACCTCCTGGGATCACTCAGACAGCAATGATGATAATGATGATAATGTCGGCAACAAACTGTGCATTGTGAACAATCAGATTTTTGCTGCTGATGCCACCAATAAGAGAATCACTAACTATAATCTCAACGGGAAAGTGATGAGACAGATTCCATGTCCTACAATCCCGACCAAAACCTTCATATCCATGTGTTCAGCAGGAGAAGACTCTGTCATCATCACCACACGCTCACCTGCTCAGGTATTCAAGTTCAACATGAGCACAGAGACTGTACTCTGGACAAAAAACCTCACAGCAAAACAATTCTCTGTAGCCTGCAGTAATGATGTAGTACTGGTCAGTGGAGATGGATACAACGGCAGTAAGAGAGGTGTATGGATAGAAGTTCTAAATACAGCGACTGGTAAGAACTGTACTCGTTAAATCATATTATATACATGTAGGTCTTTCATATAACAATAGAGTACTACAAAGTCCTGGTTAAATTAGTTTAGGGATTAGGGGATCAGTACCCTCATCGAAGCAACCAAACCACCAGTTAAATGTACCGATTTTGTTACCCTGTTCTGTGCGGTCTAATGTATGCGTATACTTTCTTATCCTCTATTGCAAATTTCAGGTGAACACATAACAGAATTTAATGATCAAGAAGGAGTACAGACTGAGGTGTTGGATTTATGGACAGAGAATAACAGGCTGCTGGTGTCCAGTTATTTTCAGAGCTCTGTGCTGTGTTATGAACTTCTCTATGATTAATGTTTAGCTTTCAGTAACTTTATATAGGCAGTGAACTTCTATATAAATTATGATTTACAGAAAACTGTTGCCCACTTGATGATTAAATTTCTAATAAACAAAATTTAGTTTTAGATATTATAATGTTGAGGTTAACCTTATCATCATAAAGCTCACGCTATCAAGGCAGATAAACTTCATACTTTATAGAGTTCAAACCAAGTTAAATCATCAATTGTCATAAAAAATCATTGACAGTTGATGGCGTTGTTTACAAAAGTGCTAGCTAACATTTCGCAGCCTATTTATTACATTCCCTTTACAGTTATTTCCATCTCTCTCAATTTGAAGCCGTCCGTTCCTGCAAAAATATGTTTTATGTATTTAAATTTATGTAATTTATATAAAAACATTTATTATTAACGCCTGTAATCAACAGGACCCAAATTCTGACCTTAGCGGTTAGTCTCAGCAGGGGAGGGGAATTCAATTTTTACTGGACTGAGCCCCTATTGATAGCTTCTAACCTATTTAATTTCCACCATAAGTAAGCTGTTTACTCCATGATTTATTTCCATTTCACAGAAAAAATACAGATTTAAACTTATTTAATTTCAACTTCATAAGCAAGTATTTCCGGCGCCACAGTACTGTCCACCAAAGTCGACATGTTTTGATAGGATGGTACTGCAATTGTAATTAGCAGTAGGCAAAAGACTGAGATACATCGAAGTCATCAGGCCATTTTGAATCCAGCTTGAATATACATGTTAAGGCTTTCCGGCGAGTCAACCTAAACGCAAGCGCTACAGTCAGGATGGAGAACATCATTACAGTGAAAATAAGCAGTACTGTATTTTTAGTAAAACACGCATTATAATAACAACATGGCAACTTTGGGAACAGGACGTTTTCCTGAGCACCATGCTGAGAGATACAATAAAATATTTTATGCATTGGTGCCAGAACGGTGTCGACAAAGAAGGCAGTGGTTTCAAGACAGATTGACCAGCTTCCTTACTATATGTGAGATCATGGATAAACTCGTTCCGCAGACAGTTTAAACACTTTGAACAAGGTGAATAACTCATGCTCAAGATCAATTCTTAGAGCTTCTCTTAGAGCTTCTCTTAGGTGCCATGAGCTAGTTTCAGATTATGAAGAACTTACTGTGGACGCTTGCGACTAGAAACTAACGTAGCAACAGCAGCACAAGCACAGGAGGCTGCAAGAACCGATGACAGGCGATCACTTTCCGTTAGTGACTTTTTCTAGTATAATTTGCTGTTGCTAAGTCTGCTTCTGTTTCATACTAAATTGTACCACATTCATTGGGTTCACATATTCTTTGAAAATATGAATATTTGTCGAGGAAAGGAATCCTTACATACGACAACTACCCTCTGCTCCTAGCTGTGCACTGGGCTTTGCATATGTCCCTGATTGTTCCTTAGGTGTCTTATTATCCTCTGTGGAAAACTACCGTGGTAAATTTGTGATGCTGGACACAGATGTTAACTCATCCATGTAAGCAAATCTTGTTGCATATTTTGGCATAAGATACTTCATTCATAGTTCGGGCTGAGAGACGGTGACGGTCCTCTTCTTGTAGTATTTTCATGGGAAGGACTATTCAGTGGTTTATTTTCCTTTGATGCGATGCCAGTAGGCCTAACCCCGAGCCGGTGTCAGTGACATTAGCGCTTTGTGGTGGCTGATAAACCTGATCGATCTGTGTTAGATCTCCCGGGTGACTCAACGTCTTTACTGAAGATGGAGTAAATCACTGGGTCAGAAAACTCCACTGAGAGGTGGTTCATGGGGGTCTTTCAATTAAAAAGAGCGATCATTTACTAAAGCAAGTTATCACTATCACATCGCTCCAAAATTATCACTCACTTGGTCTTTCAATTGGACGAAATCGCTCCGAATTCGCTCACTAAGAATGTACACAGTTCAATCAAGTGAGTGAGCGATCTGAAAGCGAGAGCCTAGCAGGTATCACTCACTCAGGGAGTGAGCGGTCAGATTGCGAGTTTGGCTCTTTTTAATTGAAAGACCCCCCTGGTTAAACATCTATTGCCCACTCAGACGGTCTCTGGAAAACGATTAATACAAACCTTCACTGGTAAGATTTGCTTGTTGTGCAATTGAGAGTTGTCTCCTCATTAATTATTTTGAGACAACTCTAAACAGGAAATGTATGATCGGCCATTTTGGAACTTATGCAGACAACATGCCATTTGATTCCATCTGCGTAAGCTGATTTCTTTTAGAATTGTTTAATTCTTTAAACAAATGTCTGTATGAGTTAATAATAAGTGAGAACATGAAAACAGATGCAACCAATTAACTAACCTTCATTGCTGAAGCTTCTGGTACTCAACTATACTTGGAGAGTGGATGTTTGTAATAGTAGAAACTTGCCCTGCTATTAATTATTTAATTATTTATAATTGGACTAGAAAATTCTCCCTGTTGGAGAAGATACAATTCATAGATAGAATAGATAAGCATCTGCAGTTACAAGGATGTAAACTTTGCCAAAAGTAATGTACATATTGATCCATGGCCATTGGTTTTGTCAAAGTACACATGCTTTTATTTTACTTCTAGTCAACTTTTTCTTATGAGTAATCGCCAACTTCAATTTTGAAGGTATTAGGCAATATGGCAAGCCATCGTCCATTATTCTATTCCAGGTCGGCTAGGGTTAATGGCCCGCGACAGCCAAATCAGGTAGTACTAGACAAACAGTGGCACCCGGTGGGGCTCAAACTCAGGAACTAATGATCCTGAGTCCAACGCCTCTGACACTGAGCTATCCCTGATCCCTGATCCTTGTTGGCATTACAAAATAAAGTACAGTTGTGAAATACCCTTTACCAGTCCAGTGGTTCCTACATATCGTAGCAGCGGGTGGATTGTGTATACCCACAGATGAGTGTAGCGAAAGTAGAGAGCTGACTGCTGAGCCTAGCATACACGCGCCCCAGCATGCAATCACATGAATCCAACATGCATTCACTTCAGACAAGCACACTTTGCCTGCCATTGTACTCCTTTGTTCACCAAACAAAAGGCCTTTTGTTACACAACTCTCATAGGTGCATTGGGGCATGTCTCCCTGACATCGGCCCCCAGGGCCTATCCAACAGGGTCTTTTAGAACTGTACTTTATTTTGTAATGGGCTCAAATCAGTTGAGAGCCAACGCATTGACAGTCACATTCACATTGGCTGACATGCTTGCAACTCTTTCAGCGTCTAGATTAAGATAGATATATGCCTATGGTATGGGGGGGGGGGGGAGGTAGAAGTGTTTGAACATGTACATTGGTTGGCAACGTAAACAACATGCTTATTACTTTAGATGCAATTGATGAGGTGATCCAAGTTCAAATCATGTAAATTATACCTCCCTTAATTAGTAGTGTCCCAGGGGGGTTCTTTCAATTAAAAACAGCAATTCACCATCTGTGAGTGCCCGATTCGAGAATGAGACTCCTTGCAGGTCAGCCTCACTCCGAGAGTGTTCGATGGAATAATGATTTTTGCTCTTTTTAATTAATCAAACCTGTCCTGCTTGTGTGGGTCCCTGTCCCAGATTGGATACGTGAGTTTGTGTGTGTTTCACTAAAAATATACTGTGTGAAAAAATGTTCTATAAAACAAATATGTTTGCCGCTTGGTTTCACCACAACTGTAAACTGACAAGTCATTCTGTGAGCTGCTCTTGCGAAACTAATTTCTGATCATAACAAAATAAAGTACAGTTGTAAAATACCCTTTACCAGTGGCTCCTACATATTGTAGCAGCCGATGGATTGTGTAGACCCACAAATGAGTAGCAAAAGTAGAGAACTGAGGCTAGCATACAAGCTCCCCAACCATCGATCACACACACCCAACATGCATTCAGACAAGCAAACTTTGCCTGCCATTGTACTCATTTGTTCACCAAACAAAAGGTCTTTTGTTATACAACTCTCATAGGTGTCTTGGGACATGTTTCCCAGACATTGGCCCCCAGGGCCTTTCCAACATACTACAGCATAACTGTGCTTTATTTTGTAATGATGGAAATATGCTATTTTTGATCCCTTTTAGACTCTTGAGCTAAACTCAGTAAATATATAATTGATGCTTAACGTTTTAGAATAATATCCATCTCATATTGAAGCCGAAATTCCGATGAATTATATTATTTTATTGGGATAAAAATTTCATGGTTTGGTTAAATTGATCAACTTTCAGTTATGCTAACATCTTGTGCGTTTGTGGTAACCTGGTGGTTTCTTCTCCCCTGAATATAGTAAGAGATTGAGAGCAAAAGAAAGTGCAAGGTGACCCTGACTCTGAGTTTACTATGATAGTTTGTAGTCGGTGTAATTTTGAGCTCTTCTTCTGCCTCTATCCATCAAACATGAAAGGGATAAATCCCAAATTATCTGATAAACTCTCCACTAAGTAACCTTGTAGCCATCTGTTAAAGAAAACTAACATTAAGCAGAAGTACAGTAGTTTGGTTCAATGTAAAGCACAGAGTACTTACAGTGGAGATGCCCGTTGTGTCCTACTGTCAAATTCTCCCTACAGCTGTTAAATCTAAGGCTAAATGATACACACTGGTTGCTTACACTACTAGAATGAAGATCTCTTTTTGCGAAATATTGTGTTGACAATATTGCATTTAATTCGTTCTCTTTCTGCTAGTGAGCCGGCTGCAACTTGATAATCCAAACGCAGGGCAATTGGATCACGTTTGTTCGTTCGCTAAATGGTATTGCAAGTCACCAAGCTCCTATCCTAGTATCAGCTGTGAATATTTCTCTTGTTGAGATGACAACTCCCGTATATAAGCCTGGTGTAATGGTTATCGCAGCATCGCTGCCTGTCTGTATATTTATAACTCCCAAAGCTTTCGGTGTCAAAAGAGATAGCTCATGTCTCCCGACATCAACACAGGTAGATGTTAGTCTGATGCCTACGTGTTTGTTTGAATCATGTACTGTAGGTTTAATAAGGATAAGGATTGTCCATATATCTGTCTTTTAGTTGCACTTTAACGCAATTTTTGTAAATTCTGCGGAGAAGGTTAAAAGGGTTTGGATGGTCAGGGCAAGGAGTTAACTCCTTGGTCAGGGTGTGTTGGTTGATCTTCTAACCTAGTAATTGTTATCCACCTTTGGTGAATGTAGTGGAGGTGTTGGTGATCATGTCTATATCTATCCAAGTTAGATCAGGGAGTATGGAATATACTCTCTCTGGTTTATATAATCAGGTTACAAGACACTAAAGTAATATATTTCTGGGTTGTGAACAGACAATTCTAGTTTATACATATTTTCAAAATCTCATTTATATAGCCGATTTTGGAGATTAAATACTGTTTTTTTTCGCCATTTTTAATCCTGCTTGCGTCCCATCAGTTCCCAAAATTCTCTAATTTCATCTTTTCAAGGTACCATTTCAACCGGGAATCACCCCAAAAACAAAGCATTATTGCAAACTTAGGGTAGTCAGCTGACTAGAAAACTATTTGATACCGCAATCAGTTCGAGACAAGATTGCCAAATACCCAGCTTATGTGATGTTGTATGCACATCATATCATAGATATTGTCCAGCTTCCTCATGTAATGATGGGTACAATACAATATGAAACGAACTAGGCCATACAATGTAGTTCTTATCCACAACGATAAAGTTTAGTACACAAGTACTCTGAGTCAGTCATTTTGTTATGATTGAGAATCCCTCTATTTTTCAGGAAAAATCTGAAGCAGAAGGATATATATCTAATCAGATATAACTTGGGAGGCCTCTGTCTGACCTGTAGGGATTTCAAAACAGAAGCACAGATTACGAGATTCATCATGACAACTTAACTCAAAATTATACAAACATTAGGATCAAAGAAAGGTGTTTCGGCTTGTCGGGAATCATTTCTAATCACGGATTATACGACAGCTCCAGTATGGATTATTCATCAAGATACTACAGTTATACTGCTAACTATAATAGGATTTTATGAATATCAGATGTACTTAGTTAGTACATGATATATCATGAGCTCTATATGACTCTCGTCTCCCAAAGATATTAAACAAAAATCAGGATATTAATGATGTACAAGACAGTCCGGAATTAGTTCTACTCTTGGATTATGTGGCTGCCCCTGTATGGATTATTCTTCAAGATCTTTCAGACCTCTATGTCAGTACACCCGCACATATATGGTGAGTTTTGGTTTCGACCTCTCCTACTTTCAATACAAATTAAGTTAATTAGCTTTCTATAATTTTTTGTATTGGAACAGTAAAACAAATGCAACAAAATGTCTGAAGCTGCAAAATGCAATTAACAGGGTACGAATCTAACCAATAATGCATTGATATATTGAAAACAAAATTGTAATCAACACAGCATGAAGATATGTATAATGGAAAGACGCTATGAATATTTCATAAGAAAACTTCACAAAAACTGGACCATGAACATAAAATAGCCTGTGAGCCAGTATGAGTGTAAACATAAAATATATATAGGGAGACACTATGAGATAATCCTGCGTATAGTGTTTCTCACAAAACTCTTGGCAATCTTAAAACATTTGGTAACTCTTCTCTTAATACCATGCTGAGCTCTGCGCGTAGCCGATAACTTGTTAGTAGCCTGAGAGCGTTTCTCACAGAGTCCTAATTTATCACTAGCTGTATCACACGGAATATGAGAGCTCTCATGCTGCACACATGTACCTGGTTCAGGTTTTATTTTGTCGTCAGTTTCGCTAATCATCTCTACTGAATCTGAAATCAGGTGAAGCATTTGTCAAAGTTTGCCCTCAATCACTGCTATACTCCATAAAGAGTTAGCCAGGGGAAGGAGATTTTTAATTTATTCATGATCTGTAGTACTCATCCTTGTTACATCTATTAATTGTAAATCTTGAATACTCTCTGTATTGAATGATGGATGAGTGATGGCCATTGATGATGGTTAAGATTAACTAAGCAATATCAAGATTAAAATTATTTTCCTGTGTAGTTGAGAATTTTTGTTTTTACGCTTTTCTCCATTATTGTTCTTAGTCCCCAAAAAATACCTTACAGGTAAATAAACTACATTTACACTACTATTTTAGCGAATTGTGAGTAGATAACTCGAAATATGTACAGCCTATTGTATTGCATATATTCATTTGTTTAAAGAGGTTTTCTAGAAAGTTTACAGATAACAGAGTAGTTAAAAAGTAACTTGTTTGAATCCACAGATAAAATATATAAAAGTGGTGCAATATTGTGAATGGCACTTGAGTGAGTTGGGGAAGTCTATTTTACACACCCATGCAAAAATCTTTATTCATTCAAAAGGATTTAAGGTAAATATGTACTACTTTCCCAGCCCCATATCAATCCTTGACCCATTTTAGTATGTAAGTTTATTGATTTCATTACCACCGCTTTAAAGTTCGACAGACCCAATCTATTGATCGTTATGTTTTCAGAGTTCATAATTTAAGCTTGGCAAATGGACAGCTAGTGTCATTAGAATTTACCAGATCTCATCAAATGTGTTAAAGTTTCTCACTCACCCTGAGGAACTGCAAGGGAATTATTCTGTTGCTCCTGTATTTCACTCTCTGACCTGTCTTCAGAATACACAATTTCAGCTCTGTAAAATTGAAATAGGCTAGTTGAACATCACTGTCTTCATTTGTTTTGGGCAGAGATATCTCATGATACTGAAGTTTCTCCCTTTTCAGATTTTCAATGTATGTATATTTCACAGGCTTTAGTAATTGGGTGGTGGCTTCATAGGCATTACTATGAAAATGAGGATATTGTTGGTATCACTGTTTGCCACAGATCCTTTTTTGTGGTCAGCTCTACAGATCAGAATTACATATCAAATAGGGGAACTAAGTGTATCATAGCCTGGATTCTCTCATGAGATAAGGCAACCATAACGTTATTTTGAGTGTTGTCCATTTAACTGGATTTTGGTTTCTCTCGGTTTGAAAGTGATTGGCACATTGACAATGTGCCAAATTGTTTCCCAAAATATTCATTGAAACTTACACGAAATGGTCATTTGAGATGGTCTGATAGAATAGTGTCGAGAGTGAAGTCTCTTGTTTTTCCAGCTGTGTCAGTTCATTGGCGAACTCCAGGAGACTTAGATTCAGAGGAGTTTCCAATTCCTCCTCAGGATAATTAAAGCTGTCTTCATACAGAGATGACCTATTCGTAAACTCATTCTCAAAGCTCAGCCAAATAGATGTATCAATTACCCCAGGACTAGAAAATGTCACAAAAATAACCAAATTATATAAAGTGATCAAGAGCAGACAAATCAGTTGTCTATTTGTTATCAATTCCCATATTTCCATGTGTGTCTCTTTGCTATTAGGATAGATTCGATTTGGGCTCATGTTTGGAGAGATATGTCTATCAGTGACAGGCAAATTATATCACTGATTTGACGTTTAGTCAGCTCACATCATACTATCAAAAATAGTATGACATAAAGAATATAATTAACACATAATATATAAAAAGATAGAAGTAAATGATAATACACTATCAAATACTCACATTATATCATGTGCCATATTTTGATAGGTCGGGATTTGCAACGACGAGATATCATTTATAAAAAGCGAATCTTCATCTAACTGATTGAGGCTGTCGGTGAGCCGTGTAGTAAATGATGTGTCTGTAGCGAAGGAAAACTCATTGGCTAAGACGTCTGTGAGATCTGAGAATATAAGAATTAATATGTTAAATACCATATATAATTATGAAAGGAGGACTAATGCGCTAAACATCATATTTCACCTTCAATGCCAAATTTTAAGTCGGAGAACCTCAATCCTCGTTCTATCAGGTTGGGTTTCCTCTGCAGCTGCTCAATGAGAAGCTATACATCTAATTCAGTTCTATTTTTCAATGCTTGCATGGTTCATTTGCTTCAATCCAATTGTGCTATTTGCAATCATAGGATGCTTCAGCGTTGAAAGGTAGCAAAACTTTCAACACAGAAGCATAGCAGTGGTTAGATAACTCCAAAATAATAATAAAGTCCCTCAGATCGATGAACTAAAGTCCATTGCTCAGATTAGGATATTTACCATCAGAGAATTCACACATCTGATCTTCATCCAAGAAACTTCTCTCCTCCGACCCGTATCCTGCATCTGACTCTGAAAATCAAATGTGTTTTAATAAGTTTCTAAAAATGATTAGTTATTATAGTTATATGGTTTGACTTTTTTGTATCGATGGTGATAAATCGTGTCTGAGCTTCTATCAATGACAACAGAACAGCTGTTTTGGTATAAGATTTTTTCCCCACGTTGATACTGTTCAATGACGAAATCAGCTGCTTCATTGATTGATATCATCATCATGACAATAATGTGTTCTTCAAATTGAGACTCACCTTTCTGGCTTTTGCATGAAGATACATCCTCTAAATCACTCACATCCTGCTGCTGGCCCTTGTGATCATCATTGATATCACTCAACAACCTCAGGCTAACTACCTCACTACTACAATGATTGAAATGCATGACATGTGATTTAACTCATAGATTCACCTAGTTAATATTAGCATTACTAGTTCACTACTGACTAATTGTGTCGTTGTGCACTCAGAAGGCAGCGATTGCATCATCTTTAATAGCGTAACGCCGCTGATGACACATCATCAATGAGAAAAACCTGATGGACTTTTATGGAGTTCACAGTCATGGCATAGGTCATTTTTTTATATGTGCATTGATGAATAAACTAAATATTTTAAGCTTTTCCCCTAGCCCAAACAAATTCAGCCGAATCCGAATAATTCATGACAATAGCAAAAGAGTTAAAACTTTGCCTACCATCAATTAAAACAACAGCAGTAATGAGAATAATAAGTAAACTTACATGGCAGTTCTGTACATTTCTTCTTGTTGATAATATTCGTTATAGTAAGACATGTTCATGTAGTTATCACTTGATTTCTATATAATTTTTCAGAGAATCACAGAAACACAGCTTGTTCAGACGGTTGCTTATTTCTGATTGTTATGCTCAACATTCAGTCATCATTGTGCTAAATGTTGTGTCATGGCGTGTCTCCATCAATTGTTGGCCATTATTACTCTAGGTCACTCGATTTTGATTATAAGTTGTCCTCTCATTATTAGATTATGAGAGTAATAATTATGATAAATATAGGATGATTTTTCGTATTCAAAAATGATAAAAATATGTAGTTTATTCCTATGGTGTTCATATGACGTCCAGGATGAAATTGCCCGCCAAATAAAATTGTGTTCATAACATTTTGTTTACGTCCTCTTTAGTAATTTCTTTAGATTTTACAAACTGACTACTTGGTGTTATATATAAATATAAACACACCATGAATGAACTTTTTCACGAAACTTTCATACTCCCTTCATATTATTCTGGCATCAACTAATGCTGATTTAAAATTTAGTAGAGTTGTATAGGATTTGTTTTCTTCCATGTTGTAAGATAACTATCCTTGTCCATGCTGAGTCGCAGCATAAAACATGGCTAGTCCAGACTGCAATCTTTGCTCATGTCATCAGACAGTATAATTTGGTCACATCAGTTTCATGATTAAAGGGATGTTTTATTTTCAGAATAACTGAACTGTGGCTGGCTGCCGTACACTGATATTCAGAACTAGAAGGCTACACTGTGGTATTATAAATAGAAAAGGGCCATGCAGTAGCTAATGCATATCAGTGGATAGATATACCTCATCTGATATGTGAAGGTTACCGTAACTTGAAAGGGTGAGTTTTCATAATTATTCCTTTCTATTCCTTTAGGACCCGGTAGGAGTTAGAGTGTCAGCATGTGAAGTTCTCTCTTGAATCTGAAGGTTGCCTGTTATGATCTTGGGAGTTGCAGAAAGTGTCAAGGATTTGGATTTAAGGCTTAGAACCAATTGTATTCATCAGCTCGATAACAATTCACATTCATTGTTTTGGCAGTCATTACCCCTAACACAGCTGAAAAATTTGCAATTTTTTGTGCAATGATTAATCGAAAAACAACGAAATTTACCTTCCCAACATTCACTCTACACCAGATGTAATGCAGTTACCCAGTGACAACGATTCCAATTATTCAAATTTTGAGCACTGGGTACACACACTGATTTCGAGATTACACTATTAGCATGTGTATCTCTGATCGATAGAGCTGCTGTCGTAAATATTTGGCTACCTACTTTGGGCTGAATAAGAGGACAACTTATGATCAAACAATCATGATCGAAACAGAATTACCCAGCTCTGCATTATTAGTAATTCTATCTTCTCCCACTGACCTTAGGCTAGCAATACACAGTTGTGATTTAACTTTGTTTGTCAAAAATATGTACTAAATGCTCTTCTAAAACTGTAACAATGGTGAGATTAGATTTTCCCAAGTTAAATTAGAATATTTTAACAAGAAATGAGAAAATGATAAATTATGTGTATATCCAAAGGTTTGGGTATTCATCAATACGTCACCTAAAAGCTGAATTTTTGCTGCTCTGAGGTTAGGTGATAATTCACTCTCTATTGTCAGAGATATACATGCAATAGTATATCACGTCATCAGTGTGCTTGATTCTATTGTAAATGACCTAATGTGACCTAATATGAGATGTTAAAACAGGCAGATATCCAGCGAGTAGCTAACGGCGGTACGCTAATTTCTTCCAACAGGTGTTGAGGTCACAAGGTATGTGATTTAGATCAAAGGGGGTGACTGAAGTGTCTGGACGTTTATAAACTATTGCTGGAGATCACATGAGATGCACCCCCCCCCCCGTTACGGACTTCGTCATCAAGTACATGTAAGTTAGTATTGTTTATGACCAAAAAACAACTGAGATTTCTTTGTCAAAATTATGATGTTGATTTGTTAATATTTTGCTCATTAATATACAGTGTGATCAATATATTACCCTAGCTGATGTATTAGGTGTCACCACTGGCATGAGTAAACTCATTTTAGTCCATATCAGCCTAGCCTAGTCTGGCTTAGCTGATGTATAATATATCACAACTGAGTTAACTTACTTCCTTTTAAGCCTTTTCATTGTATGCTACCATTTGTCTACGTATTCTACTGATAAACAAGTAAGAGATTGATAACCCTTACAGGTTAACTTCCATCAATCAATCACATATAAACAGGGTGTTAAAAAATTGAAACTGCCACATGGATTTCCCACTTGTCACAGTTTTGTTTTGCTTATTTGTCAGGCTATTAAGATGAGGCTGTTTAACTTATTACACAGCAGTCTGCAGTCACAGCTTGAACAAGGAAGTTAGTAACAAGCAGTGGAGATTTAGATAGAGCTACACACAGAGAGTTAACAGGACATAAACATTGAAAATATCAGGTCAGTAGGATGTACAATCAAGGCATTAGATACTCTAACTCTCTCTGACTCTTTATATAAGGGTGTTGAACTTCTAATCCCTTTGTTCAGTTTTTTATCACAACTTACTCTGGTTAGGGATTAGGGTCGCTAACAGAGGTTTTTTTATGGAGAGATAAGTGTTACTTCATTGAGACATTGATATGAAGGTTATTGCATTCTATTGTTAACCATACTGTGATCTCTGTTACTGCGGGCTCTGCTATGATACATTAATCTTACATTTCGGAATCCTTAACTTGAAGACTCCCTCGTACTATTATACACATGCTTTGCTTGCTCACAGCGGACCCCTTCCACTTTAATTCAGTGTTTGGAGAAAGAAAGTGGGATATAAAAGAGTGTCCTCATATTTTTTCTCATTCCCTGACCCACTTTAGAATCACTTGTCAGTGTGATAAAAATATACCCTAGCTAATATAAATTCCTTTGAGTCCATATCAGCCCTTTCATTGAATGCGACTGATAAGTAGTGAGTAATTGAACCCTTACAGGTTAACCTCCATCAGTCAATCACATATAAACAGTGTGTTAAAAAATTGAAACTGCCACATGGATTTCCCTCTTGTCACAGTTTTGTTTTGCTTATTTGTCAGCCAGTTAACTTATTACACAGCAGTCTGCAGTCACAGCTTGAACAAGGAAGTTAGTAACAAGCAGTGGAGATTCAGTCATAACTACACACAGAGAGGTTACAGGACATAACCATTGAGGATATCAGGTCAGTAGTATGTACAATCAAGGTGTTAGATACTCTCTCTAACTCTTTTAGGGTGTTGAACATCTAATCGCCTTGTTCAGTTTTGTATCACTGCATACTCTGGTTAGGGATTCGGGTCGCTAATAGTGGGTTTTTTATGGAGAGTAACTTCATTGATATGAAGGTTATTTCATTCTATTGTTAACCATACTGTGATCTCTATTACTGCGGGCTCTGCGATGATACATTAATCTTACATTTCGGAATGTTTACCTAGAAGACTCCCCGTCCCAGCCTACTATTACACACATGTCTTGCTTGCTCACCGCGGACCCCTTCCGCTTTAATTCAGTGTTTGGGGAAAGAAAGTGGGATATAAAAGAGTGTCCTCATTTTTGCTCTCATTCCCTGACCCGCTTTAGAATCACTTGTCAGTGTGATAAAAATATACCCCAGCTAATATAAATTCCTTTGAGTCCATATCAGCCCTTTCATTGAATGCGACTGATAAGTAGTGAGTAATTGATAACCCTTACAGGTTAACCTCCATCAGTCAATCACATATAAACAGTGCGTTAAAAAATTGAAACTGCCACATGGATTTCCCTCTTGTCACAGTTTTGTTTTGCTTATTTGTCAGGCAGTTAACTTATTACACAGCAGTCTGCAGTCACAGCTTGAACAAGGAAGTTAGTAACAAGCAGTGGAGATTTAGTCATAACTACACACAGAGAGTTTACAGGACATAACCATTGAGAATATCAGGTCAGTAGTATGTACAATCAAGGTGTTAGATACTCTCTCTAACTCTTTTAGGGTGTTGAACATCTAATCGCCTTGTTCAGTTTTGTATCACTGCTTACTCTGGTTAGGGATTCGGGTCGCTAATAGTGGTTTTGTTTTATGGAGAGTAACTTCATTGATATGAAGGTTATTGCATTCTATTGTTAACCATAATGTGATCGCTATTACTGCTGGCTCTGCGATGATACATTAATCTTACATTTCGAGATGTTAAACTGGAAGACTCCCTCCTATTATACACATGTCTTGCTCACAGTGGACCTCTTCCGCTTAAATTGAGTGTTTTGGGGAAAGAAAGTGCGATGACCCACTTTAAAATCACTTGTCAGTGTGTTCAAATATACCCCAGCTAATATAAATTCCTTTTAGTCCATATCAGCCCTTTTATTGAATAACCCTTACAGGTTAGCCTCCATCAATCAATAACATCTAAACTGTGTGTTAAAAAACCGAAACTGCCACATGGATTTCCCACTTGTCACAGTTTTGTTTCGCTTATTTGTCAGGCAGTTAACTTATCACCCAGCAGTCGGCAGTCACAGCTTGAACAAGGACGTTAGTAACACGCAGTTGAGATTTAGTCATAACTACACACAGAGAGGTTACAGGATATAACCTTCGAGAATATCAGGTCAGTAGTATGTACGAACAAGGTGTTAGATACTCTCTCTAACTCTTTTAGGGTGTTGAACATCTAATCGCCTTGTTCAATTTTGTATCACTGCTTACTCTAATTAGGGATTAGGGAAGCAAATAATGGCATTTTACAGTCAACCAACTGAGATCTCAATTATGGAGAGCTATATTACCAGATTTGTAGTCACCCTTCTGTTAATATACATACCCAGGTCTTGCTCACAGCAGGCACTTTGCAAATAAAATTCATTGTTTGGGAGGGGCAGGGAGAAAGAGCGAATTTAAAAGAGTCTCCTCACTTCGGTTGTAACACTTGGATGTGATTCTCAGTTTGCTATAGATGGCAATGTGCGCCTTCACCTGAGCAAGCAAGCACACCCACATATGGAAAGGTGGGGCTTCCCCTGATCTTCTTGTTCTAAGTATTGTTATTAGCAATATTATGTCGATAATGTATTCATGCTTTTAGATCCACTGAGTGACACAGGATCACATAAGAGAAATGGCCGTCTCAGTAGCAGAAGATGCACCACATCTGGTAACATGTGGTAACTGCCTCGAGGAAGAGGGGTTTATCCATAACCCGATGTTTCTGCCCTGTGATCATGTCTGCTGTGAGACTTGTCTGAGGAGGCAACTCAAGAAGACTGATGTAATCGAATGCAGAGTTTGTCAGTAAGTATTAGCTTCACAGAGCCTCTAATATGACAGCATTTCTAAGAACAGTATTGCAATCAGTCTCTGATTCGAACTTTCAACTACGTATTATATTGTTGCGTAGCTCCACATTGATTCAACTTATCTAGTCAGATGATTAACACCATTAATCTGTATCCAATTTAAAACATTTCCTTCACATAATTTCCTGTTGTCCAGGAAAGGGGGCGGGGCAGTGTTGGTGGGAGAGCTGGCAGGATAGAATAAGTGGGATGCGTTTCGGGATGGTCTAAGTGGCATGGTTGGCTTAATGGTACTGGCCACATGTATCCTTCAGTAATTCAATTGTAACATTACTCCGCTCGATAATTGCTTCAGTATGACATAATGCACAACATTTCTTGATTTGCAGAACCATGTGCAAAGTGGTTATAGACAACCTTCCCTCAGCCCTAGAGAATGTTCACCCAGTTACTTTCTGTGAGCCGTGCGAGAAAAGTGGGAAACTCAAGATGACTGCCAACACTTACTGTCTGACCTGTGAACATAAGTTCTGTGCTGCTCATCAGAAGGTAAATACTAATCATGAACTTTTCTATGGGTGTCTGTTAAACAGGTTTGAGAAATAATTTTGTAATTTGAACAGCATTATCAGTGATAGCTATGGAAGGAATGAGTAATATATATATATATTATGTTGATATATATAACTCTATGGTGAAACATTAATGTAAAAGGGAGGGAGAGAACTTTGCTTTATGTCTATTAAGGATCAAGTTTTTGATAAGTTTGTAATTTACAGCTTCACATTGAGCTAAACTGGCATCATGAGACTCAGAATATAAAGGAGTACATGAGATCAACCTCAACAGTAGATCAGCAGAAGTTCTGTGAGACCCACAAAGATCAAGTCATCGGATTCGGTTGCTCAAAGTGTGCACAGGTTTACTGTTTTGAGTGTGTGTCCTCTGTTGGCCTTTGCCAAAATGGTGAGTGACAATTCCAGTAACAGTGGTAGTATGAGTTCCATTTTATTGTAATTGCAGTCTCGATAACCTGACCAAAAATCCCTCTGATACTGAGGAGCCAACTCCTGACATCATAATTAACATTTCGCCTATCGGGGCCTCCACAGGAGGTGGGTCTCTTAATTAAAAAAATAAAAAGCAAAATTATTTTCTATTTGTCCCTTGTTCAGTAAGTAAGACCTGCTAGTGATCTTGTTCCCGACGTGTTCACACCCTTGGCAATACCCTTGACCGCATGTTCCTACTACTTCAAAATACACTCCTGCAATTTTATAAAGTTATGATCATCACATTGAAGTTTACTCATAATGTGTAATATTCCATCAATCTTATCACGCACCATCGATTATTAGATTAGACCAGCTTGTTGGATACCATATACCAAATCTGATAGATTTGAGTTTTCTTATTACCCTCTAGGTTCTAACCACAAGCTCATGTCTCTAAAAGAGCTCTCAGCTGAGGTGAAGAGATTACTGGAGCCTAAGAAGAAGGAATGTGAAGAGTTGTATGATATATGGTCAGCTGTGATGGAGGAGGCAGCGGTCACTCTGTCTAACTGGGATACAGAAACTAAGGAAGGAGTCAAACTTATTGATGAAATAGAGGAGGAACAGGTATTGTGATCATGCAGAAAAATCTCATACATAAACTGATGGCGCTTATTTTTTCACCAAGCTGTTAAACCGAATTATTCAGGATGTTCAAAAGTTTAAACACAACAGCAAAACATTTATAATCTGAGTGAGTGTGAAAAATGATTTTTTCTGCCTCATTTGTATTTTTTTAGGACTGGATGACACTGTAGAACCATTCCGTGGTCAAATTGTGCGGTTAGCAGCCCTAACATGTCTACTTAATCTCTTTCTTTTATAGATAAACGCTATCAGAGAGAAATATGGAAAATTGAAGGAGGAGTATATCACAAACAGAAGCAGCACAAAAGATAAGCTAACAGAATACATAGAGAAGGATGCTGGTCTAAAACTCTATAATTTGGTCACATCAGTTTCATGATTAAAGGGATGTTTTATTTTCAGAATAACTGAACTGTGGCTGGCTGCCGTACACTGATATTCAGAACTAGAAGGCTACACTGTGGTATTATAAATAGAAAAGGGCCATGCAGTAGCTAATGCATATCAGTGGATAGATATACCTCATCTGATATGTGAAGGTTACCGTAACTTGAAAGGGTGAGTTTTCATAATTATTCCTTTCTATTCCTTTAGGACCCGGTAGGAGTTAGAGTGTCAGCATGTGAAGTTCTCTCTTGAATCTGAAGGTTGCCTGTTATGATCTTGGGAGTTGCAGAAAGTGTCAAGGATTTGGATTTAAGGCTTAGAACCAATTGTATTCATCAGCTCGATAACAATTCACATTCATTGTTTTGGCAGTCATTACCCCTAACACAGCTGAAAAATTTGCAATTTTTTGTGCAATGATTAATCGAAAAACAACGAAATTTACCTTCCCAACATTCACTCTACACCAGATGTAATGCAGTTACCCAGTGACAACGATTCCAATTATTCAAATTTTGAGCACTGGGTACACACACTGATTTCGAGATTACACTATTAGCATGTGTATCTCTGATCGATAGAGCTGCTGTCGTAAATATTTGGCTACCTACTTTGGGCTGAATAAGAGGACAACTTATGATCAAACAATCATGATCGAAACAGAATTACCCAGCTCTGCATTATTAGTAATTCTATCTTCTCCCACTGACCTTAGGCTAGCAATACACAGTTGTGATTTAACTTTGTTTGTCAAAAATATGTACTAAATGCTCTTCTAAAACTGTAACAATGGTGAGATTAGATTTTCCCAAGTTAAATTAGAATATTTTAACAAGAAATGAGAAAATGATAAATTATGTGTATATCCAAAGGTTTGGGTATTCATCAATACGTCACCTAAAAGCTGAATTTTTGCTGCTCTGAGGTTAGGTGATAATTCACTCTCTATTGTCAGAGATATACATGCAATAGTATATCACGTCATCAGTGTGCTTGATTCTATTGTAAATGACCTAATGTGACCTAATATGAGATGTTAAAACAGGCAGATATCCAGCGAGTAGCTAACGGCGGTACGCTAATTTCTTCCAACAGGTGTTGAGGTCACAAGGTATGTGATTGAGATCAAAGGGGGTGACTGAAGTGTCTGGACGTTTATAAACTATTGCTGGAGATCACATGAGATGCACCCCCCCCCCGTTACGGACTTCGTCATCAAGTACATGTAAGTTAGTATTGTTTATGACCAAAAAACAACTGAGATTTCTTTGTCAAAATTATGATGTTGATTTGTTAATATTTTGCTCATTAATATACAGTGTGATCAATATATTACCCTAGCTGATGTATTAGGTGTCACCACTGGCATGAGTAAACTCATTTTAGTCCATATCAGCCTAGCCTAGTCTGGCTTAGCTGATGTATAATATATCACAACTGAGTTAACTTACTTCCTTTTAAGCCTTTTCATTGTATGCTACCATTTGTCTACGTATTCTACTGATAAACAAGTAAGAGATTGATAACCCTTACAGGTTAACTTCCATCAATCAATCACATATAAACAGGGTGTTAAAAAATTGAAACTGCCACATGGATTTCCCACTTGTCACAGTTTTGTTTTGCTTATTTGTCAGGCTATTAAGATGAGGCTGTTTAACTTATTACACAGCAGTCTGCAGTCACAGCTTGAACAAGGAAGTTAGTAACAAGCAGTGGAGATTTAGATAGAGCTACACACAGAGAGTTAACAGGACATAAACATTGAAAATATCAGGTCAGTAGGATGTACAATCAAGGCATTAGATACTCTAACTCTCTCTGACTCTTTATATAAGGGTGTTGAACTTCTAATCCCTTTGTTCAGTTTTTTATCACAACTTACTCTGGTTAGGGATTAGGGTCGCTAACAGAGGTTTTTTTATGGAGAGATAAGTGTTACTTCATTGAGACATTGATATGAAGGTTATTGCATTCTATTGTTAACCATACTGTGATCTCTGTTACTGCGGGCTCTGCTATGATACATTAATCTTACATTTCGGAATCCTTAACTTGAAGACTCCCTCGTACTATTATACACATGCTTTGCTTGCTCACAGCGGACCCCTTCCACTTTAATTCAGTGTTTGGAGAAAGAAAGTGGGATATAAAAGAGTGTCCTCATATTTTTTCTCATTCCCTGACCCACTTTAGAATCACTTGTCAGTGTGATAAAAATATACCCTAGCTAATATAAATTCCTTTGAGTCCATATCAGCCCTTTCATTGAATGCGACTGATAAGTAGTGAGTAATTGAACCCTTACAGGTTAACCTCCATCAGTCAATCACATATAAACAGTGTGTTAAAAAATTGAAACTGCCACATGGATTTCCCTCTTGTCACAGTTTTGTTTTGCTTATTTGTCAGCCAGTTAACTTATTACACAGCAGTCTGCAGTCACAGCTTGAACAAGGAAGTTAGTAACAAGCAGTGGAGATTCAGTCATAACTACACACAGAGAGGTTACAGGACATAACCATTGAGGATATCAGGTCAGTAGTATGTACAATCAAGGTGTTAGATACTCTCTCTAACTCTTTTAGGGTGTTGAACATCTAATCGCCTTGTTCAGTTTTGTATCACTGCATACTCTGGTTAGGGATTCGGGTCGCTAATAGTGGGTTTTTTATGGAGAGTAACTTCATTGATATGAAGGTTATTTCATTCTATTGTTAACCATACTGTGATCTCTATTACTGCGGGCTCTGCGATGATACATTAATCTTACATTTCGGAATGTTTACCTAGAAGACTCCCCGTCCCAGCCTACTATTACACACATGTCTTGCTTGCTCACCGCGGACCCCTTCCGCTTTAATTCAGTGTTTGGGGAAAGAAAGTGGGATATAAAAGAGTGTCCTCATTTTTGCTCTCATTCCCTGACCCGCTTTAGAATCACTTGTCAGTGTGATAAAAATATACCCCAGCTAATATAAATTCCTTTGAGTCCATATCAGCCCTTTCATTGAATGCGACTGATAAGTAGTGAGTAATTGATAACCCTTACAGGTTAACCTCCATCAGTCAATCACATATAAACAGTGCGTTAAAAAATTGAAACTGCCACATGGATTTCCCTCTTGTCACAGTTTTGTTTTGCTTATTTGTCAGGCAGTTAACTTATTACACAGCAGTCTGCAGTCACAGCTTGAACAAGGAAGTTAGTAACAAGCAGTGGAGATTTAGTCATAACTACACACAGAGAGTTTACAGGACATAACCATTGAGAATATCAGGTCAGTAGTATGTACAATCAAGGTGTTAGATACTCTCTCTAACTCTTTTAGGGTGTTGAACATCTAATCGCCTTGTTCAGTTTTGTATCACTGCTTACTCTGGTTAGGGATTCGGGTCGCTAATAGTGGTTTTGTTTTATGGAGAGTAACTTCATTGATATGAAGGTTATTGCATTCTATTGTTAACCATAATGTGATCGCTATTACTGCTGGCTCTGCGATGATACATTAATCTTACATTTCGAGATGTTAAACTGGAAGACTCCCTCCTATTATACACATGTCTTGCTCACAGTGGACCTCTTCCGCTTAAATTGAGTGTTTTGGGGAAAGAAAGTGCGATGACCCACTTTAAAATCACTTGTCAGTGTGTTCAAATATACCCCAGCTAATATAAATTCCTTTTAGTCCATATCAGCCCTTTTATTGAATAACCCTTACAGGTTAGCCTCCATCAATCAATAACATCTAAACTGTGTGTTAAAAAACCGAAACTGCCACATGGATTTCCCACTTGTCACAGTTTTGTTTCGCTTATTTGTCAGGCAGTTAACTTATCACCCAGCAGTCGGCAGTCACAGCTTGAACAAGGACGTTAGTAACACGCAGTTGAGATTTAGTCATAACTACACACAGAGAGGTTACAGGATATAACCTTCGAGAATATCAGGTCAGTAGTATGTACGAACAAGGTGTTAGATACTCTCTCTAACTCTTTTAGGGTGTTGAACATCTAATCGCCTTGTTCAATTTTGTATCACTGCTTACTCTAATTAGGGATTAGGGAAGCAAATAATGGCATTTTACAGTCAACCAACTGAGATCTCAATTATGGAGAGCTATATTACCAGATTTGTAGTCACCCTTCTGTTAATATACATACCCAGGTCTTGCTCACAGCAGGCACTTTGCAAATAAAATTCATTGTTTGGGAGGGGCAGGGAGAAAGAGCGAATTTAAAAGAGTCTCCTCACTTCGGTTGTAACACTTGGATGTGATTCTCAGTTTGCTATAGATGGCAATGTGCGCCTTCACCTGAGCAAGCAAGCACACCCACATATGGAAAGGTGGGGCTTCCCCTGATCTTCTTGTTCTAAGTATTGTTATTAGCAATATTATGTCGATAATGTATTCATGCTTTTAGATCCACTGAGTGACACAGGATCACATAAGAGAAATGGCCGTCTCAGTAGCAGAAGATGCACCACATCTGGTAACATGTGGTAACTGCCTCGAGGAAGAGGGGTTTATCCATAACCCGATGTTTCTGCCCTGTGATCATGTCTGCTGTGAGACTTGTCTGAGGAGGCAACTCAAGAAGACTGATGTAATCGAATGCAGAGTTTGTCAGTAAGTATTAGCTTCACAGAGCCTCTAATATGACAGCATTTCTAAGAACAGTATTGCAATCAGTCTCTGATTCGAACTTTCAACTACGTATTATATTGTTGCGTAGCTCCACATTGATTCAACTTATCTAGTCAGATGATTAACACCATTAATCTGTATCCAATTTAAAACATTTCCTTCACATAATTTCCTGTTGTCCAGGAAAGGGGGCGGGGCAGTGTTGGTGGGAGAGCTGGCAGGATAGAATAAGTGGGATGCGTTTCGGGATGGTCTAAGTGGCATGGTTGGCTTAATGGTACTGGCCACATGTATCCTTCAGTAATTCAATTGTAACATTACTCCGCTCGATAATTGCTTCAGTATGACATAATGCACAACATTTCTTGATTTGCAGAACCATGTGCAAAGTGGTTATAGACAACCTTCCCTCAGCCCTAGAGAATGTTCACCCAGTTACTTTCTGTGAGCCGTGCGAGAAAAGTGGGAAACTCAAGATGACTGCCAACACTTACTGTCTGACCTGTGAACATAAGTTCTGTGCTGCTCATCAGAAGGTAAATACTAATCATGAACTTTTCTATGGGTGTCTGTTAAACAGGTTTGAGAAATAATTTTGTAATTTGAACAGCATTATCAGTGATAGCTATGGAAGGAATGAGTAATATATATATATATTATGTTGATATATATAACTCTATGGTGAAACATTAATGTAAAAGGGAGGGAGAGAACTTTGCTTTATGTCTATTAAGGATCAAGTTTTTGATAAGTTTGTAATTTACAGCTTCACATTGAGCTAAACTGGCATCATGAGACTCAGAATATAAAGGAGTACATGAGATCAACCTCAACAGTAGATCAGCAGAAGTTCTGTGAGACCCACAAAGATCAAGTCATCGGATTCGGTTGCTCAAAGTGTGCACAGGTTTACTGTTTTGAGTGTGTGTCCTCTGTTGGCCTTTGCCAAAATGGTGAGTGACAATTCCAGTAACAGTGGTAGTATGAGTTCCATTTTATTGTAATTGCAGTCTCGATAACCTGACCAAAAATCCCTCTGATACTGAGGAGCCAACTCCTGACATCATAATTAACATTTCGCCTATCGGGGCCTCCACAGGAGGTGGGTCTCTTAATTAAAAAAATAAAAAGCAAAATTATTTTCTATTTGTCCCTTGTTCAGTAAGTAAGACCTGCTAGTGATCTTGTTCCCGACGTGTTCACACCCTTGGCAATACCCTTGACCGCATGTTCCTACTACTTCAAAATACACTCCTGCAATTTTATAAAGTTATGATCATCACATTGAAGTTTACTCATAATGTGTAATATTCCATCAATCTTATCACGCACCATCGATTATTAGATTAGACCAGCTTGTTGGATACCATATACCAAATCTGATAGATTTGAGTTTTCTTATTACCCTCTAGGTTCTAACCACAAGCTCATGTCTCTAAAAGAGCTCTCAGCTGAGGTGAAGAGATTACTGGAGCCTAAGAAGAAGGAATGTGAAGAGTTGTATGATATATGGTCAGCTGTGATGGAGGAGGCAGCGGTCACTCTGTCTAACTGGGATACAGAAACTAAGGAAGGAGTCAAACTTATTGATGAAATAGAGGAGGAACAGGTATTGTGATCATGCAGAAAAATCTCATACATAAACTGATGGCGCTTATTTTTTCACCAAGCTGTTAAACCGAATTATTCAGGATGTTCAAAAGTTTAAACACAACAGCAAAACATTTATAATCTGAGTGAGTGTGAAAAATGATTTTTTCTGCCTCATTTGTATTTTTTTAGGACTGGATGACACTGTAGAACCATTCCGTGGTCAAATTGTGCGGTTAGCAGCCCTAACATGTCTACTTAATCTCTTTCTTTTATAGATAAACGCTATCAGAGAGAAATATGGAAAATTGAAGGAGGAGTATATCACAAACAGAAGCAGCACAAAAGATAAGCTAACAGAATACATAGAGAAGGATGCTGGTCTAAAACTCACTGAGTTTCATGAGCAGATCAAAACTTTCCGGTCTGATCTATCTAAACAACACTGTGTAAGTTGTTCAATCAATTTTGAGGTTGTGAGTCTAATTATGAATAAAACCAAACACTAAGAGCCAGGTGACTTTTCTCCCCTGCTAACACTCCAATTAATCATGTCATTTCACAGGATTAGCTTTAGGTTATTAAGATGCAAAACTTCTGCAATGATATTTAAATTCACCGTGTACTTTTGTATACCCTTCACTGCTTTTGTCATATTTTTAGTAGCAAGGACTATTGGATATATAAAGATGTCCTCTCATTGACATTGAGGGAGCAACTTCAAAATAATGTTTTTATCGTTTATTTGGTCGGAGGCTTGTAAAGACAGGCTACCCAACTCAAGCTTCATCAGTTGTTGTAATATCAGTTTCACATGAAATTAATGCGTTTATAGTAGTAGATCACCATATAAGTCAGTAAAAGCTTTCTGAAACCAAAACTCCACCCATTTGTATAGTTTATTGTGAAATTTCCAAAAGAAAAAACTCTGGGTACCAGTCTTCAACGAAAACATTTCTTAATTTCCTAATTTTCTTAATTATAGTAGCCTTCTTATTTTACAGGTTGATTTGCTGCAAACAAAGAAGATATTAGAGACTAAACTGGATGATATGGCTGTTGACGAATTCAAAGGTCTAGTGGTGGAAAATCAACTGAATATCCAGACCAATGGTATATATGTTTTTCCTGCTGCTTCAATCGTCATCTCGCCATCTTGCCACCCTCCACGTTATAATGCTATGAAAATTTGTGTGCAAACCTGCAATGTGATTAATTGATGCAATAAGTTTGAAGTGGAAATGTTGGGCTCTGCATGAGGAGCCACTAACTGAGGAACAAACCTGATAATGCGAAGGATGGCATTAATCCTAGTGAACGATTTGTTTTAAGTGTCTTGTTCATTTTTAAACTGCGTAAAAACAAAAAAATAATTTGTTATATTTCAGAATCTGACACCACAGAGATAAACGCTGCTCTGGTACCAACAGGTGACTTTTTGATCGGTGATGACCTCATGAGAAGTAGGAGACCTCCGACCTCAATGAGGCTGGTGAAGCAGCTTGCAGACAAAAACGGTTGCTGGACATCATGTAGTTATAGAGGTGTAACTTATGTAGGTCTAACCAGCGGCTCAATCAACAGAATAGATAAAGCTGGTAACAAGACAACAGACTTCATCAAACTTCCCAGTATCATCCTCACCATAAGAGCTCATCAGGATCGACTCTACATTCTCATGCACGGACAACCTTACAAGATCTTTGTGTATGATTTGAATGGTCAACAGATCACAACTTGGGATCACTCAGACAGCAATGGCAATTTTGATGGGAACAAACTTTGTATTGTGAACAATCAGATTTTTGCTGCTGATGCCACCAATAAGAGCATCACTAACTATAATCTCAACGGGAAAGTGATGAGACAGATTCCATGTCCTACAATCCCGACCTACACCCACATATCCATGTGTTCAGCAGGAGAAGACTCTGTCATCATCACCACAGGCTCACCTCCTCAGGTCTTCAAGTACAACATGAGAACAGAGACAGTACTCTGGACAACAAACCTCACAGCAGTACCATACTCTGTAGCCAGCAGTAATGCTGTAGTACTAGTCAGTGGAAATGGACTCGGGGGCAGTAAGACTGGTGTATGGATAGAAGTTCTAAATACAGCGACTGGTAAGAACTTTATTCGTTAAATTATATTATATACATGTAGGTCTTCTATACAACAATAGAGTACTACAAAGTCCTGGTTAAATTAGTTAGGGATTAGGGGATCAGTACCCTCATCAAAGCAGCCAAACCACCAGTTAAATGTACGGATTTTGTTACCTTGTTCTGTGCGGTCTAATGTATGCGTATACTTTCTTATCCTCTATTGCAAATTTCAGGTGAACACATAACGGAATTTAACGATCAAGAAGGAGTACAGACTCAAGTGCTTGATTTATGGACAGAGAATAACAGACTGCTGGTGCCCAGCTTTCATCAGAGCTCTGTGCTGTGTTATGAACTTCTATATGTTTAATGTTTAGCTTTCAGTAACTTAATATAGGCAGTGAACTTATATATAAATTATGATTTACACAAAACTGTTGCCCACTTAATGATTACATTTCTAATAAACAAAATTTAGTTTTAGATATTTTAATGTTGAGGTCAACCTTATCATCATAAAGCTCACCACTATCCAGGCCGATAAACTTCATACTTTATAGAGTTCAAACCAAGTTAAATCATTAATTGTCATAAAAAATCATTGACAGTTGATGGCGTTGTTTACAAAAGTGCTAGCTAACATTCCGCAGCCTATTATTACATTCCCTTTACAGTAATTTCCATCTCTCTCAATTTGAAGTCGTCCATTCCTACAAAAATATGTTTTATGTATTTAAATTTATGTAATTTATATAAAAACATTTATTATTTACGCCTGTAATCAACAGGACCCAAATTCTGACCTTAGCGGTTAGTCTCAGCGGGGAGAGAGGGTATCAATTTGTACTGGGCTGAGCCCTTACTGATAGCTTCTAACCTATTTGATTTCCATCATAAGTAAGCTGTTTACTCCATGATTTATTTCCAGTTCACGAAAATATAGATTTGACTCTAGTTAGTTTCCAGCTGCAAAAATCCACATCTTTTGATAGGATGATACGGCAATTGTAACTAGCAATAGGCAAAAGCCGGATATACATCGAAGTCATCAAGCCATTTTGCATCCAGCTTGAACATACATGTTAAGGCTTTCCGATGAGTCAACCTATAAAGGCCAGCGCTACAGTCAGGATGGAGAACATCATTACAGTTAAAATAAGCATAACTGTATTTTCAGTAAATAACGCATTATAATAACAACATTGCAACTTTGAGAACAGGAGGTTTCACAGAGAAGATTGCTTATAGATAACATTGATGCCCCAATTGTGTCGACAAGAAAACCAGTGGTTTGAAAACAGCTTGAAGAGATTCCTTCCTCTTGTTATCCAGTAAATGGACAAGTCTGCTGGCATTCTTTGCTGGACATTGTGGATACCATTTATTTTTATCAGATACCTCATCAAAAGTCTGAGCTCAGAGACACAGACGGTCCTCATATTAAATATTTTCATGGAAAGAATCATTCAGTGGATTTTTTTCCCATTGTTTGCAGTGTCAGTAGGCAAAGCCTATCCTTTGAGGTTGCTGATAAGCCTGATTGCTCTGCGTTAGATCATCTCAAGCATCTCATGCCTTAGTTGAAGGTGGAGTCATTCATTTGGTCAACGAACTCCATCAATACAAAAATATGTGCTGTTCTGAATGGCCGCTGAAAACTGTTGCTTTCGATGGGTGTTCTGAGACGTGTGGAAGGTGCTGTACGGAGAAATGTCTTACAGCACTCAAGGCCTATAAAATATTGTTATTGCTGCTGTAAGGCATGCCTCATACAGCACCTGCCACATATCTCAGAACACCCGACTGTTGGATTGGACTACGTACCTAAAATAAGTCTTAGCAAACACTGTGGTCTGCACCAACAAACCATCTACTATGATCTTTTCATGAAACTGGGTACTGCCCATACATACCTGGAATTTCTCTCTGTAATGCCTGAAGGGTGGTATAGTCTCCAACATCTAACTAACGCTCTCTCAACTGGTCTCAGGCAAGAGATCAATAAATTCCTTCACTAATAAAATGATAATGCCTTCTGCAATTGAGAGTTGTCCCCTCATTGATATTTTTGAGACAGTGACTCTCATACCACTCTGCCTGCAGGATAGCCTTGCGACGTATGCCTCAACAGTTCGCACATGCGCAGAGTGCTCTCATACAGGAAATTTCTGATCTGCCATTTTTGATCATGCAGACAACATTTAGATCTTCCCAACTTTCTTTTAAAATGTTTTCTTGTTTCTAACAAATCTCTATAAGTTTTATCAAAAATCAAAAAAGTGAGAAAATTAAAGTAGCTGCAACCAATGAACTTAAATTTTTTGCTACAACTTTTGGTATTCAACTCTTATTGGAGAGTTGACTGGAGAATTATTATCCATGCACCTCTGGACTTGGAGTTTTCCCTGCTGGGGGTGATTCATAGATACGATAGGTAGGTAGGTATCTGGAGAAACAAGTATGTTTACATTGCAAAAGCATGTAATGCTTGTAACTCTAGATGCCTGTGTCTGCTCACCAGAGTTCTTCAGAACGAGAATCAACACCTTGCTCTCTCTAAAGCATACGATGAAATCACCGAAGACAGGGAAAACGCTACAATCAATGACCACCAGAGCAGCCGCCAGAGGTGAACCTAACTCTGTGGCCACAAACAAAAGTATTTACCACGCTAGTTTCCTGCCTCGGACAATCCGTGAGATGAGAGGGCGGAAAACCGCCCAACCCTAAACAGCGCCATACTGTTAAAACCACATTCCTGGTCTAAACCCTGGTCCTAACATTTAATTTTAGAGGCATCCCTAAACCGATTTCTTCGACAAATCAATAGGATGTGCTACCTCATCTGAGCCTGAGCCTACGGGGTGAATTAGTTGATCATGGACTTCGGTTGGCAAAGTATATATGTATGTTACTTTAGAATAGATGAAAATGAGGAGGTGATTTATTTTCCAATTATATAATTTATACCTCAGCTTAGTAGTGCCCTCTAACTCCTTGCCTAGGCTAAGTACACTAGACTTAGTTTTTAGTTGGTTAGGTAGGCCTAAAAAATAAACTAAATGTTGTGAGTGGTTAGTGTTCTGTAAAAGAATTCTATAAACTGTGATCCATTTAACGATTCTATTGCTTCTCTTGGCCTCACTCATTATGATCAATAGACATAGACATAGACTTCTACTACCCAAAGACCACAGGCAGACTGATTCCACCACCAAACCCAGGTATGTCACAAAACAGATCTGGAGTAATGAAAACATTCTTAAGCTCCAAAACTGCCTGGATACCACTGACTGGTCTGCCATTCTAGACACCAACAATGGGGATATAGATACACAAGCCACAATATTCAATGACTACCTAAAGTTCTGCATTGATGAGTGCATCCCCACAGTCAAGAAGAAAGTGTACCACCATAAACCATGGATAAACAGTAAAATCAAACAGCTGCTGTCACTCAGGAACAAAGCTCTCCATAATCAAAATCACAATGAACTACGAAGCTTACGATCACAGCTTCAACGTGAAATACGTCAGGCTAAGTCAGCTCTAGCAGCTGAGACCGATAGTAAGTTCAAAGCTGATCCCAAGACTGCCTGGTCTAGTCTCAAGTCCTTGCTTAAAATGAATACTGAACGTAAAGAATGCTCTGTCGATGCTGATAAGTTAAATGATTTTTTCTGTAGATTTGAACGTGCTGTTGATATCCCTAGCTTACCTGATGCTGATATTGATTTTAATCCTTTTTCTATTGATCAAGTGTACAACGTGCTCAAGAATGTTGACACTAATAAGAGTACAGGCCCTGATGAATTAAGTGGTAGAGTGCTTAAAACGCTTGCTGACTCACTGGCCCAGCCTATTTGTAATCTTTTTAACCTGTCCATCCGCTCATCTACTGTGCCGCAAATTTGGAAAAGTGCAATGATATCACCCATACCGAAAATTCCAGGTGCCAATGAATCGAAAGACTACCGTCCAATAGCGCTCACATCTATAATAGCCAAATGTCTAGAAAATCTCATAGCTCCGTACATTACCACAAAAATCTCAGATGTAAATCAGTTTGCTTACAGATCGAACAGAGGGATCGATGACGCATTGCTTGTGCTTCTAGACATCATCTCAGAACATCTGAACAGTGACGCTAAGAACTACGTCAGGGCGGTGTTTATCGACTTTAGCAGTGCCTTCAACACTGTCGATCCATCTATACTCGTAGATAAACTGCACGCTAAAGGAATAAATGGTAATATTATCCGCTGGGTTCACAGCTTCCTTACAAACAGATCTCAGACCGTTGTTGCCGCTGGTCGAAAATCGCAATCCATCAGCACCTCAGTGGGCAGTCCCCAGGGCTGTGTACTGAGCCCTATATTATTCTCTCTCTATGTTGAGGCTATGTCTACTACACTGCCAAACACACATATCATAAAATACGCAGATGATACAATCATCCTTGAATGCTTGAACCGAGGAGACAACTCCCAACTACAATTGGAAGTTGACAGAATAGCTAAATGGTGTGACGATAGCCACCTTACCATAAACTCCAATAAGACCAAAGAGCTCCTAATTACAAATCAGCGTCACAACCCAACTCCAGACCCAGTCACTATTCACCAAAGCGTAATCGAGCGAGAAGTCAAGTACAAATATCTCGGGACAATCCTAACACCCAAACTTGACTTTACAGAGAATACTGCTCTAACTGTGGAGAAGGCAAGCAAGCGTCTCTATATAATGAAGCGTTTATCATCAATGAAAGTTAAGGACAACACTATTCGGCTAGCCTATGAGTCATTTATAGAAAGTGTGCTTGCCTTTCACCTCAGCATTATCTACGGCCATATGTCAGTCGAAAACCGCAATGAGCTGAACCATGTTATAAAATCAGCCTACAGACTCAGTAATAAAAAGCTCAAATGTAAGAGCCTCGATGAGCTGTACCAGGAACGTTTCAAAAGTAAATGTCTGCGTACCTATACTAGCCTCGATCCACCAATCGAGCTAGTGAGACTACACTCTGGTAGATTCTGTATTCCCAAGCAGCGAGTAAACATTCGTAAAAACTGTTTCCGAACAGAGTGTGCTCGGCTGCTTAATTCCATCTTATAAGTTAGACGTTTTTATAGATACTTGTTAATATTTTTATTTATAATTTATTTTTTTTTTTTTTTTGGCATCACAGAGCAAAACAACAATGAATTTTATCAAGTATTGATAACAATACAATATACATACATAGGTGGTCTTTCTGATAGGAGGAATGATGATGTTTTAAGAGATGTTTCCCATAGTTTGTCCATTATTCAAAAGCTCCACTTCAAGAGTAAGTGGCTGGGAAGGTTTTGTCAAAAGTTGGTGTGACTAACTGAAGAAGGACTGGAAATAATTGGAAGACAAAAATTATATATGTTAACCATTTGCAATGATAGCGCATCTAATTCACTGTGGTGTGTGTTCACTGAAGAGCACATTATTGTCCTTACAGTTGATAAACCCAACTCATCATTGTGTCCTATTGTACATTCATCCCTATCATTGTCGGATGATCTAGGGCTAAATGATGCACGCTGATCGCAGACACCGATATGATTGAGGTTGAACATCTTTTTCTTATTTCGCATAATATTGTGTTGACAATGTTGAGAGACCACACTTGTTTGTAGATCAAGGTTGATCTGATTTGCCTGCATTTAAGTTATTCCCCTTCGGCTGGTGAGTCGGCTGTGGCTTGATAATCCAAATGCAGGTAAATTGGATCATATTTTATCTAAATGGACTGTTTTCCAAATGATATTCCAGGTCAGTAAGCTCCTATTGGTATCTAGGCTGGAAATCATTGTGTTGGTGGGGTGACAGCTCCTGAATATCAGTCTGGAGTAATGGCTACCGTAGGATTTCTGCCTGTTAGTATAATACTTCAAACTCTTGAAGCTTCTAGTGTCAGGAGAGATAACTCAAAATTAATAAACACCCGAAATAATGGAGATTAAATACTGTTTTTTGCCATTCTCAATCCTGCTTGCCACTTATGAGGTTCCCAAAATCCCTAATTAAATCTGTTCTAGGTCCTATTTTAGGCCTGAATCACCCGAAAAACATAGCATTATTGTACAAACTCAGGGGAGTCAACTGACCAGAAAACTATTTGATAATGCAATCAGTTCGCGAAGAGATTGCTTGTTGCCAAATACCAAGCTTTTGTGATGGTGAATGCTTATCATATCATAGATATTGTCCATCTTCATAATGCAATGATTTGTGCAATGTGAAATGGGCTAGGGGATTTATGTAGCTTTATCCATGACACTCTATTTTTCAGAAATCCAGAAGCCAAAGGACATCTGATATTGGGTGCAAGGCTGCCGTCTGACTTGTAGAGATTTTAAAAACAGAAGCATAGATTACGAGATTCATCATGACGACTTAACTCAAAATTATAAGGACGATCAGGGTAAAAGAAAGGTGTTTCGGCTCATTGCGGAATGATTTCTCATCTTGGATTATACGACAGCTCCAGTATGGATTATTCATCAAGATACTAGTGTTATACTGCTGACTATAGGAGTATATGAATATCAGTTGTACTTAGTACCTGATAAATCATGAACTATATATGACTCATGGATTATGTGGCTGCTCCTAGATGGATAATTCTTCAAGATATTTCAGCTGTATCGGAATAACAAGAGGATCACAATGGCCGACAATCCAATCAGACCTCTATGTCAGTACACCCGCACAGCTATGGTGAGTTTCGGCTTTGACCCCTCACACTTTCAATCCAAGATAGCTTATTTGGCTTTCCATAATTTTTTGTATTGGAACAGTAAAACACATGCAAAAAAATGACTGAAGCTGCAAAATGCAAATAACAGGGTACGCATCTAACCAATTGAAATATTGGAAACAAAATTGTAATCAACACAGCCATGAAGATATGTATAATGGAAACACGCATTGAATATTCCATGAGAAAACTACACAAAAACTTGACCATGAACATAAAATAGCCTGTGAGCCAGTATGAGTGTAAACATAAATACATATATAGGGAGACACTATGAGACAATCCTGCGTAGAGTGTTTGTCACAAAACTCTTGACAAACTTAAAACATTTGGTAACTCTTCTCTTTATACCATGCTGGGCTCTGCGCGTAGCCGATAACTCGGTAGTAGCCTGAGAGCGTTTTTCACAGGCTCGTAGTTTATCACTAGATGTATCACACGGAATTTGAGAGCTTTTATGCTGCACACATATAGCTGGTTCAGGTTTAATTGCCTCATCGTTCTCGCAAATCACATCTAGCGAATCTGAAATCAGGTTAAATTTGTGTCAAAGTCTGCCCTCCATATCTGCTAATATATTTGTTTATCAATTTCATTACCTTTGGCTCAAAGATTAACAGCCCCAATTAAAGCTACGCAATATGGACACATATTTCCGTTATCCTTCTTCCATGTGACAGAAATAACCAGATCTAATCCAATGTGTAAATGTGTCTCACTCACCCCGAGGAACCAAAATGGAATTATACTGTTGCTCCTGTATTTCAGTCTCCGACCCATAATCAGTATATACAATTTTAGCTCTGTAAAACAGAAGTAGACTAGTTAAACATCACTGTCCTCGTTTTTGGGGGGGGGGAGATAGCTCATGATACAGAACTTTCCCCCTTTTCAGATTTTCAAGGTATATATTGTTCACAGGCATTAGTAATTGGGTGGAGGCTTCATAGTTATTACCAAAGACATAGTTTTGTCTACGGTTATTACAATGAAAATGAGAATAAATGGTATCACTGTTTACTACAGATCCGTTTGTGTGGGCAGCTCTACAGATCAGGGGAACAAAATTTATTTTAGCCTGGATTCTCTCATGAGATAAGGCAATGGTAGTAGCCTACAATTATGAGTGTTGTCCATGAAATTGCATTGTGGGATACTTTTTTATATCCATTGTTTTGAAAGTGATTCACACATTTATAAAATGAGGAATGTTTTGCAAAATATTTCTTGAAACTTACACAACATGGTCCTTTGAGAGGGTCTGATAAAATAGTGTCGAGAGTGATGTCTCTAGTTTTTCTAGCTGTGCCAGTTCATTGGTTAGCTCAAGGAGACTTAGATTCAGAGGAGTTTCCAATTCCTCTTCGGCATAATTAAAGCTATCATTATGCAGAGATGAGCCATTCATCAAATCATTCTCCATGTTCTTCCAAAAGGATGTGTCAAATACCCCAGGACTAGAAAATAACAAAAAATAACCCTATTATATACAGTGAAAAAGAGCAGACAGTTTGTATAGTTCTCACTATTGCCAAATCGGTTGTCGATCAGTGTCCAGTTTGGGACATATTTCCATATAGAAAATAACACAGAAATAAACAAATCATAATATGTTGTGATCCAGAGCAGCCAAATCAGTTGTCGCTTGTTTCCAATTTGGAACATTTTACCATATGTGTTGTGTTTTTTTTGCTGTTTGGATAGATATGATTTGAGTTCAAGTTTGGAGAGAAAAGCATATCAGTGATGGTCAAATTACATCGCTGATTAGATGATTAGTCAGTTTGCATCATCCTGTCATTAATAGTATGATATAAAGAAAATAATTAACACATAATAAATAAACAGATACAAGTAAATAATAGTGCACTATTTAATACTCACATTACATCATGCACCATATTTTGATCAGTCGGGATCTTCAATGACAAGAGATGATCATTAGCTTTAAGAGAATCTTCTACTAGCTGATTGAGGCTGGCGATGAGCCGTGTAGTAAATAATGTGTCTGTAGTGGACTGTTTATCACATGAGAAGGGAAACTCAGTGTCCAAGATGTCTGTGAGATCTTAGAATGTAAGAACTAATAATATGCTACATATTATAAATCGCTATTGATACCTCATTTCTAGTGGGAGCTTCTCAATAAAAATTGGCAATATTCTAATCTCTTGTCATGTCATATGGTTCGTTATCTTTCGATCAGGTCGAGTTTCCTCTGCAATCTCTCAATGAAGCTAGACATCTAGTACTGTTCTATTTTATAATGGTTGTATGGTTCATTCAACTCATCCGATTCCATTATTGCAATCATGAAATGCGTCAGCGTCGCAAAACTATTTACCAAGGCATAGCATTGGATGATTTACTCCAAAATAAAAATTAAGTCCCTTAGATAAGTATAATTACCATCAGAGAATTCGCAGATCTGATCTTCATCCCAGAAACTTCCCTCCTCAGACCCGTATCCTGCATCTGACTCTGAAAATTAAATGGGTTTTAATAAGGTTTCTAAAAGAATTTGTTATCATATGGGTGTACTTCTGTATCGATTGTGATGAACTATAGCCTATCTGAGCTTCTATAGCTGACAACAAAACCAATTTTGTGAGATCGAGTTCCATTCCAGATTGAGAACTCCATGTTTTAATTCTGTTCGATCAAAAAATCAGCAGCTTCAATTCTTCATATCATCATCATGACAATTATGTTATATTTTAATATTTACACTCGCATTTCTGGCTTTTGCATGAGAATGTATCCTCTAAATCACTTACATCCCGCTGCTGGCCCTTGTGATCATCATCGATATCACTCCACAACCTCAGGCTAGCTACCTCACTACTACAATAATTGAAATGTTTGATATGTGATTTAACTGTAACAGCCATCACCTGTCATGTATCAGGTCATGACTGTGACCGTTCTGGCTGTCACTGGAAATGCCATAATAATAAACATTTTTTATTAACTTCCAGTGGCAGAAATAATAACATTTATTTCATTAATAAGGACCAATTTATGGGCTGTGTCCTGGTGTGCAGTGTTACGCTTTGCCATATTGATGAGTGTGAGCCAATTAATTATCACTTTGCTATTACCTAGTTTTTGCAATTTAATTGATATCATACGATATCCTATTTTCACATCCTTTTGGTAATACTATATAAGAGATTGTTTTTACTCAGTCTAGTGTGTGTTGTTTGAAAGAGCAATAAAGATGCTGGTGTGCAATTAAAAGTCTCGTCAGCTCAGTGTGCGGCATAGTGGTTTAGTGCCGTCACATAACTCTCACTCATAGAGTCACCTAGTAGTATCACTACAACTTGTACTACTTTCTCATTGTGTGGTTGTGCACTCAGAAGGCAGCGATTGCATCATCTTTAATAGCATAACGCTGCTGATGCCACATTCCAAAATATGAATGAATAAATAAATTCCATTGCAACAGGACAGAGTGGAAAATTTGCAATTTGCCTAGGCCTACTACCATTTTAATAACAGCATTAAACAACTAGGTGGATCAATTTTATTCATGTATCAAATTATTCTCCGATTCTTCAGCTCCGTAATGATGTGCTTCTTTAGAAAATTGGTCCACTCTTAGTGCATTTTATATCTATCGCAGTAGAGGCCTTCCCGAAAACGCTCACATCAAGCCAGGCTAACGTTTTATGACGTCAGAGAGCTGTTTGAGTGATCAGCCTATTGTAAAATCAAAACAAACAGAGCTATCTTGTATTCAATACAGCAGAAAATCCATGGTGCTGATTTTCATTTTCTACTATGAGCCTATGCACCCACATCTCAATTGCAACCTCATGGAAGGGCACTGGCATCCCCATCCCCAAATTTGAGATATGATGGTCTAAAAAGTCAGCTTATTTGTGTGATTTCTGCAAATGTAGGTCAACACAGAGCACCAAACTAAGGCTATATTGTGTAGTAAGGTATTCTATGAAAGGCCCCCATCGAATACAATACTCCACTGAGATCCACTGGCTAAGTAAACAAACTTGGAATTTTATATTACAACAAGCACGGCGGTGTGTGTTCGATTGAGAATAAATGACACATACTATAAACTGAGGTAAGACGCAGGTCAGATAATAAAATAATCCAGCGATAGCTGAGTCATCATCTGCATGAAGATAGTGAAAATAAGGCGAAGGGAAAGGAGATCAAGAATTTTTAGACTTTAGCATTCCAATAATGTTATAGCTTAGACTTTAGATAAAGCTTTAGACATTAACTGTGTTACTGTTCTCATATTCTTGAAACTGACCAGCTTGTAGTATGCCTTATGTATAATTATGTGAACTTGACTAAAAACTTTCGGTGAGGACCTGCTGTTTGCCATCCATTGTATATTTATAATTGGAGATTTTTAATTGACAAAACTTTATCAGCAGCCAAAAATTCTATGTGATGATAAAATTCTAAATAATGTGCTGGGTAGATGGCGAGCCGAGGTAAATCCGAAAAATACTGTGCTGCGGCTAACTGTGACAAAGATTCTTGGCCAGAACACAAAACATCAACCAAGACACAAATTTTTGCTGGTGATGTAAATCAAAATCTGTTTGTCATCAATTATTGTAATGTCCATTGAAATATTATTGTCATCCCGCTTGAGTAACAAGCCTACCTCTGCATGCATATCCTCCACGGTCAGTTCTTGTGAAGAAACATAATATTCCTTCACCATCGGTTGCCTGCCCTATTCCCTAGAATGGCCCCAAAAGCTTAATTTTCTGAATCAACAGATTCGTCACTTAGATAACATCAGTTATCTGACGACATTATTGCCATCGAAATATTTTGCCCAAAACTAAGGATCGTAAATTTAATAACGTGTGTTGAATAATGTTAGACAAATTGATCGTCGCTAATAAACTAACTCTGGCTTTGTGAATTGGGGCTTGTATCATTCTATGGTCATGGATGTTTATACGATGAGCATATCACAGAGTAAAGATATATTCTTACTCTGTGAGCATATTTTGCAGTCATCGATGAGGTAATTTATTATGAGCCACAATAGTGTTTGTTTTGACAGCAATGTGATATTTTATGTGGGGAGAGCCTTGTCAAAGATTATAAAACATTGGCCATGTAGACATAACCGCATCCACTAGGATACTGTGTGTAGTCAACAAAGATGTTGATGCGTGACCTATTTAGCTAAAGTCGTTGAGGAATTTCTATCAAAACAGCTCACTAACAGCTCTGTGACGTCAAATATCACACCCTTTTCAGGGTTAATTTTATGCGAGCGTTTTTAGGAAGGCCTCTACTGCGATAGATATATAATGCACTTAGAGTGGACCACTTTTTTAAAGAAGCATATCATTACGGAGGTGAAGATACAGAGAATAATGTGATGCATAAGTGGTTTAACGAGAATAACAATTGAACTTACATGGCAGTTCTGTATGTTTCTTCTTGTTGATAATATTTGCTATAAGAACACATGTTCACAGATATATCGATTAGATTTCCATCAAATTTTACAGAGAATCACAGAAACACAGCTTGTTTAGTCGGTTGCTTGTTTCTGATTGTTGCGCTCAACCTTCAGTCATCATTGTGCTAAATGTTGTGTCATGGCGCAGCTCCTTCAATAGTTGGACATTTCCTACTCAAAACATTGGTTTCTGTTTATAAGTTGTCCTCTCACAATGATTATGATAGTTTTAGTTAATCATAAAAATTATTTTAGTAAACTCATAACTGTAAATTTGTCTGTTTTATTTGGAGTTGATAGTGGTAAAATTTATGGTAGCATTTCTCTCGCAATTCTTTCCTGAGATAAACTGAATATGAATTTGTGATAAATGAAAGACTAAAACATGAGGATTTTGAGCAAAAAAACTTCCTTCCTTTAGTACACAACACAGCATGGAATCTGGCTGTGATTTTTGATTGTAATGTCCATGTAGTGTTGTCTGAAATGTAGGAACCAAGGTTGAGGAGCTATAGATGGGGATTAACTGCAGTAGATGGAAAGAGAGAGATCCGGGATGCGAACTTGTGAGTGCACGACACTATACAATGTGGAGGTCCAGTTTTGTGCTCGGCATTAAACAAAAGAAGGATGGCGAGTAAGTTTGTCAAGACGCTCTATGCAATACTTTACAATAGACTAAGTGATCCATCGCGTTATTGGTCCAAGAAAAGTACATCTTCTTCCTCTGTCTGTTAATCAAGGTTCTAACCACAAGCTCTTGTCTCTAAAAGAGCTCTCGGCTGAGGTGAAGAGATTACTGGAGCCTAAGAAGAAGGAATGTGAAGAGCTGTTTGGTAAATGGTCAGCTGTGATGAAGGAGGCAGCGATCACTCTGTCTAACTGGGATATAGAAACTAAGGAAGGAGTCAGACTTATTGATCCAGTAGGTCATGACAAGAAAATCAATAATTATTTCTGAATAGGTCCCCACCCCTTTTCAAAAAAGCTTGTAAAGACTGGCTACAGTATCTGTAATTGAGAAATAGTTTAAAGTTGTCTCCTCATTGATATTCAGTAGGCAACTTCGCAATAATATCTTTCATTTATTTTGTATGTGTAGTCCCTACAATTTATTTACATTTGCTTTCTTTCTTATCTTACAGCAGGTTGACTTTCTGCAAACCATGAAAGTGTTGTAAACTAAATTAGATGACATTGCTGATGATTTATTCCGAGCTCTTGTGTTGGCAGACCAACAACGAATCTCGACCAATGGTATGGCTATTATTTTCCCACAGCAAACTTCAATGTAATGTTAGTTTGTTTGAGAGTTTCAAAGTGATTCAATAATACAGCAATGCTAAATTTATTTGATAGTAGTGAGAATGTCAGGTCCTGGCTGAGAAGTCACTTGCTGAGAAACAAACCCGTTAATGTGTGTAAATATATAATCTCAACAAAGTGAGGCATTTGTCCTGATTGAAGAAATATCATGACATAAATATTCACTCGCGAGATGGGTTGGGGGGCTTATATGTGCTGGATTGGCTGCAACCACTTGAATATGAACAACACACACCATAATCAGCGGTGAGTCATCATAATGTTTCAGATTATGATACCGCAGATATTTGCGCTGCGTTAATACCAACAGAAGACTTTGTGATTGGTGATACCAAAAGATTATCTTGCTATACCTTCCCAAGATTAACAGCCCTCTTTAGTCCAGAAAGACACCTAGCTAAAAGTTACTCAAAAAAATGTGTTAATTTTAGCAGAAGGGGGGCAACATTCAATTCTTTTAGATCGGAGTTATATGCTGATTTCAATTATCTGGTTTCTATGCCTAAATACTATGTCTTAGTTCTACACCTCTCAGTTTGTCAGTTCAGGAGAAAACTAATTTAACTAAAAAGAACGGAGATATCTCTATCAATCGCCCATATATTCCGATTGTTCTGCCTTAGTATAGCCAGTTGTGTACTATCTAATTTAAAAACCTCACCATTTGTGCCTTGATATTATACTATATATACTGTATATATACCTATATACCTACTAACTACATATACTGCTTGGTTAAAAAGCCACTACGGCATGCATCGAACCAAATTCTAGCGGTTTGATCCGCACAATATAAATTAGATGGGCCTGATTGCCTCTGACAACCGTTTTCTTTTGGTTGCTCAACTTTGTGCAGAATCAGTGGATAAAATGTATTCAATGTCATTGTCTGATGTCTGAACAGTAGAGCGAAATCAGATTGAGTCGAATCGGAGCACCAGTCATCGACTCGCACTTGTTTCGTCTTTATCATTCACATTCAGTCTCCTTCCAGTCTGTTTGGATCAGGACAATAAATACAGGAGGTCTACTGTGTGCACACAGTATAAAGATCCTCCTCTGCCTCTTCAAAAAAAGAGTTGCGGCAACGGCGGCTAGGGTATAGGGTTCTACCCCACCCAAGCCACCTGAGATTAAGGGGGCTCGTTAAATAGGACCTAGTGTATAGAAAGAAAAAAAAATTCATATCATGAAAATTGTTAATCCTCATTACCTTTGAATAATAAGGGCAAGGCTCTAAACGCGCTCTAACTTATTCTACAAATACTTTGACCAGAGAAATAGATAAATAAACCTTTTTTACGGGTCAATTAATTAATGATAGCGTGAAAGTCTCTTTGAAATGTATATGGTTGATCCCACCCTCAACCGCTGAGTGGGGAAAAACACGGTATTATCTAAACTAGAAAACATTGTTGGCTTTGAATCTCAATAACAACCAACAGCTGCGAGAGCAGAGTTGCTGCCATCACAAACCTACGAAAGAATCAATAATAATAAACATCAACTATATATATATATATTAAATTCATGTCTGTGAAATTTTCAGTTGCCTCCCCTACATCCCAGTTGCACAGACCATTGGATGGTCACACCCTACACACAAAACATGTGTACCCAGCACAATGGATTATTTGTTATTAAAAGACACAATATTTCAAGTCATCAGAATTGGGTGCATGAAAACACCTGTCACGGTAGCTGTGCAAATATGATATTGTGCAGAACCTGCATGCAGTCTTGACGGCCTGTGAGGACTTTTGATATGTTACGAGGTGGTGTTGGGAGGGTCTTGAGAAGCAGTCACACAGTGTACATAGACTCAGATCATCTGACAAAACAAAAATATTAGGTCGATACCGATACAATTAATGTTAATCAATTGATTTTATTGCCGTTTACCTTAACACACTGAGACTGTTTTGCCTGCTATAAGGTGAATGAAATATGTCTTCATGTGGTTAATTTAATTCATTATAACCAAAGAGTTAATATCAGCGTTAGAAAGTTTTACGTTTGAGGCACAAGGAGCTGCTTCCTCCTTTGCCAGCTTCCTTTTTTTCTCTCTCGATTCAACCCTCTCACAAACCAGTCGACTACAAACTCTTATAGCAACGGTTCTCTTAGAGATCATAGCAAACGCACTATATTTCCTCTATTTGATTGAATTTACTGGCTGCTGACTTTGAAAACCTTTTTAAGATGCCCTCACACCTCTCTGCATATACATCTGCCGTCTTAAATTGACTTTGAGACATAATTGTAACCTGTCTCATAACATTGCACCTTGCAGTAAAATGTACAAACTTGCTCCAAATCCTTTTAAACTGAGCGGAGAAATGGATAATATGGGAAAATTTTGGTATTCTAAGGCTGAATCATGGGATTCCATAGGTAATTATTAAGACTTATCTCCTTTTTTTTTTTTTAAAATCTGATTTTCTCCCTAACTGGCAAACTGAGAGGTGTAGAAACTATGACATTGTATTTAGACAACCTATCTACACATTCTCTTCTTCTATTGGCAGTCTGTTACAAAGCAATAGATTGAAGAGTGAAGATTTGAGCAAAGTTTGGATTCGGCGAAAAGAATCCTTCCCATTGAAAGACTTCAGCATTGAAACCTACACATACATGTTCATTCGTGAACTTCGATGTTTAGAGAGTTATATCCTCTAACAAGTTAAGTTTGTGACTTGGCTTGGCACAGAACAGTATGAGGATGAAGGGTATGGCAGTTGTATATGATCTATATTCCACAGTCCTGACTTTCTTAGACTCTTTGTGTTTACCCAGAATTATTCACCAATCACTGCAATTCTATACATGGGAGAAAGCAACCAATCATGTTCTTGCTGACACACAACTCTATTTTCAATTTCCGTACTTCCTCTAGGTGCTAACCACAATCACGTTGGGCTAAGATTTTAAAGAGTTGTTCGATAAATGGTCAGCTGCGATGGAGGAGGCATGGATCACTGTGTCAAAATGGGATACAGAAACTGAGGGATTTAGAATGATTGATGATAGAGAGGAGATAAAGGTGGGGTGATCACTGCCTTATAAAGAAATTAAAACAGAGTATACTAGCTAAAGTTATAAAAAGCACTCTGAGTTGTTTCCGTCGGTGGATATAAGTAAATTTGAGTTCAAGAAGTAATAGTCGTGATGGTCATCGAAGTCCCACCAGTAAACACAAACAGTTTGATCTATACTTGTAAAGTTTTAGATCCTTTACCCACAGCATTTGTCAATAATAACTATTGTGTTCTATTCTATTGTCATTTGCGCTTATTAAGGGTTTGTGAAATATAATATCAACCAAATGTTGCTTTAATGTATATATTACAAATCTAAAAATAAATGTTGAACAAAACAGTGGTCCACTCCTGAAGGAAATGCAATGAGGAAGATACCTTGAGGTAAAGCTTAGATCAGGGTTGATAGTGTGGCTATTTATGGAAGCTTACATGGAACTTTTACAAAGCATTTCCTATTTCAAAGAGCTTTCTTAGTATTTACCTAGAATTTGGTTACATGTTAGTTCCTGGGCGATATTTTGATCAGCATGGATAACGTGTTTGGGTGTGATATTCAACAATGATGTTCGATTTTCATAATATGTTTCTCCTACATTGATGGCCTACCCTGCAAAATTTTGCAATAGTCTGTAGAACAAATGTTGTGATGTACAAACCTTCAGCAGTTGAGATAAATATTGCCCATTAGTTCAGCTAATGATTAAAATATCATGTTCTCTCAGTTAATCATTTAATCATTTGATGCTAGCTAACATTTACTCATCCTCTTAACTTTCTGTCCAGCTAGCCAAAATGTAGTGAAGGCCACCCCATAACATTGATTGGTCATTTGAGCACTTGTTGTAAATAGTCATGTCCTCTTTCATGTAATGTGCGTGACAAGTGAGCAAGATAACATTAAGTGGGAAATTGAGGGTTGAAATGTTCCATATTGAGAAGGAACACTGTTCAAATTAGGCCACGTCAGCATCTTACTTCCAGTTGGGCAGAATTCCTCTAACAGTGCATGCTCTGCACATGAATATGAAACACCTTGATCAATTCGGATCCAAAATTCCTTTTGATGGCAGCTCCAAGGGGGAAGGGAAATGCCAAATGCTGGCTTAGTGGATATGAGTTGATCTATGAAACAAACATTTAATTTTATGTCAAACAATATAAGTTTGCTAGATGGCACATGGCCTGCTCGCTATCCGGCAATTTTTCATGTCACTTTACATTGGCATCTCTACCTTGAGTATTGCGAAACACCTGGTTGCATAATTTGCAATGAGTTAATATATGCATCATCATAGTCAATGTAAGAGTTTTGAGATGTTATGGTATGTCGTGTTTGGTTTTGCATCTGTTTAAAAAAAATTAGGTCAAATTGCAAATTTGTCGCAAAAAAACTCCAAATAAAGTAAGTTTTATTTGGCTGATCTTGCCTGCCCCTCCATTATTCATCGTCAAATTTGTTTGGTTCCTCAGCTTCATATTTTTATAATTGGAGTTTCAAAGTAATGAACTTTTTTTTTCAATCTTTTTTTATGCCTTACTCTTGGCAGAAAAATAACAAGAGTGAGATGTCCAAGCTATTGCGAGCTTTTAATTTGTTAAATTTACTTGAAATACTTCATGGATAAATACCCCAAAACTACAGGGGAATAGATAACAGACCGTCATTTTGTTAAAACTTGGCAACTGAGTTATGTTAGATGAACGGTTGAATGGGTTTTCCAGTATAGGTTTTGGGTCGTCGATAATTGACATGGGCATAAACCTAGAAAATCACAGCCTTGTCAAGGCAGGCTAGAATCGTTGTAGAGTTGCATGCATGATATATATATAGTGCCTAGTTATAATTGCTATACACTTTTATCAAGAATTATTTGCTTTAGTCGTTTCTTTGCTTTCATTTAACCTATTCCTATTGGTATTTTATTACATAAATTAGGATATCATCTTTCTATAGTTAGCCAGCTTAGCTTAGCGGTAAGCGCATCTGTTTGACCAGCTGGTTGTTGTTTCCAATCTCATCTGGTACCCAAATCGGTTTCGACTTTGAATGATCACATAGTCCCTTCAGGACTCAAAATAAATAATGGAGGTCACCTGTATGAACATCAAACACCGTGCAATGCAGATGAAATAACCCCATCTGTATGGTATAGCTCTATGCAGGAGGACGATGTCACCAACCACTGCAGCTCCGGCCTTGAAGTGCTATGCTTAATGCTGGGTCAAAGCAGCCAGTAGTTGAACATTGGGACTAGTGACTTGGAAACCTAGTGAAGTTTTTGTCTGAATAGACAGACAGCCATTATAGTCACAGTGATAATTTGTGAAGGTGACTTTAAATGATGTGGTAATACCAAGGAGAAACAGGTAGCAGTAGTAAGACATTTTTTAAATTGATCCAAGTCTAATATCATCTGAACTTTATAGATAGACAAGACTGATAGATATAGATGGGAAGATTAAAAGTAAGAGTAATCGCAGATTCAGTGAACAAGTGAATATTCAGATCAAGATCAATTTTCTTTAATCTTGTATATATATAATACATAGCTAGTTGTATAATCGTGAATGTTTATTATTGAGCCAAATCAAGGCTTGGGTAATACTGTGAAAATGTGACCTTGAGGTGTGTTCTGAAAATCTAATAATAATGTTCAAGCTTTGATCTACGTAACAGTGTCAATTCTTAAAGAAATCATACAAGGAAACAATTTTCTTATCATGCTTTGATTAGTAGTTAGAAGAGGCTATTTATGGAGCAAGACACAAAAGCATATCCGATATCGACGAGAATCTCAATGCAATGGTTATTATACCTCTTCCCTGAAGATGTCAATTTTTTGTGCCAACCAAGGTTAAAGGAAATGCCTTCACAATCCTGTTCAGTCTTGCAAAGTCCTCATTTAGTTATTTTGCCACATCTATTACCAGGGAAATTAATACATTGTTAATGTTTGTTCTTCAGATTAGCTCTTTGGTTGGACAAGAACAGACTGCTAGTCTGCGCATTCCTAGATTGCAAGATGGGTGTTCATTATCATATTAACTATATCATGAACCATGAGGTTGTATCTCCAATGTTCCACAATTAGGCAAGCAAAACCTACCCTCCTAGTCCTAACCAAAGTTCTATGTAAGATAAACTGATATACAGTATTGATAACCATGGCCAATAACAGTAAACACGATTTACTAGCTGATAGAAATCTCACAGTAGTTCTAACAAACCCATGAAAGCTAATTCCTATAAGGATTTATTTTATGTTTGAAGTTCAGACACGAAGATTGTTTTCCTGTTATCTTGATATTTTGTAATTCTTTTCTAGGAAACCCAACGCATTACCAGGGCTGCCAAATGTTTTTTGTGGAGATTTTTGTTGGAATAGCGATGGCTTGGCCGTTCATAGGCATGGAGACCCTAAAATTGATTGCTGTCTAACTGTTTTGTTATTTACGACATACTTGGCCAATATAGACAAAAGGCCAAGGCAGGTTTGTTCGTGGGCAAAACGGAGTCAAATCAAAACAACATAGATTGAAAGCATGAATATGACTAGGTATCGAATCGAATTGAATCGAATGGGGATAATTAAAATCGGCATTGGTTCAAACCTCAAAAAATAGTAGACAACCATGCTTTTTGAAAAAAGTAGGAAGTAGAAATGGAAAATAAATAGATCTACTCTTAAAAGAGAAGAATTGGCTCTGCTCATTACTATGCTGCTCTTAGATAAACAAGAAACGAAAGGGATGTGGTGCAGAGTAAGGCCTACAGCACCCATGCAAAAAAGACTACAGACTTGATGACTATATTTTATGTCGCGATCTTCCTAAACTCAGCAGTCAAACACAATCAGCTACAATTGTCAATATTTTTACTACCAATGTTGAATGTGAGCAACCACAATTGTCAAACTTTCAATCGCAAACACGCAATTTGATCCATGTCTCCTACAGATGTGTATCAAGAATTCGGATTTTATTCCCAAAAAGGTTACCTCATTTGTGGTTTAAACTTTTCATATCTGTGGTTGATCAAATTGTAATAATTGTGGTAGTTATCGTCACGACAGTTCTGTCAACAAAAACTGACCATCAATTCTGACGTATCTCATCAGAAATCAGTAATCACATCGCGAATCATTGATATAATTGATCACTGTGCAATGCTCCATTCCCCCAAGCTACCTGTGACTTAGCACAACCAACCAAAATGCTCAGATATATTTATATCCAACCAATCATATGTTGCGTGGTTTGGTGTACACCTATAAATAGAGTTGCCTCGGCATTTGTTTCTCAGTTTCCATGCAACATAGGTATTAGTTTATTGAATACATTACAAGTTGCTATAGGCATCATGAGGCCAAGCAGCGTGCTTGCAGTTTTGATAGCAGCGGGTAAGAATAGATGCAAATTGTTTCTTTTGCAATTCAAAATTGAATAGTTTTCCTTAGTTGAACACAGATATCATGATCGAAATCCATGTCCTTTATAAAAAAACATTTTCAGCCATGTCTGTCATATGTTGTCCACATACCATGTATATATTATTTCCCTGTAGATGCAAACTACAACTCTATACAGCCCATTTATTTGTGGCTTTTATTTTGCAGTGGCAGCATCAGGGGCAAATGGCTGCAGCAACGGTTGGGTAAAATCGCCAGCCACAGGCAGATGTTATAAATTTGTTGTTAATAGAAGCGTCAATTGGGGAGCGGCAGAGGGCCTGTGCAGTATCTATGGTGGAAGACTGGCTACTCTACGTACTTCTGATGACTTGGTCTTTGTCAATGGTTACAGAGTAACGTATTATGGTGAGTTTATCTAAAAATGCTTTGTAATAATGTCTATGTATGACATTGTCCCAACTTGTCAACTTGTGTATCTTGTGAGATCTTTTGCTCAGCAACCATAGAGTCCCAATCGTACCTTGGATGTCTCTCCAGCAGAAAGATACTGTTAAACTTGCAAACTTTGTGTCGTATGATGTATTGTTGTCACAATCTAATCGTAATATTGGTTGCACAAGCTCCCTTCACCAATATGGATGCACTCACTTACACAATTTAAAGACAGCCATCTAATCTGAAGAAAGAGCAGTCTACAATAAGATACCCTACATTTTGGTTTCTGTTATTCTTAAGTTCTGAATACTGCTGTTCTCTAGGTTTCAAAGGTGACTTCTGGCTGGGAGGAAGGAAGATTGGTGGACAATGGTATTGGAAAACTAGCCCTCCAGCACAAAGAATTGCCTCGAACCTAATGCTATGGGAACCCAGTCAGCCAGACAACTGTTGTGGCGGCGCATATTGTCTTCAAATGATTGCAAGATCGGATGGAAAAGTGAGATGGGATGATACTTTATGTAGCACTCATAAGCACTTCATCTGTGAGAAGGAAACCTAAAATATGGGCATTCACCATCGGTTACTGATTACATTTCTGGGTAAACGCCTTCATTATTACAAAAAGTTTACACGATGTTCAAAATTCATTAAAAAAAATTATTCGAAAACCAACATTCTTATTTTATTCAATTCCCTGCTCAAGGTTATATTAAAGGAAAACGCAACATACTCGCAATATGTTTTCATGAAATACAGAGTTTTTTACACCTAAAGAACTCATTTTTTCTTGAGCAAGGTGACAAGGCTCAGTTATTTAATAACACAGTACTGTATTATAACTGGTAAAATTTACTAGCATTAATCTGGCCTCAGAGCCTCATACTTTGTAGTTATCTTATCTTACCTTAAACATTATCCTGTACCACGGCGTGCCTTATAGCGAGTTTATGCAAATTTACTTATCTCGTCAGTCCGCGGGTTTTTCTCATCCCATTCATTCTAGACAACTGAAGTGACAAGTCGTCTTTTCACAATTCCCACCCTCCCGCCCTAAAATACTGCCTTATGTGAAAGGTGACTTGGGTGCATGTGTGGTTGGTTTCTGCCTTTTCTAAAGTATCGAGGCCGAATTTCCTCCTATAAAGTTCTTGCCCTGCCCATGCTGTTCTCCAGCAACTTAAATGTTTATTTCTAACTTATTGGGGGTTAACCAGGAAATGGCGTATTAGTCGCCCCTCTCCTATAGGGGAACCCCCAGCTATCTTGTTAATCATCTTATCCCTTGTTCTGAATTAATCGGAAACGTGCTTCATGACATCACAATTAAAGTACTGACATCTGGTTGATTTCTTGATGGTCAGAATGTGAAAGCTGCTATGTTGGTATATTATGCTATGCTACAGAGGAATAAGTGCTCTTAGAGGTCTATGTGCTCGAATGAACAACTTGATTGTTGGCAACAATAGTTTCTTCCATTGTTGTTATTATTTATGAAAAGAAAGCCCTGATCAATGAGCGTAGACATAGACATACATCGTAGTCTATAGTATGATGCCGTCGTAAATGTGCTGCCATTAGAGTTTCCGATGATCACCATTGTCTAAAAGCTCAAATTTATAGTAATACAAGCAGGACACAATTCATTGGAATAGAGTTAACATGACAAAAATATAAACGTATTTGCACTTACATGACTGGTTTGGCTGGAAATCAATTAAATCCAGGAGAAAAGTTTATATTCGGCAGAAAAGTTGTCACAGAGGATGCTGCCTCATTGGCATGGCTGTATCCTCAACACTGACATAAAAATTGTCATTATCATGAGTTGTGCCCAAAATAATACAAAAGGAACGCTGTGGTGCATTTCAGCTTGTTAAAGCTATCTATTGTTAATGATAGGTTATGATGGTGAATCTAAATGTGTGTTAAAGTCTTATTTTACATGGTTATTGTCATTGCATCAATATTTAATAATAATACAAAAAAACCCTGGCATTAAACGTCCTAAAACAGGTAGGAATCGAGGTTCTTTTTCGATTGCTCCGGTTTGTCTTTTAATTAAGAATTCAGAGTCGTTTGCCTGTAACAGTCTTTGGAGATTCTCTCTCAAGGATTTGGTTTGGAGGACCGGACGTATTAGTTAAACTCAAAATGTATCTCCTTCGATAATGGAAATATTTTTTGACATTTCATGCCGCAATGCTAGGCAATGAGCCTGGGGAGTGAAGTGAGAAAATTAGGCCTTATATGTACATTGTGAGGGCGTTTTTCATTTCTAGTGTAATTTATCTTCATGGTTTGGACATATCAACAGGAATGTTTCAAGAATTTTACTTATTATCATTTAATTGGCAAGAACAATAGCAAAGTATTTTTTTAGTATGAGAATTAATCTGTGACTCGTTTACGGTCACCTTGAGCTGGATGATCTCATCCAAGCGCACAAATATATAATCTGGCCACACCTAGGCCTGTCGGTGACAGGTCCCGTAATGTCCGCCTCGAATCAACCGGTAGATGAATCTGGGTAATCAGCATTCCCTCCATTAGATGTGAAGATGATAAGGTGAACAGTTCATTGAATCCTTTCCCAGTATTGAGATATAATTGAGCTGATGCCAACAAGAGTTGTCTCCTTCTGTCTTGTAAGAAAGCAATCTTGTTTGAGCAAAATTGAGCTGATATTTATAACGGTAATAAAGTTTAAATGATTATTTGAACAATGAATTCTTGGCCTTGTAAATAAGATATATTATCAAAATTTAATTCAAGTATAATTGTATTATCATTGTCTGAGCAAAGCATACCTTAGCTGATCTAGTTCAAATATCGCTACCATTACTACTGTCTTATCACCAATTGATAACGCTTGCAGGTTAATATCAATCAACCGAATGCAGAGAAACTGGATGTTAGAGATATTAACTGCAACATAGATAACCGCGCTTACAGTTTTGCTTCGCTTATTTGTCAGGCTATTAAGATGAGGTCGTTTAGCTTATTACACAGCAGTCTGCAGTCACAACTTGAACAAGGAAGTTAGTAACAAGCAGTGGAGATTTAGATAGAGCAACACACAGAGAGTTAACAGGACATAACCATTGAAAATATCAGGTCAGTAGGATGTACAATCAAGGCATTAGGTACTCTAACTCTCTCTGACTCTTTATATAAGGGTGTTGAACTTCTAATCCCTTTGTTCAGTTTTTTATCACAACTTACTCTGGTTAGGGATTAGGGTCGCTAACAGAGGTTTTTTTATGGAGAGATAAGTATAACTTCATTGATATGAAGGTTATTGCATTCTATTGTTAACCATACTGTGATCTCTGTTACTGCAGGCTCTGCGATGATACATTAATCTTACATTTCGGAATGCTTAACTTGAAGACTCCCTCGTACTATTATACACATGTCTTGCTTGCTCACAGCGGACCCCTCCCACTTTAATTCAGTGTTTGGGGAAAGAAAGTGGGATATAAAAGAGTGTCCTCATTTTTTTTCTCATTCCCTGACCCACTTTAGAATCACTTGTCAGTGTGATAAAAATATACCCCAGCTAATGTAAATTCCTTTGAGTCCATATCAGCCCTTTCATTGAATGCGACTGATAAGTAGTGAGTAATTGAACCCTTACAGGTTAACCTCCTTCAGTCAATCACATATAAACAGTGTGTTAAAAAATTGAAACTGCCACATGGATTTCCCTCTTGTCACAGTTTTGTTTTGCTTATTTGTCAGCCAGTTAACTTATTACACAGCAGTCTACAGTCACAGCTTGAACAAGGAAGTTAGTAACAAGCAGTGGAGATTTAGTCATAACTACACACAGAGAGTTTACAGGACAAAACCATTGAGTATATCAGGTCAGTAGGATGTACAATCAAGGTGTTAGATACTCTCTCTAACTCTTTTAGCTTCATTGATATGATGGTTATTGCATTCTATTGTGAACCATACTGTGATCTCTATTACTGCAGGCTCTGCGATGATACAGTAATCTTACATTTCGAAATGTTATACTGGAAGACTCCCTCCTATTATACACATGTCTTGCTCACAGCGGACCTCTTCCGCTTAAATTTAGTTTTTGGGTGAAAGAAAGTGCGATGACCCACTTTAAAATCACTTGTCAGTGTGTTCAAATATACCCCAGCTAATATAAATTCCTTTTAGTCCATATCAGCCCTTTTATTGAATAACCCTTACAGGTTAGCCTACATCAATCAATTACATCTAAACTGTGTGTTAAAAAACCGAAACTGCCACATGGATTTCCCTGTTGTCACAGTTTGTTTCGCTTTTTTGTCAGGCAGTTAACTTACCACACAGCAGTCTGCAGTCACAGCTTGAACAAGGAAGTTAGTAACAAGCAGTGGAGATTTAGTTATAACTACACACAGAGAGTTTACAGGACAAAACCATTGAGTATATCAGGTCAGTAGGATGTACAATCAAGGTGTTAGATACTCTCTCTAACTCTTTTAGGGTGTTGAACATCTAAGCGCCTTGTTCAATTTTGTATCACTGCTTACTCTAGTTAGGGAAGCAAATAATGGCATTTTATAGTCAACCAACTGAGATCTCCAGTATGGAGAGCTATATTACCAGATTTGTAGTCACCCTTCTGTTAATATACATACACAGGTCATGCTCACAGCAGGCACTTTGCAAATAAAATTCATTATTTGGGAGGGGCAGGGAGAAAAAGCGAATTTAAAAGAGTCTCCTCACTTCGGTGGTAACACTTGGATGTGATTCTCAGTTTGCTATAGATGGCGATGTGCGCCTTCACCTGAGCAAGCAAGCACACCCACATATGGAAAGGCGGGGCCCCCCCTGATCTTCTTGTTCTAAGTATTGTTATTAGCAATATTATGTCGATAATTTATTCATGCTTTTAGATCCGCTGAGTGACACAGCATCACATAAGAGAAATGGCCGTCTCAGTAGCAGAAGATGCACCACATCTGGTAACATGTGGTAACTGCCTCGAGGAAGAGGGGTTTATCCATAACCCCATGTTTCTGCCCTGTGCTCATGTCTGCTGTGAGACTTGTCTGAGGAGGCAACTCAAGAAGACTGATGTAATCGAATGTAGGGTTTGTCAGTACGTATCAGGTACACAGAGCGTCTAATATGACGAGTTTCTGATTTGAACTATCAATATATATTTTATTGTTGTGTAGCTCCACATTGATTCAACTTATCTAGTCAGGTGATTAACACCATTAATCTGTTGCCGATTTAAAACATTTCCTTCACATGATTTCCTGTTGTCCAGGAAAGGGGCGGGGCAGTGTTGGAGGGAGAGCTGGCAGGATAGAAAAAGTGGGATGTGTTTCGGGATGGGCAAAGTGGGATAGTTGGCTTCATGGTACTGGCCACATTGTCAGGAGATAATAACTCCACTGTATCCTTCACTAATTCAAATGCAACATTACTCCGCTCGATAATTGATTAAGTATGACATAAAGCGCAAATTTTTTTTATTTGTAGAAACAAGTGCAAGGTGGTTATAGACAAACTTTCTTCAGCCTTAGAGGATGTGCATCCTGCTACATTCTGTGAACCATGTGAGAAAAGTGGAAAACTCAAGATGACCGCCAACACTTACTGTCTGACCTGTGAACATAAGTACTGTGCTGCTCATCAAAAGGTATATAGTAATCAAGGACTGTAGCTGTGTGTCTGTTAGGCAATTTGGAGAACTAATTTTGTATTTCGAATGGCATTATCAACGACAACGATAGCTACGGAGTGTTTTATCAAGGTGTTAGAGTTAGTGTCTCTAACTCTAACTCCTTGGTTTGATATATCATAATTTTTTAGGGAGCCAAGTGTAAAGGGAGAAAGAGAACTATCCTTAAGCTGTGATAAAGAATGAGATTTGAATAATTTTGTCATTACAGCTTCACATTGAGCTAAACTGGCATCATGAGACTCAGAGTATAAAGGAATACATGAGATCAACCTCAACAGTAGATCAGCAGAAGTTCTGTGAGACTCATAAAGATCAAGTAATCACTTTTGGATGTTCTAAGTGTTGGAAGGTTTACTGTGTGTACTGCGTGTCTACTGTAACTGGAAATTGTGAAAGTGGTGAGATATATGTAATTCCGCATCATCATATTATTATTGTATATACAGCAGCAGATTGGATAACGGTTTTAGTTTCTAAACACATTAAAAACAACTCAAATTGTGCGCTCTTCTAATCTGAGAGGACAACTCTCTTGGTTACAAAAAGAAAAGTCATAGATTTTCGCTGAGATTGCTTACAACACAAAATTCTGACTCTATTCAACTTAATCATAACTGGGTGCCAAAAATAACTGGAAAAGGGGTTTCGGCCTATCAAGATAGTTAATGTATTTTTCCAAATTTCCAAATTTGACACCACAAGGAGTTTGCTGAGTCCATTCTGAGAGTTTGTGAGAAAAATACCCGAGGCTCGATGTCATGGGAATAACTCATATGAGATGCATAAAGAGAGTTGGAAATGGTAAAATTCTAGGATTTTCCTTATCATAATTATTAGGTATTATTGAACTGTTGAAATTGAGATAAATCTGATCTGATATGTGTTTTTTTTTGACAGCAACTAGTGTTATCCTGAGCGCGCGAGTAAATAAATCTTTTTTCCTTGCATTTATATCACATCATATTTATGGGTAGATGGATGTGTAAGGAGCGGGTCACTGATACAAGACGGCCGGTATCTGATCCCTGGCATAAAAGTTGGTGTCAGGAAGGGCATTCGTATGATGACCAAAGACACAGGCTATCATAACCATTGACAGGTGTTTTTAGCTATTCAGATTACAATCTAAAAGGGAGGTCATTATTTTACAACTCAAACATTTTTCTCTGTCTTTCTAGCAGGATCTTCCCACAAGCTTTTACCTCTCAAAGAGCTGACAGCTGAGGTGAAGAAAGCATTTAAGCCGAAACAAGCAGAAGCTGAGGAGTTGTTTGATAAATGGTCAGCTGTGATGAAGGAGGCAGCGATCACTCTGTCTAACTGGGATACAAAAACTGAGGAAGGAGTCGGACTTATTGATGATACAGAGGAGAAACAGGTATTGTTATCACAGTCATAATGAATAAATGAAAAAGATTTTGTTGATACCTTATCGATAGGTATTGGAAGAGAATACAAAATGTTATAACACTGAATCTTGATGAAATACAACTCTGCGTGAGATAGATAGGTTTGACCGGTCGAAATTTATTGTGAAAAGAGGTCATCTTTCACTTATTGCCTACTATATAGATAAAAGCTATCAGAGAGAAATATGGAAAGTTAAAGGAGGAGTATATCACAAACAGAAGCAGCACTAAAGATAAGCTAACAGAATACATAGAGAAGGATGCTGGTCTAAAACTCACTGAGTTTCATGAGCAGATTAAAACTTTCCGGTCTGATCTATCTAAACAACACTGTGTAAGTTGTTCAACCATTTTTGAGGTTGTGAGTCTAATTATGAATTAAACCAAATCAATTAATCGTGTCATTTCACAGGATTAGCTTTAGGTAATTAAGATGCAAAACTTCTGCAATGATATTTAAATTCACCGTGTACTTTTGTATACCTTTCACTGCTTTTGCCATGTTTATAGTAGCAAGGACGATTGAATATATAAAGCTGTCCTCTCATTGACATTGAGGGAGCAACTTCAAAATAATGTTTTTACAGTTTATTTGGTCGGAGGCTTGAAAAGACAGGCTACCCAACTCAAGCTTCGTCAGTTGTTGCAATATCAGTTTCACATGAAATTAATGCGTTTATAGTAGTAGATCACCATATAAGTCAGTAAAAGCTTTCTGAAACCAAAACTCCACCCATTTGTAAAGTTTATTGTGAAATTTCCAAAAGAAAAAACTCTGGGTACAAGTCTTCAAAGAAAACATTAAATGTTTTCGTTGAAGACTGGTACCCAGAGTTTATTCTTTTGGAAAATTAGGAAATTAAGAAATTTTCTTAATTTCCTAATTTTCTCAATTATAGTAGCTATAAATTAACATACATATCGTATTGCCTTCTTATTTTACAGGTTGATTTGCTGCGAACAAAGAAGATATTAGAGACTAAACTGGATGATATGGCTGTTGAAGAATTCAAAGGTCTAGTGGTGGAAAAGCAACTGAATATCCAGACCACTGGTATATATGTTTTTCCTGCTGCTTCAATCGTCATCTCGCCATCTTGCCACCCTCCACGTTATAATGCTATGAAAATTTGCGTGCAAACCTGCAAAGTGATTAATTGATGCAATAACTTTGAAGTGGAAACGTTGGGCTCTGCATGAGAAGCCACTAACTGAGGAACAAACCTGATAATGCGAAGGATGGCATTAATCCTAGTGAACGATTTGTTTTAAGTGTCTTGTTCATTTTGAAACCGCGTAAAAACAAAAAAATAATTTCTTATATTTCAGAATCTGACACCACAGAGATAAACGCTGCTCTGTTTCCGACAGACGACTTTTTGATCGGTGATGACCTCATGAGAAGTAGGAGACCTCCGACCTCAATGAGGCTGGTGAAGCAGCTGGCATCAAATACCTCCTGCTACACGTCATGTAGTTACAAAGGTGTGGCTTATGTAGGTCTAAGCAGAGACTCAATCAACAGAATAGATGAAGCTGGTAACAAGACAGCAGACTTCATCAAACTTCCCACTGACATCATCACCATAAGAGCTCATCAGGATCGACTCTACATTCTCATGTACGGACAGCCTTACAAGATCTATGTGTATTATCTGAATGGTCAACAGATCACCTCCTGGGATCACTCAGACAGCAATGGCAAATACTTTGGGAGCAAACTTTGTATTGTAAGAAACCAGATACTTGTTCCTGATGCTACCAATAAGAGAATCACTAACTATAATCTCAACGGGAAAGTGATGAGACAGATTCCATGTCCTAAGATCCCAACCAACACCTACATATCCATGTGTTCAGCCGGAAAGGACTCTGTCATCATCACCACTTACTCACCTGCTCAGGTCTTCAAGTACAACATGAGCACAGAGTTTGTACTCTGGACTACAAGCCTCACAGCAGGACCATTCTCTGTAGCCAGCAGTAATGATGTAGTACTGGTCAGTGGAAATGGATACGGGGTCAGTAAGAGAGGTGTATGGATAGAAGTTCTAAATACAGCGACTGGTAAGAGCTTTACTCGTTAAATTATATTATATACATGTAGGTCTTTCATATAACAATAGAGTACTATAAAGTCCTGGTTAAATTAGTTTAGGGATTAGGGGATCAGTACCCTCATCCAAGCAATCAAACCACCAGTTAAATGTATGGATTTTGTTACCTTGTTCTGTGCGGTCTAATGTATGCGTATACTTTCTTATCCTCTATTGCAAATTTCAGGTGAACACATAACAGAATTTAACGATCAAGAAGGAGTACAGACTGAGGTGTTGGATTTATGGACAGAGAATAACAGGCTGCTGGTGTCCAGTTATAGCTCTGTGCTGTGTTATGAACTTCTCTATGATTAATGTTTAGCTTTCAGTAACTTCATATAGGCAGTGAACTTCTATATAAATTATGATTTACAGAAAACTGTTGCCCACTTGATGATTAAATTTCTAATAAACAAAATTTAGTTTTAGATATTATAATGTTGAGGTTAACCTTATCATCATAAAGCTCACCGCTATCAAGGCCGATAAACTTCATACTTTATAGATTTCAAACCAAGTTAAATCATTAATTGTCATAAAAAATCATTGACAGTTGATGGCGTTGTTTACAAAAGTGCTAGCTAACATTTCCCGCCTATTTATTACATTCCCTTTACAGTAATTTCCATCTCTCAATTTGAAGTCGTCCGTTCCTGCAAAAATTTGTTTTATGTATTTACATTTATGTAATTTATGTAAAAACATTTATTATTTACGCCTGTAATAAACAGGATCCAAATCCTGACCTTAGCGGTTAGTCTCAGCGGGGAGAGAGGATATCAATTTGTACTGGACTGAGCCCCTATTGATAGCTTCTAACCTATTTAATTTCCATCATAAGTAAGCTGTTTACTCCATGATTTATTTCCAGTTCACAAAAATATAGATTTGACTCTATTTAGTTTCCAGCTGCAAAAATCCAGATCTTTTGATAGGATGGTACGGCAATTGTAACTAGCAGTAGGCAAAAGCCGGACATACATCGAAGTCATCAAGCCATTTTGCATCTTGCTTGAACATACATGTTAAGGCTTTCCGATGAGTTAACCTATAAAGGCCAGCACTACAGTCAGGATGGAGAACATCATTACAGTTAAAATAAGCATAACTGTATTTTGAGTAAATAAAGCATTATAATAACAACATTGCAACTTTGAGAACAGGAGGTTTCACAGAGAAGATGGCTTATAGATAACATTGATGCCCCAATTGTGTCGACAAGAAAACCAGTGGTTTGAAAACAGCTTGAAGAGATTCCTTCCTCTTGTTATCCAGTAAATGGACAAGTCTGCTGGCATTCTTTGCTGGACATTGTGGATACCATTTATTTTTATCAGATACCTCATCATAAGTCTGAGCTCAGAGACACAGACGGTCCTCATATCAAATATTTTCATGGAAAGAATCATTCAGTGGATTTTTTTCCCATTTTTTGCAGTGTCAGTAGGCAAACCCTATCCTTTGAGGTGGCTGGTAAGCCTGATTGCTCTGTGTAAGATCATCTCAAGCATCTCATGCCTTAGTTGAAGGTGGAGTCATTCACTTGGTCAACGAACTCCATCAATACAAAAATATGTGCTGTTCTGAATGGCCGTTGAAAACTGTTGCTTTCGATGGGTGTTCTGAGACGTGTGGAAGGTGCTGTACGGGGACATGTCTTACAGCACTCAAGGCCTATAAAATATTGTTATTGCTGCTGTAAGGCATGCCTCATACAGCACCTGCCACATATCTCAGAACACCCGACTGTTGGATTGGACTACGTACCTAAAACATGTCTTAGCAAACACTGTGGTCTGCACCAACAAACCATCTACTATGATCTTTTCATGAAACTGGGTACTGCCCATACATACCTGGAATTTCTCTCTGTAATGCCTGAAGGGTGGTATAGTCTCAAACATCTAACTAACGCTCTCTCAACTGGTTTCAGGCAAGAGATCAATAAATTCCTTCACTAATAAAGTAATAATGCCTTCTGCAATTGAGAGTTGTCCCCTCATTGATATTTTTGAGACAGTGACTCTCATACCACTCTGCCTGCAGGATAGCCTTGCGACATATACCTCAACAGTTCGCACATGCCCAGAGTGCTCTCATACAGGAAATTTCTGATCTGCCATTTTGGATCATGCAGACAACATTTAGATCTTCCCAACTTTCTTTTAAAATGTTTTCTTGTTTCAAACAAATCTCTATAAGTTTTATCAAAAATCAAAAAAGTGAGAAAATAAAAGTAGCTGCAACCAATGAACTTAACTTTTTTGCTACAGCTTTTGGTATTCAACTCTATTGGAGAGTTGACTGGAGAATTATTATCCATGCACCTCTGGACTTGGAGTTTTCCCTGCTGGGGGTGATTCATAGATACGATAGGTAGGTAGGTATCTGGAGTAACAAGCATGTTTACATTGCAAAAGCATGTAATGCTTGTAACTCTAGATGCCTGTGTCTGCTCACCAGAGTTCTTCAGAACAAGAACAACACCATCCTCTCTCTAAAGCATACGATGAAATCACCGAAGACAGGGAAAACGCTACAATCAATGACCACCAGAGCAGCCGCCAGAGGTGAACCTAACTCTGTGGCCACAAACAAAAGTATTTACCACGCTAGTTTCCTGCCTTGGACAATCCGTGAGATGAGAGGGCAGAAAACCGCCCAACCCTTAACAGCGCCATACTGTTAAAACCACATTCCTGGTCTAAACCCTGGTCCTAACATTTAATTTTAGAGGCATCCCTAAACCGATTTCTTCGACAAATCAATAGGATGTGCTACCTCATCTGAGCCTGAGCCTACGGGCTGAATTAGTTGATCATGGACTTCGGTTGGCAAAGTATATATGTATGTTACTTTAGAATAGATGAAAATGAGGAGGTGATTTATTTTCCAATTATATAATTTATACCTCAGCTTTGTAGTGCCCTCTAACTCCTTGCCTAGGCTAAGTACACTAGACTTAGTTTTTAGTTGGTGAGGTAGGCCTAAAAAATAAACTAAATGTTGTGAGTGGTTAGTGTTCTGTAAAAGAATTCTATAAACTGTGATCCATTTAACGATTCTATTGCTTCTCTTGGCCTCACTCCTTATGATCATTAGACATAGACTAGAGGGTACATGTATATGTGGTACAGGTGGTCTTTCTGATAGGAGGAATGATGATGATGTTTTAAGAGATTTTTCCCATAGTTTGTCCATTATTCAAAAACTCCACTTCAAGAGTAAGTGGCTGGGAAGATTTTGTCAAAAGTTGGTGTGACTGGCTGAAGGACTGGAAATAATTGGAAGACAAAAATGATATATGTTAACCATTTGCAATGATAGCGCATCTAATACACTGTGGTGTGTGTTCACTGAAGAGCACATTTGTCCTTACAGTTGATAAATCCAACTCATCATTGTGTCCTATTGTACATTCATCCCTATAGTCGGATGATCTAGGGCGAAATGATGCACGTTGATCGCAGACACCGATATGATTGAGATTGAACATCACTTTCTTATTTCGCATAATATTGTGTTGAAAATGTTGAGAGACCACACTCGATTGTAGATCAAGGTTGATCTGATTTGCCTGCATTTAAGTTATTCCCCTTCGGCTCGTGAGTCGGCTGTGGCTTGATATTCCAAATGCAGGTAAATTGGATCATATTTTATCTAAATGAACTGTTTTCCAAAGGATATTCCAGGTCAGTAAGCTCCTATTGGTATCTAGGCTGGGAATCATTGTGTTGTTGGGGTGACGGCTCCTGAATATCAGTCTGGAGTAATGGCTACCGTAGGATTTCTGCCTGTTAGTATAATACTTAAAACTCCCGAAGCTTCCAGTATCAGGAGAGATAACTCAAAATAAAAATAAACACCGGCAATAATGGAGATTAAATACTGTTTATTGCCATTCCCAATCCTGCTTGCCACTTATGAGGTTACCGAAATCCCTAAATTTATCTGCTCTAGGTACTATTTTAAGCCTGAATCACCCGAAAAACATAGCGTTTTTACAAACTCAGGAGAGTCAACTGACCAGAAAACCATTTGATAATGCAATCAGTTCGCGAAGAGATTGCTTGTTGCCAAATACCAAGCTTTTGTGATGGTGTATGCTTATCATATCATAGATATTGTCCATCTTCATAATGCAATGATTTGTGCAATGTGAAATGGGCTAGGGGATTTATGTAGCTTTATCCATGACACTCTTTTTTTCAGAAATCCAGAAGCTAAAGGATATCTGATATTGTGTGCAAGGCCGCCGTCTGACTTGTAGAGATTTTAAAAAACAGAAGCATAGATTACGAAATTCATCATGACGACTTAACTCAAAATTATAAGGACGATCAGGGTAAAAGAAAGGTGTTTCGGCTCGTCGCGGAATCATTTCTAATCTCGGATTATAAGACAGCTCCAGTATGGATTATTCATCAAGATATTACAGTTATACTGCTGACTATAGGAGTATATGAATAGCAGATGTACTTAGTACCTGATAAATCATGAGCTCTATATGACTCATGGATTATGTGGCTGCTCCTAGATGGATAATTCTTCAAGATATTTCAGCCGTATCGGAATAACAAGAGATAACAATCCACTCAGACCTCTATGTCAGTACACCCGCACAGCTATGGTGAGTTTCGGCTTTGACCCCTAACACTTTCAATCCAAGATAGCTTATTTGGCTTTCCATAATTTTTTGTATTGGAACAGTAAAACACATGCAAAAAATTGACTGATGCTGCAAAATGCAAATAACAGGGTACGCATCTAACCAATAATACATTGAAATATTGGAAACAAAATTGTAATCAACACAGCCATGAAGATATGTATAATGGGACGACGCATTGAATATTCCATAAGAAAACTAGGCTACACAAAAACTGGACCATGAACATAAAATAGCCTGTGAGCCAGTATGAGTGTAAACATAAATATATATATAGGGAGACACTATGAGATAATCCTGCGTAGATTGTTTCTCACAAAACTCTTTACAATCTTAAAACATTTGGTAACTCTTCTCTTTATACCATGCTGAACTCCGCGCGTAGCCGATATCTCAGTAGTAGACTGAGACTGTTTCTCACAGACTCGTAATTTATCACTAGAAGTATCACACAGAATTTGAGAGCTTTCCTGCTGCACACATGTAGCTGGCTCAGGTTTTATTTCCTCATCAGTTTCGCAAATTGTTTCTCCTGATTCTGAAATAAGGTTAAAGTTTGCCCTCCTTCACTGCTATAGTATATTTGTTTATCGATTTCACTACCTCTGGTTCAAAGATTGACAGGCCAAATCTATTGGTCATTGTTGAGTTCATGATTAAAGATTGGCAAAAGGACACATATTTTTGTTATCCTTCTTCCATGTGGCAGAAATTACCAGTTCTAATTAAATGTGTAAAAGTTTCTCACTCACCCTGAGGAACTGTAAGGGTATCAATCTGTTGCTCCTGTATTTTACTCTCCAACCCATCTTCAGAATATACGATTTCAGCTCTGTAAAATAGAAGTTCACTAGTTAAAAATCACTGTGTTCATTTGTTGTGGGGGGACAGCTCATAATACTGATGTTTCCCCCTTTTCATATTTTGAACGTATATATTGTTCATAGGCATTAGTAATTGGCTGGTTGCTTCATAGTCATTATGATGAAAGTGAGGATAAATGGTATCACTGTTTACTACAGATCATTTTGTGTGGTCAGCTCGGAAGAAAATATCAAATAGGGAAAAAAATGTATCATAGCCTGGATTCTCTCATGAGAAAAGGCAACCGTAACATTATCATGAGTGTTTTCCATTAAACTGCATTGATGCCTTTTATTATCTCGCAGTTTGATTGAAAGTGTGATTGGCACATTTACAATGTGCGGAATGTTTTGCAAAATACTCATTAAAACTTACACGAAATGGTCTTTTGAGATGGTCTGGTAGAATAGTGTCGAGAGTGACATATCTTGATTTTCTAGCTGTGTCAATTCATTGGTGAACTCAAGGAGGCTTAGATTCAATGGCGTTTCTAATTCATTGTCGGGATAATCAAAGCCTTCATCGTGCAGAGATGACCTGTTCATCAAATCATTCTCCACGCTTTGCCAGATGGATGTATCAAATACTCCAGGTCTAGAAAATAGCATAGAAATAACCAAATTATATATATTGATCAAGAGCAGACAAGTCAGTTGTCTATTTGTTATCAGTTCCCAATTTGGGACATATTTCCATCGTGTCTTTTTGATTTTTGGATAGAGTTGACTTGGGTACATGTTAGGAGAGGTATGCCTATAAGAGACAGCCAAATCACATCACTGATTGGACGCTTATTCAGCTCTAGTCTAAGTGCTCAGACTCCAAGCGCAGGGAGTTACTTGCGCACGCTATCAAAGTAGAGGGAGAGGAGTTTGATAGCGTGCGCAAGTAACTCCCTGTGCCTTGGAGTCTGAGCACTTAGACTAATTCAGCTCACATCATACTATGTTCAATATTAGTATGATATAAAGATAAAAATGCAAGCTTTTGCCCGAAAAAGCGATTTTTTAGGGGTATAACTATAAGTTGTCTTCTTATTGTGAAAGTAAAGCCAATCCTCAAACTTTTTATATCATATTATTTATTGACAACTGTCATATTCCTATTGGCTGGGGATAAAAGCTTTCACAGTTCTAGTCAGTTGCATGCAGCTTGCTAGTGCACTGATCTATCCGAATTTGGGTCTCAGCTGTAGTATGATATAAAGAAGAAAAAAATGAATACAAGTGACTAGTAGAACATTATTAAATACTCACCTCACATCATGTACCATATTTTGATCAGTCGGGATCTTCAATGACAAGACTTGATCATTAATTTCAAGAGAATCTTCTACTAAGTGATTGAGGATGTAGATGAGCCGTGTAATAAATAATGTGTCTGTAGTGAACTCAGTGTCCAAGATGTCTGTGAGATCTGAGAATGTAAGAACTAATATGCTACACATCATAAATCGCTATTGATGTCCCATTTTTAGTTGGAGCTTCTCAATAAAAATTAGCAAGATATCTACATCTCTTGTCATACGGTTCGGTTCATTATTTTTCTATCCGGTTGGGTTTCCTCTGCAATCGCTCAATGAAGAGCTAAACCTCAAGTACTGTTCTATTTTCCAATGGTCGTATGGCTCATTGGATTCAATACGATTCCATTATTGCAATTGTGAAATGCTTCAGCATAGCAAAACTATTAACAAAGGCATAGTATTGGATAAATAACTCGCAAATAACAACATAACAAATAACAAAGTCCCTCAGATAAGGATATTTACCATCAGAGAATTCACACATCTGATCTTCATCTCGGAAACCTCCCTCCTCAGACCCGTATCCTGCATCTGATTCTGAAATCAAACATGTTTTGATAAGTTTCTAATATAATTGATTAGTAATCATATATGGTTGAAGTTTTTGTATCGATGGCAATAAACCATATCCTAGCAAGGGGTTAGAGACTCCTTGGTCTGAGCTTCTATCAATGTCTACATAACATCTGCTTTGGTATAGGATTTTGCCCCGCGTTGTAAACACCATGTTTAGAAAAGGTTCATTGACAAAATCAGCTGCTTCAATGATTCGTATCATCATCACGACAATAATGTGTTTTTGAAATTTAGACTCACCTTTCTGGCTTTTGCAGATAACTGCATCCTCTAAATCACTCACATCCTGCTGCTGGCTCTTGTGATCATCATCGTTATCACTCCACAACCTCGTGCTAACTACCTCACTACTACAATCATTGAAATGTGTGATATGTTATTTAACTCTCACTGATAAAGTCACCTAGTAGTGTCACTACCGCTTGTACTACTTTCTCATTGTGGCGTTGTGCACTCAGAAGGCAGCGATTGCATCATCTTTGATAGCGTAACGCTGCTGATGACACATCATCTTTGGTTAAAATCGGATGGATTTTATTGGAGTTCACAGACAGGGCATAAATATATCATTTTTTGATAAATGTGCGCTGGTGAATAATCTAAATAAGCTTTCCCCTAGGCCCTAACAAATCAATGCCAAATCCCAATATGATGAATAATTGTAAAACATTACAAAAGAGTTGAAAACTTGCCCACTATCAATCTGATAACAGCATTAATGAGAATAACACGTAAACTTACATGACATCTTCTTGATGATAATTATATTCATCATAACAAGACATGGTCATGAAGATATCACTTAGAGTTCTATTGAATTTACGGAGAATCACAGAAACACAGCTAGTTCAGTCGGTTGCTTATTTCTGATTGTTGCGCTCAGCATTCAGTCATCATTGTGCTAAATGTTGTGTCATGGCGTGTCTCCTTCAACCTCACTTGTTGGCCATCATTACCAAAAACACATTCGAACTTGATTATAAGTTGTCTTCTCATTACGAATAAGATTGAAATAATTACAATCACTAAGTGTATAATTCATAGGAAAAGATCATGGTAGCAATGATGCAGTTTATTGTGATGATGTTAACATACCTTTCCTAAATTCTGACCATTTTCATGGCGGAATTTCTCACCGACCCTATGAAGAAAAGCATAATTAAAGTTGATATCAACTTTACACCGGTGAAATTCACAATAACACTATCACCTCTCTCAATGACTATTCCAGCTATATCGGTGAGAGTTAAAATATATTTTCCACATCGATTGCATTTTGGCCTCTGTAATTACAACAATTTTGCTGTCTAGCTTATTTAATCATTTCCAGGCTAGTTGAATACTAATGATATGGCATATCTTAATTGTAGCTAGAAGATTCGGACATAAGTCATCATACAATACATGCATTTGAGAGTGATGAACATATTGTAATTCCACATTTTACCAAGGTATGGAGGTTTTACAATTCTGAGCACATTGTTGATGATTTCATTGAAATCAAATACTAATTTTCCATCATTACCGGTGAAGTCCCTGAAAACGAACCAAAGAATCTGCATATAAATATGGACGGTTCGCCAAGGAGAGGATAACCCTCGTCTGCATTTTATCAGCACATCATACAACACAACAAAGAGCTTACTCCTTGAATGAACAAAACTCAAAAAGCCCAAAAACAGTAATTTTTGTTCTGGTGCAATGTATTGATCTGGATTTGAATAACTCAATGTTAGATCAGTTATTCATCCTCATGTTATCTTCGATGGTCCCTATCTTTTAGCAATAAGAAAGGTCAGGTGTTTAGTATAAGTCATACTCTAACCACTTCTGGTGGTGGCGGACTCAAATCTTACAAAGATATGAAGCGATATTGGAAGAATACATACGGATACAGATTACCTGACTCTGATACGAACTTGCTCTACTATCAAATCAACTTCAAACTCATCGGAACCATATTATTTACGTATCCTTGCAATGATCACTGATTTTACTTGAGTTCACCTCAGCACAGTTGTCAGTGGGTTTGACAGGGCGAGAGGAAGCAGCTATATGATTCAAAGAAAAAAAAAACATTTTTGTTTGAAATATCTTAGTATAGTTATAATTTTGGGTGGGTTGAGAACTTTCAGTTAGTTAGAAGATGCATAAGTCCTCCTGTCCTGGCCGCTGAAAACAGTTGATAGCAATTACTGTTTGAAGACTTGTTTCAAGAATGCGCTCTACTGTCTGGTTCAGAAATCAGCTTGGGAATTTAAAATGGAATTTCGTTGATTTCCTTAGCTTTGTTGTAACAGATATCCCTCCATTTTGGGTGAGACAGTCAGGTTATATCAGTCAGATAAAGGACAGACAGGCCCTGTGTGATACCTTCATCTCTGATATACGTACTCTGATGAAGTCTGTATGTGGTGTGAAGATATCTTTATCTTGTAATGCTCACAACGCTACTCCACAGCTGTATACAATACCAACAAACCATCCTGTGGGTATTTGTCATAGGACTGAAATATATTATTTGATACATATTTTTTTACTATTTTGACTGCAACTCAGTAATTAAGTTTGATCCCTTTAGGTTACACACTACGCGCAATAGTATACTGAATTTTGAAAAGAAATGGATTTGGATTAAAACACAAATTTAACTGTTAAATTCATCAGCTTTCATTGATGGTAAATGTCTTAACGCATTCATTGTGTGGGCTGATGTTATATCTGTTTATGAATATGGTGAGAATTTGAAATTAAAAACAGGGAAGTCTTAAATTAGAATGTCAGAAGATCCAATTCGACCCCTTGTACCAGACGCTAAACTAAATCTTCTTTCCTGTTGATGTTGTAGTTACCCAGTAGACCTAACACTGTACCAGTTGTGTGTAAGACAGGCAGTTCATCAGACACAAAACTCCAGCAGGATAAGCAATCAGCGGAGACGCACAAAGAGCAGATAACTTTTACTACCGGTGACTCGCTCAATCTGACTAAAGAAACCGTTGTTACTTTACCGGATAAAGATATCAAAGGTGACTTGCTAAATTCTTCATATGATAGTGCCTAGTTTTTTCTACATGCCTGCTGCTACTTTCAAGCATTTCTACTTGAATGGCTTTTATTATTTCAGGTTCAAACTTTGACTCCTCAGGACCAGAAAAGATGAAGCCTCAGATCCCATCATTTCTGATGAAGCAGAGGATGAAGAGTAAGACCCTCACTAATGACCTCTCTGTGACCTCTGCTGTCGGCACTGCTTCTTCTAATCATAAACCAGGAGGAATAAATCTAAAATTCTAAGACAAACTCTCCACTAAGAATCCTGTCACTCTGCTGTTCAAGAACAATAACAGTAAGATAAAGTTGGTAATTTGGTTCAATTAAGTACGCATAATATAATGCCTTACATTGGAGAAACTCAATGTGTCCTATTTTACATTTCTCCCTACAATTGGTAGATCTAGGGCTACATGATACACGCCGGTCGCTGATGCCGATATGATTGAGGTTGAAAACTTGATATTCCTTTTGTCCTGCTGAATATTGTGTTGACAATGTGGAGAGACAACACGGGAATGTTGATCAAGCTGTTGTTCCCATTCTGCTTGTGAGCCTACTGTGGCTCGAAGATCCCAATGCAGGTAAATTGGATCATGCTCTATATGGATTGCTTGTTGAATGATGTTTCAGATCAGAATGCTCTTACTGGTATCTCGGCTGTGAAGCATTGTGGCGGTGGATATGGTACAGCAGGCTCGCTGCCTGTCAGTATCTAAAAACCCCCAAGCTGTCGGTGTCAAGGAGACATATCCTGTATCCAAACACCAACACAGGTGAGTCTGATGCCTGTCTTAACAAGTTTGTCAAGACAGGCTAGTTTGACTGATGCCTACATCTTTGTTTGAATAATGTTAGTTTGATATGAGGCCTTTAGTTGCATTTTAAACGATGGTTATAATGTTCCCAGTAGCTCTCACACAAGAATAGAATTTATTGAAGTAAATATATGCCGTCTCAACAGTTTTGAGGTGTAATCAAACACTTTGTTACCGTTTTATCAATGTTATACTATATAATATGTTACCCCAATAAATCAGTATGCCGCTGCGGAAAGGGAGAAATTTAAGTAAAGTGTGATCCAATTTTCTTGCATTTAGAGTTGCCTCTATTTGAGTCTCCCATTTGCCGGCGGATCACAGGTAGTATGGGAACAATTGGAATGCAGACAAATTGGATGAAACTTGATATAGGAAGATTGTATGATGGTTTGCTGAACCTCAACTTTATATTTGATTGGATTTCAGGGCAGTAAAAGGATGAAGACAGCAGAAGACAGCTCTCGTGATTCATGCACTCAGTAATTATGTCTCTGTTAAATACAGGAACTGTAAGTGTTCTCAGGGGAGTCTTAGTAACTAAAAAATTGTTCACATGAAGTTTCAACTTGAAAATTAGAACGCTTTCATCTCGATGACTTTGAACAATTCGACCACCGAATATCACTTTCAAATCTTAAACCTTCAACATGATAATCTTCATTATCTGTTTTAATTTAATCAAGTTATCTTCCCTTGTTGTCTGGCCTGTAGTGTGAGTACAATAAATGACAAAATGATTAGAGCTTTATCTAATCAGAATCCTTTTCATACCATAACAGCAGTATGCTTGATAGTTTCCTCTCTGATAATTCAAGTTCAGCAACACATTCTCAGGAGTATATCCTTTCTCTTTCAGATATCCAAGGCTAGTAATGCCTGCCTAACTTCATGGCTCAAACAGCGAGGTGTGACGGTCAGAGCTAAAGATAAGAAACAAGATCTGATAAGTAAAGTCATGACAGCGCTTAATATAGAACAGTAAGACGATATTACACTTACCACTCTGTAAGTATGTATCTCCATGAACAGGCCGCTATAGTTGTAAGTAGCAAGGTGTGATACGGTAATGTACTTACATACTTAGTGTATGTTCACATGTCTGAGAAAATGATGTACTTACATAGTGTGAGTTAAGCTCGTTTATCAAGTTTCAATTTATTATTATCTGCAAACAGACCGGCTGTACACAGGCTTAGACATATATTTTCTTATCAGATGACTGTTACTTTCCAAGACAAAGCAATCAGAGATCCTCTGTTCATTCAATAATTTTTCTACCTTCATACTGTAACTACGCCATACTATATTCTATCTCATTCATGAATTTGGTTTGTGGCTGTTGTTTTTTTACCTCACATCCCTCGTAAACCGTAGATCCCTTTTTATTGTTAAAATCTCTTTCTCACGAGTAGATGTCTCAAGATTATGTTGTGTTTTGTTAATATTAAACAGTAAAGTTAATTTATTAACATTAAACACAATTTTAGTAAAATTTTGCGGAGAAGGTTTAAAACGGTTTGAATGGTCAGAGTGTGGTGATTAGTCTTCTCACCTAATGATTGTTAGCCACCTGCGGTAAACGTAGTGGAGGTGTTTGTGATTATGTCTTTATTAATCCAAGTTTGATCACGAAGCTGGGGGAGATATTCCATCTCTGGTTTTATTCAATGCCAATACTTGTATATAATTAAGCTGCAATATGTAAAGTTGTCATCTTCTGGAAAATGAGAAGACAATCCTTGTTTACCCATATTGGCGCTGAAAATAAAAAGGATTAAGCTATATCAATTTACATCCCCAATTCTGTTCTTTTGCTATTTTAAATCCTGAATGCCAATTATATTGCTCCTGAAGATCCCTTATTTTATCCACTCTAGGTACCGTTTTCCAGTATCACCTAGAAGACGTAGAATAATAGCAAACTTAGGATAGTCAGCTGACTAGAATACTATTGTATAGTGCAACCATGAAGATGGTTTGAATTGCTAAATAGCCAACTTTGGTAATTGTGTATGCTTATCATATCATAGGCGATTCATGTAGCAGTTATCATTAATAGAAATGTCTAGCACTAAACTACTCCCTTCTTTTTAGAAAATAGAAAGAAAGGATTATCTACTATTACATGCGGAGCCTTTGTCTATCCTGCAGGGATTTTGACATCAGAAGCACAGATTGCGGGATGCATCCGATTAAACTCTAAATTATACGAACTATCAGGATAAACAAGCTGTTTGAGCTCATTCTGGAATAATTTCTACCCTCGGATTATACAATTATACAACACCTCCAGCTCCAGTATGGATTATTCATCAATATACTTCAGTTATAGTGCTGGTAAGGATTATATGAATATCAGATGAACTTAGTACAACATAAATCATGATCATTACAGATAGTACTCTTGGATTATGCATCAGCTCCGGGTATCGATTATTACACAAGACACTTCACAGCTATATCAGCATAACATCAGATAACTCAACTCAGAACTTGCTTGCTCAGATATGGTGAGTTTATTTACTTTACGTAAAAACAATACAAGACAATGTAATTCGCTTTCCATGATTTTTATTGGAACAGTAAAACAAGTGCAACAAAATGACTGAGGCTGTAAAATACAAATTGCAGGTTACCTTCTGGTCAACACTGCACTGTCATAAAAAAATACCTCCAATCACCGTAGCTATGAGGGTATAATGGGAAGTCCGAATGATAACTGCACAGAAACTAGCCCTGCGTGTACAAAAAATAAACTGCGCACCAGTATCAGTGCAAGTATATAACCCATATATGAAAAACCGTTATGCTCTGTGAGATAAATTCGAGAAAACATTCCTAACAAAAGTCTTAACCAACTTGAAACATTTGGTCACTCGTCTCTTCATACCAGCCTGAGCTTTGTGAGTTGTGTTTCTGTTTGTTGTGTTCAGATCTCGCTTCTCATAGACTCGTAATTCATCACTAGTCGTATCACACGAAGTATAAGTACATTCATGCTGAAATCCTGTAGCTGGTTCAGGTTTAATTTTCTCATTGGCTTTGGGAGCCATATCCGTTGGATCTGAAACAAGGTTTGCACTTTATTATCAATATCTTTTGTTTATCTTTTTCACTTCATGTTTTTGCAGTTGACTCTGATTTGAGTGATTCTTCCTTGTTAAGAATTGATCTGATTTGAGAAGCTTACAGCAATGATCAAAGACAATTCTTTTGGGGGTGACTTACCGAATGAGGGAATCATCGTTTTCCTTTATTGTTGTCGTGATTATTGTCGGCATGGCAAAAATATCTGTTTTGCTCATTTTCATCCCATGTGACAGAACTAACCGGATCTCAGCACTATAATGTGTAAAGTTATCTCACTCACCCTGAGTAACTTCAAGTAAATCTTTCTTTTGCTCCTTCGTTTCACTCCCCAACTCATCTTCAGAATATACAATCTCAGCTCTGTAAGCGAGAAGCAAATTTTTTGAACATGACAATCAAAAATAATAGTATATGTATAATGTATTCAGCTGTTGGCTTTATAGTTGTTCCTTTTATTGAAAAGGGAATCGGCGAATCGACGTAATGCAAACATACTTACATTATAGCATCCAGCGTATTATATTCAGCTGGTGTCTGGAATGATTTGTCAAGGTCTGGCTGCAGATGATTGTTAGTAAGCTCACGGAAGCTGTCATTGAATGAGACACTCAGATCTTCGATATATTGTAACTGACGAGTTGTGGAAGGAATTTCATGATCAGAACCAACTTCAGGGCTTAGCAACAGTTCAGCTTCTCCATTGTTCTCATACCTTGAAAAAATAACAGAACACTGTATTTACACACCTGTGACAAATAACCATAACAGTTTCCCATTTCAATTACGATCAAAGTTTAGGCATAGGCATAGGCAGACATTAGGTCTCACAGAAATCTGTATCTTATCTTTGGACTCTCATAATAATTCATATGAATCAGTGTCTCTTTTTGGGATGTAGCTTACATCGACAGTTTGTCGATCCATCGTGGATGTGTTGTGCAAAGTAGACTTACGTTATACGCTCATACGAGTTGATCTGAAAGAATTGTGTTGAGAGTGATGTTTCGAGATCTTCTAACTGCATCAGTTCATTGGCAAATTCCAGGAGACTGAGATTCAGTGGAGTTTCCATCTCCATTTCAGGATAACCAAAACGGTCATCAGGACTAGAAAATTACACAGAAATAACCCAATTAGGCCTAAATACAGTGAATAGAATATCAAGAGCAGATAATTAATATGATTACCGCAATTGCTAATTCAGTTATGATTATTATTGTTACAGAAAAGCAATCGAGTGATTGAAATAAGTTAGCCTACTAATTTTCATCACATTTTCTTTTGCTGGATAAATTTGTTTGAGTTCATGACATGACATGACATGACATGACATGACATGAGCGAGCTAGTGCTGCATCATACCATCTTTAATAGTATGATGTAAAGATAATAATATCACAATACAAAACACATATGAATAAGTACACAATTAATACTCACATTACATCATGTGCCATATTTTGAAATTCAGGTATCTGCAATGACGAGTCATGTTAATTTATTTGATGACAATCTTCATGTATCTGATGGAGGCTGTTGTTCAGTAGTGTAGTAAATAGTTTGTCTGTAGTCAACTTTTCATCACATGAGAAGGAAAACTCAGTGTCCAAGATGTCTGTGAGATCTGAGAATATAGGAACTAATATGCAAAATATCATATATGACTGAAAGTATAGTAGCATCTCAATAAAGGCGTGTGAGATTAAGTTTCCTCTGTAATCACTCCATAAAGAGTTATACACGTAGGTCTGTTTTATTTTGCAATGAGTGCGAGATCATCCGGTTCAATCTAATTCTGCTATTGCAATAATGAAACGCTTCCACACTGATATGATAAAACACAAGAACGCAAGTTTTAAAAAAAACAATGTTGACCTAGTGCATTGGATAGATAACTCCCAAACAACAATAAAGTCTCATCTTTTCGGATATTTACCATGGGTGACCTCATCTGACTGATCTTCAACATCCCAAATACTTCCGTCCTCAGACTGGTATCCAGCATCTAACTCTGAAAATGAAATGGGTTTTGATAAGTTTCTAAAAGAGAAGTAGTGATTATATCCAGTTGATGTATTGCATGTTTTTGTTGATGTTTTTGTATTGGTTGCATTAAACTATGTTTGAGCTTCTTTACTCGCAACAAGACAGCTCTTCTGGGATCGGGTTTCATTCGAATTTGAGAACACTCTGTGTCATATCTTTTTAGTCACAGAATTCAGCAGCTCCATAACAGTAATGTGATAATTGAGATCCTCCAATGAAGACTCACCTTTCTGGCTTTTACATGAAAATACATCCTCATGATCACTCACATCCCGCTGCTGACTCTTGTGATCATCATCGATATCACTCCACAACCTCAGGCTAACTACCTCACTACTACAATGATTGAAATAAATATGATATGGGATTTAACTCTCACTAATAGAGTCACCTAGTAGTATCACTACTACTTGATTACTTTCTCATTGTGTCATTGTGCACTCAGAAGGCAGCGATTGCAACATCTTTAAAAGCGTAACGCTGCTGATGACACATCATCTTTAAGAAAAACCTGATGGACTTTTATGGAGTTCACAGCCAGCATGGCATAGGTCATCTTTTTATATGTGCATTGATGAATAATCTAAATATTTAAATATTATCCCCTAGCCCAAACAAATTCAGTCAATTCCAAAATATGAATGAATAAATAAATTCTATTGCAACAAAGTGGAAAATTTGCCTTCTTCTCATTTAAAAACAACAGTAATGAGAATAATAAGTAAACTTACATTGCAGTTCTGTACATTTCTTGTTGTTGATAATATTCGTTATAGGAAGACATGTTCATGTGGTTATCACTTGATTTCCATTCTGCTTGCAGGATAGCCTTGTGACATAGTCTATCCCTGCAGCACAGCAGTGGTGGCGCTGCCTTCCATCAAGAAAGGCAACTCCCAGGGTTCAAGGTTATGAGATATCAAAACCAGTGTTCCATTTAGGCCCAAATATTTCCAAAATATGGGTTTCCATTGTTTTCCCAATTTTGGTACTCAGACTAGGTGAATTAGTTCAAGCCCTATGCTGCAGAGACGAACGTATGCCTCAACAGTTCGCACATGCGCAGACTGCTTTATTTCTATAGAATTTTACAGAGAATCACAGAAAAACAGCTAGTTAAGACGGTTGCTTATTTCTGATTGTTATGCTCAACATTCAGTCATCATTGTGCTAAATGTTGTGTCATGGCGTGTCTCCATCAATTGTTGGCCGTTATTACTCTAGGTCACTTGATTTTGATTATAAGTTCTCCTCTCATTATTAGATTATGAGAGTAATAATTATGATGAATATAGGATGATTTTTCGTATTCAAAAATGATAAAATTATGTAGTTTATTCCTATGGTGTTCATATGACGTCCAGGATGTAATTGCCTGCCAAATAAAATTGTGTTCATATTAATACGCCCTCTTAGTAATTTCTTTAGATTTTCCAAACTGAATACTTGGTGTTATATATAAATATAAAGACACCATGAATGAACTTTTTCGCGAAACTTCCATACTCCTTTCATATTATTCTGGCACCAACTAATGCTGATTTAAAATTTAGTTGAGTTGTATAGGATTTGTTTTCTTCCATGTTGTAAGATAACTATCCTTGTCCGTGCTGAGCCGCAGCGTAAAACAGGGCTAGTCCAGACTGCAATCTTTGCTCATGTCATCAGACAGTTCTTTCGCCATCTTATTGGTATAAGTTGGCCACATCAGTTTCATGATTAAAGGGATGTTTTATTTTCAGAATAGCTGAACTGTGTCTAGCTGCCTTACACTGGCATTCAGAACTAGAAGGCTACACTGTGGGATTATAAAAAGAGAAGGGCCATGCAGTAGCTAATGCATATCAGTGGATATATATACCTCATCTGATATGTGAAGGTTCATAATTATTCCTTTCTTTTCCTTTAGGACCCGGTAGGAGTTAGTGTCATCAGCATGTGATGTTTTCTCTGGAATCGAAAGGTTGCCTGTTATGATCTTGGGAGTAGTAGAAAGTGTCAAGGATTTGGGTTTAAGGCTTAGAACCAATTGTATTCATCAGCTCGATAACGATTCACATTCATTGTTTTTGGCAGTCATTGGGTTCTTGTGTAAGGCCAAATAGGCCTACATCCATTGTTTTTGGCAGTCATTAGCCCTAACAAAGCTGAAAATATGCAATTTTTTGTGCAATGATTGATCGAAAAACAGCGAAATTTACCTTCTCAACATTCACTCTACGCCAGATGTAATGCAGTTACCCAGTGACAACGATTCCAATTATTCTCATTCAAATTTTGAGCACTGGGTACACACACTGATTTCGAGATTACACTGTTAGCATGTGTATCTCTGAACGATAGAGCTACTGTCGTAAATTTTTGGGTACCTACTTTCGGCTGAATAAGAGGACAACTTATGATCAAACAATCATGATCGAAACAGAATTACCCAGCTCTGCATTATTAGTAATTCTATCTTCTCCCACTGAGCTTAGGCTAGCAATACACAGTTGTGATTTAACTTTGTTTGTCAAAAATATGTACAAAATGCTCTTCTAAAACTGTAACAATGGTAAGATTAGATTTTCCCAAGTTAAATTAAAATATTTTAACAAGAAATGAGAAACTGATATGTGTTTATCCAAAGGTTTGGGTATTCATCAATAAGTCTCCTAAAAGCTGAATTTTAGCTGCTCTGAGGCTAGGTGAATTAATTCACTCTCTATTGTCAGAGATATACATGATATAGTATATCACGTCATCAGTGTGCTTGATTCTTTTGTATATGACCTAATGTGATCTAATATGAGATGTTAAAACAGGCAGATATCCAGCGAGTAGCTACCAGTGGTACGCTAATTTCTTCCAACGGGTGTTGAGATCACAAGGTCTGTGATTGAGACCAAAGGAGGTGACTGAAGTGTCTGGACGTTTATAAACTGTTGCTGGGGATCACAGAGATGCGACCCCGTTACGGACTTAGTCATCAAGTACATGTAAGTTAGTATTGTTTATGACCAAAAAACAACTGAGATTTCTTTGTCAAAATTATGATGTTGATTTGTTAATATGTTGCTGATTAATAGACAGTGTGATCAATATATTACCCTAGCTGATGTTTTAGGTGTCACCACTAGGTAAATTCGCGCCCTTTGTATCTATATTAAATAATCATTAATCATAATCATTTTCATGGGGAAATCCAACTGAATAGATCTTATGATTAGGTATGCTGTTTTTCTATATCAGCCAAATGAAACTTAGAATTATCTCCTCATTGGTAATAGGGAGACAACTTGAATTAAAGTTGGATTCAGTTGGATTTCCCCATGAAAATGATTATGATTAATGGTTATTTAATATAGATACCAAGGGCGCGAATTTATCTACTGACATAAATAAACTCATTTTAGTCCATATCAGCCTAGCCTAGCCTAGCCTAGCTGATGTATAATATATCACAACTGACTTGACTTACTTCCTTTTAAGCCTTTTCATTGTATGCTACCATTTGTCTATGTATGCAAGGAGTTGTAGACCTGCAAGGGTCTACAACTCCTTGATGTATGCTAATGATAAACAAGTAAGAGATTGATAACCCTTACAGGTTAACTTCCATCAATCAATCACATATAAACTGTGTGTTAAAAAATTGAAACTGCCACATGGATTTCCCACTTGTCACAGTTTTGTTTCGCTTATTTGTCAGGCTATTAAGATGAGGCTGTTTAACTTATTACACAGCAGTCTGCAGTCACAGCTTGAACAAGGAAGTTAGTAACAAGCAGTGGAGATTTAGATAGAGATACACACAGAGAGTTTACAGGACATAACCATTGAGAATATCAGGTCAGTAGGATGTACAATCAAGGCATTAGGTACTCTAACTCTGTCTGACTCGTTATATAAGCGTGTCGAACTTCTAATCCCTTTGTTCAGTTTTTTATCACAACTTAATCTGGTTAGGGATTAGGGTCGCTAACAGAGGTTTTTTATGGAGAGATAAGTGTAACTTCATTGAGACATTGATATGAAGGTTATTGCATTCTATTGTTAACCATACTAAGATCTCTGTTACTGCAGGCTCTGCGATGATACATTAATCTTACATTTCGGAATGCTTAACTTGAAGACTCCCTCGTACTATTATACACATGTCTTGCTTGCTCACAGCGGACCCCTTCCACTTTAATTCAGTGTTTGGGGAAAGAAAGTTTGATATAAAAGAGTGTCCTCATTTTTTCTCTCATTCCCTGACCCACTTTAGAATCACTTGTCAGTGTGATAAAAATATACCCCAGCTAATATAAATTCCTTTGAGTCCATATCAGCCCTTTCATTGAATGCGACTGATAAGTAGTGAGTAATTGATAACCCTTAAAGGTTAACCTCCATCAGTCAATCACATATAAACAGTGTGTTAAAAAATTGAAACTGCCACATGGATTTCCCTGTTGTCACAGTTTTGTTTTGCTTATTTGCCAGGCAGTTAACTTATTACACAGCAGTCTACAGTCACAGCTTGAACAAGGAAGTCAGTAACAGACAGTGGAGATTTAGTTCTAACTACACACAGAGAGGTTACAGGATACAACCATTGAGAATATCAGGTCAGTAGTATGTACAAACAAGGTGTTAGATTCTCTCTCTAACTCTTTTAGGGTGTTGAACATCTAATCGCCTTGTTCAATTTTGTATCACTGCTTACTCTAATTAGAGATTAGGGTAGCAAATAATGGCATTTTATAGTCAACCAACTGAGATCTCAATTATGGAGAGCTATATTACCAGATTTGTAGTCACCCTTCTGTATATACATACACAGGTCATGCTCACAGCAGGCACTTTGCAAATAAAATTCATTGTTTGGGAGGAGCAGGGAGAAAGAGCGAATTCAAAATAGTCTCCTCACTTCTGTGGTAACACTCGGATGTGATTCTCAGTTTGCTATCGATGGCGATGTGCGTCTTCACCTGAGCAAGCAAGCACACCCACATATGGAGAGGCGGGCCCCCCCTGATTTTCTTGTTCTAAGTATTGTTATTAGCAATATTATGTCGATAATTTATTCACGCTTTTAGATCCACTGGGCGACACAGCATCACATAAGAGAAATGGCCGTCTCAGTAGCAGAAGATGCACCACATCTGGTAACATGTGGTAACTGCCTCGAGGAAGAGGGGTTTATCCATAACCCGATGTTTCTGCCCTGTGATCATGTCTGCTGTGAGACTTGTCTGAGGAGGCAACTCAAGAAGACTGATGTAATCGAATGCAGAGTTTGTCAGTAAGTATTAGCTTCACAGAGCCTCTAATATGACAGCATTTCTAAGAACAGTATTGCAATCAGTCTCTGATTCGAATTTTCAACTACGTATTATATTGTTGTGTAGCTCCACATTGATTCAACTTATCTAGTCAGATGATTAACACCATTAATCTGTATCCAATTTAAAACATTTCCTTCACATGATTTCCTGTTGTCCAGGAAAGGGGGCGGGGCAATGTTGGAGGGAGAGCTGGCAGGATAGAATAAGTGGGATGCGTTTCGGGATGGGCTAAGTGGGATAGTTGGCTTCATGGTACTGGCCACATTGTCGGGAGATAATAACTCCACTGTATCCTTCACTAATTCAAATGCAACATTACTCCGCTCGATAATTGATTAAGTATGACATAAAGCGCAACATTTTTTGATTTGTAGAAACAAGTGCAAGGTGGTTATAGACAAACTTTCTTCAGCCTTAGAGGATGTGCATCCTGCTACATTCTGTGAACCATGTGAGAAAAGTGGAAAACTCAAGATGACAGCCAACACTTACTGTCTGACCTGTGAACATAAGTACTGTGCTGCTCATCAAAAGGTACATAGTAATCAAGGACTGTAGCTGTGTGTCTGTTAGGCAATTTGGAGAACTAATTTTGTAGTTTGAATGGCATTACCAACAATAGCTACGGAGTGTTTAATTAAGGTGTTAGAGTGAGTGTCTCTAACTCCTTGGTTTTATATATAATAATTTTTTAGGGAGCCAAGTGTGAAGGGAGAAAGAGAACTATCCTTAAGCTGTGATAAAGAATGAGATTTGAATAATTTTGTCATTACAGCTTCACATTGAGCTAAACTGGCATCACGAGACTCAGAGTATAAAGGAGTACATGAGATCAACCTCAACAGTAGATCAGCAGAAGTTCTGTGAGACTCATAAAGATCAAGTAATCATTTTTGGATGTTCTAAGTGTTGGAAGGTTTACTGTGTGTACTGCGTGTCTACTGTAACTGGAAATTGTGAAAGTGGTGAGATATTCCGCATCATCATATTATTATTGTATATATAGCAGCAGATTGGATAACGGTTTTAGTTTCTAAACACATTAAAAACAACTCAAATTGTGCGCTCTTCTAATCTGAGAGGACAACTCTCCTGGTTACACTAAGAAAAGTCCTAGATTTTCGCTGAGATGGCTTACAACACAAATTTCTGACTCTATTCATCTTAATCATAACTGGGTGCCAAAAATAACTGGAAAAGGGGTTTCGGCCTTTTAAGATAGTTAACATATTTTTCCCAATTTCCAAATTTGACACCACAAGGAGTTTGCTGAGTCCATTCTTAGAGTTTGTGAGAAAAATACCCGAGGCTCGATGTCATGGGAATAACTCATATGAGGTGCATAAAGAGAGTTGGAAATGGTAGAATTCTAGGATTTTCCTTATCATAATTATTAGGTATTATTGAACTGTTGAAATTGAGATAAATCTGATCTGATATGTGTTTTTTTTTACAGCAACTAGTGTTATCCTGAGCACGCGAGTAAATAAATCTTTTTGCCTTGCATTTATATCACATCATATTTATGGGTAGATGGATGTGTAAGGAGCGGGTCACTGATACAAGACGGCCGGTATCTGATCCCTGGCATAAAAGTTGGTGTCAGGAAGGGCATTCGTATGATGACCAAGGACACAGGCTATCATAACCATTGACAGGTGTTTTGTAGCTATTCAGATTACAATCTAAAAGGGAGGTCATTATTTTACAACTCAAACATTTTTCTCTGTCTTTCTAGCAGGATCTTCCCACAAGCTTTTGCCTCTCAAAGAGCTAACAGCTGAGGTGAAGAAAGCATTTGAGCCGAAACAAGCAGAAGCTGAGGAGTTCTTTGATAAATGGTCAGCTGTGATGAAGGAGGCAGCGATCACTCTGTCTAACTGGGATACAGAAACTGAGAAAGGAGTCAAAATTATTGATGATACAGAGGAGAAACAGGTATTGTGATCATGCAGAAAAATTTAATACCAAAACTGATGGGGGAATTTTCCTTACCAAGTTTTCTACCTAATTATTCAGGAGGTTCAAAAGTTTGAACACCACAGCAAAACATTTATAATCTGAGTGAGCGTGAAAAATGATTTTATCTGCCTCATTTTGAATTTTTTCAGGACTGAATAACACTGTAGAACCATTCCGTGGTCAAATTGTGCTATTAGCAGCCTTTACATGTCTACTTAATCTCTTTCTTTTATAGATAAAAGCTATCAGAGAGAAATATGGAAAATTGAAGGAGGAGTATATCACAAACAGAAGCAGCACAAAAGATAAGCTAACAGAATATATAGAGAAGGATGCTGGACTAAAACTCACTGAGTTTCATGAACAGATTAAAACTTTCCGGTCTGATCTATCTAAACAACACTGTGTAAGTTGTTCAATCAATTTTGAGGTTGTGAGTCTAATTATGAATAAAACCAAACACTATGAGCCAGGTGACTTTTCTCCCCTGCTAACACTCCAATTAATCATGTCATTTCACAGGATTAGCTTTAGGTTATTAAGATGCAAAACTTCTGCAATGATATTTAAATTCACGGTGTACTTTTGTATACCCTTCACTGCTTTTGTCATATTTATAGTAGCAAGGACTATTGGATATATAAAGATGTCCTCTCATTGACATTGAGGGAGCAACTTCAATTTAATGTTTTTATCGTTTATTTGGTCGGAGGCTTGTAAAGACAGGCTACCCAACTCAAGCTTCATCAGTTGTTGCAATATCAGTTTCACATGAAATTAATGCGTTTATAGTAGTAGATCATCATATAAGTCAGTAAAAGCTTTCTGAAACCAAAACTCCACCCATTTGTAAAGTTTATTGTGAAATTTCCAAAAGAAAAAACTCTGGGTACCAGTCTTCAATGAAAACATTTCTTAATTTCCTAATTTTCTTTATTATAGTAGCTATACATTAAAATACACATCGAATTGCCTTCTTATTTTACAGGTTGATTTGCTGCAAACAAAGAAGATATTAGAGACTAAACTGGATGATATGGCTGTTGACGAATTCAAAGGTCTAGTGGTGGAAAATCAACTGAATATCCAGACCAATGGTATATATGTTTTTCCTGCTGCTTCAATCGTCATCTCGCCATCTTGCCACCCTCCACGTTTTAATGCTTTGAAAATTTGCGTGCAAACCTGCAATGTGATTAATTGATGCAATAAGTTTGAAGTGGAAATGTTGGGCTCTGCATGAGGAGCCACTAACTGAGGAACAAACCTGATAATGCGAAGGATGGCATTAATCCTAGTGAACGATTTTTTTTAAGTGTCTTGTTCATTTTTAAACCGCGTAAAAACAAAAAAATAATTTGTTATATTTCAGAATCTGACACCACAGAGATAAAAGCTGCTCTGGTTCCGACAGACGACTTTTTGATCGGTGATGACCTAATGAGAAATAGAAAACCTCCGACCTCGATACGACTGGTGAAGCGGTTGGCAGCAAATGACTATTGCTGGACATCATGTAGTTATAGAGGTGTAACTTATGCAGGTCTCAACAGTGGCTCAATCAACAGTATAGATGAAGCTGGTAACAAGACAGCAGACTTCATCAAACTTCCCAGTAACATCATCACCATAAGAGCTCATCAGGATCGACTCTACATTCTCATGTACGGACAGCCTTACAAGATCTATGTGTATGATTTGAATGGTAACCAGATCACAACTTGGGATCACTCAGACAGCAATGGCAAATGCTATGAGAACAAACTTTGTATTGTAAGAAACCAGATACTTGTTGCTGATGCCACCAATAAGAGAATTACTAACTATAATCTCAACGGGAAAGTGATGAGACAGATTCCATGTCCTAAGATCCCGACCAACACCAACATATCCATGTGTTCAGCAGGAGACGACTCTGTCATCATCACCACTTACTCACCTTCTCAGGTATTCAAGTTCAACATGAGCACAGAGACTGTACTCTGGACTACAAACCTCACAGCAGAACCACTCTCTGTAGCCAGCAGTAATGATGTAGTACTGGTCAGTGGAAATGGATGCAACGGCAGTAAGAGAGGTGTATGGATAGAAGTTCTAAATACAGCCACTGGTAAAAACTTTACTCGTTAAATTATATTATATACATGTAGGTCTTTCATATAACAATAGAGTACTACAAAGTCATGGTTAATTTATTTTAGGGATTAGGGGATCAGTACCCTCATCGAAGCAACCAAACCACCAGTTAAATGTACGGATTTTGTTACCTTGTTCTGTGCGGTCCAATGTATACGTATACTTTCTTATCCTCTATTGCAAATTTCAGGTGAACACATAACAGAATTTAATGATCAAGAAGGAGTAAAGACTCAAGTGTTTGATTTATGGACAGAGAATAACAGACTGCTGGTGCTCAGTTATAATCAGCGTTCTGTGCTGTGTTATGAACTTCTCTATGATTAATGTTTAGCTTTCAGTAACTTTATATAGGCAGTGAACTTCTATATAAATTATGATTCACACAAGACCGTTGCCCACTTAATGACTACATTTCTGATAAACTAAATTTAGTTTTAGATATTTTGAGGTCATCCTATCACCATAAAGCTCACCACCATCAAGGCCGATAAACTTTATACTTCATAGAGTTCGAACCAAGTTAAATCATTAACTGTTACTGTTGCGTTAGTTACGTTAATGTCTGTATGTATTAATTAATAAGTGAGAACATGAAAACAGCTGCAACCAATTAACTAACCTTCATTGCTGAAGCTTCTGGAACTGAACTCTACTTGGGTCTTGGAAAGTGATGTTTGTCATAAAAAATTGCCGTGCTATTATTAATTATTATGGGAATTCTCTAGTCAATTTCAAATTATATAATTTATACCTCGCTTTATTAGTAGTGTCCCAAGGGGGTCTTTCAATTAAGAACAGCAATCCAACAACCTGTAAGTGCCCGATTCGAGAATGAGACTCCTTGCAGGTCAGACTCACTCCCAGAGTGTTCAATGGAATTATGGTGTTCACTCTTTTTAATTACACCTGTCCTGCTTGTGTGGGTCCCTGTCCCTGATTTGATACATGAGTGTGTGTGTTTCGCCCAAAACATACTGTGTGAAAAGATGTTTTATAAAACAAATATGTTTGCCGCTTGGTTTCACCACAACTGTAAACTGACAAGTCATATCTTGAGCGGCTATCGTCAGACTTTATGATTGAAATATGCTAGTTTTGCTCTCTTTTAGACTCTTGAGCTCAACTCAGTAAATATATGATTGACGCTTAATGTTTTTGAACAATGCCCATCTCATATTGAAGCCGAAATTCCGATGGACGATATTATTTTATATGGATAAAAATCTCTATTTTTATCTTTTTGTTAAATTGATCACCTTTCAGTTATGTTAACATCTTGTGCGTTTGCGGTTACCTGGTGGTTTTTTCTTCCCTGAATATGCTAAGAAATTGAGAGTAAAATAAAGTGCATGATGACCCTGTCCCTGAGTTGACAATGATAGTTTGCAGGCGGTATAATATTGATTGAACTTTGACTCGTTAGGTCCAGTAAGGATGAAGCCTCAGATCCCATCATTCCTGACAAAGCAGAGGGTAAAAAGTATGACCCTCACCAATGACCTCTCTGTGACCTCTGCTTCTGCCTCTATCACTCAACATGTACGGATAAATCTCAAACTATCGGTTAAACTCTCCGCTAAGTAACCTTGCAGCCATCTGTGAAAGGAAACTAACAGTAAGCAGAAGTATGGTAGTTCGGTTCAATGTAAATCACAGAGTACTTATAGTGGTGATGCTCGTTGTGTCCTACTGTACAATTTCTCCCTGCATCTGTTAAATCTAAGGCTACATGATACACACTGGTCGCTTATATTACTAGAATGAGGATCTCATTTTGCCAAATATTGTGTTGACAATGTTGTGCAACAAAACTAGAATGTAGATCAAGCTTATTACCATTTGCATTCAGGCTGTTCTCATTCTGCCGGTGAGGCGGCTGCTGCTTGATAATCCAAACGCAGGGCAATTGGATCATATTTGATCTGAATGGATTGTTCGCTTAATGGTATTTCAGGTCACCAAGCTCCTAACCTAGTCTCAGCTGTGGATCTTTCTCTTGTTGAGATGACGACTCCCGTATATCAGCCTGGTGTAATCGCTAACCACTGAATTAGATTCTTCTCTTAGAGTGGAAATAGTATCATAGCGTTATACGGTTAGGACACTAAACACAGGGACCCATCTGACTGTTATCTGATTGGCTGTCCCTAGTAGCATGAATAATTAGCCTGAGAAATTGTCTTGTTATAATTATACCCCTACAGTGTCGATGATTAGGGCATTTCTAGATTTTTTTTTTTTCCGGTTTCTGTTTGTGTTTATTTGTGATAAAAGGTTCTTCTAAAAAAAAATGATGACAGCGGAGCGATCAGGTAGTCAGAGACTAGAATGGCGACCGCCCGATTAACAGTATGACCAAGAACTATGTGGCCGAAGACAGCCCAAGGAACCCCGCCCGCCGCGCCTGCTGACTATGCACCACACACCCACAGGGCCCTGGTCAGCCGACCACGCAGACCAAGGGGCTCACAAACCCGTTCACCAGGAAGGTACCTGTTGAGCAGGTTTACACCTGTCGTCAACAGAGACCTTGCCCCCCTGCAGTTGTTGGCTCTTTGAGGGACAACTCCAAGTTTACTTCTTGTGAAACTAACATTTGGTGAGCTCACACAGATCTCACAATTTGCAATTGTTTTTGAATATAATATTAAAAAGCGATATTTAAATAGCATTTGCACCGGCATAATTTTAAGGTGCTCAAAGAATGAAGTTACATGGCCTCGTGGATGAATTTTTAAAATGACACGGAGTGCTGATTTTTGTAAAAGTAAAATTTGGTTTATCTCGCATTCAGCTGCATGGCCCCAGAACTCGATGCCGTAAATTAAGTGTGGGTAAAAAAATGTGTAGTATAAATTTATCATCATTGGAATATCTAAATATGGTCTTATGGAACGCATGAGCAACAGTATAAAATTGAGCTTTTTACAAATTTGTACAATATGAGGTTTAAAAGTTATGTTACTGTCAAGCTCAATCCCTAAGAATTTTGTATTTAATTTATTATCAAGCTGGTTTCCACCCATATTTAAAATGTAGTTTTCCGGAGTTTTAATCAGTTTATTTGGAGCTTTAAAAATGACCTGGAAAGTTTTAGAGTAATTCAAAATGAGCTTGTTTGCAATACACCATGTTTCTACTTTGTGCAGATTTTCTTGCACTAAATGGGAATCTGTTGAAAAAATGTTTGTGTCATCTGCAAATAAAATATATTCAAGGTCAGGAGCTGCTTTTATAAGATCATTAATAAATATAAGAAATAAGATAGGGCCTAGAACTGAGCCTTGAGGTACCCCAATTTTAATCGGCAGCCATGATGAACTGTGCGAATCCAGCTTCACATACTGGTACCTCGGATAAATATGTTTTTACAAGATTACAAGCATCAGGGGTGAAATTATAGTAAGGTAGTTTTGCGATTAAAATTTCATGGTCTATGGTGTCAAAAGCTTTACTAAAATCTAGAAATATTCCTTGGGTTATGTCACTATTGTTAAAATTCTTATAGAGTTTCTCCATTAAGCGTGAAATAGCTAATGAAGTGTTGCGGTTTTCCCGGAAACCAAACTGGCTGTCGCTAAAAATATTGTTATCTTCAAAGTGGAAACGCAGCTGTGATGCTAAAGTCTTTTCTACAAGTTTGGATAATGCTGTTAAAATTGAAATCGGCCTATAGTTATTAGGGTCTGACTTAGATCCCTTTTTGTGAAGTGGTGTTACACGGGCAATCTTTTGGCTATCCGGGAATTTCGAGGTACGCACTATTAAGTTAATCATGTGGGTTAAGATCGGTGAAAGTGTGGTTTTATTTTCTTTTATAAGGCTGATGGGTATTCCATCATAGCCCGTAGCTTACCTTTCCGATGAACAGTTGATTACAGACTCAGTTATCTCATTAGAAATCTCTAAAAAGTCAAATGCTGGCAAATTATTGTCATTTATTAAATATGAGCTATAGCTGATTGTTGGAGTTGGGAGATCACCTGCTAAAGCTTCCCCACACTAGCAAAATGAGTATTAAAAGCTTCAGAAATTTCTTGAATCGAAGTAATTTTTGTGCCCTGAGATTCTATGTACTGTGGTGGGGTATTTGCTTTCGAATCCCTATGTAACATTCTATTTATAAAATTCCATTTTTCATTTTGGTTGAATTTACAATTTTCAAATTCAGATTTATAGAACTCCTTTTTAGCACTTTTGATTGCCATTGTCACAGAATTACGAAACTTTATATATTTATCCAGAGCCACCTTGTTAAATGGCTCTTCTTGCGTTTGCTTATAAGATTTTAAGCGTTCCTCCATCAGTTTGTGAATTTTATTAGTCATCCAGGGCTTTCTAAATTGCAGCTTTTTAATTTTCTTTCCAGTTTTGATTGTTGTTGCTTGTCGCGGAATCATTTCTAATCTCGGATTATAAGACAGCTCCAGTATGGATTATTCATCAAGATACTACAGTTATACTGCTGACTATAGGAGTATATGAATATCAGATATACTTAGTACCTGATAAATCATGAGCTCTATATGACTCGTCTCCCAAAGATATGAAACAAAAATTCAGGATCATATTGATGTATAAGATCAGCCCGGAATTATTTCTACTCTTCGATTATGTGGCTGCTCCTGGATGGATTATTCTTCAAGATTTTTCAGCTGTATCGGATTAACAAAAGATAACACTTTACCCAGACCTCTATGTCAGTACACCCGCACAGCTATGGTGAGTTTTGGTTTCGACCTCTCCTACTTTCAATACAAAATAGGTTAATTAGCTTTCTAAAAATTTTTTATTGGAACAGTAAAACACATGCAACAAAACGACTGAAGCTGTAAAATGCAAAAATAGGGTATGCATCTGAGCGTTGATATTGGTAACAAAATTTTCGCCAACATAGCCATGAAGTTATAATGGAAAGGAGCAATAAATATTTCATAAGAAAACTACACCAAAACTGGATCGTGGGCACAAAATAGCCTGTGTGCCAGTATGAGTGAAAATATTATAATCAATACAGGGAAACACTATGAGTTAATCCTGTGGAGAGCATTTCTCATAAAAGTCTGAACATTCTTAAAACATTCGGTAACTCGTCTCTTTATACCATTCCGAGCTCTGCGCGTAGCCAATAACTTGGTAATAGCCTGAGAGCGCTTCTCACAGAGTCGTAATTTATCACTAGATGTATCACACGGTGTTTGAGATATTTCATGCTGCACACATGTAGCTGGTTCAGGTTTTATTTCCTCATCGGTTTCACAAATCATCTCTACTGAATCTGAAATCAAGTAAAGCATTTGTCAAAGTTTGCCCTCCATCACTACTGTACTACATCAAGAGTTAGCCTGGGAAGGCAATTTCTAATTTATTCATGATCTGTAATGCTCACCCTTGTAACATCTATATTTGTGAATCAATCCTTGACCAATTTTGTATGTTAGTTTATTGATTTCATTACCGCCGCTTCGAAGTTTGAAAATAGAATGATCACTGGACTGGGTCTGTCAGTGTTCACGATTAAGCTTCGCAAATGGACACATATTTTTGTTAGCTTTCTTCCTTGTGATAGAATTTACAAGATCTCATCAAATGTGTAAAAGTATCTGGCTCACCCTGAGGAACTGTAAGGGAATTATTCTGTTGTTCCTGTATTTCACTCTCCGACCCATCTTCAGAATATACAATTTCGGCTCTGTAAAATTGAATTGAACTAGTTGAACATCACTGTCCTCATTTGTTGTGGGGGACAGCTCATAATACTGAAGTTTTTCCCTGTTCTGATTTTCGATGTGAATATTGTTCACAGGCATCAGTAATCAGAAGTTGGCTTCATAGTCATGATGATGAAAAGGAGGATAAATGGTATCACTGTTTACTACAGATCATATCTTGTGGTCAGCTCTACAGATCTGAAGTGAATATTAAATAGGGGAACAAAATATATCATAGCCTGGATTCTCCAATGGGATAAGGCAACCATAACAATATTATGAGTGTTGTCCATCAAAGTGCATTGTGGGATGGTTTTTTAATATCTCTCGGTTTGAAAGTGATTAGCACATTGACAAGATATGTGCGGATTATTTTTGCAAAATATTCATTGAAACTCACACAAAATGGTCATTTGAGATGGTCTGATAGAATAGTGTCGAGAGTGATGGCTCTAGTTTGTCCAGCTGTGTCAGTTCATTGGTGAACACCAGGAGACTTAGATTCAGAGGAGTTTCCAATTCCTCCTCAGGATAACCAAAGCTGTCTTCATACAGAGATGACCTGTTCATCAAATCATTCTCGAAGCTCGGCCAAAGGGATGTTTCGAATACCCCAGGACTAGAAAATATCACAGAAATAACCAAGTTATATACAGTGGTCAAGAGCAGACAATTAGTATGTTATCGCGATCGCCAAATCTGTTGTCGATTGTTATCAGTTTTGGGACATTACTTCCAGACATGGTTTTTTGCTGTTTTGATATATTTGATTGAGTTCATGTTTGAGAGATATACATATTAGAGACAGCCTAAATTATATCACTGTTTGGACGCTAGGTCAGCTCATATCATACTATCAATAATAGTTTTATATAAAGAAAAAAATGCAAGCTTTTGCTAGAAAAAGCGAATTTTTAGGGGTATAACTGTAAGTTGTCTTCTTATTGTGAATGTAAAGACAATCCTTAAACTTTCTCATATCATATTATTTATTGACAACTGTCATATTCCTATTGGCTGGGGATGAAAGCTTTCACAGTTCTAGTCAGTTGCATGCAGCTTGCTAGTGCACTGATCTATCTGAATTTGGGTCTCAGCTGTAGTATGATATAAAGAAATAATAAAATAAATACAAGTGACTAGTAGAACATCATTAAATACTCACCTTACATCATGTACCATATTTTGATCAGTCGGGATCTTCAATGACGAGACTCGATCATTAATTTTAAGAGAATCATCTACTAGCTGATTGAGGCTGTCGGTGAGCCGTGTAGTAAATAATGTGTCTGTAGTGAACTCTTCATCGCATGAGAAGGGACACTCAGTGTCCAAGATGTCTGTGAGATCTGAGAATGTAAGAACGAATATGCTACATATCATAAATCGCTATTGATGTCCCGATTTTAGTTGGAGCTTCTCAATAAAAATTAGCAAGATATCTACATCTCTTGTCATTGATTGATTGATTGATGAGTACTTTATTATCGATCAAAATACATTTGCAACAAATGACAATGTATTTAGTGGATCTGATTTGACATAAATCGATAAAAATGACTTCAGTACGTTAGTTAGAAAAAAATTGTTATTCGTTATTTTTCTATCCGGTTGGGTTTCCTCTGCAATCGCTCAATGAAGAGTTAAACCTCAAGTACTGTTCTATTTTTCAATGGTTGTATGGCTCATTGGATTCAATACGATGCCATTATTGCAATTGTGAAATGCTTCAGCATAGCAAAACTATTAACAAAGGCATAGGATAAATAACTCCCAAATAACAACATAACAAATAACAAAGTCCCTCAGATAAGGATATTTACCATCAGAGAATTCACACATCTGATCTTCATCCCGGAAACTTCCCTCCTCAGACCCGTATCCTGCATCTGATTCTGAAATCAAATATGTTTTGATAAGTTTCTAATAGAATTAATTAGTAATCATATATGGTTGAACTTATTGTATCGATGGCGATAAACCATGTCCGAGCAAGGGGTTAGAGACTCCATGGTCTGAGCTTCTATCAATGTCTACATAACAGCTGCTTTGGTATAGGATTTTGCCCCGCGTTGAAAACACCATGTTATGAAACGGTTCATTGACAAAATCAGCTGCTTCAATGATTCGTATCATCATCACGACACAATGTGTTCTTGAAATTTAGACTCACCTTTCTGGCTTTTGCGGATAACTGCATCCTCTAAATCACTCACATCCTGCTGCTGGCCCTTGTGATCATCATCGATATCACTCCGCAACCTCGTGCTAACTACCTCACTACTACAATCATTGAAATGTGTGATATGTTATTTAACTCTCACCTAGTAGTATCACTGCTACTTGTACTACTTTCTCATTGTGTCGTTGTGCACTCAGAAGGCAGCGACTGCATCATCTTTGATAGCGTAACGCTGCTGATGACACATCATCTTTGGTTAATATCTTATCGATTTTTTTGGAGTTCACAGACAGGGCATAAATATATCATTTTTTGATAAATGTGCGCTGGTGAATAATCTAAATAGTTAAAGCTTACCCCTAGCCCAAACGAATTCAGACCAAATCCCAAATATAAATGTATAATCCTGAACCATTACAAAAGAGTTGACAACTTGCCCACTATCAATTTAATAACATCAGTAATGAGAATAACAAGTACACTTACATGGCAGTTCTGTACATTTCTTTTTGTTGATATTATTCGTTATACGAACAGAAGTTCCTGTAGATATCATTTAGATTTATTTATAGCTTTTGACAGAGAATAACAGAAACACAGCTTGTTCAGTCAGTCGCTATTTTCTGATTGTTGCGCTCAACCTTCAGTCATCATTGTGCTAAATGTTGTGTCATGGCGCATCTCCTTCAATTGTTGACCATTAAGGATGGAAATCATTATTGTTCATTATTATATAAGTTATCCTCTCGTTATGATTGTGATAGTAATAATAACTAGATATATGACATCATACAACAGCAAGGAGTTATATAAATAAACCATACTTTGTGATGCTAAAATTTTGACTTATATGCAGTGAACAGTGATCACACAAAAGTGTGTGTAACATGTAGGTGATCGGTAGGGTAAGTTTGACCAGCGGTTTTAAGGGTTAAGGCGTAAGGCTTTTTATTTTATGTTGGTAAAGTTTGATAGAGGATTTGAAAGAACGATGACTCAAATTGTATGACCACACACGGATGCTCTTCGGTATGCAGCTTGAATATATAATCCTAATAGTTAATGAATTTTTTTTTTACACTTACTAGCACTAAAAAATCTCAATTTTTCAGTCTGTTGTAGAGAAGTTTCACCATTGTTAATTACAAATCAAAACTCCAACCAAAAATTACAAATAATTAAAGAGATCTGGTGTAAGTTTTTTCTGGGTGCGATGATACAAAATACAGTAAGAAAATCTAACTTTCCTTCTCAGGACATTCGTCCAATATATTATTTCCTCACAAAACACCATCATCACAGAATCTTTGTTATCTTGTGCTAAACAAGATCAGAGATCTAGGTAGGGAATTCTATAAAACAAGTGATCAACTATTTCTGTGATTGCTGCTTGACACGGTCGGATATGCATATACATCACAGCTGTGTATGCATATACTCGGATATGTATATACATATACATATACACATACATATATATAAATATATATACACGTAGCTTGGATATGCATATACATCACAGCTGTGTATGCATATACATAACAGCTGTGTATGCATAGACTCGGATATGTATATACATATACATATACACATAACATTTTTACATAAGTATATATATGTATATATATATATATATATACACACATTTGTGCAATAAAGTGTCATATATTATATACCCCACTATTGTACCCATAAAAACCCTGGACAATGAGTAATTCATATATATATATATATATATATATATATATATATAGTGGCAATCAGTGTGAAGGGCATATCTTTGCATTGGAGTTGTCCGACCATGTCAGGCTATTTTATCTACCATTAATTACTATTGGGTTAAGGCACAGCCAGCCCTTAAAAGCGTTCGGGATGGCGGTCGCGGTCGTTAAGGGGGTGGGTGGGAAGCTAGGAAACTCTTTAACAACCGCGACCACCATCCCGAACGCTTTTAAGGGCTGGCTGTGGGTTAAGGATGCCCAACATGATTATTTAAGAGGATTTAAGACATGATTTTTTTGTGGGTCATATAAAATGAGTGACACTTTGTTGCGGCCAAATACATACAGATGACACTTAAAAGCACAGATTTGAATATATATATATATATATGTAGCTCGGATATGCATACACAGCACAGCTGTGTATGCATATACTCGGATATGTATATACATATACATATACACATACGTATGTACATATATATAGATACACACTACTAAGCTCGGATATGCATATACAGCACAGCTGCTGTGCTCACAAGCACAAACCTACAATATATGCTGGTCGGTGTGAGATAAAATGAGGGTAGTAGTATGAATGAGGGCTATTTGTATAGAACCCAGTCTGAGCCACAAATCAACGTGTCTGGTCAGCCAGAGAAGACTTTTGAATTAATGAGCAGCAACAACCCCTTCAACAACGGTCAATTCGAAACGGTCAATTAAATGGAGTAACACTTGCAGGTGCGCTGCAGAATCTTGAGAATCTTGAGCTGTCTGGGGGGACCCGGATAGGTCAAAGCTGATTATTTCATAAATACAGGTTACGATAATTATCTCTACAGAAAAAAATAATGTGTAAACATAATAAAAATAAGAGTAAATATAACTAATATTGACATGCAATGTGGACGTCAGTGATTGCATTTATCATCTCTAAGAGGCCAGAATCGGCAGAAATAGTTTGGCCATAGAAAAGGCTGTAAGATTTGCATAACATTAATCTTTGTGTCACAAAACCTAGCTTCATCATTACATATCATAGTTTGCATGTTCAACTTACAGTGCAGCCGCAGATCTATTCTACCTAATGTAATGACAAAACATGTTGCAGTAAACACTGACAACTAGCAAACCATGATGAGCCTACTAGTTGTGTTCTGACACATCTAGGGATCACTTTGCAGAACTCAATGAAGATGGTGGTGTTTAGACCCGGCTTACCTAAAAAATAATAGTTATTACTTGCAGTAGGGGTTCTTAGCATTGCATAGTAGTGCTGACCGCTGAGGGTAAAGGACTGTACTGTATTTGTTTTTATTATTATAAGCTTATGATCCTAATTTATCTTAAAAGTTCTCGATCTAGGTTTTGCCTAAGGAGACAAATTATTTATACAATCTTGTGTGGAAAGGTCTTTTACATACATTCACCGATTTTTCTTGCGCTTAAGCAATAAGGAGCTGATATCACTCTAGACGTCCCTTGATTATATACATTATTTCATTGACAGAGATACAGTAAACTATTATGCCCTGCGCAAAATAATCATGTCATATCTTGCATTTAAGTGTGACAGTATTAAATGCTATTAATTTGTTTAAGAAGTATTTTGAGTCCATGATCTGAACACCCTAACCTCGTCCTCATGACATGCGGCTTGCGCCCTCCCTGCTTGCATAATATTATAATAGTTGTTAATCAAACATTGCTGTGTTATCCCCACCTGGATCATAAGAGGACAACTCTGAAATTAGTGATTTTTCTGAGATCATAAGGTCAATGATACCTGAACAGACATATGTTTTCGGCATCAATGATTGGCAATTTGAGAGTCGGTGTCTGTGTTTATGTAAAGAAAGTCCAAAGTTCATAAAACAAGTCTGTTAGCAGAGAAGATAAAATATATACGGGTTGCAAATAAATAGTCAGTCGGATATTAGATACCTGGATTTGTTTGCTTGATTGGAACATTTTTATTGACTGCTACAGCAAGTTAATGCCATAGTTATTTATGTTTCAAATGCATTCTGTGAAACTATCATTAACATGCTATTGATTGAGAGATAACTAACTCAACTGAAAGTGGCTGCGCCGCTAGGAGTCGGTCAACTCTGAGTCTACTCTTTGCTTGGTCTGAGCAATGAGGGAGTTCATTAGATCATTTGTTAGTCTGAGACTCACTGATCACGAGCCCCTGGAATGTAGTTCCAGGGGCCCATGTCACTGACTGATATCTATTCTATTGTAGCAAGCTAGTGTAAGACTCAACTCAATCATTCTATCTATTAAAGATATGATATGATAGCTGAAATAGTAGATTCTTGTATGGGTGTATATAAAACATTAAATTGAAAGTAATTAATGAGTAGTGATGCTGGATCACCACATGACAAATTGTAATTGGCTTGTTGTGCATATGACCTCCCTCCTGTTCTTCCTGGAGGAGAGGGAGCCCATTGGTTGTGCAAATAAGTAAGAATGAACCGCTTCACCCATCCGTATTCACCAAAAAACACGCCCAGTTGGTGTGGGTACGCCTAGGCCTATATATATAATATATATATATATGCCTGCATATATATTTGTCGCTTCTCACCGCTCCTCACCTATTTTTCATACGCTATTTTCTCACCAAACGAGCGCATGTTTGGCAAGTAACCACTTTAATGGGACACGTAATATCTGGACTGGCCCCACCAGATTCAAACCTAGCTATGTATTCGCAAAGTGGTATGCGGATATTGTTTGGGTGATGAGTAAACAGGGACTCCATGGTGCGGTGTGGACTGTGAATAGTAGGCCCATGACAGAAATTGCCCTCATCATCGTCGGTATACTAATATGCAAGCCTGCACCGTCACTTCTATATGGCAATGGTCACGGAACCAATAGGCCGACCTAAGGCTGCAGTTATTTCTTTCATTACCCTTTTTATATCATCCTTGAATCAATCTCAGGTTCTGAACTTATTTATTGTGACAGTCTGTTAGGTACCCTGTGGAAAGATAAATCTTGTGGAGTCCTTCGATTTCTGTCTTCTCCTGCACCATTCAACAACTATATTATACCGAGCCATGTTTCATCTCCTGTAGATGGCGTTGGCTTTTGGTAAGGCAGTGAATTGAGCACTGGAGGCTCGTATGTCTGACCTAACGATGCCTGCAGCCAGTACCAGTATACAGTACAGCAGCTCTATGGCTAATAACCACAGTCCCTCAGCTCTAAGAGATGACTGGCCTAAGCCTCACTTTAATATGGATAAGACGATGGAGATTCTCGATCATGATAATCTGGAGATGAGGAAAGTGATGAGAGAATTCTTACGTGATCCTGTCTTCACTCCAAAGTAAGACTTCAGGGGTAAAAGGTTTCAAACTCGGACTAGGAGCTGCAGCAGAGAGATTTAGTTGCACTCTGTAGTTACATATTGTCTGTCTTTGATAATATTTGATCATTTGCAGGATTAAAGTTTACATTGGAGGTTAAAGAGCGTCTTTGCACTAGTAAGAATTAACGAAATTTAGTCGTCTTCAAAATAGTTAAAATAAAGTTCAAAACAGTTAAATTAATGTTTCGCTAATACATACTCATCCAGGATATGCAATCAGAATATAAATTATGTTTGAATATTAATATTCTGTATATAAACTCCAGGTTATATAGATTCTTCAATCACTATATAATTATATAATTTTATGATTCAGATACATCTCATCACTATATAATGTTACTATGTAGATATTTCATATCACTGATAATATTATTATGTAGATATAAAATTCCACTAGAAGAGGAGAGGGAGGTAGCCTTACAAAGACTACAGAGAATCTGTGATGGCGGATTTATCTCTGTACTCAACTGTAATGACAATCCTCGTAAAATATTCGCTGCTCACGAGCTGGCAGCTGTGGTTGACTCAGCTATGGCTACAAAGGTGACTGTCCAGTTTAATCTGTTTGGTAGGTACAACAGAGCGGTGGTTATACAGCTGTGACTGGGCGCTTTATATCCCAGTCTGATAATTATCAGTATAAGTTTTAAGTATGAGTTTAACACATCAAGCTTCCTCAATTCACAATCAAAGTCCTTTAGCTTATAGTATGAGAACTGTTCTACTATCACCATGCGTTCCAAAATAAAATCACTTACAGAGAAATTCATTCATCGCTTGCTTTTACAACTAGCAATGCACAGCAAGCAGTTTATACATTAGTTTTCTGTTGTCAGCATGACAAGCACTGCACAGCCTTTGTCATGTAATGTTGTAGTGAGATTCACTGCCCTTCTACTGTTAGTATCACAGAACCTGTTGTTGAATGAGGGAGATAAACTTGGGTTAATCGACTCATGAATTCAGGAGCAAGCATTGAATATTTCATGCCATGACCAGAATCTGTTTTTCTCACATCTCTTGCTCATATCATACCACACCATCTCATTGTGACCTTTCTTCTATATATTATTGCCAACTTCATATGATCTGTACCCAATTAACTCCCTCACAGTTCATTTCTGTATCATTATCATATACTAATAACTCATATTATCTAATAGGAGGTAGTTCAGTTGGTTAGAGTGCCGTCCCTTCAGCATGAAAATATTGAAGGTCGTGGGTTCAAATCCCACTGCAGTCTATTGACTATTGGGGTTTGGTTGGCCCCCAGGTGTGTTCCCACCTGCCTGCAAACAGAGAGCAAATGGGCGCAGATGTTGCAGCCTAGCCCCTAAGGCAACTGGTATTTTGACGCCGATACTTCGGGACGTGGCGTGTGATATGACTTCTGTTTTTACCATTTTAATCAACCATTTTTTATCTGAATATCAGGGGTACAGTGTTAAAGCTTGGTACAGAGAGACATCACAGTAAACTCCTCAAGGGAATCGATACTTTGGAGGATGTCGGCTGTTTCGGTCTGACTGAGTTAGGATATGGTAAGCAAAACTAAAACTAGATATTAATAATATATGCTGCAAATTGCTACTCTATGGATGAAACTCTTTTCTAATCCTGTAAATTATTACGGCACCTCTATTACTAGTTACCCAAGTAATTTTCTGTAGTCCATTACCAAGCTTCAATCATTCCAAACTTGAGTAATGCTGATTGTATCAATTTGTGCTAAAGTTTGTCACTTGATATACAAGCAAGCCTCATATCCTGAGTCAGCACCTGGACTTTTATTGATAAGTGATGTACAATGGCAAGCTATAGATTTGGAGTTGCCTCCTACTTGAGTAACTCTAACGAGTCCACTTCTTCTTTATTTAATAATCAGGTAATAATGCAGTGGAGATGGAGACTACAGCTATATATGATAAGAAGACATCAGAGTGGATAATAAACAGTCCTACCACTGTACCTCAAAAATACTGGATCACTAACGGAGCTGTACATGCTAAACATTGTGTGGTATTCGCCAGGTGTGTACCTCTACTTCTGAATAATATACTGGTCTATATATCAGAAACGTGTTAAATCTCCGGTTACAAGTGACATCAGTTTAATAGACCACAGGGTGGGTATTAATGTGTTTTGTGAACTGAACACCTCAGTGATAGTTTGTATATAAATTATTAGTGATTCTATTCATAGTATAATTTAATTGGATCACGGATATCCACAAATATTTTACTTTAATGTTGACCATGTCTTTTTTGGATATCTGTAATACTGCGTTGGAAGCTGATTTAATTCTGATGTTATCCAGGGGGGAGCCTCATCAAATAACTTGCCAAACTTTAATGATCACAATTGATTAAGTACATCACTCTGTTGTCTGATTTGTTATATTACAGTGTATATATTTTCTCTCCCAGTCTGTATCATCATATTCATCATGGTTATATTACGGTATATTTTATAACTTCCCTCCCACCATTCTGTATGATTATTGTTTCATATTATGATAGATTGATGGTAGATGGTATACATGGTGTGGCAGTCCGAATCAGAGATGAACAACTTAAAACTATGCCGGGTAGGTCACTCCCCCCCCCCTCCTCTAACTTTTGCTCCAATTATATGATCACTATTCATGTTGATAATGGATATATTCTATCTAGATGAAGTTTGGAAACATGTAAACGTTTGTTAACTTAAATTATCCCAAGCCATATGGTAAAAGTATATGGGTTCTGAGATGAGGTGGATGTATAGTAAATATAGGAGACAAAATCTTTAAGGGACCACTTTGCATTCACGTATAGTTCTTCTTTAGGACGAGGATACACTTTTTGTATTGAATTCATTTATTTATATATGATTCATATTTTAAGGTGCGAGGGTGGAGGATATGGGTTATAATATGCAGCTCAATGGACTAGATAACGCTAAACTCATATTTGACAATGTCAGAGTACCCAGAGAGAATCTGCTCAAAAAGTTCTCCGATGTAGATGAGGATGGTGTATTCTCTTCTCCTATAGCTGGAGGCTGCGCCAGGTAAGAGCAGATACTACTATTAACTCACGGGTCGACTGTCACCAGAAATTAGTGTTATATTATATCCCAATATGTTATATAAATATATACTTTATTATTGCCGGTCAATAAACAGTTACCGATGTTTTAATTTATTGATGATCCCTCACACTATGATATGTGCTGACACTTAATTCTCAGAGTAGTTTATTTTGAGATAGAGAGAGAGAGAGAGTCAGCGTTTCTCTGATATCCCTGTATTATTGATATATTATTGATATTATGTTATATATATTATATAATATTACATGTATTATGTATTATATTATTGATTATTGTATTATTATTGTATTATTGATATATTACACCCTCTGCTGACAGCTGAGCTAATCTGTATCTGATGACTTACTTAGTTTTCTCCCCCTTGTAGGTTCCTGACAGTAGCGGATCAGCTCTTATCAGGATGTATATGTATAGCTTCTATGTCTCAATGTGTGGCTAAGGCAGCATTAGCTATAGCTATGAGATACGCTGCTACAAGATTTACTGTTGGACCTACAGGAAAACCAGACTACTGTAAGTGTCCACATATAGGTCAAAGAAACTTGAGTTTTTTCTCGTGAGTCCTAAATTCCGATTCAACACAATATACCTAAAGCTTCTCATAAGTAAATGAACAGTAGAGCAGTCAAACACCGCTAGAGACCCTGGTTTTGCAGTACAGCTGTTATTTATTATTTAGTGAATATTAACTCTAGTTAGAAGTTGTCATCCGATATTTTCAGAGATAATATTTACCCGTGTGTTACCAATGCATGCTGACTATTCTGCTCATGTAGAATAGTAATACAGATGTTTTATTATAAGAACTCAATTCTTCTCTCAGAAAATCTTGACTGCTCACTAGCTTGAGTTTGATCTGCAAACACCTAGCAAACCCAAGATGTAAGACTTAGTAACGTATCAGGTTGCCCATTTCTATAATTATCCGCAAATATTCTGCCAATATTAATAAGTTAGTCATGAGTTGTGCACTAATCAATCATAGTGATGGTGGTAATCATTTATTAGTACCTATATTAAGACACACACAAGGTGTATTAGCACTAACCTAACCTGAGTAATCCCACCCTGCAATGCAACTTACCAAGTTCGAGTAAAAATGATCGTTCCTGGTGTTACACTGCTGTGCGGGATTCCAAATTACTTGGTCTTCAACACCTGTCTGGACTTGCAAACTACAGCAACCAACAAAAAGTGACTCCATCTTTCACTCGAGATTTCAGCGGTATGGTTGCTCAGTCTAAGAGGATGAAGTTATGAAGCCACATGAGAAGCTATCGATTGTATCGTGTTCTCTCTCACAGAAAGTAACCCCCACCCCCGTCCACCTTCCAATGAGTATGTATAGGAATCTTAGAAAAACTGGATACTCTATAGATCAGACCCAGTATTATATTTGTGTTTTTCTGGTTAATTAATTGATCAGATAGCAATTAAAGCAAGCCGCGGAAATGGGAGTAGGTTTGACACCAGCAGTATTAAGAACAGAGGTAGTCTGATCAAATGAGACTAAAAGATAAATAACTATTCTAACGGGGATTAAAGCAAAATGACTGTATGTTAGAGATTTTAAACTGCAACATAGATAACCACTCTTACAGTTTTGTTTCGCTTATTTGACAGGCTATTAAGTTCAGGCCGTTTAACTTATTACACAGCAGTCTGCAGTCAAAACTTGAACAAGGAAGTTAGTAACGAGCAGTAGAGATCTAGATAGAACTACACACAGAGTTTACAGGACACAACTGTTGAGAAACAACAGGTCAGTAGTATGCTATGCAATACCATTCATCATTTAGTACTAGATGTTAAAATTTTAAATACATGTATCCTAATGTTGATTTACACAGGTCCAGCTCACAGTGGGCTTTCTACCAATAAAATCTGGTGTTATAACAACAGTTTGCTGCAAGTGTGAATCAAAACAGTCTTCTCATTTTATTCTCTTGTTCGCTGCCCCATCCTAGATCAAGATTGATCTAGTTTGTAAGCGGTTGAGTTTTCCCCCTCTATTGGCATGACTCTGTCGCTGGCAAAGTGGACTAAACTTGATTTAGAGTCTAGACCCTTCCCTGGAAACAGTGATAAAGTTTCAACTGTAGTAAACAAAAGCCATTTCGATTCTAAGGAGGTTATGGATGGTGATGTGCGCCTCCCACGAATCTTTTACACCCTTTGGCAAGCAAATATACCTTTGGGAGGCAAGACAGGCTCGACTTGATATTTTAGTTCTAGGTATTGTTAAAGCAATATTATTATGTTGATCGTTGGCTCATGTTTTAGGGCTCCACCAGGTAGCACAACATCACGCAAGAGAAATGGCCGTCACCGTAGCAGAAGATACAAACCACCTGGTTACGTGTGGTAACTGCCTTGAAGAGGAGGGGTTTATCCACAACCCTATGTTTTACCCTGTACTCATGTCTGCTGTGAGACTTGTCTGAGGAGACAACTCAAGAAGACTGATGTAATCGAATGCAGAGTTTGTCAGTAAGTAACAGGGTCATTGAGCATCTTATGTAACAGATTCCTCCAAAGACAACAGTCCAATAACGCTCTGATTTAGATTCATTTCAACAACAACAATATTTCAGATTGTTGTCTATGTTCAAACAGATTCAGCTTAGGAAGCTTGATAATTAACCCTATGGGTCTGTAGCTAACTGTAAAACATTCTTTCACCTAGTTTCGCTCTGCCCAAGATGGTTTGCCTTGTAGTGTTTGTGGGATTAATGTTGGGATAGTTGAGGTGGGTGGTCTGGAGGGATAATGGTGGTGGATTGAGTGGCTTGATGGTCTAACTGTGATCGGTGGCAGGATTGCGTTGGGCAGATGGGAAAGAGACGGTATTTCTTATAATATCCTCAAATTGCAATTGCAGTATTAATCAACTAATCAATATGATTTATGCACAAGTTGTTATGATTTGTAGAAACAAGTTCAAAGTGGTGATAGACAATCTTCCCTCAGCATTAGAGAATGTCCCTCCAGCTACATACTGTGAGCCGTGTGAGAAAAGTGGAAAACTCAAGATGACTGCCAACACTTACTGTCTGACCTGTGAACATAAGTACTGTGCTGCTCATCAGAAGGTAAATACTAATCGAGAACCTGTGGCTGTGTGTCTGTTAGGCAATTCAGAGAACTTATCTTGTAATTTGAACGGCATTATAAGCGAGAGCTATGCTGTGTTTTTATATAATAAACAGTGTAAGTTGTATAATTCGAATCCTGTTAATGTGAAATTCCTGTTAATTCAGACACCAGAGGTTGGTCCCAGCTCAGCCAATGGTTTGTACACCCTGTTAATTCTAAGTTGTAATTGTGATTCGAAGTTGTGCTCTCTGACCAAAGTAGAAAGTAACTCCATTTTCAGAGATTCGCTTTTGCCAAATCAGACAAAGGAAGTGATCATGATTTTGGATTTAGCACTCGTTAACAAAGCTGTCGACCCTGCTTACCCAATTTAGCGGTTACTACTGTTCACTCAGTCATCAGTGTTCTATTTCTATTATAACTTGCATAGCACAACACTACAAAAAGAAATTTCTTCATGTCGAGAAGAAAGTCCGTTTTACAAATACGCAACACATTCGTTGAACATTCCCGCGAGCTGGCATTTTAGTAATTAGAACAATTCATAATTAGAAACAACTTTTCGGGTCCGCTGGAGTCTGAATGAAGTGACTTATACTGTGATAAATAAATAACTCCGGTGATAGCTAAGTGTAAAGGGAGGAAGAAACCTTCACTATATGTAATAAATATTTAAATACTTGTGTCATTACAGCTTCACGTTGAGCTAAACTAGCATCATGAGAGTTAGAATATAAAGGAGTACATGAGATCGTCCTCCACAGTAGAGCGGCAGAAGTTCTGTGAGACCCACAAAGATCAAGTTGTCTCCCTTGGCTGTTCAAAGTGCTTGAAGGTTTACTGTGTCAATGTGTGTCTTCTGTTGGCCTTTACCAAAATGGTGAGTGACAATTCAAACATGAGACCTGTGATATGTTAACCGTATCTCAAAAGAGTATTTGAGACATTGCACCCTTCTGGGTTAGTTGTCTCCTCATTGAAACTGAGGAGGTAACTCCTTGCGTATCTATCAATCGTTGTCAGGGGTGTATTTTTATTTTGCTTGATTTATTGCGAATTCATAGTGGAATGGAGTGCTTTTGCCGTAACACTACCGAAATATTATCTTCCTAACAATTTTTAAATAATGAATAGGTTAAATGAGAGGATTTTGAGCAAAGATTGGATTTTCTAAAAACAACTTAGTAAAAGACCCTAGTATTGAAACCTAGACATACATGACCTACACCTAGATCTAGAGTGTTTTATCCTCTATCACAACCACCCTTAACAGACCAAGACAAACTCTGGTTTTTACTAAAAAAGCAAATTAGAACTTCTTGACTGAAAGAAATTGTCCAAACACATTGTAGAAGCTTAGTTTGCAGCTCAGCGCTGCTCAGTAGAAGGATGGCAAGAAGGGCAGAAGTGTATAGGAACCTTGTCCTCAATTATCAAGAATTCTCCACCAATCCAGGAAACACTGTATGAGAGCAATAAATATGAGCAATCCACCATATTCATGCCTTTATCCAATTACATTTATTTCCATATCTATAACCCCTCTAGGCTCTAACCACAAGCTCATGTCTCTAAAAGAGCTCTCAGTTGAGGTGAAGAGGTTACTGGAGCCTAAGAAGAAGGAATGTGAAGAGTTGTTTGATAAATGGTCAACTGTGATGAAGGAGGCAGCGGTCACTCTGTCTAACTGGGATACAGAAACTGAGGAAGGAGTCAGACTTATTGATGACATTGAGGAGAAACAGGTTGGTGATCACTGCCATATTAACAAAATAATACAGATTATCCCTTAATTCAACATAAGAAGGTATTGCAAGAGAATACAAAATGTTATAGATGAATTGGTAAGGTAGCAAAGTTTTACCAACTAATTCAACTGAGTTACGCTTCAGGATATTTTATAGCTCAAACTTCAAAGTTGAAAAGCATCGAGGCATATAAACTGAATAGGCTTAACCATGGACTTTATCAGCTCTCAGTTCATTTGGGGCTTAAATACTCATAATCTCAGTGTTAGTGAAGTTCTGTGGTCAACAAAATAGGCTGTGAACCTCATTAGTTTGTGTTTATATTTATAGATAAAAGATATCAGAGAGAAATATGGAAAGTTGAAGGAGGAGTATATCACAAACAGAAGCAGCACTAAAGATAAGCTAACAGAATACATAGAGAAGGATGCTCGACTAAAACTCACTGAGTTTCATGAACAGATCAAGATTTTCCGGTCGGATGTATCCAGACTAAACTGTGTAAGTGATTTAAATTTTCAGGTTGCGGAACAGTCACTAATAAAGCCAAATGATGTTAGGTCATTACTTAAAGTGTCAGTCCTATTAAATGAGTGGATATATAACCCCAGTAAATCGAATATTGTGAGTTCATAGGGCAAATAAAAATCATGAAAAAATAAAAATTGTGGAAAATAGCATTTTAATGTTTTTAAATATTTTATCAAGGATCATAATAGACCATAGTGATCAGGTGGAGGCAATAAATCACTATGAACCACTATGATCCCAATTTTCAGACTTTGCAACGGTTTTACTGCAATAAGGTTCACAGGCTGTTTTATTTCATATGCCCTAATGACCTTTCAGTCTGAGATCTTTAAAACCATACCAAATATGGCCTAGTAGGACTGTCACTTTAACTTCCTAGTAAGAGACTGATTTGAATCTGTCAGTTAGCTTCTCTGACATTAGACTACGAATATTTAATTGCTAGTCTTAGAAAGGAGTATATAATTGTTTCGAATCATTGGTGACACTGCAACTGATGAGTAATGCGTCTAAGTTGTCCCCTCATTGTTATTGAGGAGGTATCTTCCATACAGTCGCACAAATTAATATACAGATCATGGTCTCTTGATTCCACCAAATGGGAAACTTGCATGTGAGTATTCAAATATCAGAGTTATTAATTGAGAAAGTAATATCTGCTATAAGCATTTATATTTCTTCCCTTTCTAATCTGACAGGTTGACTTGCTGCGAACAAAGAAGGAATTGGAAGCTAAATTTAGAAATATGACTGATGATGGATTCCATGGTCTGGTGGTAGAAAACCAACAAACGATCAAAACCATTGGTTAATAAATAATTTTATAACAGTTTACCCATCAAGTGACCTATATCGTTCATACAACGATATCACTGTGTGTTAATATACTATCCTAACAGAGAATAGGATAAATTCTGGTAAAAGGAAGGCTCATGACAAAAATATTTACTTGGATAAGTGATGATAGTCTTATATTGCTAGATTTGTTTAAACTCTCTCGGATACACACAATTGGTGAAAGATATAATATAACTTTGTTTCAGATTCTGACACCACAGAGATTAGCGCTGCTCTGGTACCAACAGACCACTTTGCGATCGGTGATGATCTCATGAGAAGTAGAAAACCTCCAACATCAATACGGCTGGTGAAGCGGCTGACATTAAATAACCGTTGTTACACATCATGTAGTTATAAAGGTGTGACTTATGTAGGTCTCCTCAGCGGCTCAATCAACAGAATAGATGGAGCTGGTAACAATACAGCAGACTTTATCAACCTACCCAAATGTACCATCACCATAAGAGCTCATCAGGATCGACTCTACATTCTCATATACGGACAGCCTTACAAGATTTATGTCTACGATTTAAATGGTCAACAGATCACATCCTGGGATCACACTGACCGCAATGGTGCCTGTTGACAGATGATTTTTTCATAAGACTGGCTACTGCCCATACAGAGCTCCACTTTCTCTGTAGTGGCTGAAAGGTGGTGTATACTCTCTAATCTAACGCTTTATGAGATGGTCTAATGCAAGGGATAAATAAAAACCTTCATAATAATATGCTTTGTGCAGTTATGAGTTGTCCTCTCATTGATAATTTTGTGACAACTCCTATACAGGAAATGTATGATCGGCCATTTTGGATAATGCAGACAACAGCCACTTGATTGCACCTCCCTAAGTAATAGTAGTAGTTTTTATTTAGCGTAGGCCTAACCAAATGATTATTGAAATAATACTATTATACTTACTCAATTACTATAGTTAGACTTCAGTGTACATGATTGCATACCCTCACTGCAGGGAACACTTGGACTTGGCTGACCCAATGAACTCCGCATAAAGCTAGCAAGGCCAGAGCTGCAGCGGTTGGTGGCAGCGTCCTCCTGTATAGAGTTATAACCATAGTGTGTTTTGTCTATGGTTATAACATACAGTAGGGTTCTTTCATCTGCATGCACCATGTTGGTGTACATACAGAAGACATCCATTATTTTAAGTCATGATCCGAAGAGACTATGTGATCAGTTGAGGTCGAAATGACTTTTGGTTCTGGATGAGATTGGAACCCACACCCGGTTGGTCAACGGGCAGACGCACTTTCCGCTGAGCCAAACTGACTGATTCTGCCTATTTTAAAACACTCCAATAATGAATGACCATAAAACACTACTTTGTAAAAATCAGTAGAATTACTCTGACTCTATACATGATCAAAAGGTGCCTCAAATCTTCATACTGATGGCGTAATGCATCCTAGGAAATATCACCTTCTAGAATGACCAGCAAGGTAGCATAAACTGAACTGGCAATTTGGCAGTGACATATTTTTCTTAACCAACAGACCGGCAAGCAATGACTCTAGTGTCTAGGTTGACAGAGGACTGAAGCTATCGAGATTAACTTCATTACAGGCCCTCGCAGTTCACCGAAAATAACCTCCATCTGAACTTTATATTTATTTATCCAGGTTTCCAAACCAGGTCCAGTGACTTAATATCAATATAGTTCATGCTTCAAATACACCCTGACTGCTAAGATGGCTCCTAACTGGAATAAAGTTGGTGATTATCTTGTCCATGGCAGAGAATTTCTTACCGACCCTATGAAGAAAAGTATATTGGAAGTTGATATCGACTTTACTCCTGGAAAGTTCACAATAATTCTATCACCTCTCTCAATGACTATTCCAGCTATATCGGTGAGAGTTTAAATATATTTTCCAAATCGATTGCACTTTGGCTTCAGTAATTACAACAAATTTGCTGCCTCGCTCATTTGATCTTTGCCAGGCTAGTTGAATACTAATGATATTGTATATCTTAATTGTAGCTAGAAGATTTGGACATAACTATTCATACAATACAGGCATTTGAGAGTGATGAACATGTTGTAATTCCACAGCAGGCTATTGGCAGCAAGTAGTTCCACATTTTACCAAGGTATGGAGATTTAACAAATTGATGCACAATGTTGATCATTTCATTGCAATCACGTACTAAGTTACCATCATTACCGGTCAAGTCCCTGAAAACAAACCATATAATCCGCATATAAATGGCGTTTGGCCGAGGAGAGGATAACTCTCGTCTGCATTTATAAGCAAATCATACAACACAACAAGGAGCTTACTCCTTGAATGAACAAAACTCAAAAAGCCTAAAACCAGTCATTTTTGTTCTGGTGCAATGTATTCATCTGTATTTGAATAACTCAATGTGAGTTCAGATATTCATTCTGATGTTATCTGTGATTAGACCTTTCTTTTAGCAATAAGAAAGGTCAGGTGTTTAGTATAAGTCATACTCTACCCACTTCTGGTGATGGCGGATTCAAATCTTACAAAGATATGAAGAGATATTGGAAGAATACATACGGATACAGATTACCTGACTCTGATGAGAACTTGCTCTACTATCAAATCAACTTCAAACTCATCGGAAGCAAGTTGTTCACGTATCCTTATGATGACCACTAATTTAACTGGAATTCACATTGACAGTGTTTTCAGCGGGTTTCAACGTGGCAAGTGGAAGCGGCTGATTTGAAAAGCTTTTGAGCAGATTTCAATATAGTTCTAGATTTTGGCTTGTTGATGTGCTTTTGTCTCCCTGGCCATCAAGTTTGATCCAGTTTGCCTGCATTCCAGTTGCTCCCCTTCCCGTGGTCACGCCAGCATGACTAGTGGGGGGGAGCAACTCCTACTGCAGGCAAATAGGCCTAAATTCGTCTACACTGGCTGATAGCAGATATACCTTTCCTTGTTTGTTGAATGTACCAAACGAATATGTTGAATGTCTGCTACGGTAGGATACTGATAGAACAGGAGTTCCTTCCTTCCAAATATGATTCAATACATTGCTATATTTTATTATATTACGTTTTTTTCCTTAGCTTTGTTGAGACAGATATCCCTCAGTTTGTGTGAGACGGTCAGGCTATATCTGTCAGATAAAGGACAGACAGGCCCTGTGTGATACCTTCATCTCTGATAAACGTACTCTGATGAAGTCTGTATGTGGTGTGAAGATATCTTTATCCCGTAATGCTCACAACGCTACTCCACAGCTAAATTTGGTGAGAAGTTGAAAATACAAAAAAAACTCCACGGTAATCTGATCTTGTGTTTTGTTATGTAAAATTGACACTGTCTTAAAAACCTTGAGATTGAAAGCACAAAATCCCAATAGAGCCCTCGTAGCAGTCACATAACTCTATCCTCTTCTGTTCTAGTTACCCAGTAGATTTAACACTGTGCCAGTTGTCTGTAAGACCAGCAGTTCATCATACGCAATAATCTAGCAGGATAAAAAATCAGCCGAGACTCACAAAGAACAGACAACTTCTACTACAAGTGACTCCCTCAATCTGACTAAAGAAACCGTTGTTACTTTACCAGATGATGAAATCAAAGGTGACTTGCTAAATTCACCATTTTTTAGAAGTGCCTTGTTTTTTCTACATGCCTGCTGCTACCTCCATTTATCTGGGAATTTATACTTGTACGGCTTTTTTACTGATACGAAGTTGATGCTGATAGGATTCTCATTGTAGTTTATGTAATTTCAAGGATCAAAATTAGGCTCTTCAGGACCAACGAAGATGAAGCCTCAGATCCCATCATTCCTGATGAAGCAGAGGTTAAAGAGTAAGACCTTCACCAATGACCTCTCTGTGACCTCTGCTGTCAGTACTGCTTCTACTAATCATCAACTAGGAGGGATAAATCTCAGATTTGCAGATAAACTCTCAACTAAGAATCCTGTCACTCCGCTGTATATGAAAAATAACAGTAAGTAGAAGTTTGGTAGTGCGTTTCCACTTAATTACACCTAAGCCTTACTGTGGAGAAACCCATTGAACCCTATTGTACATTTCTCCCTACAGTCGGTAGATCTAGGGCTACATGTTACACACTGGTTGCTGATACCGATATGATTTAGGTTTGAAACTTCTGACTCATTTCGCCGAATATTGTGTTGAGAGACAAAACGTGATTGTAGATTAAGTTTGATCCAGTTTGCCTGTTCCCACGGTTCGATAATCCGAACGCAGGTAAATTTGATCATACCTGATCTGAATGGATTGTTTCTTGAATGATATTTCAGACCGGAGTGCTCCTACTGGTATCTCGGCTGTGAATCATTGTGTTGGTATAAAGGGTACGGCAGGCTCGCTGCCTGTCAGTATACTTAAAACTCCCAAAGCTGTCGGTGTCAAAAGAGATATTTCCTGTATCCAAATACCAACACAGGTTAGTCAGATGCCTACGTACATGTCCAATATTTATCTGGCCTATAGTTGTATTATAGACAATGGAAATAATGTTCCCAGGAGAGCTTTCTCAGAAGGAGAAATAAAAAGATCTCAGAAGGTCAAAATACTCTATTTGAACAGATTCGAGGTGTAATAAAACAATGTTAATGTTCTATTATTGTAATGCCATATTATGTTAACCCAAAGCATAAATATGCCGCTGAAGAAAATGGAGGAATGTAGGTCAAGCGTTGCCCCCGCTCGAGTCTCCCATTTGATGGCAGCTCACCAGTAACATGGAAACAATTGTAATGCGGAAAAAATGGATCAAACTTCAAATAGGAGGATTGTATGATGTAACTGTAACTTAATATTTGATTGGATTTCAGGGCAGTAAAAAGATGAAAACCACAGAAGACAGCTCTGGGGATTCACACGCAGTCATCATCTCTCTGATAAATACAGAAACTGTAAGTGTTCTTTGGAGAGCTTTAGCAACTAAGAATCTGTTCACATGAAGTTTCAACTTGAAAATTAGAACACTTTCATCTCGATGACTTTGAACAATTTGACCACCGCATACCAATTATGAATATTGAACCTGTGAGTACAATAAATGACAAAATCATTAGAGATTTATATTATCAGAATCCTACTAAGACCATAATGGCAGTATGCATGATAGTTTCCTCTCTGATAATTCAAGTTCAGCAACACATTCTCAGGAGTATATCATTTCTCTTTCAGATATCCAAGGGTAGTAATGCCTGCCTGACTTCATGGCTCAAACAGCGAGGTGTGACGGTCAGAGCTAAAGATAAGAAACAAGATCTGATAAGTAAAGTCATGACAGCGATTAATATAGAACAGTAGTACGATATTACACTTACCACTCTGTAAGTATGTATCTCCATGAATGGGCCGCTATAGTTGTAAGTAGCAAGGTGCGATATGGTAATGTACTCACATACTTAGTGTAAGTTCACATGTCTGACAAAATGATGTACTTACATAGTGTGAGTTAAGCTCGTTTATCAAGTTTCAATTTATTATTATCTGCAAACAGACCGGCTGTACACAGGCTTAGACATTTATTGTCTTATCAGATGACTGTTACATACCAAGACAAGGCAATCAGAGATCCTCTGTGCAATTCATTCAATGATTTTTCTACCTTCATACTGTAACTACGTCATACTATATTCTATCTCATTCTTGAATTTGGTTTGTGGCTGTTGTTTTTTACCTCACATCCCACTTTTAAACCGTAGATCCCTTTTTGTTGTCATTATCTCTTTCTTACGAATAGATGTCTCAAGATTATGTTGTGTTTTGTTAATATTAAACAGTAAAGTTAATTTATTATTATTAAACACAATTTGAGTAAATTTTGCGGAGAAGGTTAAAAACGGTTTGAATGGTCAGATTGCGGTGATTAATCTTCTCACCTAATGATTGTTAGCCACCTGTGGTAAACGTAGTGGAGGTGTAGGTGGTAAACTTAGTGGAGGTGTTAGTAATCTTGTCTTTATCAATCCAAGTTTGATCACGGAGCTGGGAGAGATATTCCATCTCTGGTTTTATTCAATGCCAATACTTGTATATAATTAAGCTGCAGCAACTGAGCATTATAAGCGAGAGCTATGCTGTGTTTTTATATAATATACAGTGTAAGCTGTATAATTCGAATCCTGTTGACATGAAATTCCTGTTAATTCAAACACCTGAGGTTGGTCCCAGCTCAGCCAATGGTTTGTACACCCTGTTAATTCTAAGTTGTAATTGTGATTCGAAGTTGTGCTCTCTGACCAAAGTAGAAAGTAACTCGATTTTCAGAGATTCGCTTTTGCCAAATCAGACAAAGGAAGTGATCATGATTTTGGATTTAGCACTCGTTAACAAAGCAGTCGACCCTGCTTACCCAATTCAGCGGTTACTACTGTTCACTCAGTCATCAGTGTTCTATTTCTATTATAACTTGCATAGCACAACACTACAAAAAAAATTTCTTCATGTCGAGAAGAAAGTCTGTTTTACAAATACGCAACACATTCGTTGAACATTCCCGCGAGCTGGCATTTTAGTAATTAGAACAATTCATAATTAGAAACAATTTTTCGGGTCCGCTGGAGTCTGAATGAAGTGACTTATACTGTGATAAACAAATAACTCCGGTGATAGCTAAGTGTAAAGGGAGGAAGAAACCTTCACTATATGTAATAAATATTTGAATACTTGTGTCATTACAGCTTCACGTTGAGCTAAACTAGCATCATGAGACTTAGAATATAAAGGAGTACAAGAGATCGTCCTCCACAGTAGAGCGGCAGAAGTTCTGTGAGACCCACAAAGATCAAGTTATCTCCCTTGGCTGTTCAAAATGCTTGAAGGTTTACTGTGTCCAATGTGTGTCTTCTGTTGGCCTTTGCCAGAATGGTGAGTGACAATTCAAACATGAGACCTGTAATATGTTAACCGTATCTCAAAAGAGTATTTGAGACATTGCACCCTTCTGGGTTAGTTGGCTCCTCATTGAAACTGAGGAGGTAACTCCTTGCACACTTATCAATCTTTGTCAGGGGTGTATTTTTATTTTGTTTGGTTTATTGCGAATTCATGGTGGAATGGACTGCTTTTGCTGTAACACTACCGAAAATTTTTTAAATAATGAATAGGTTAAATGAGAGGATTTTGAGCGAAGATTGAATTATGCTAAAAACACCTATTAAAAGACCCTAACATCGAAACTTAGACAAACATGACTGTGACCTAGACCTAGAGTGTTTTATCCTCTATCACAACCATTCTTTACAGACCAAGGCGAAGTCTGGTTCTTACTAAAAAAGCAAATTGGAACTTTTTTACTGAAAGAAATTGTCCAAACCCACTGTAGAAATCCAGTTTGTAGCTCAGCACTGAACAGTAGAAGGATGACAAGACAGACAGAAGTGTTTAAGTACTCTTGACCTTAATTTCCCAGAATTCTTCCCCAATCACCAAAACACTGTATAAGAGTGAGCAATCCACCACATTATTGCTTTTCGAGCAAATACATTTTGTTTCTATACTTCCTCTAGGCTCTAACCACAAGCTCTTGTCTCCAAAAGAGCTCTCAGCTGAGGTGAAGAGATTACTGGAGCCTAAGAAGAAGGAATGTGAGGAGTTGTTTGATAAATGGTCAGCTGTGATGAAGGAGGCAGCGATCACTCTGTCTAACTGGGATACAGAAACTGAGGAAGGATCGAGTCAAAATTATTGATGACACTGAGGAGAAACAGGTTGGGTGACCACTGCCATATTAAGAAAATAATACAGACTGATTATCTCTTGATTCAACATAAGTAGGTATTGCAAGAGAATACAAAATGTTATAGATGAATTGGTGAGGTAGCAAAGTTTTACCAACTAATTCAACTGAGTTACGCTTCAGGTTATTTTATAGCTCAAACTTCAAAGTTGAAAAGCATCGAGGCATATAAACTGAATTGGCTTGACCATGGACTTTATCAGCTCTCAGTTCCTTTGGGGCTTAAATACACATAATCTCAGTTTTAGTGAAGTTCTGTGGTCAACAAAATAGGCTGTGAACCTCATTAGTTTGTGTTTATATTTATAGATAAAAGATATCAGAGAGAAATATGGAAAGTTGAAGGAGGAGTATATCACAAACAGAAGCAGCACAAAAGATAAGCTGACAGAATACATAGAGAAGGATGCTGGACTGAAACTCACTGAGTTTCATGAACAGATCAAAATTTTCCAGTCGGATGTATCCAGACTACACTGTGTAAGTGATTTAAATTTTCAGGTTGCGGAACAATCACTAATAAAGCCAAATGACGTTAGGTCATTACTTAAAGTGTCAGTCCGTTTAAATTAGTGGATATATAACCCCAGTAAATCGAATATTGTGAGTTCATAGGGCAAATAAAAATCATGAAAAAATAAAAATTGTGGAAAATAGCATTTTAGTGTTTTTAAATATTTTATCAAGGATCATAATAGACCATAGTGATCAGGTGGAGGCAATAAATCACTATGAACCACTATGATCCCAATTTTCAGACTTTGCAACGGTTTTACTGCAATAAGGTTCACAGGCTGTTTTATTTCATATGCCCTAATGACCTTTCAGCCTGAGATCTTTAAAACCATACCAAATAGGGCCTAGTAGGACTGTCACTTTAACTTCCTAGTAAAAGACTGATTTGAATCTGTCAGTTAGCTTCTCTGACATTAGACTACGAATATTTAATTGCTAGTCTTAGAAAGGTGTATATAATTGTTTCGAATCATTGGTGACACTGCAACTGATAAGTAATGCTTCTAAGTTGTCCCCTCATTGTTATTGAGGAGGAGGATCTTCCATACAGTCGCACAAATTAATGTACAGATCATGGTCTCTTGATTCCACCAAATGGGAAACTTGCATATGAGTATTCAAATATCAGAGTTATTAATTGAGAAAGTAATATCTGCTATAAGCATATTTATATTTCTCCCCTTTCTAATCTGACAGGTTGACTTGCTGCGAACAAAGAAGGAATTGGAAGCTAAATTTAGAAATATGGCTGATGATGGATTTCATGGTCTGGTGGTAGAAAACCAACAAACGATCAAAACCGTTGGTAAATAAATAATTTTATTACAGTTTACCCATCAAGTGACCTATATCGTTCATACAACGATATCACTGTGTGTTAATATACTATCCTAACAGAGAATAGGATAAATTCTGGTAAAAGGAAGGCTCATGACAAAAATATTTACTTGGATAAGTGATGATAGTTTCATATTGCTAGATTTGTTTAAACTCTCTCGGATACACACAATTGGTGAAAGATATAATATAACTTTGTTTCAGGTTCTGACACCACAGAGATTAGCGCTGCTCTGGTACCAACAGACCACTTTGTGATCGGTGATGATCTCATGAGAAGTGGAAAACCTCCAACATCAATACGGCTGGTGAAGCGGTTGACATTAAATAACCGTTGTTACACATCATGTAGTTATAAAGGTGTGACTTATGTAAGTCTCCACAGCGGCTCAATCAACAGAATAGATGAAGCTGGTAACAAGACAGCAGACTTTCTCAAACTTCCACACACATCATCACCATAAGAGCTCTTCAGGATCGGCTCTACATTCTTATGTACGGACATCCTTACAAGATCTTTGTCCTCGATTTAGATGGTCAACAGATCACATCCTGGGATCACACTGACCGCAGTGTTTGCTGCCACGGCAACATACTTTGTATTGTAAGAAACCAGATACTTGTTGCTGACGCCACCAATAAGAGAAGCAGTGTTTACGACCGCAGTGGAGGAGTGGTGAGGCAGATTTCATGTCCTAAGATCCCGCCCGACACCTTCATATCCATGTGTTCAGCAGGAGAAGACTCTGTCATCAACAGCACAATGTCACCTGCTCAGGTCTTCAAGTACAACATGAGCACAGATACTGTACTCTGGACTACAAGCCTCACAGCAGGACCATTCTCTGTAGCCAGCAATAATGATGTAGTACTCCTCAGTGGAGATGAATTCACTTGCCGCAAGAGAGGTGTATGGATAGAAGTTCTAAATACAGCGACTGGTAAGAACTTTACTCATTAAATTATATTATATACATGTAAGTCTTCCATATAACAAATAGAGTACTACAAAGTCCTGGTTAATTTAGTTACGGATTAGGGGATCAGTATTTCATCGAGGCAACCAAACCACCAGTTAAATGTACGAATTTTGTTACCTTGTTCTGTGCGGTCTAATGTATGCGTATACTTTCTTATCCTCTATTGCAGATTTCAGGTGAACACATAACATAATTTAACGATCAAGGAGTACAGACTCAAGTGCTTGATTTATGGACAGAGAATAACAGACTGCTGGTGCCCAGTTGTCATCAGAGCTCTGTGCTGTGTTATGAACTTTTCTATGATTAATGTTTAGCTTTTAGTAACTTTATATAGGCGGCGAACTTATATATAAACTATGATTCACCCAAAACTGTTGCCCACTTGATGATGACATTTCCAATAGACAAAATTTAGTTTTGGATATTTTGAGGTCATCGTTATCACCATAAAGCTCACCACCATCAAGGCCGATAAACGTTAGACTTTATAGAGTTCGACAAACAACAACAAACTGTTGGCAGTTGATTGCATTGTTTACAAAAGTGTTACGCTAACATTTCCCGCCTAGTTATTACATTCCATTTACAGTAATTTCCAAAGCTTTTCGGCTGAAATTTGTTTCAAAAGATTTCTGTATTTACGCCTCTAATCAACAAGACCCAAATACTGACCTTAGCGGTTTGTCTCAGCAGGGAGAGGGGAATTCAATTTTTACTGGACTGAGCCCCTATTGATAGCTTCTAACCCATTTAATTTCCACCATAAGTAAGCTGTTTACTCTATGATTTATTTCCATTTCACACAAAAAATACAGATTTAAACTTATTTAATTTCAACTGCATAAGCAAGTATTTCCGGCGCCACAGTACTGTCCACCGAAGTCCACATGTTCTGATAGGATGGTACTGCAATTTTAATTAGCAGTAGGCAAAAGACTGAGATACATCGAAGTCATCAAGCCATTTTGAATCCAGCTTGAATATACATGTTAAGGCTTTCCGGCGAGTCAACCTAAACGCAAGCGCTACAGTCAGGATGGAGCACATCATTACAGTTAAAATAAGCAGTACTGTATTTTTAGTAAAACACGCATTATAATAACAACATGGCAACTTTGGGAACAGGACATTTTCCTGAGCACCATGCTGATAGATACAATAAAATATTCTATGCATTGATGCCTGAACGGTGTCGACAAGAAAGGCAGTGGTTTGAAGACAGATTGACCAGCTTCCTTACTATTGTTTTTTCCAAAATGGACAAATCTATGTATACAACCTTTGCTCTATACTGTAAGTATCAATTGGATGGCTGATGATTCTGATATTTCCGATGTACAACATGTTAATACAATAAATATGTGAGATCATGGATAAACTCGCTCCGCAGACAGTTTCAATGCTACAAACAGGGTTAATAACTCATGCTCAGGATCCTTAGTGGCATGAGCTAGTTTTAGATTATGAAGTGCATGATGTGAATGCTGATGTCAGCATTGTAAGTATAGCAAGACCCGCAGGCAGCGAGAATTGTTGAGAGACATCAGACAATAGATTTTGACCGTATTCATTGCAAATATGAATATGTGTCTGGTAAAAAGACCCTTACACACAACTACTACCCCTCTGGTTCAAGCTGGGCTTTGTACATATTTGGGATTGTTCCTTTGGTTGCATTTTGTTCTCGACGGAAAACTATTGTAGTAAATTTGTGACGCCCATATCAGTAGATCATGTTGCCATGCTTTGTCATCAGATACATCATTCTTAGTCTGAGCTTAGAATCAGTGTTGACCTCTTCTTGAAGTATCTTCATCGGAAGGACTATTCTGTGGTTTTTCTCCTTTGATGCGATGCCAGTAGGCCTAACCCCGAGCCGGCGTCAGTGATATTAGCGCTTTGTGGTGGCTGATACGTAAACCTGATCGATCTGTGTTGGATCTTCTCAGGTGACCCAACATCTATGTTGAAGGTTGAGTCAATCGTTGGCCAGTCACAAAACTCCACTGAGAGGTGGTTCTGACTAAAACATCTACTGTCCGCCCAGACGGTCTCTGGAAAGCGATTGATAAAAAACTTTCACTGGTAATATTTGGTTGTTGAGCAATTGAGAGTTGTCTCCTCATTGATTATTTTGAGACAACTCTAAACAGGAAATGAATGATCGGCCATTTTGGAACTTATGCAGACAACATGCCATATGATTCCATCTGCCTAAGCTGCTTTCCTTTAGAATTGTTAAATTCTTGAAACTAATGTCTGTATGTATTAATTAATAAGTGAGAACATTAAAACATCTGCAACCAATTAACTAACATTCATTGCTGAAGCTTCTGGTACTGAACTCTACTTGGGTCTTGGAGAGTGATGTTTGTCCACAGGTCTACTCCAAAACCTGGGATTTTAGCAATGTTTGAGTTTTTGTTGTTTTGTTCTACAAAACAAAAACAAAATCTCAAGGGGGCAGTCAAACATTGCCAAAATCCCAGGTTTTGGAGTAGACCTGTGGCTGGGGGTGATTCATAGATATGATAGGACAGGTAGGTATCTGGAGTAACAAGCATGTTTACATTGCAAAAACATGTAAGTAATGCTTCCCAGCGGGCACATTGTATGCGGCAACATGTTTCCAATGTCGCAATTGGATTGTTTCTCTGTTGCATGGTACACGTTTAACATTCAATATCTTTTAGAGGCATAAACGGTGCATACAAAGCAACACAGTTTTTTTCAATATGGTAACTGCGCAATAATTACAGCTACTTTACTAGAGAGTAATTTGCAATAATACTGGCATCATATGGGATAAAATGCTTTGCAATTTGTTTGCTAACACACTGTGTGGCTCCAAATTGTGTGCAATTCTATTTTGCACTGTTTTATTCCATTTTCTTAAAATCAAATCTAGTCTCTAAACTGCATGGGAATCAAAGGCCCCCTGCAGTGAAAGAATGAGGGAAAGAATGGAAGGCAGACAGATGAAAATAGCATACCTGCACTTTACCTATATGTATCTCCTTATAAACAGTCATCTGAAGTCTTTACCATTGAAAATGTGTGAAAACCACTGATACTTGATACAATGACCAATTTCGCTAGGTCATCAGGATGTCACAGAGTCAGCACAGTCTCTTCATCGGTAAAGTCCGCTTTTTCCCATTCACGAGCATCACTGGTGTACCAATAATTTAAAATTTTCGTTTACGACTTTATCACCAAATGATGCATAATAAAGCCACACCTACATTTTCCCTGAGCCAATCATTCAGATCAATTTTGTAAACAAAGTTGTGTGGAAGAGCCAATGGTTGGCTCAGGGAAAATGTAGGTGTGGCTTTTATTATGCATCATTTGGTGATAAAATGAAATTTTTGAATTATTGGTACACCAGTGACGCTCGTGAATGGGAAAAAGCTTACTTTACCGATGAAGAGGCTGTGCTGACTCTGTGCTGACTGAATACTTTTCATCTTGGCCAAACTAGTAAGTTAGTATGGTTCTCACATATTTTGTGTAGAATATTTCTATAACTGCTGTTTTATTGTATTAAGGAGAATTGTATTAGAGAATTAAAATGCAACCATGAATTTTTAATATGTAGACCTTCTTTCACTCTTTTCATCCCCTCTTTCATTCTGGGCTGCAGCTTCGCTGCAGAACATCTGTGATGGGAATGATGCGTTTATGACTGCGTATAGAGGCATAAATGGTGCATACAAACCAACACAGTGTTTTCCAATATGGAAACTGCACAGTAACTACAGCTACTTTGCTAGAATTCTATTTTGCACTGTTTTATTCTATTTTCTTGAAATCAAATCTAGTCTCTAAACTGTATGGGAATGATGCGTTTATGACTGCGCAGCTATTGAATTTGTATACATTACTTGTATTTATCTCCCCTGTTAAGCTGCTAACGTTTGGTAAGCCCTTATGACAACCCAACTGTGCAAAATAGTTATTTATATAAACCATTATTCAATAACTTTGAAACATTAATACATGTCAGTATTTTAAAATAGGTTAATATACAGCCAGGGTTTTAATTACCTGCATTAAGCACCACTTACCCAGCCGGCACAACTGCATCTAAACTATGTTAGAAATATGTATACCTTAGAGACTGAACTACGTCTGCCTGATGTGGCAATCGCTTCTCGGCCTATTGGCTAAGATCAAAGTGTCACTGCCAATGGCTGATTAGTGCCAGTTCAGTTTTGGCAGCTCGCTGCACACCCACGATTAGGAGGTCCACCATGGCCTCACCTCTAGAATGCATTCGAGGAAGTATCACATTTTCAGTATGAGGATTTAGGGCACCTTGAGTCCCTTTCTAGGGGCAGCCCAATCTTCTGTTTCTTCGCAAACAGCAATATGTGGCAATCTATCACGCTATTATATGTTGGAATGGTGCATTTTAGTAGATATTGTTACGATATATAAACTGCCTCTGCTACACATCTAACTAGAGGCTTGTATATATAGTAACCATGCGTTTACTTGACAGCAAAACTATACACAATATTTTATACCTCATTACGTATCTTAGTTTAGTTATGATTCATTAGATTTAATATCAATTAACATAGAGGGGTGCGATTTAGTCATTGTGATTCAGTCCACAGTGGATGTTGAGTAGTAGGGGCCCATTAGACCATCGGACTTCCACTAGTGTAAGGGAAGTCATTGAGTCATACACAGTGTGCCTCGTGAAACTTCTGTCAAATACAATCTGGTTCAACTTTATTCGCAAAGAACATGGTAGGCCTAAAAAATAAACTAAATGTTGTGAGTGGTTAGTGTTCTGTAAAAAAATTCTATAAACTGTGATCCATTTAACGATTATCTTGCTTCTCTTGGCCTCACTCATTATGATCATTAGACATAGACTAGAGGGTACATGTATATGTGGTACAAGTGGTCTTTCTGATAGGAGGAATGATGGTGATGTTTTAAGAGATGTTTCCCCTAGTTTGTCCATCATTCAAAAACTCCACTTCAAGAGTAAGTGGCTGGGAAAATTTTTGTTTGTCAAAAGTTGGTGTGACTAGCTGAAGAAGGACTGGAAATAATTGGAAGACAAAAATTATATATGTTAACCATTTGCAATGATAGCGCATCTAATTCACTGTGGTGTGTGTTCACTGAAGAGCACATTTGTCCTTACAGTTGATAAACCCAACTCATCATTGTGTCCTATTGTACATTCATCCCTATAGTCGGAAGATCTAGGGCTAAATGATGCATGCTGATCGCAGACACCGATATGATTGAGGTTGAACATCTTTTTCATATTTCGCATAATATTGTGTTGACAATGTTGAGAGACCACACTTGATTGTAGATCTAGGTTGATCTGATTTGCCTGCATTTAAGTTATTCCCCTTCGGCTGGTGAGTAGGCTGTGGCTTGATAATCCAAATGCAGGTAAATTGGATCATATTTTATCTAAATGGACTGTTTTCCAAATGATATTCCAGGTCAGTAAGCTCCTATTGGTATCTAGGCTGGAAATCATTGTGTTGGTGGGGTGACGGCTCCTGAATATCAGTCTGAAGTAATGGCTACCGTAGGACTTCTGCCTGTAAGTATAATACTTAGAACTCCCGAAGCTTCCAGAGATAACCCTAAATTAATAAACACCCGAAATAATGGAGATTAAATACTGTTTTTTGCCATTCTCAATCCTGCTTGCCACTTATGAGGTTCCCAAAATCCCTAATTTTATCTGTTCTAGGTACTATTTTAAGCCTGAATTACCCGAAAAACATAGCTTTTTTACAAACTCAGGGGAGTCAACTGACCAGAAAACTATTTGATTATGCAATCGGTTCGCGAAGAGATTCCTTGTTGCCAAATAACAAGCTTTTGAGATGGTGTATGCTTGTCATATCATAGATATTGTCCATCTTCATAATGCAATGATTTGTGCAATGTGAAATGGGCTAGGGGATTTATATAGCTTTATCCATGACACTCTATTTTTCAGAAATCCAGAAGCTAAAGGATATCTGATATTGTGTGCAAGGCCTCCGTCTGACTTGTAGAGATTTAAAAAAACAGAAGCCTAGATTACGAGATTCATCATGACAACTTAACTCAAAATTATAAGGACGATCAGGGTAAAAGAAAGGTGTTTCGGCTCGTTGCAGAATCATTTCTCATCTCGGATTATACGACAGCTCCAGTATGGATTATTCATCAAGATACTACAGTTATACTGCTGACTATCGGAGTATATGAATATCAGATGTACTTAGTACATGATAAATTATGAACTCTATATGACTCATGGATTATGTGGCTGCTCCTAGATGGATAATTCTTCAAGACATTTCAGCTGTATCGGAATAACAAGAGATGTCAATCCACTCAGACCTCTATGTCAGTACACCCATACAGCTTTGGTAAATTTCGGCTTGGACCCCTTACACTTTCAATCCAAGATAGCTTATTTGGCTTTCCATAATTTTTTGTACTGAACAGTAAAACACATGCAAGAAAATTACAAATAAAAAAATGCAATTAACAGGGGACGCATCTCACCAATAATGCATTGAAATATTGGAATCAAAATTGTAATCAACACAGCCATGAAGATACGTATAATGGAAAGACGCATTGAATATTTGATAAGAAAACTACAGAAAAACTGGACCATGAACATAAAATAGCCTGTGAGCCAGTATGAGTGTAAACATAAATATATATATAGGGAGACACTATGAGATAATCCTGCATATAGTGTTTCTCACAAAGCTCTTGACAACCTTAAAACATTTGGTAGCTCTTGTCTTTATACCATGCTGAGCTCTGCGCGTAGCCGATATCTTGGTAGTAGACTGAGACCGTTTCTCACAGACTCGTAATTTATCACTAGAAGTATCACACAGAATTTGAGAGCTTTCCTGCTGCACACATGTAGCTGGCTCAGGTTTTATTTCCTCATCAGTTTCGCAAATCGTTTCTCCTGATTCTGAAATAAGGTTAAAGTTTGCCCTCCATCACTGCTATAGTATGTTTGTTTATCGATTTCACTACCTCTTGTTCAAAGATTGACAGACCCAATGTAGTGGTCATTGTTGAGTTCATGATTAAAGCTTGGCAAAAGGACACATATTTTCGTTATCTTTCTTCCATGTGACAGAAATTACCAGTTCTAATTAAATGTGTAAAAGTTTCTCACTCACCCTGAGGAACTGTAAGGGTATCATTCTGTTGCTCCTGTATTTTACTCTCCAACCCATCTTCAGAATATACGATTTCAGCTCTGTAAAATAGAAGTTCACTAGTTAAAAATCACTGTTTTCATTTGTTGTGGGGGGACAGCTCATAATACTGATGTTTCCCCCTTTTCAGATTTTCAACGTATATATTGTTCATTGGCATTAGTAATTGGCTGGTTGCTTCATAGTCATTATGATGAAAATGAGGATAAATGGTATCACTGTTTACTACATATCATTTTGTTTGGTCAGCTCGGAAGTAAATATCAAATAGGGGAACAAAATGTATCATAGCCTGGATTCTCTCATGAGATAAGGCAACCGTAACATTATCATGAGTGTTTTCCATTAAACTGCATTGATGCCTTTTATTATCTCGCGGTTTAATTGAAAGTGTGATTGGCACATTGACAATGTGCGGAATGTTTTGCAAAATACTCATTGAAACTTACACGAAATGGTCCTTTGAGATGGTCTGGTAGAATAGTGTCGAGAGTGACATATCTTGATTTTCTAGCTGCGTCAGTTCATTGGTGAACTCAAGGAGGCTTAGATTCAATGGCGTTTCCAATTCATTGTCGGGATAATCAAAGCCTTCATCGTGCAGAGATGACCTGTTCATCAAATCATTCTCCACGCTTTGCCAGATGGATGTATCAAATACTCCAGGTCTAGAAAATAGCACAGAAATAACCAAATTATATATAGTGATCAAGAGCAGACAAGTCAGTTGTCTATTTGTTATCAGTTCCCAATTTGGGACATAATTCCATCGTGTCTTTTTGATTTTTGGATAGAGTTGATTTGGGTGCATGTTAGGAGAGGTATGCCTATAAGAGACAGCCAAATCACATCACTGATTGGACGCTGATTCATCTCTAGTCTAAGTGCTCAGACTCCAAGGCGCAGGGAGTTACTTGCGCACGCTATCAAATTAGAGGGAGAGGAGTTTGATAGCATGCGCAAGTAACTCCCTGCGCCTTGGAGTCTGAGCACTTAGACTAATTCAGCTCACATCATACTATGTTCAATATTAGTATGATATAAAGATAAAAATGCAAGCTTTTGCCCGAAAAAGCGATTTTTTAGGGGTATAACTATAAGTTGTCTTCTTATTGTGAAAGTAAAGACATTCCTTAAACTTTTTATATCATATTATTTATTGACAACTGTCACATTCCTATTGGCTGGGGATGAAAGCTTTCACAGTTCTAGTCAGTTGCATGCAGCTTGCTAGTGCACTGATCTATCTGAATTTGGGTCTCAGCTGTAGTATGATATAAAGAAATAATAAAATAAATACAAGTGACTAGTAGAACATCATTAAATACTCACCTTACATCATGTACCATATTTCGATCAGTCAGGATCTTCAATGACGAGACTTGATCATTAATTTTAAGAGAATCTTCTACTAAGTGATTGAGGCTGTCGATGAGCCGTGTAGTAAATAGTGTGTCTGTAGTGGTCTCTTCATCACATGAGAAAAGAAACTCAGTGTCCAAGATGTCTGTAAATCAGAGAATGTAAGAACTAATATGTTATATGTTATAAATCACTATCGATGCCCCATTTCAAGTAGATGTATCTCAATGAAAATGAACGAGACAAAAAAATCTGAACTCTTGTTCTGCCATATTGTACCTGATATTTCTATCAGGCTGGGATCCCTCTGCAATCACTCTATGAGGAGCTACACATCTATGTCAGTGCTGTCTTGCAATGAGTGCATGCTTCATTTGCTTCAATCAAATTTTGCAATTATAATCATAAAAATAATGCTTCAGAGTTGAAAATTAGCAAGAAGCAAAAAATGGCATAGTAGTAGATAGATAACTTCCAAATAACAATTATGTCCTTTAGATTAGGGTATTTACCATCAGAGAATTCACACATCTGATCTTCATCCCAGAAACTTCCCTCCTCAGACCTGTATCCAGCATCTGATTCTGAAATCAAATATGTTTTGATATGTTTCTAACATGAATTTGTTATCATATATGTTTGAACTTTTGAATTGAGTGCGATCTAAACCATGTCTGTTCTTCTATAGCTGACTACTGGCCAGTTCTTTTGCGCTGAGTTTGCTTCCAAGTTGGGAACATTATGTTTTAATTCTTTTCAATGACAAAATCAGCAGCTTCAAAGCTTCTTATAAACAACATAATGACTGTTATTCAAGATCAACAAATTTCAGGTTCCCCTAATTGAGACTCACCTTTCTGACTTTTGCATGAGAATGCATCCTCATGATCACTCACATCCGGCTGCTGTCCCTTGTGATCATCATCGATATCACTCCACAACCTGAACCTCAGGCTAACTACCTCACAACTACTACAATGATTGAAATGTATAATATGTGATTCAACTCTCACTCATAGAGCCACCTAGTAGTATCACTACTACTTGTACTACTTAATCATTGTGCCGTTGCGCTCTCAGAAGGCAGCGATTGAATCATCTTTGATGGCGTAACGCTGCTGATGACACATCATCTTTGGTAAAAATCTGATGGACCCTTTTTAGCATTTTACAATCATGGCATTATCGTTTTTAAATAAGTGCAGTCATGAATGAAATCTGAATATTTTAAGCTTTTCCCCTAGCTCTAACAAATTGCAAAACCATTGCAAAAGTAATTAAAACTTTCCTACTATCAGTTTAATAACAGCAGTTACGAGAATAACGAGTACACTTACATGGCAGTTCTGTACATTTCTTTTTGTTGATATTATTTGTTATATGAACAGAAGTTCTCGTAGATATCACTTAGATTTATTTATAGCTTTTGACAGAGAATAACAGAAACACAGCTTGTTCAATCGGTTGCTATTTTGTTTCTGATTGTTGCGCTCAACCTTCAGTCATGATTGTGCTAAAAGTTGTGTCATGGCGCATCTCCTTCAATTGTTGGCCATTTCAAATGGAAATCATTATTGTTCATTATTATATAAGTTATCCTCTCGTTATGATTTTGATAGTAATAATAACTAGATATATGACACCATACAACTGCAGCAAGGAGTTATATAAATAAACCATACTTTTTGATGCTAAAATTTTGACTTATATGCAGTGAACAGTGATCACACAAAAATGTGTGTAAAATGTAGGTGATCGGTAGGGTAAGCTTGGCCAGCGATTTTAAGGGTTAAGGCGTAAGGCTTTTTATTTTATGTTGGTAACGTTTGATAGAGGATTTGAAAGAACGATGACTCAAATTGTATGAACACACACGGATTTGGCTCTTCGGTAAGCAGCTTGAATATATAATCCTAATCAATGAATTTTCATTTTTTTTACACTTACTAGCACTAGAAAATCTCAATTTCTCAGTCTGTTGTAGAGAAGTTTCACCATTGTGAATTACAAATCAAAACTCCAACCAAAAATTACAAATAATTAAAGAGATCTGGTGTAAGTTTTTCTCGGGTACGATGATACAGAATACAGTAAGAAAATCCAACTTTCCTTCTCAGGACATTCGTCCAATATATCATTTCCTCACAAAACACCATCATCACAGACTCTTTGTTATCTTGTGCTAAACAAGTTCAGAACTCTAGTAGGGAATTCTAAAAAACAAGTGATCAACTATTACTGTGATTGCTGCTTGACTCAGTCGGATATGCATATACATCACAGCTGTGTATGCATATACTCGGATATGTATATACATATACATATACACATACGTATGTACATATATATATATACTTAGCTCGGATATGCATATACAGCACAGCTGCTGTGCTCAAAAGCACAAACCTGCATGCAATATATGCTGGTCGGTGTGAGATAAAATGAGGCTAGTAGTATGAATAACGGCCATTTGTATAGAACCCAGTCTGAGCCACAAATCAACATGTCTGGTCAGCCAGAGAAGACTTTTGAATTAATGAGCAGCAACAACCCCTTCGACAACGGTCAATTTGAAACGGTCGATTAAATGGAGTAACACTTACAGGTGCGCTGCAGAATCTTGAGAATCTTGAGCTGTCTGGGGGGACCCGGATAGGTCAAAGCTGATTATCTCATGAATAGAGGTTACGATAATTATCTCTACAGAAAAGAATAATGTGTAAACATAATAAAAATAAGAGTAAATATAACTAATATTGATATGCAATGTGGACGTCAGTTATTGCATTTATCATCTCTAAGAGGCCAGAATCGGCAGAAATAGTTTGGGCATAGAAAAGGCTGTAAGATTTGCATAACATTAATCTATGTGTCACAAAACCTAGCTTCATCATTACATATTATAGTTTGCATGTTCAACTTACAGCGCAGCCGCAGATCTATTCTACCTAATGTAATGACAAAACATTTTGCAGTAAACACTGACAACTAGCAAACCAAGCTGAGCCCACTAGTTGTGTTCTGACACACCTAGGGATCACTTTGCAGAACTCAATGAAGATGGTGGTGTTTAGATCCGGCTTACCTAAAAAATAAAAGTTATTACTTGCAGTAAGTGTTTTTCGCATTGCATAGTAGTGCTGACCGCTGAGGGTAAATGACTGTACTGTATTTGTTTTCATTATTATAAGCTTATGATCCTAAATTATCTTAAAAGTTCTCGATCTAGGTTTTGCCTAAGGAGACAAATTATTTATAGAATCTTGTGTGGAAAGGTCTTTTACATACATTCACCGATTTTTCTTGCGCTTAAGCAATAAGGAGCTGATATAACTCTAGACGTCCCTTGATTATATACATTATTTCATTGACAGAGATACAGTAAACTATTTTGCCCTGCACAAAATAATCATGTCATATCTTGCATTTAAGTGTGACAGTATTTAATGCTATTAGCTTGTCTAAGAAGTATATTGAGTCCATGATCTGAACACCCTAACCTCGTCCTCATGACATGCGGCTTGCGCCCTCCCTGCTTGCATAATATTATAATAGTTGTTAATCAACTATTACTGTATTATCCCCACCTGGATCATAAGAGGACAACTCTGAAATTAGTGATTTTTCCTGTGATCATAAGGTCAATGATACTTGAATAGACATATGTTTTTGACATCAATGATTGGCAATTTGAGAGTCGGTGTCTGTGTTTATGTAAAGAGAGTACAAAGTTCATGAAACAAGTCTGTTAGCAGAGAAGATCAAATATACAGGTTGCAAATGAATAGTCAGTCGGATATTAGATACCTGGTTTTGTTTGCTTGATTGGAACATTTTTATTGACTGCTACGGCAAGGTAATGCCATAGTTATCTATGTTTCAAATGCATTCTGTGAAACTATCATTAACATGCTATTGTATTGAGAAATAACTAACTCAACTGGAAGTGGGCAGTGGCAGTGATGAGTCTCGTCTGAGCAGGCAGAATTCTCCCTGGTCTGAGCAGCTAGGAGTCGGTCAACTCTGAGTCTACTCTTTGCTTGGTGTGAGCAATGAGGGAGTTCAGTAGATCATTTGTTAGTCTGAGACTCACTGATCACGGGCCCCTGGAATGTAGTCCCAGGGGCCCATGTCACTGACTGATATCTATTCTGACAGTTGTAGCAAGCTAGTGTATCTCAATCATTCTATCTTATTAAAGATATGATATGATAGCTTAAATAGTAGATTCTTGTATGGATGTATATAAAACATTAAATTGAAAGTAATTAATGAGAAGTGATGCTGGATCGCCTCATGACAAAATGTAATTGGCTTGTTGTGCATATGACCTCCCTCCTGTTCTTCCTGGAGGAGAGGGAGCTCATTGGTTGTGCAAATAAGTAAGAATGAACCGCTTCACCCATCCGTATTCACCAAAAAAACACGCCCAGTTGGTGTGGGTACCCCTAGGCCTATATATATATAATATATATATATAGGACTGCATATATATTTGTCGCTTCTCACCGCTCCGCACCTATTTTTCATACGCTATTTTCTCACCAAACGAGCGCATGTTTGGCAAGTGACCACCTTAATGGGACACGTAATATCTGGACTGGCCCCACCAGATTCAACCCTAGCTATGTATTCGCAACGTGGTATGCGGATACTGTTTGGGTGATGAGTAAACAGGGACTCCATGGTGTGGTGTGGACTGTGAATAGTAGGCCCATGACAGAAATTGCCCTCATCATCATCGGGATCCTAATATGCAAGCCTGTACCGTCACTACTATATGGCAATGGTCACGGAACCAATAGGCCAACCTAAGGCTGCAGTTATTTCTTTCATTACCCTTTTTATATCATCCTTGAATCAATCTCAGGTTCTGAACTGATTTATTGTGACAGTCTGTTAGGTACCCTGTGGAAAGATAAATCTTGTGGAGTCCTTCGATTTCTGTCTTCTCCTGCACCATTCAACAACTATATTATACCGAGCCATGTTTCATCTCCTGTAGATGGGGTTGGCTTTTGGTAAGGCAGTGAGTTGAGCACTGGAGGCTCGTATGTCTAATCTAACGGTGCCTGCAGCCATCACCAGTATACAGTACAGCAGCTCTATGGTTAATAACCACGGTCCCTCAGCTCTAAGAGATGACTGGCCTAAGCCTCACTTTAATATGGATAAGACGATGGAGATTCTCGATCATGATAATCTGGAGATGAGGAAAGAGATGAGAGAATTCTTACGTGATCCTGTCTTCACTCCAAAGTAAGACTTCAGGGGTAAAAGGTTTCAAACTCTGACTAGGAGCTGCAGCAGGGAGAATTAGTTGCACTGTGTACTTACATATTGTCTGTCTTTGATAATATTTGATCATTTGCAGGAGTAAAGTTTACATTGGAGGTTAAAGAGCGTCTTTGCACTAGTAAGAATCAACGAAATTTAGTCGTCTTCAAAAAAGTTAAAATAAAGTTCAAAACAGTTAAAATAATGTTTCGCTGATACATACTCATCCAGGATATGCGATCAAAATATAAATTATGTTTGAATATTAATATTCTGTATATAAACTCCAGGTTATATAGATTCTTCAATCACTATATAATTATATAATTTTATGATTCAGATACATCTCATCACTATATAATGTTACTATGTAGATACTTCATATCACTGATAATATTATTATGTAGATATAAAATTCCACTAGAAGAGGAGAGGGAGGTAGCCTTACAAAGACTACAGAGAATCTGTGATGGCAGATTTATCTCTGTACTCAACTTTAATGACAATCCTCGTAAAATATTCGCTGCTCACGAGCTGGCAGCTGTGGTCGACTCAGCTATGGCTACAAAGATGACTGTCCAGTTTAATCTGTTTGGTAGGTACAACAGAGCGGTGGTTATACAGCTGTGACTGGGCACTTTATATCCCAGTCTGATAATTATCAGTATAAGTTTTTAGTATGAGTTTAACACATCAAGCTTCCTTGATTCACAATCAAAGTCCTTTAGCTTTGTGACTGAAAGTTTAAATTTTGTGTTTGTTATGTCAGAAGGTTAGTGAGTTTGTTGCTTGCTGGCCAAGTAGCAGAACTGTTCTACTATCACCATGCATCCCAAAATAAAATCACTTACAGAGAAATTCATTCATCGCTTGCTTTTACAACTAGCAATGCACAGCAAGCAGTTTATACATTAGTTTTCTGTTGTCAGCATGACAAGCACTGCACAGCCTTTGTCATGTAATGTTGTAATGGGATTCACTGCCCTTCTACTGTTAGTATCACAGAACCTGTTGCTGAATGAGGGAGATAAACTTGGGTTAATCGACTCATGAATTGAGGCGCAAGCATTGAATATTTCATGCCATGACCAGAATCTGTTTTTTTCTCACATCTCTTGCTCATATCATACCACACCATCTCACTGTGACCTTTCTTCTATATATTATTGCCAACTTCATATGATCTGTACCCAATTAATTCCCTCACAGTTCATTTCTGTATCATTATCATATACTAATAACTCATATTATCTAATAGGAGGTAGATCAGTTGGTTAGAGTGCCGTCCCTTCAGCATGAAAATGTTGAAGGTCGTGGGTTCAAATCCCACTGCAGTCTATTGACTATTGGGGTTTGGGTGGCCCCCAGGTGTGTTCCCACCTGCCTGCAAACAGAGATCAAATGGGCGCAGATATTGCAGCCTAGCCCCTAAGGCAACTGGTATTTTGACGCCGATACTCCGGGACGTGGCATGTGATATGACATCTGATTTTACTATTTTAATCAACCATTTTTTTATCTGAATATAACAGGGGTACAGTGTTAAAGCTTGGTACAGAGAGACATCAAAATAAACTCCTCAAGGGAATCGATACTCTGGAGGATGTCGGCTGTTTCAGTCTGATTGAGTTAGGATATGGTAGGCAAAACTAAAACTAGATTTTAATAACATATGCTGCAAATTGCTACTCTATGGATGAAACTCTTTTCTAATCCTGTAAATTGTTACAGAACCTCAATTACTACTTACCCAAGAAATCTTCTGTCCATTACCAAGCTTCTAAACATTTTATCCTCAAAGCTTCAATCATTCCAAACTTGAGTAATGCTGATTGTATCAATTTGTGCTAAAGTTTGTCACTTGATATACAGTAACAAGCAAGTCTCATATCCTGAGTCAGCACCTGGACATTTATTGATGAGTGATGTACAATGGCAAGCTATAGATTTGGAGTTGCCTCCTACTTGAGTAACTCTAACGAGTCCACTTCGTCTTTATTTAATAATCAGGTAATAATGCAGTGGAGATGGAGACTACAGCTATATATGATAAGAAGACATCAGAGTGGATAATAAACAGTCCTACCACTGTGTCTCTAAAATACTGGATCACTAACGGAGCTGTACATGCTAAACATTGTGTGGTATTCGCCAGGTGTGTACCTCAACTTCTGAATAATATACTGGTCTATATATCAGAAACGTGTTAAATCTCCGGTTACAAGTGACATCAGTTTAATAGACCACAGGGTGGGTATCAATGTGTTTTGTGAACTGAACACCTCAATGATAGTTTGTATATAAATTATCAGTGATTGTATTCATAGTATAATTTTATTTGATCACGGATATCCACAAATATTTTACCTTAATGTTGACCATGTCTTTTTTGGATATCCGTAATACTGCATTGGAAGCTGATTTAATTCTGATGTTATCCAGGGGGGGGGGGGAGCCTCATCAAATACCTTGCCAAATATTAATGATCAGAATTGATTAAGTACATCACTCTGTTATCTGATTTGTTATATTACAGTGTATATATTTTCTCTCCCAGTCTGTATCATTATTGTCATCATGGTTATATTACGGTATATTTTATAACTTCCCTCCCACCATTCTGTATGATTATTGTTTGATATTATGATAGATTGATGGTAGATGGTAAAGACAATGGTATACATGGTGTGGCAGTCCGAATCAGAGATGAACAACTTAAAACTATGCCGGGTAGGTCACTCCCCCCTCCTCTAACTTTAGCTCCAATTATAGGATCACTATTCATGTTGATAATGGATATATTCTATCTAGATGAAGTTTGGAAACATTTAAACGTTTGTTAACTTAAATTATCCCGAGCTATATGGTAAAAGTATATGGGTTCTGAGATGAGGTGGATGTATAGTAATTATAGGAGACAAAATCTATAAGGGACCACTTTGCATTCATGTATAGTTCCTCTTTAGGACAAGGATACATTTTTTGTATTGAATTCATTTATTTATATATGATTCATATTTTAAGGTGTTAGGGTGGAGGATATGGGTTATAAGATGCAGCTTAATGGAGTAGATAACGCTAAACTAATATTTGACAATGTCCGAGTACCAAGAGAGAATCTGCTCAATAAGTTCTCCGATGTAGATGAGAATGGTGTATTTTCTTCTCCTATAGCTGGAGGCCTCGCCAGGTAAGAGCAGATACTACTATTAACTCACGGGTCGACTGTCACCAGAAATTAGTGTTATATTATATCCCAATATGTTATATAAATATATACTATATTATTGCCGGTCAATAAACAGTTGCCGATGTTATAATTTATTGATGATCCCTCACACTATAAATTGTGCTGACACTTAATTCTCAGAGTAGTTTATTTTGAGATAGAGAGAGAGACAGCGTTACTCTGATATCCCTGTATTATTGATATATTATGTTATATATATTATATTATATTACATGTATTATATTATTTATTATTATATTATTGATGTATTATTGATATATTACACCCTCTGCTGACAGCTGAGCTAATCTCTATGATGATGACTTACTTAGTTATCTCCCCCTTGTAGGTTCCTGACAGTAGCGGATCAGCTCTTATCAGGATGTATATGTATAGCTTCTATGTCTCAAGGCGTGGCTAAGGCAGCATTAGCTATAGCTATGAGATACGCTGCTACAAGATTTACTGTTGGACCTACAGGAAAATCAGACTACTGTAAGTGTCCACATATAGGTCAAAGAAAAGTCAAAGTTTTTTCTTGTGAGTCCTAAGTTCCAATTCAACACAATATACCTAAAGCTTCTCATAAGTAAATAGTACTGACTCCTAAATATAGTGGTAGTGCCGGGTATCATAAATGGACAAATATCCAGCATGAAACCTGTTAATCAGATCCCTTCAAAGGTTCAGATTCATCACAAAACTATGAATTTAATTGTTATTTGTTGTGACCTTTATTTTCATTCCATGCATACAGCCAAGCATCGAAAATAAATTCTTCCAATTAATTGGCGATTTCACTGTCTTGGGTTTTTAAAGCTAAGAGTTGTTGTAGCCTCAAAATTGCAAATCACGTTGGAGTTGTCCTCTCTCTGAGGTTTTAGTTCAGAGAGAGAGTAACTCCAAATGTACTCATCATTATGGCTCAACTGATTAGAAATATATCAAAAATGAATTGAGCCATGTGATCATTATGATTAAATCGATTGAGCTATAATGAATCACATATCCCACGATGTTGACATTCCTTGTTGTTACAGCAATCTTACATTACCAGCTTCAGCAGAGAGCCCTATTACCTCTGCTAGCCAGGACTTATGCTCTTAACTTTGGACTGTATAGAAGAATCAAGGTGAGATTTCGCTCAATTATTGCGGGAACTACAAAATTTATTCATATTTGGATAGCCTTGAGTTTCACTAAGGTTTCAAATACCACCATCGACTCACCCACCCTGATAACACTCACCTAGCCACCAGATCTCAGTGTTCTTTTTACAGTGAGTTTATCCTCACTTATCCTCATTTATCTCTGCTCTGTCCTGTACGGGTAGCGGGTGCCTGCCAAAGGCCTAGCTATATTAGACTTCTCCATCTAATCCTGTCCTGAGCATCCTCTTCACTGAGGGAGCAGGAATTGGGATCCTCCTGGTTTTGTGCTTTCATTTATTGCAAACTAAGTCTTCTCGTTGTAACATGATGCAATCAAACACTGGCTGGTTAAGGCCGCATTTGTATGTGTAGGTCTTCTCATCATTTTTGGCAAAGAAAGTATTTGCCACCGCCAAATCTCTACTTCTTGCATAATCCAAAATCTTTTCTCCCTAATATAGGACCGTTACTCAATCTGCTGTTAATTTTGTTCCTCTCTTTTATTTTCAGCAAGATGACAAGTTGGTAGACCCAGAAATCAGGAGGTCCAGTGCGGGAGTAATTTGGCCCTCGTTTGTTTAGCCAAAACAAGAGTGTTCACATTACGAAAAGCGTCATACTACCTGATTTTACACATGATATTGTTGCACTTTATCCCAACTAGGAAAGACAGCCCTAACAATAGTGTTAGGCTAGGTAAAGATTATAAATATCTGCATACAAACAGTGATGTGTAATAGGTATATGTTCTGTGGAGGTGGGAAAACATAGTTTCCCTTGCAAAAAGAAGCCTAATAGTTTTTCTGGATGAAGGAAACTGAAAAAAGGGAGGAAAAAGGGAGACAGGGAGGGGATGGAAAAACCCCTAAAAACTGGGAGACTATTTTTTAGATTAGATTAGATTTTATTGATACATTCGTTATCAATGATGATAGTGTGGAATGTGTATAATGCGTAAAAAAAATACTAAGAGCGGTGATTGTTGAAATATGTCATAAAAAAAGGAGAAAACGATTTGGCACGCTTTTGTGTTCTACATTTCTTAGGTCTAAAAATGGTATTATTGCGAGAGGAAACCCTACTAAAAATCTCTTGGTATTCGATTATAAAGTGGATGGGTCGGATCATCAGCTATTCGTAAAAAATGGCACTTCGAGAGTTCAAAAATAAAATCAGGTATGATTTTCAGCGAGATATTATGTGAGTCAACTGCTGTTATCACCTCTTGTACCACCTAATGGCTGACCCCAGCAACATCAAGCCACACCTATCTCATTCTTTCACTTCTAGCTCTCATTAAATTTTGAAGTTGATATACATATCTGGTTAATTTGATTTATGTTTTATTTTCAGCGATTACGAATTCAGTGTGATATAAGATACTACAATAATGACCGTGTTAAAATCTGGCCATTCCAGTGCTCATCTGCATGATAGATGGTCTGTTACTATAACACTGCAATGCTCATATGCGATTTTCAACTGCCAAGTATGTGGAAGACCCTGGTTTTGCAGTACAGCTGTTATTTATAATTTAGTGAATATTAACTCTAGTTAGAAGTTGTCATCCGATATTTTCAGAGATAATATTTACCCGTGTGTTACCAATGCATGCTGACTATTCTGCTCATGTAGAATAGTAATACAGATGTTTTATTATAAGAACTCAATTCTTCTCTCAGAAAATCTTGACTGCTCACTAGCTTGAGTTTGATCTGCAAACACCTAGCAAACCCAAGATGTAAGCCTTAGTAACGTATTAGTTTGCCCTATTTCTATATTTATCCGCAAATATTCTGCCAATATTAATAAGTTAGTCATGAGTTGTGCACTAATCAACCATAGTGATGGTGGTAATCATTACTTAGTACCTATATTATGACACACACAAGGTGTATTAGCACTAACCTAACCTGAGTTATCCCACCCTGCAATGCAACTTACCAAGTTCGAGTAAAAATCATCACTCCTGGTGTTACACTGCTGTGTGCGATTCCAAATTACTTGGTCTTCAACACCTGTCTGGACTTGAAAACTACAGCAACCAACAAAAAGTGACTCCATCTTTCACTCGAGATTTCAGCGGTATGGTTGCTCAGTCTAAGTGGATGAAGTTATGAAGCCACATGAGAAGCTATCGGTTGTATTGTGTTCTCTCTCACAGACAGTGAAACCATCCCTCGTCCACCTTCCAATGAGTATGTATAGGAATCTTAGAATAACTGAAATACTCTATAGATCAGACCCAGCTGCACAGCTGACAGCTTGAACTATAAATTAATCAATAATTAGTCAGGACTGAAGCAATAATAACCTGCTGAAAATTTGAATGTGTTCATACCCATAATTCATTGATCAGGTAGCGATCAAAGCAAGCCGCGAAAATAGGTGTAGGTTTGACACCAGCAGTATTAAGAACAGAGGTAGTCTGATCAAATGAGACTAAGGGATAAATAACTATTCTAACGGGGATTAAAGCAAAATGACTGTATGTTAAAGAGTTTAAACTGCAACATAGATAACCACTCTTACAGTTTTGTTTCGCTTATTTGACAGGCTATTAAGTTCAGGCCGTTCAACTTATTACACAGCAGTCTGCAGTCAAAACTTGAACAAGGAAGTTATTAACAAGCAGTGGAGATTTAGATAGAACTCCACACAGATAGTTTACAGGACACAACTGTTGAGAAACAACAGGTCAGTAGTATGCTATGCAATACTATTCATCATTTAGTACCAGATGTTAAACTTTTGAATACTGTATCCCGGTAACTGTAAATTGCTGAACAGGTTGAACAGGCTGAACAGCTGAACAGAATTTCTCAGACTAAAATTAGTTTTTGTATTATTTTCTGTGGCTGACTATAACTTCTCAAACACATTCCTCCCAGCCAAATGATTCAATGAGTATAATGAATCAATCCTAAGTTCCTGCTGGCACCTAAAATATTTGTTTTAGAGCATCACTGATATATATTACATGAACGTGGGGTACATATCTAACCCTTAGGAGGCGCATGACTATTTCATGTGTGGTTGCTGGACAGCATTTCTCATCTTTAAATGGTCCACAAGTTCAGAATCTGTTATAGCTGACTCTCGTAAACTTTTGTCAAGCAGCGCTTGCCTGAGTTTTTGAGGGTTGTTACTGGAACTTCAATCATGCGTAATGTACAAGCTGCAAGATTTATAACTTTAGTTATATCCTCACACAAGGCTTTATACTGATGGCATATCTTCACAAATAGCAACGCTATGTGTTTTTCCACCGATCCATATATAATATATATATATATATATATATATTCATATAAATGAGGGAAAACAAATGAAGCAATTAATCTACCAAATCTGAAAAATTTAGGTAACTAGAAACATTATTCAGCACAATGCCATCCTTTCATCTAGGCAGTCTTGACAAGCTTTGTTGGGGGGGGGGGGGGGTGGGTGTTGTTGGTTCCTTCCATCAATTCACTAAGTGTAATACCCAAATACTTACTGTGGATAAAACAATAGAAAGAAACAAAGGCAATTGCAAACTTAATATAAGTATTCAGCAGAATATAAGGAGTTGTCCAGGCTTGTGCATAATTAGTAGTCTGAGAAATTCTGTTCAGCTGTTCAGCATGTTCGGCCTGTTCAGCAATTTACAGTTACCGCATGTATCCTAATTTTGTTTTACACAGGTCAAGCTCACAGTGGGCTTTCTACCAATCAAATCTGGTGTTATAACAACAGTTTGCTGCAAGTGTGAATCCAAACAGTCTTCTCATTTTATTCTCTTGTTCGCTGCCCCGTCCTAGATCAAGTTTGATCTAGTTTGTAAGCGGTTGAGTTTTCCCCCTCTATTGACATGACTCTGTTGCTGGCAAAGTGGACTAAACTTGATTTAGAGTCTAGACCCTTCCCTGGAAACAGTGATAAAGTTTCGACTGTAGTAAACAAAAGCCATTTCGATTCTAAGGAGGTTATGGATGGTGATGTGCGCCTCCCACGAATCTTTTACACCCTTTGGCAAGCAAACATACTTTTGGGAGGCAAGACAGGCTCGACTTGATATTTTAGTTCTAGGTATTGTTAAAGCAATATTACTATGTTGATCGTTGGCTCATGTTTTAGGGCTCCACAAGGTAGCACAACATCACACAAGAGAAATGGCCGTCTCCGTAGCAGAAACTACAACCCACCTGGTAACATGTGGTAACTGCCTTGAAGAGGATGGGTTTATCCATAACCCGATGTTTTTACCCTGTACTCATGTCTGCTGTGAGACTTGTCTGAGGAGGCAACTCATGAAGACTGATGTAATCGAATGCAGAGTTTGTCAGTAAGTAACAGTGTCATTGAGCATCTTATATAACAGATTCCTCCAAAAACAACGGTCCAATAACGCTCTGATTTAGATTCATTTCAACAACAACAATATTTCGATTGTTGTCTATTCTCAAACAAATTCAGCTTAGGAAGCTTGATAATTAACCCTATGGGTCTGTAGCTAACTTTAAAACATTCTTTTACCTAGTTTCGCTCTTCCCAAGATGGTTTGCCTTGTAGTGTTTGTGGGATTAATGTTGGGATAGTTGAGGTGGGTGGTCTGGAGGGATAATGGTGGTGGATTGAGTGACTTGATGGTCTAAGTGTGATCGGTGGCAGGATTGCGTTGGGCAGATGGGTAAGAGATGGTAATTCTTATAATATCCTCAACTTGCAATTGCAGTATTAATCAACTAATCAATATGATTTATGCACAAGATGTTATGATTTGTAGAAACAAGTTCAAAGTGGTGATAGACAACCTTCCCTCAGCCTTAGAGAATGTCCATCCATCTACATTCTGTGAGCCGTGTGAGAAAAGTGGAAAACTCAAGATGACCGCCAACACTTACTGTCTGACCTGTGAACATAAGTACTGTGCTGCTCATCAGAAGGTAAATACTAATCGAGAACCTGTGGCTGTGTGTCTGTTAGGCAATTTTGAGAAATAATCTTGTAATTTGAACGGCATTATAAGCGAGAGCTATGCTGTGTTTTTATATAATATACAGTGTAAGCTGTATAATTCGAATCCTGTTGATATGAAATTCCTGTTAATTCAGACACCTGAGGTTGGTCCCAGCTCAGCCAATGGTTTGTACACCCTGTTAATTCTAAGTTGTAATTGTCATTCGAAGTTGTGCTCTCTGACCAAAGTAGAAAGTAACTCCATTTTCAGAGATTCGCTTTTGCCAAATCAGACAAAGGAAGTGATCATGATTTTTGATTTAGCACTCGTTAACAAAGCTGTCGACCCTGCTTACCCAATTTAGCGGTTACTACTGTTCACTCGGTCATCACTCATCAGTGTTCTATTTCTATTATAACTTGCATAGCACAACACTACAAAAAAAAATTTCTTCATACACTCCAATAATGCAAGACCATAAAAGACTACTTTGTAAAAATCAGTAGAATTACTCTGACTCTATACATGATCAAAAGGTGCCTCAAATCTTCATACTGATGGCGTAATGCATCCTAGGAAATATCACCTTCTGGAATGACCAGCAAGGTAGCATAAACTGAACTGGCAACAAATGGCAATTTGGCAGTGACATATTTTTCTTAACCAACAGACCGGCAAGCAATGACTCTAGTGTCTAGGTTGACAGAGGACTGAAGCTATCGAGATTAACTTCATTCCACGCAGCCCTCGCAGTTCACCGAAAATAACCTCCATCTGAACTTTATATTTATTTATCCAGGTTTCCAAACCAGGTCCAGTGACTTAATATCAATATAGTTCATGCTTCAAATACACCCTGACTGCTAAGATGGCACCTAACTGGAATATAGTTGGTGATTATCTTGTCCATGGCAGAGAATTTCTTACCGACCCTATGAAGAAAAGTATATTGGAAGTTGATATCAACTTTACTCCTGGAAGGTTCACAATAACTCTATCACCTCTGTCAATGACTATTCCAGCTATATCGGTGAGAGTTTAAATATATTTTCCAAATCGATTGCACTTTGGCTTCAGTTATTACAACAAATTTGCTGCCTCGCTCGTTTGATCTTTTCCAGGCTAGTTGAATACTAATGATATTGTATATCTTAATTGTAGCTAGAAGATTTGGACATAAGTCTTTATACAATACAGGCATTTGAGAGTGATGAACATGTTGTAATTCCACAGCAGGCTATTGGCAGCAAGTGGTGCCACATTTTACCAAGGTATGGAGATTTAACAAATTGATGCACAATGTTGATCATTTCATTGCAATCACGTACCAAGTTACCATCATTACCGGTCAAGTCCCTGCAAACAAACCATATAATCCGCGTATAAATGGCGTTTGGCCAAGGAGAGGATAACTCTCGTCTGCATTTATCAGCAAATCATACAACACAACAAGGAGCTTACTCATTGAATGAACAAAACTCAAAAAGCCTAAAACCAGTAATTTTTGTTCTGGTGCAATGTATTCATCTGTATTTGAATAACTCAATGTGAGTTCAGATATTCATTCTCATGTTATCTGTGGTTGAACCTTTCTTTTAGCAATAAGAAAGGCCAGGTGTTTAGTATAAGTCATACTCTACCCACTTCTGGTGATGGTGGATTCAAATCTTACAAAGATATGAAGCGATATTGGAAGAATACATACGGATACAGATTACCTGACTCTGATACAAACTTGCTCTACTATCAAATCAACTTCAAACTCATCGGAAGCAAGTTGTTCATGTATCCTTATGATGACCACTAATTTAACTGGAATTCACATTGACAGTGTTTTCAGTGGGTTTCAACGGGGCAAGTGGAAGCGGCTGATTTGAAAAAAAGCTTTTGAGCAGATTTCAATATAGCTCTAGATTTTCGCTCGTTGATGTGCTTTTGTCTCCCTGGCCATCAAGTTTGATTCAGTTTGCCTGAATTCCAGTTGCTCCCCTTCCCGTGGTCACGCCAGCATGACTAGTGGAGGGAAGCAACTCCTACTGCAGGCAAATGGACCTAAATTTGTCTACACTGGCCTCTGTAAACAGCTGATAGGAGATATACCTTTCCTTGTTTGTTGAATGTACCAAACGAATATGTTGAATGTCTGCTACGATAGGATACTTATAGAACAGGAGTTCCTTCCTTCCAAATATGATTCAAAACATTGCTATATTTTATTATATTACGTTGTTTTCCTTAGCTTTGTTGAGACAGATATCCCTCAGTTTGTATGAGACAGTCAGGTTATATCAGTCAGATAAAGGACAGACAGGCCCTGTGTGATACCTTCATCTCTGATATACGTACTCTGATGAAGTCTGTATGTGGTGTGAAGATATCTTTATCCCTTAGTGCCCACAAGGCTACTCAACAGCTGTATACCACCATACCGACAAACCATTCAGTGAGTTGCTATTGTTGGGCTGAATTATGTTGGAAGAATTTATTTTTGTACCGTTTTTACCAGACCTAGTCAATGTTATAAAATACACTCCATCGTGTAATGTAAGCTTAAAATGATATTATCTTTATTGTGGTTAAGAACACAAAATTCCACTGTTTAATTGATCCCCTTCACTGATAGCCGGAATTCAATGCACTCCCTCTCCATTCATTGGTCTTTTGCATATTTGGTTTGGGCTGATGCTTCATCTCTTCCCTAAATTTGGTGAGAAGTTGAAAATACAAAAAAAACTCCGCGGTGATCTGATCTTGTGTTTTGTTATGTCAAATTGACACTGTCTTAAAAACGTTGAGATTGAAAGCACAAAATCCCAATAGAGCCCTCGTAGCAGACACATAACTCTATCCTCTTTTGTTCTAGTTACCCAGTAGACCTAACACTGTTCCAGTTGTCTGTAAGACCAGCAGTTCATCAGACACTATACTCCAGCAGGATAAGCAATCAGCCGAGGCTAAAAAAGAGCAGACAACTTCTACTACAAGTGACTCTCTCAATCTGACTAAAGAAACCGTTGTTACTTTACCAGATGATGAAATCAAAGGTGACTTGCTTAATTCACCATTTTTTAGTAGTGCCTTGTTTCTTCTACATGCCTGCTGCTACTTCCATTTATCTGGGAATTTATACTTGTACGGCTTTTTTACTGATACGAAGTTGATGCTGATAGTATTCTCATTGTAGTTTATGTAATTTCAAGGGTCAAAATTAGGCTCTTCAGGACCAACAAAGATGAAGCCTCAAATCCCATCATTCCTGATGAAGCAGAGGTTGAAGAGTAAGACGTTCACCAATGACCTCTCTGTGACCTCTGCTGTCAGCACTGCTTCTACTAATCATCAACTAGGAGGGATAAATCTCAGATTTGCAGATCAACTCTCAACTAAGAATCCTGTCACTCCGCTGTATATGAAAAATAACAGTAAGTAGAAGTTTGGTAGTGCGTTTCCACTTAATTACACATAAGCCTTACTGTGGAGAAACCCATCGAACCCTACTGTACATTTCTCCCTACAGTCGATTGATCTAGGGCTACATGTTACACACTGGTTGCTGATATCGATTTTGATTTAGGTTTGAAACTTCTGACTCCTTTCACAAAACTTGGCACTGAAATTGGTCATCATGTCCTCCATCAACATGAGTGAGGTCAGAAACCTATTGCAGCAAGAAAAGGAAATATTGCTGTTTAAAACAAATTCGGGAAGCGGCTCAACGTGCCCCAAGCATGGGGCACGTTGAGCCGGGTCCGCATTTTGTATGGGGCACGTTGAGCCACTCTGTTATGGTCATCTCTTTGCTGGTAATAACTTTTTAATTCATCGCAACCATAAGAAATAAAGTAAAGCAACCAAATTCAATGCAACAGCCCATTTTTTCACTCAATTGAACTATAAAATATAATTCGCAACACAAAATAAATTTCTGAAATATTTGCGGTACAGGAAAAATTGCACACGGCAAACTTGATGATAAGTGTAGGGAAAACTGAACTCAGAGTTATTGCTAATTTCATTTAAGAAACATCAATTCCAATGTTTTCGTTTTTGTGTATGTAAGTGTTGTCGAACATGTCATAGTGCGGTGCATGGCTCAACGTGCCTTAACAGCCTGGTTTTCACTTTCAACTCGAGTACAACAAAATCTTTCCATCAGAGATAAGTTTAGATTATGTGAAATTGAGACTAAATATGCTGTTATCACATGATAAAAGTTGCAGCTTCTCAGTCACGCCTTGCTAGGAATAGATGACATTCCCGTCGATTAGCGCATTATTTACTTTTTACACTTAAAACGATGAAAAACTAAATAACTATCTTCCCTTAGTAGCTATCTTTCTTTTTGTCTGCTCAAAAAGGATGCCTTTGGTCTCATGACCTCTGATGGAGGGGAAAACTCAAAACATAAAATGGTATCTGAAAAAAGTGGGGTGGATCAACGTGCCCCATGGCTCAACGTGCCCGACCTTCCCCTAACAGTAATGTGTTAATTGAGATCCTCCAATGAAGACTTACCTTTCTTGTGATCATCATCGATATCACTCCACAACCTCAGGCTAACTACCTCACTACTACAATGATTGAAATATATGATATGGGATTTAACTCTCACTAATAGAGTCACCTAGTAGTATCACTCCTACTTGATTACTTTCTCATTGTGTCATTGTGCACTCAGAAGGCAGCGATTGCAACATCTTTAAAAGCGTAACGCTGCTGATGACACATCATCTTTGGGAAAAACCTGATGGACTTTTATGGAGTTCACAGTCATGGCCTAGGTCATTTTTTGATATGTGATGAATAATCTAAATATTTATATAGCTTTCCCCTAGCCCAAACGAATTCAGCCAAATCCAAAATATAATGAATTATTCATGCCCACAGCCAAAGAGTTAATAATCTTGCCTACTATAAATTTAATGACAGCAGTAATGAGAATAATAAGTTAACTTACACGACAGTTCTGGACATTTCTTCTTGTTGATAATATTTGTTATAGGAAGACATGTTCACGTAGATAACACTTGATTTCTATAGAATTTTACAGAGGATCACAGAATCACAGCTAGTTCAGTCGGTTGCTTATTTCTGATTGTTACGCTCAACATTCAGTCATCATTGTGCTAAGAGTTGTGTCATGGCGTGCCTCCTTCAATTGTCGGAATATTTTTCTATCGAAATATTCGTTTCTGATCATTAGTTGTCTTCTCGCAATTATTAGAATGGTGATAATCAAATCTGCAGAAAAATTTCAATTCATGGTGAAATTATAGCAGTTTATTGTGATGATGTTTACATCCCTTTTCTAAATTCTTACAATTTTTCACATGCTCCCATATGGGCTTTTCACATGAACATGATATATGTATCAATGACTGCCTGCTCCTTTCATATTATTCCGGCATCATGACTGGCAAGACCCGGGGAATGGCTTATGTTTGCCCAAGGTTGATTTAAAATTTGGTAGCGCTGCTTAATAATTAGCCATAATAAGCCGTAATTATTTTCTTACGTATTGTGAGCAGACAATCCTTGTTTGTGCGGAATAAACATTACATAACATTGATAGACCAGGGTGTCCCACCTTCCTGGATAGACCAACCTTCAACATTAGCTCATGATATCAGATAGTTTTGTTACCTTTCTCAAACCTTCACCACATATCAGTCTACTGCATGCCTGTCATTTTTATTTATGGTTACATTTCACATCGCACTCAAATCCCACAGTTAGTTTTGAGATTGCGGATGCTGGGCTGGCTCCTATATTCTAGTTTAATTTTGTTGGTATAACTTCATCATGAATATTAAAGAGATCAAGATAACGCTGTAATACTCCAGGCAAGCTGTATGCTGAGGCTTATTATTCTCACATAATATGTAAATGATATCAACAATATAAAATCTCAGTACAAAATACATATAACAATATGTGATCCTCTGATCCTATCCTCAGTTGTAATCCCTTTTGACAAAGAAAACCATTGTTGTGTTCTCATTATAAAAACTCTGCTTTGTTTTTCAGAATTACCGGACTGTGGCTAGGGATATACTGTCAACATCATAATTGGAAGTACCTACCTACTGCGAAACATATACCCACTGGGGTATAATGAATGGTGAAGGGCCTGACTTAGCTAATCTACCGGTGGATGTTCCTGATCTGATATGTGAAGTCTCTTATTGATGATGGGAATGATGAATGAGTCATCAAAATACTGCAGATAATCAGCAAAGTGAAATATGTATGACCTCGTGGACCAACACAGATAGAGTTAGTTTTCTCTTTTATTTTGAGCCACAATACGAATTAGAGTGTCAGCATTTAGGCTCTCTTTCATTACGCGGGTTGGATTTCTGATTGAGAATTAGGAGTCGATTGCATGTTACAATATTTGGAGAACAAGAAAGTTTTGTTTCAGGATTTTGTTTTGAGGACCGGAACAAGTTGTAAAGCCTCAGTCAAAATTTCCAACCTTCGATAATTGAAATGATTTTTGATGTTTCAATTGTTATATTGTAACATTACCAGATAATATGACGTTTGATTGCAATGCATGATTGGAAGGAAGCGAAACTTTCCCTGGAACTTGATAAGTTACTGCGCTACGCAACAAGCCTCTGATTGAAGTGAGGAAAAGAGGCCTAACATTTAAATTGATAGGGCAGTTAGTATTATCAGTGTGATTGTCTCCATTGCTAGGAAATATCAACAGGATTCACTTTGGGAATTTAATTATTATCAGTTTAAAAGCAAGAGCATTAAAGAGGTATATTTATTATAATATGTGAATAAATCAGTGTCTTGTTTAAGATCACTATGGAGCTTCATGTTCAAATGCACAATCCCAAGTTCTTGACACGCCTGGACTGGAACAAGTAGATCAACTTCGGCAATGGGCATTTCCTTCATTGGAGCAAGCCTTGTGAGCTTAGGAACAGCAGGAATTATATCTATGTTGTTATTTTTGGCTCTGTTAGCAATGATTGGTTCAATCTTATGTCCATGACCATATCTAGTTTTAAATGTGAAGGTTATTGGGTCAACATCTTATTAGAATTATGATTGAGCTTATGTTAACAAGAGTTGCCTCCTTCTGTCTTGTAATAAGACAATCCTTGTTTAGGAAAATTTGAGCGGATATTTATACTGGTAACAAAGTTTATAAATTTGTTGGGAACAATGATTTCTCAGCCTTCTTAATGAGATATATTATCAAAATTAAACGATAAAGTACTTTAAATAATTCAACTCTACTTATACATGTATTATCATTGTCTGAGCGAAGTATACCTTAGCTGATCTAGTTCAAATATCACTACCACTACCACTGTCATATCAGCAATTGATAACGCTTGCAGGTTAATATTAATCGACCCAATGCATAGAAACTGTATGTTAAAGATTTTAAATTGCAACATAGATAACCACTCTTACAGTTTTGTTTCAGAGTATTAAGATAAGGCTTTCAACTTATTAAACAGCAGTCTGCAGTCACAGCTTGAACAAGGAAGTTAGTAACAAGCAGTGGAGATTTAGATATAACTACACTAAGAGAGTTTACAGGACATAACCTTTGAGAATATCAGGTCAGTAGTAGGTACATTAAATGTGTTAGATACTCTGACTCTCACTATTTCCTTGTGGTGTTGAAATCCTATAGTTGTCATTTATCACCGCTTACTATGACATTCTATTGTCAACCATCTATGATCCTAATTATAGCGGGCTATGAGCTAGTAACCATCCTATTTCTCTGGATGTTATACTTGAATACACAGGTCATGCTCCCAGCCTTCTTTCGTAATGGAATTCGTTCATCGTTTCGGGAGGGGCAGGGAGAAAGAATGAACTAAAAAATTCTTCTTATTTCTGCTACCTTTCCTTGGAATCAGTGGTCAGAGTTGTTGAACCCACAAACGTCAAAACGTCGCAATCTAGCGTTCCACTAACGTCGCAAACCCACAAACGTCGCAATTTTTTAAACGTCGCAATAGCTCGAACCCACTAACGTCGCAAATGTCGCAACTCAACAAAAATACGAAGTTGTCTTCTCATTTGATGCAAATTGGTGATGATGATATGTTGCGAGAAGTAGAAAGGAGCATACAAACTTCAAAACACGGTGGGCAATCGAATATCAACATATGTGCTATGGGTAATTGTTGAGTATTTTTCAGGTTATTTGAATCATTTTTTTTCACTTCCTAGGGCCGTTTGTTGTTACCTCAGAATCCATTAATGCTGTCATATTAGGGATGCTAATCACTATCTAGCAGACATAGTGACATACCAATTTGTGATGTACCTTAATGTTTGATTTAGCCAAAGATTGAACTTGTCAAGAGGTGTTGACACAGTTGGATTGAGTGCTATATTTTTTCCTCTTGCTGACATGGCCTTAATCCATCAAAATGCACAGCCTTCCCATGATGCAACACTTTGGATTTCCCAGATAAATAAAGTAAAACTTGTTTTATATACCATGTACCATGTAATTTTTTAATACTCATTTTGTTGGGAGTTGTTTCCTCACAAAGTAAAATAGAATGACTCATAACATGTTTTCTACATCCCACTTATGAAATAAAACGGTATGGTAGAAAGTTCATCCATTCTCCCTGGTTGAACATTGATGAACCTTGATTACAAGCAGATGTACATGAACAACCATCTGAGAGCCCTGGGCATGTTTATTGAGTTAATTTTAGTTTGATCAATGGAAACAAAAACCTGTGTTCCTAGACAATACTGTGTGCCATGAGAATGTTTTGTCTTATATATAATATATAATATATATCTATGATAAAGGCGCTGGCTGACCATGTTAGATTTATTTATCAATATGGATAATAAGTAGGCTATGGCTACAGCAGATTTTCTCAGCTCTTTTTAATATTTTATTCATTGACCCTCCTCCATACCACTGAATAGATAGTATAGGCAGCCCACTGTATGTATAGGTAGAATAGATAGATACTGCTTAACTTGCTGGCTAGATAGGCAAAAGCAAGTTGAATTTTTAGAGGTAGGATAATAGTCTTTGGGTACCCAGGCATAGTTGAGCTGAAATTTTTTTAAATTGATTTCAAGCAAATCACGATATCTCAAAAAATTTGATCTGCTGGTCCCTTACCCTGTCTTGACAAGCTTTGTTGGAGGGGTTCCCCTCTCCTTCAAGCAATGCTTGTCAAGAAAGGCCACTGTTTGCCATGGTCTTGCAGGATGTGGCACTTTGAAGACTTCTCTTTCAGGGAGTATACAATAACAAATTCAATAAAATTTAAGAGGTTAACAGTTCCCATAATGCATATCTATGGAATTACCAAAGTATATTGAGGCCAATTATAATTTGACTTGAATTTTTTAGGGAAACCCATTTATTTTATAACCATGGCAATTAACAATAAGCCGCTGGGTCACAAAGCGATATTCAATTCTGTAAATTTTCAACTGCACTATCATTGACCCACTGTCAAGGTCTCTTGTCCATAACCCAGGGTTTGAGTTTACAAACTGCATGTAATTCTAGTGATGAAAATACAATTGCCGTTACGCAATGCAAGGTGTAATATCGCATCCTATTGTATGGTAATGGTTCCTATGGTATCCTGTTGAGGTTTTATTATCATACCATAAAACCATAAAGTTGCATCTTGGGAATGATGTATAAATTCCTTATTCAGTAGATAAAGGGTAAGTCATAAAGAGATAAAGGGATTCATGCATAAATGATTCAACATTTATGGCATTATAAGTAGTGTAAAACCATAAAGTTGCATCTTGGGAATGATGTAAGAATTCCGTATTCAGTAGATAAAGGGTAAGTCATAAAGAGATAAAGGGATTCATGCATAAATGATTCAACATTTATGGCATTTCGAGTAGTGTAAAAGCATAGCCCATATCAAACATGACAGTATATTTCAAGCTTGACATGTATGCAGATATTTGCCTTACTTGTGCTAAATCTTGATTATCACCCCTTTATGACAGTATTAATAGAGTCTGAGGTAACAATAGATGACCCTAGAAAGTGGAAAAATGATTCAAATAACCTGAAAACTACACAACAATTATGCATGGCACAATATATAATGTTGATATTCAATTCCCCACTGTGTTTTGTAGTTTGTATGCTCCTTTCTACTTCACGCAACATATCATCATCACCAATTTGCATCAAATGAGAGGACAACTTCGTATTTGTGTTGAGTTGCAACGTTAGTGGGTTCGAGCTATTGCGACGTTTAAAAAATTGCGACGTTTGTGGGTTTGCGACATTTTAAAAACCCTTCGTTGTGACGTTTTTTGGATTGCGACGTTAGTGGAACGCTAGATTGCGACGTTTTGACGTTTGCGACGTTTGTGGGTTCAACAAGGGTCTTTCTGTGGTTACAGTCTATAAAAAACATGGTGGATTGATTCACAGGTGGGTATAGATGGCAATGTGCACCTCCACCTGAGCAAACAAGCCCTCCCACAGAAGGTAAGATGGGGCCTCCACTGATCTTCTAGTTCTAGGTGCTGTTATAAGCAATATGAAGTTGATCTTGACTCATGCTTTATAGATCCACCGAGTGGCACAACGTCACATAAGAGAAATGGCCGTCTCAGTAGCAGAAGAGGCACCACATTTAGTTACATGTGGTAATTGCCTTGAAGAAGAGGGTTATATCCATAACCCGATGTTTCTACCCTGTACTCATGTATGCTGTGAGACTTGTCTGAGGAGGCAACTCAAGAAGACTGATGTAATCGAATGTAGAGTTTGTCAGTGAGTATTGGATTCATTGTGCATCTAATGTGACATCCTTCTCAAAGACCGATAATTCAAGTTGTTGTGTAATTCCACACAAGTTAACAAAATCATTCTATTGCTCATGACAAGCACAATAATCAACAATTTCCCATCTCTTTCACATAACTACTGATGTCCAGAATGAATTGAGGGTAAATTTTGTGGGATGGATGGCAGTATCATGCAGATTGGTGGGCGGTGGGATAGTGAGGGCGGGTGGGTGGGATAGTGCGGGTGGATCGGTGGTATAGTGCAGGTTGGAATGATAGAGAGGTGGTGATAGATAGTTGGCAGGATAGGTGTCAGTGGGATGGTTGGTGAGATGGTACAAGCAGGATGTGTTGTGGGATGGTTCGAGTGGGGTTGGTGGTGGGATAGTACTGGCTTTATTGGTGGGAGAAGATGATTCCACAAATATCCTATAGTTATTTTAATTTCAACATTAATCAACTCAGAAATCTATTTGGTATGGCCTAATGCGTCAGATATTTTGATTTGCAGAAACAAGTTCAAAGTGGTGATAGACAACCTTCCCTCAGCCTTAGAGAATGTCCATCCATCTACATTCTGTGAGCCGTGTGAGAAAAGTGGAAAACTCAAGATGACCGCCAACACTTACTGTCTGACCTGTGAACATAAGTACTGTGCTGCTCATCAGAAGGTTAATAGCAATCCAGAACAATCTCTGTGTGTCTGTTAAACAATTTTGAGAACTACTCTTGTAATTTGAACAGAATTATCAGCGAAAGCTATGGAGTATGGTATATATATTATATCATGATATAAATTAACTTTATGGTGATAGCTAAGTGTGAGGGCAGGAAGAGAACTTTACTCTATGTCTCCGATTCGATTTTGATTACTTTTGTCTTTACAGCTTCACATTGAGCTAAACTGGCACCATGAGATTCAAAATATAAAGGAGTACATGAAATCAACCTCAACAGTAGACCAACAGAAGTTTTGCCAGACTCACAAAGATCAAGTCATCGGTCTCGGTTGCTCAAAGTGTGCAAAGGTTTACTGTTTCGAGTGTGTCTCCTCTGTTGGCCTTTGCCAAAATGGTGAGTGACAATTCCAGTAATAGTGGTAGTATGAGTTCCATTTTATTGTAATTGTAGTCTCGATAACCTGATCAAAAATATGTTCTCTCTCTGAAACTGAGGAGCCAACTCCTGACATCATAATTAACATTTCACCTATTTGGCCTCCATAAAAAGCAAAATTATTCTCTATTTGTCCCTTGTTCAGTAAGTAAGACCTGCTAGTGATCTTGTTCCCGAGGTGTTCACACTCTGGACAATACCCTTGACCGCATGTTTCTACTACTTCAAAATACACTCCTGCAATTTTATAAAGTTATGATCATCACATTGAAATTTACTCATAATGTTAAATATTCCATCAATATTATCACGCACCATCGATTATTAGATGAGACCAGCTTGTTGGATGCCATATACCAAATCTGATAGATTTGAGTTTTCTTATTACCCTCTAGGTTCTAACCACAAGCTCATGTCTCTAAAAGAGCTCTCAGCTGAGGTGAAGAGATTACTGGAGCCTAAGAAGAAGGAATGTGAAGAATTGTATGATAAATGGTCAGCTGTGATGGAGGAGGCAGCGATCACTCTGTCTAACTGGGATACAGAAACTGAGGAAGGAGTCAAAATTATTGATGATACAGAGGAGAAACAGGTATTGGGATCATGCAGAACAATGTAATACCTAAACTGATGGGGGGAATCTTCCTTACCAAGCTTTTCTACCTAATTATTCAGGAGGTTCAAAAGTTTGAACACCACAGCAAAACCTTTATAATCTGAGTGAGCGTGAAAAATGATTTTATCTGCCTCATTTTGAATTTTTTCAGGACTGAATAACACTGTAGAACCATTCCGTGGTCAAATTGTGCTATTAGCAGCCTTTACATGTCTACTTAATCTCTTTCTTTTATAGATAAAAGCTATCAGAGAGAAATATGGAAAATTGAAGGAGGAGTATATCACAAACAGAAGCAGCACAAAAGATAAGCTAACAGAATACATAGAGAAGGATGCTGGTCTAAAACTCACTGAGTTTCATGAACAGATTAAAATTTTACGGTCTGATCTGTCTAAACAACACTGTGTAAGTTACTCCTCTTCAATATGGTGGAACCGACATTTAGAAAAGCCAAACGATGGGGGCCAATGACTCTCCATCTATGCCAACAGGCTGTATAGATGCTGTTTTTTTTTGCTGAAATTGGCGATGGCTTTTTTAGTTGTAAACAAGGAAAGATAGAAAATACATTTACAGTCATTAGTAACAGGAACCGCCCTGCCCGAATTGAGACATCAGAATTGTCCCCACATTGAAATTAAGGGGACAACTTCAGTATAATGTCTTAAAACTCCACCCATTTGTAAAGTTTATTGTGAAATTTCCAAAAGAAAAAACTCTGGGTACCAGTTTTCAACGAAAACATTAAATGTTTTCGTTGAAGACTGGTACCCAGAGTTTTTTCTTTTGGAAAATTAGGAAATTAAGAAATTTTCTTAATTTCCTAATTTTCTTAATTATAGTAGCTATAAATTAACATACACATCAAATTGCCTTCTTATTTTACAGGTTGATTTGCTGCGAACAAAGAAGATATTAGAGACTAAACTGGATGATATGGCTGTTGAAGAATTCAAAGGTCTAGTGGTGGAAAATCAACTGAATATCCAGACCAATGGTATATATGTTTTTCCTGCTGCTTCAATCGTCATCTCGCCATCTTGCCACCCTCCACATTATAATGCTATGAAAATTTGCGTGCAAACCTGCAAAGTGATTAATTGATGCAATAAGTTTGAAGTGGTAATGTTGGGCTCTGCATGAGGAGCCACTAACTGAGGAACAAACCTGATAATGCGAAGGATGGCATTAATCCTAGTGAACGATTTGTTTTAAGTGTCTTGTTCATTTTTAAACCGCGTAAAAAGAAAAAAATAATTTGTTATATTTCAGAATCTGACACCACAGAGATAAACGCTGCTCTGGTTCCGACAGACGACTTTGTGATCGGTGATGACCTCATGAGAAGTAGAAAACCTCCGACCTCGATACGGCTGGTGAAGCAGCTTGCAGCAAATGACTATTGCCTCACATCATGTAGTTATAAAGGTGTAACTTATGTAGGTCTAAGCAGCAGCTCAGTCAAAAGAATAGATGAAGCTGGTAACAAGACATCAGACTTCATCAAACTACCCACTTACATCATCACCATAAGAGCTCATCAGGATCGACTCTACATTCTCATGTACGGACAGCCTTACAAGATTTATGTGTATGATCTAAATGGTCAACAGATCACCTCCTGGGATCACTCAGACAGCAATGGCAGTTTCTATGGGAACAAACTGTGCATTGTGAACAATCAGATACTTGCTGCTGATGCCGCCAATAAGAGAATCACTAACTATAATCTCAACGGAAAAGTGATGAGACAGATTCCATGTCCTAAGATCCCGCCCTACAACTACATATCCATGTGTTCAGCAGGAGACGACTCTGTCATCATCACCACTTACTCTGCTCAGGTATTCAAGTTCAACATGAACACAGAGACAGTACTCTGGACTACAAACCTCACAGCAGAAGCACTCTCTGTAGCCTGCAGTAATGATGTAGTACTCGTCAGTGGAGATGGAGTGCTAGACAGCAAGAGAGGTGTATGGATAGAAGTTCTAAATACAGCGACAGGTAAGAACTTTTCTCGTTAAATTATATTATATACATGTAGCTCTTCCATACAACAATAGAGTACTACAAAGTCCTGGTTAAATTAGTTAGGGATTAGGGATCAGTACCCTCATCAAAGCAACCAAACCACCAGTTAAATGTACGATTTTGTTACCTTGTTCTGTGCGGTCTAATGTATACGTATACTTTCTTATCCTCTATTGCAAATTTCAGGTGAACACATAACAGAATTTAACGATCAAGAAGGAGTACAGACTCAAGTGTTTGATTTATGGACAGAGAATAACAGACTGCTGGTGTCCAGCTTTCATCAGAGCTCTGTGCTGTGTTATGAACTTCTCTATGATTAATGTTTAGCTTTCAGTAACTTTATCTAGGCGGTGAACTTCTATATAAATTATGATTCACCCAAAACCGTTGCCCACTTAATGATTACATTTCTAATAAACTAAATTTAGTTTTAGATATTTTGAGGTCAACCTATCACCATAAAGCTCACCACCATCAAGGCCGATAAACTTTATACTTCATAGAGTTCGAACCAAGTTAAATCATTAACTGTTACTGTTACGTTACGTTAATGTCTGTATGTATTAATTAATAAGTGAGAACATGAAAACAGCTGCAACCAATTAACTAACCTTCATTGCTGAAGCTTCTGGTACTGAACTCTACTTGGGTCTTGGAGAGTGATGTTTGTCATAAAAAATTGTCGTGCTATTATTAATTATTATGGGAATTCTCTAGTCAATTTCAAATTATATAATTTATACCTCGCTTTATTAGTAGTGTCCCAATGGGGTCTTTCAATTAAGAACAGCAATCCAATGTTCAACGGAATTATGGTGTTCACTCTTTTTAATTACACCTGTCCTGCTTGTGTGGGTTCCTGTCCCTGATTTGATACATGAGTGTGTGTGTTTCGCCCAAAACATACTGTGTGAAAAGATGTTTTATAAAACAAATAATATGTTTGCCTCTTGGTTTCACCACAACTGTAAACTGACAAGTCATATCTTGAGCGGCTATCGTCAGACTTTATGATTGAAATATGCTAGTTTTGCTCTCTTTTAGACTCTTGAGCTCAACTCAGTAATTATATGATTGACGCTTAATGTTTTTGAATAATGTCCATCTCATATTGAAGCCGAAATTCCGATGGACGATATTAAGCTTATTCGCTGGTTAATACACGTCCAAGATAATAAATCATTAAATGATTTATAGGCATTTATTGAAGGAGAGGCACTCAATAAAACCTGGTCGTGATAAAACCTGCTTGAGTTAATTTGGACCCCTTAGCTAATAGCTCTATTACTGGCTAAAAATAATTTTTAGTGCCATTTCATTCGCATGAATGCACGGCTGCACGCCTAGTAAATAATGTGGTAGCCTTGACAACAGACGTCTATTGACAGGCGAATAAGCCTATTATTTTATTGGGATAAAAATCTCTATTTTTATCTTTTTGTTAAATTGATCACCTTTCAGTTATGTTAACATCTTGTACGTTTGTGGTTACCTGGTGGTTTTTCTTCCCTGAATATGCTAAGAAATTGAGAGTAAAATAAAGTGCATGGTGACCCTGACCCTGAGTTGACAATGATAGTTTGCAGGCGGTATAATATTGATTGAACTTTGACTTGTTAGGCCCAGTAAGGATGAAGCCTAAGATCCCATCATTCCTGACAAAGCAGAGGGTGAAAAGTATGACCCTCACCAATGACCTCTCTGTGACCTCTGCTTCTGCCTCTATCCCTCAACATGTAGGGATAAATCTCAAACTATCCGTTAAACTCTCCGCTAAGTAACCTTGCAGCCATCTGTTAAAGAAAACTAACAGTAAGCAGAAGTATGGTAGTTTGGTTCAATGTAAATCACAGAGTACTTACAGTGGTGATGCCCGTTGTGTCCTACTGTACAATTTCTCCCTACATCTGTTAAATCTAAGGCTACATGATACACACTGGTCGCTTATAATACTAGAATGAGGATCTCTTTTTGCCAAATATTGTGTTGACAATGTTGTGCAACAACACTAGAATGTAGATCAAGCTTATCACCATTTGCATTCAGGCTGTTCTCATTCTGCCGGTGAGGCGGCTGCTGCTTGATAATCCAAATGCAGGGCAATTGGATCATATTTGATCTGAATGGATTGTTCGCTTAATGACTCACTCCCAGAGTAGTGTTCAATGGAATTATGGTGTTCACTCTTTTTAATTAAACCTGTCCTGCTTGTGTGGGTCCCTGTTCCTGATTGGATACGTGAGTTTGTGGGTGTTTCAACCAAAACATACTGTGTGAAAAGATGTTTTATAAAACAAATATGTTTGCCGCTTGGTTTCACCCAAAGGCCCCCTGCAGTGAAAGAATGAGAGAAAGAATGAGAGAATGGAAGGCAGACAGATGAAAATAGCATACCTGCACTTTACCTATATGTATCTTCTAATAAACAGTCATCTGAAGTGTTTACCATTGAAAATGTGTGAAAACCACTGATACAATGACTAATACAATGACCAATACAATGATACCACTGATACAATGACCAATTTTGCTAAGTCATCAGGATGTCACAGAGTCAGCACAGTCTCTTCATCAGTAAAGTCAGCTTTTTCCCATTGGGATGATTGGCTCAGGGAAAATGTAGGTGTGGCTTTTTTTATGCATCATTTGGTGATAAAGTGGTAAATGAAATTTTTGCATTATTGGTACACCAGTGACGCTCGTGAATGGGAAAAAGCTGACTTAACTGATGAAGAGGCTGTGCTGACTCTGTGCTGACTTGAATACTTTTTCATCTTGGCCAAACTAGTAAGTTAGTATGGTTCTCACATATTTTGTGTGGAATATTTCTATAACTGCTGTTTTATTGTTTACACAGAGCATTAAAATGCAACCGTGAATTTTTAATAGGTGGACCTTCTATCACTCTTTTCATTCCCTCTTTCATTCTGGGCTGCGGAACATCTGTGGTTTCACCACAACTGTAAACTGACAAGTCATTTCCTGAGCGGCTATCGCCAGACTTTATGATTGAAATATGCTAGTTTTGTTCTCTTTTAGACTCTTGAGCTCAAATCAGTAAATATATGATTGACGCTTAATGTTTTAGAATAATTTCCATCTCATATTGAAGCCGAAATTCCGATGGTTGATATTATTTCATTGGGATAAAAATCTCTATTTTTTATCTTAAATTGATCACCTTTCAGTTATGTTAACATCTTGTGCATTTGTGGTTACCTGGTGGTTTTTTCTTCCCTGAATACGCTAAGAAATTGTGAGTAAAATAAAGTGCATGGTGACCCTGACCCTGAGTTGACAATGATAGTTTGCAGGCGGTATAATATTGATTGAACTTTGACTCGTTAGGCCCAGTAAGGATGAAGCCTCAGATCCCATCATTCCTGACAAAGCAGAGGTGAAAAGTATGACCCTCACCAATGACCTCTCTGTGACCTCTGCTTCTGCCACTATCCCTCAACATGTAGGGATAAATCTCAAACTATCCGTTAAACTCTCCGCTAAGTAACCTTGCAGCCATCTGTGAAAGGAAACTAACAGTAAGCAGAAGTATTGTAGTTCGGTTCAATGTAAATCACAGAGTACTTACAGTGGTGGTGCTTGTTGTTTCCTACTGTACAATTTCTCCCTACATCTGTTAAATCTAAGGCTACATGATACACACTGGTCGCTTATAATACTAGAATGAGGATCTCTTTTTGCCAAATATTGTGTTGAAAATGTTGTGCAACAACACTAGAATGTAGATCAAGCTTATTACAATTTGCATTCAGGCTGTTCTCATTCTGCCGGTGAGGCGGCTGCTGCTTGATAATCCAAATGCAGGGCAAATGGATCATATTTGATCTGAATGGATTGTTCGCTTAATGGTATTTCAGGTCACCAAGCTCCTATCCTAGTCTCAGCTGTGACTCTTTCTCTTGTTGAGATGACGACTTCCATATATCAGCCTGGTGTAATGGCTAATGCAGCATCGCTGCCTGTCAGTAAATTTAAAACACCCAAAGCTGTTGGTGTAAAAAGAGATAGCTCATGTCTGCTGTTTGTTTGAATCATGTAGGTTTAATAAGGATAAGGATCGTCCAATATATCTGTCTTTTAGTTGCACTTTAACGCAATTTTTGTAAATTCAGCGGAGTAGGCTAAAAGGGTTTGAATGGTCAGGGTGTGTTGGTTGATCTTCTAACCTAGTAATTGTTATCCACCTTTGGTGAATGTAGTGGAGGTTTCGGTGATCATGTCTTTATCTATCCAAGTTTGATCAGGGAGTATGGAATATACTCTCTCTGGTTTATATAATCAGGTTGCAAGACACTAAAGTAATATATTTCTGGATTGTGAACAGACAATTCTCGTTTATACATATTTTCACTGAACATAACAAAAACTAATATTTTCATCATGGCGAGTTAACTCCAAATTATACAAACCACTGGATAGAAATAAAGATTTTTCCGCTCGTTGCGGAATCATTTCTAATCTTGCATTATACAACAGCTCCAGTATGGATTATTCATCAAGATACTACAGTTATACTGCTGACTATAGGAGTATATGAATATCAGATGTACTTAGTACCTGATAAATCATGAGCTCTATATGACTCGTCTCCCAAAAATACGAAACAAAATTCAGGTCATTATTGATGTATAAGATCAGTCCGGAATTATTTCTACTCTTTGATTATGTGGCTGCTCCTGTATGGATTATTCTTCAAGATTTTTCAGCTGTTTAGGATTAACAAAAGATAACACTTTACCAAGACCTCTATGTCAGTACACCCACACAGCTATGGTGAGTTTTGGTTTCGACCTCTCCTACTTTCAATACAAAATAGGTTAATTAGCTTTCTAAAATTTTTTTATTGGAACAGTAAAACACATGCAACAAAATGACTGAAGCTGTAAAATGCAAAAACAGGGTATGCATCTGAGCGTTGATATTGGTAACAAAATTTTCGTCAACATAGCCATGAAGTTATAAAGCAAAGAAGCAATAAATACTTCATAAGAAAACTACACCAAAACTGGATCGTGGGCACAAAATCGCCTGTGTGCCAGTATGAGTGAAAATATTATAATCAATACAGGGAAACACTATGAGATTATCCTGTGGAGAGCATTTCTCATGAAAGTCTGTACATTCTTAAAACATTCGGTAACTCGTCTCTTTAAACCATGCTGAGCTCTGCGCGTAGCCAATAACTTGGTAGTAGCCTGAGAGCGTTTCTCACAGAGTCGTAATTTATCACTAGATGTATCAAACGGTATTTGAGATATTTCATGCTGCACACATGTAGCTGGTTCAGGTTTTATTTCCTCATCGGTTTCACAAATCATCGCTACTGAATCTGAAATCAAGTAAAGCATTCGTCAAAGTTTGCCCTCCATCACTACTGTACTCAAGCAAGAGTTGTGAATCAATCCTTGACCAATTTTGTATGTTAGTTTATTGATTTCATTACCGCCGCTTCGAAGTTTGAAAAAAGAATGATCACTGGATTGGGTCTGTCAGTGTTCACGATTAAGCTTCGCAAATGGACACATGTTTTTGTTAGCTTTCTTCATTGTAACAGAATTTACAAGATCTCATCACATGTATAAAAGTTTCTGGCTCACCCTGAGGAACTGTAAGGGAATTATTCTGTTGCTCCTGTATTTCACTCTCCGACACATCTTCAGAATATTCAATTTCAGCTCTGTAAAATTGAATTAAACTAGTTGAACATCATTGTCTTCATTTGTTGTGGGGAGAGATAGCTCATAATACTGAAGTTTTCCCCTGTTCTGATTTTCAATGTGAATATTGTTCACAGGCATCAGTGATCAGAAGGTGGCTTGATAGTCGTGATGATGAAAAGGAGGATAAATGGTATCACTGTTTACTACAGATCTTATCTTGTGGTCAGCTCTACAGATCTGAAGTGAATATTAAATAGGGGAACAAAATGTATCATAGCCTGGATTCTCCAATGGGATAAGGCAACCATAACAATATTATGAGTGTTGTCCATCAAAGTGCATTGTGGGATTGTTTTTAATATCTCTCGGTTTGAAAGTGATTAGCACATTGACAAGATATGTGCGGATTTTTTTTGCAAAATGTTCATTGAAACTCACACAAAATGGTCATTTGAGATGGTCTGGTAGAATAGTGTCGAGAGTGATGTCTCTAGTTTGTCCAGCTGTGTCAGTTCATTGGTGAACACCAGGAGACTTAGATTCAGAGGAGTTTCCAATTCCTCCTCAGGATAACCAAAGCTGTCTTCATACAGAGATGACCTATTTGTCAAATCATTCTCGAATCTCAGCCAAAGGGATGTTTCGAATACCCCAGGACTAGAAATTATCACAAAAATAACCAAGTTTTATACAGTGGTCAAGAGCAGACAATTAGTATGTTATCGCGATCGCCAAATCTGTTGTCGATTGTTATCAGTTTTGGGACATTACTTCCAGACATGGTTTTATTGCTGTTATGATATATTTGATTGAGTTCATGTTTGGAGAGATATGCCTATCAGAGACAGCCCAAATTATATCACTGTTTGGACGCTAGGTCAGCTCACATCATACTATCAACAATAGTTTTATATAAAGAAAAAAATGCAAGCTTTTGCTAGAAAAAGCGAATTTTTAGGGGTATAACTATAAGTTGTCTTCTTATTGTGAATGTAAAGACAATCCTTAAACTTTCTCATATCATATTATTTATTGACAACTGTCATATTCCTATTGGCTGGGGATGAAAGCTTTCACAGTTCTAGTCAGTTGCATGCAGCTTGCTAGTGCACTGATCTATCTGAATTTGGGTCTCAGCTGTAGTATGATATAAAGAATAATAAAATAAATACAAGTGACTAGTAGAACATCATTAAATACTCACCTTACATCATGTACCATATTTTGATCAGTCGGGATCTTCAATGACGAGACTTGATCATTAATTTTAAAAGAATCATCTACCAGCTGATTGAGGCTGTCGATGAGCCGTGTAGTAAATAATGTGTCTGTAGTGAACTCTTCATCGCATGAGAAGGGAGACTCAGTGTCCAAGATGTCTGTGAGATCTGAGAATGTAAGAACTAATATGCTACATATCATAAATCGCTATTGATGTCCCATTTTTAGTTGGAGCTTCTCAATAAAAATTAGCAAGATATCTACATCTCTTGTCATTGATTGATTGATTGATTGATTGATTGATTGATGAGTACTTTATTATCGATCAAAATACATTTGCAACAAATGACAATGTATATAGGGGATCTGATTTGACATAAATCGATTAAAATGACTTCAGTACGTTGGTTAGGAAAAAAATTGAAGTAAAACAGGATTTGTCAAGTCATACGGTTTGTTATTTTTCTATCCGGTTGGGTTTCCTCTGCAATCGCTCAATGAAGAGCTAAACATCTAATACTGTTCTATTTTTCAATGGTTGTATGGCTCATTGGATTCAATACGATTCCATTATTGCAATTGTGAAATGCTTCAGCGTAGAAAAACTATTAACAAAGGCATAGTATTGGATAAATAACTCCCAAATAACAACATAACAAATAGCAAACTCCCTCAGATAAGGATATTTACCATCAGAGAATTCACACATCTGATCTTCATCCCGGAAACTTCCCTCCTCAGACCCGTATCCTGCATCTGATTCTGAAATCAAATATGTTTTGATAAGTTTCTAATAAAATTAATTAGTAATCATATATGGTTGAACTTTTTGTATCGATGGCGATAAACCATGTCCGAGCAAGGGGTTAGAGACTCCTTGGTCTGAGCTTCTATCAATGTCTACATAACAGCTGCTTTGGTATAGGATTTTGCCCCACGTTGAAAACACCATGTTATGAAACGGTTCATTGACAAGATCAGCTGCTTCAATGATTCGCATCATCATCACGACAATAATGTGTTTTTGAAATTTAGACTCACCTTTCTGGCTTTTGCAGATAACTGCATCCTCTAACTCACTCACATCCTGCTGCTGGCCCTTGTGATCATCATCGATATCACTCCACAACCTTGTGCTAACTACCTCACTACTACAATGATTGAAATGTGTGATATGTTATTTAACTCTCACTGATAAAGTCACCTAGTAGTGTCAGTACCGCTTGTACTACTTTCTCATTGAGTCGTTGTGCACTCAGAAGGCAGCGATTGCATCATCTTTGAAAGCGTAACGCTGCTGATGACACATCATCTTTGGTTAAAATCTTATGGATTTTTTTGGAGTTCACAGACAGGGCATAAATATATCATTTTTTGATAAATGTGCGCTGGTGAATAATCTAAATAGTTAAAGCTTTCCCCTAGCCCAAACGAATTCAGGCCAAATCCCAAATATAAATGTATAATCGTAAACCATTACAAAAGAGTTGACAACTTGCCCACTATCAATTTAATAACATCAGTAATGAGAATAACAAGTACACTTACGTAGCAGTTCTGTACATTTCTTTTTGTTGATATTATTCGGTATATGAACAGAAGTTCCCGTAGATATCACTTAGATTTATTTATAGCTTTTCACAGAGAATAACAGAAACACAGCTTGTTCAGTCAGTCGCTATTTTCTGATTGTTGCGCTCAGCCTTCAGTCATCATTGTGTCAAATGTTGTGTCATGGCGCATCTCCTTCAATTGTTGGCCATTTCGAATTGAAATCATTATTGTTCATTATTATACAAGTTATCCTCTTGTTATGATTGTGATAGTAATAATAACTAAATATATGACATCATACAACTGCAGCAAGGAGTTATATAAATAAACCATACTTTGTGATGCTAAAGTTTTGATTTATATGCAGTGAACAGTGATAAAAAAAAAGTGTGTAAAATGTAGGTGATCGGTAGGGTGAGTGTGGCCAGCGGTTTTAAGGGTTAAGGCGTAAGGCTTTTTATTTTATGTTGGTAAAGTTTGATAGAGGATTTGAAAGAACAATGACTCAAATTGTATGACCACACACGGATTTGGCTCTTCGGCTCTTCGGTATGCAGCTTGAATTTATAATCCTAATTAATGATTTTTTTTTACACTTACTACCACTAAAAAATCTCAATTTTTCAGTCTGTTGTAGGGAAGTTTCACCATTGTGAATTACAAATCAAAACTCCAACCATAAATTACAAATAATTAAAGAGATCTGGTGTAAGTTTTTCGGGTGCGATGATACAAAATACAGTAAGAAAATCCAACTTTCCTTCTCAGGACATTCTTCCAATATATTATTTCCTCACAAACACCATCATCACAGAATCTTTGTTATCTTGTGCTAAACAAGATCAGAAGTCTAGTAGGGAATTCTATAAAACAAGTGATCAACTATTACTGTGATTGCTGCTTGACTCAGTCGGATATGCATATAAATCACAGCTGTGTATGCATATACTCCGATATGTATATACATATACATATACACATACGTATATACAAATATATATATATACATGTAGCTTAGATATGCATATACATCACAGCTGTGTATGCATATACATCACAGCTGTGTATGCATATACTCGGATATGTATATACATATACACATACTTTTGTACATATATATATACTTAGCTCGGATATGCATATACAGCACAGCTGCTGTGCTCACAAGCAAATCAGCGTGTCTGGTCAGCCAGAGAAGGCTTTTGAATTAATGAGCAGCAACAACCTTTTCGACAACGGTCAATTCGAAACGGTCAATTAAATGGAGTAACACTTGCAAGTGCGCTGCAGAATCTTGAGAATCTTGAGCTGTCTGGGGGGACCCGGATAGGTCAAAGCTGATTATTTCATAAATAGAGGTTACGATAATTATCTCTACAGAAAAAAATAATGTGTAAACATAATAAAAATAAGAGTAAATATAACTAATATTGACATGCAAAGTGGACGTCAGTTATTGCATTTATCATCTCTAAGAGCCCAGAATCGGCAGAAATAGTTTGGCCATAGAAAAGGCTGTAAGATTTGCATAACATTAATCTATGTGTCACAAAACCTAGCTTCATCATTACATATCATAGTTTGCCTGTTCAACTTACAGCGCAGCCGCAGATCGATTCTACCTAATGTAATGACAAAACATGTTGCAGTAAACACTGACAACTAGCAAACCAAGCTGAGCCCACTAGTTGTGTTTTGGCACACCTAGGGATCACTTTGCAGAACTCAATGGAGATGGTGGTGTTTAGATCCAGCTTACCTAAAAAATAGTAGTTATTACTTGCAGTAAGGGTTTTTCGCATTGCATAGTAGTGCTGACCGCTGAGGGTAAATGACTGTACTGTATTTGTTTTCATTATTATAAGCTTATGATCCTAATTTATCTTAAGAGTTCTCGATCTAGGTTTTGCCTAAGGAGACAAATTATTTATACAATCTTGTGTGGAAAGGTCTTTTACATACATTCACCAATTTTTTCTTGTACTTAAGCAATAAGGAGCTGCTATAACTCTAGACGTCCCTTGGTTATATACATTATTTCATTGACAGAGATACAGTAAACTATTATGCCCTGCACAAAATAATCATGTCATATCTTGCATTTAAGTGTGACAGTATTTAATGCTTTTAGCTTGTCTAAGAAGTATATTGAGTCCATGATCTGAACACCCTAACCTCGTCCTCATGACATGCGGCTTGCGCCCTCCCTGCTTGCATAATATTATAATAGTTGTTAATCAACTATTACTGTGTTATCCCCACCTGGATCATAAGAGGACAACTCTGATTTTTCCTGAGATCATAAGGTCAATGATACCTGAATAGACATATGTTTTCGACATCAATGATTGGCAATTTGAGAGTCGGTGTCTGTGTTTATGTAAAGAAAGTCTGAAGTTCATAAAACAAGTCTGTTAGCAGAGAAGATAAAATATACAGGTTGCAAATAAATAGTCAGTCAGATATTAGATACCTGGTTTTGTTTGCTTGATTGGAACATTTTTATTGACTGCTACAGCAAGGTAATGCCATAGTTATTTATGTTTCAAATGCATTCTGTGAAACTATCATTAGCATGCTATTGAGAGATAACTAACTCAACTCAACTGTAAGTGGCTGAGCAGCTAGGAGTCGGTCAACTCTGAGTCTACTCTTTGCTTGGTCTGAGCAATGAGGGAGTCCATTAGATCATTTGTTAATCTGAGACTCACTGATCACTGACTCACTGGAATGTAGTCCCTGTTGGAATGTAGTCCCAGGGGCCCAGGTCACTCACTGATTTCTATTCTATTGTAGCAAGCTAGTATCTCAATCACTCTTAGTCTTATCTTACTAAACAAATATGTGATATGATGATAGCTGAAATAGTAGATTCTTGTATGGATGTATATAAAACATTAAATTGAAAGTAATTAATGAGTAGTGATGCTGGATCACCACATGGCACATGACAAAACATAATTGGCTTGTTGTGCATATGACCTCCCTCCTGTTCTTCCTGGAGGAGAGGGAGCTCATTGGTTGTGCAAATAAGTAAGAATGAACCGCCTCCGTATTCACCAAAAAAACACGCCCAGTTGGTGTGGGTACCCCTAGGCCTATATATATAATATATATATAGGCCTGCATATATATTTGTCGCTTCTCACCGCTCCGCACCTATTTTTCATACGCTATTTTCTCACCAAACGAGCGCATGTTTGGCAAGTGACCACTTTAATGGGACACGTAATATCTGGACTGGCCCCACCAGGTTCAACCCTAGCTATGTATTCGCAACGTGGTATGCGGATACTGTTTGGGTGATAAGTAAACAGGGACTCCACGGTGTGGTGTGGACTGTGAATAGTAGGCCCATGACAGAAATTGCCCTCATCATCATCGGTATCCTAATATGCAAGCCTGTACCGTCACTACTATATGGCAATGGTCACGGAACCAATAGGCCAACCTAAGGCTGCAGTTATTTCTTTCATTACCCTTTTTATATCATCCTTGAATCAATCTCAGGTTCTGAACTGATTTATTGTGACAGTCTGTTAGGTACCCTGTGGAAAGATAAATCTTGTGGAGTCCTTCGATTTCTGTCTTCTCCTGCACCATTCAACAACTATATTATACCGAGCCATGTTTCATCTCCTGTAGATGGGGTTGGCTAAGTTTGGTAAGGCAGTGAATTGAGCACTGGAGGCTCGTATGCTAATCTAACGGTGCCTGCAGCCAGTACCAGTATACAGTACAGCAGCTTTATGGCTAATAACCACAGTCCCTAAGCTCTAAGAGATGACTTGCCTAAGCCTCACTTTAATATGGATAAGACGATGGAGATTCTCGATCATGATAATCTGGAGATGAGGAAAGAGATGAGAGAATTCTTACGTGATCCTGTCTTCACTCCAAAGTAAGACTTCAGGGGTAGAAGGTTTCAAACTCGGACTAGGTGCTGCAGCAGAGAGATTTAGTTGCACTCTGTAGTTACATATTGTCTGTCTTCGATAATATTTGATCATTTGCAGGATTAAAGTTTACATTGGAGGTTAAAGAGCGTCTTTGCACTAGTAAGAATTAACGAAATCTAGTCGTCTTCAAAATAGTTAAAATAAAGTTCAAAACAGTTAAAATAATGTTTCGCTAATACATACTCATCCAGGATATGCGATCAAAATATAAATTATGTTTGAATATTAATATTCTGTATATAAACTCCAGGTTATATAGATTCTTCAATCACTATATAATTATATAATTTTATGATTCAGATACATCTCATCACTATATAATGTTACTATGTAGATATTTCATATCACTGATAATATTATTATGCAGATATAACATTCCACTAGAAGAGGAGAGGGAGGTAACCTTACAAAGACTACAGAGAATCTGTGATGGCGGATTTATCTCTGTACTCAACTTTAATGACAATCCTCGTAAAATATTCGCTGCTCACGATCTGGCAGCCGTGGTCGCCTCAGCTATGGCTACAAAGATGACTGTCCAGTTTAATCTGTTTGGTAGGTACAACAGAGCAGTGGTTTTACAGCTGTGACTGGGCGCTTTATATCCCAGTCTGATGATTATCAGTATAAGTTTTTAGTATGAGTTTAACACATCGAGCTTCCTTGATTCACAATCAAAGTCCTTTAGCTTTGTGACCGAAAGTTTAAATTTTGTGTTTGTTATGTCAGAAGGTTAGTGAGTTTGTTGCTTGCTGGCCAAGTAGCAGAACTGTTCTATTATCACCATGCATTCCCAAATAAACTCACTTACAGAGAAATTCATTCATCAATTGCTTTTACAACTAGCAATGCACAGCAAACAGTTTATACATTAGCTTTCTGTTGTCAGCATGACAAGCACTGCACAGCCTTTGTCATGTAATGTTGTAATGGGATTCACTGCCCTTCTACTGTTAGTATCACAGAACCTGTTACTGAATGAGGGAGATAAACTTGGGTTAATCGACTCATGAATCGAGGCGCAAGCATTGAATATTTCATGCCATGACCAGAATCTGTTTTTTTCTCACATCTCTTGCCCATATCATACCACACCATCTCATTGTGACCATTCTTGTATATATTATTGCCAACTTCATATGATCTGTACCCAATTAACTCCCTCACAGATCATTTCTGTATCATTATCATATACTAATAACTCATATTATCTAATAGGAGGTAGATCAGTTGGTTAGAGCGCCGTCCCTTCAGCATGAAAATGTTGAAGGTCGTGGGTTCAAATCCCACTGCAGTCTATTGACTATTGGGGTTTGGTTGGCCCCCAGGTGTGCTCCCACCTGCCTGCAAACAGAGAGCAAATGGGCGCAGATATTGCAGCCTAGCCCCTAAGGCAACTGGTATTTTGATGCCGATACTTCGGGACGTGGCGTGTGATATGACATCTGATTTTACCATTTTAATCAACCATCTTTTATCTGAATATAACAGGAGTACAGTGTTAAAGCTCGGTACAGAGAGACATCACAGTATACTCCTCAAGGGAATCGATACTCTGGAGGATGTCGGCTGTTTCGGTCTGACTGAGTTAGGATATGGTAGGCAAAACTAAAACTAGATTTTAATAACATATGCTGCAAATCGCTACTCTATGGATGAAACTCTTTTCTAATCCTGTAAATTGTTATGGAACCTCAATTACTAGTTACCCAAGTAATTTTCTGTAGTCCATTACCAAGCTTCTAAACATTTATATCCTCAAAGCTTCAATCATTCCAAACTTGAGTAATGCTGATTGTATCAATTTGTGCTAAAGTTTGTCACTTGATATACAAGCAAGCCTCATATCCTGTGTCAGCACCTGGACTTTTATTTGATAAGTGATGTACAATGGCAAGCTATAGATTTGGAGTTGCCTCCTACTTGAGTAACTCTAACGAGTCCACTTCTTCTTTATTTAATTATCAGGTAATAATGCAGTGGAGATGGAGACTACAGCTATATATGATAAGAAGACGTCAGAGTGGATAATAAACAGTCCTACCACTGTTTCTCAAAAATACTGGATCACTAACGGAGCTGTACATGCTGAACATTGTGTTGTATTCACCAGGTGTGTACCTCTACTTCTGAATAATATACTGGTCTATATATCAGAAACGTGTTAAATCTCCGGTTACAAGTGACATCAGTTTAATAGACCACAGGGTGGGTATCAATGTGTTTTGTGAACTGACCACCTCAGTGATAGTTTGTATATAACTTATGAGTGATTCTATTTATAGTATAATTTTATTGGATCACGGATATCCACAAATATTTTACCTTAATGTTGACCATGTCTTTTTTGGATATCCGTAATACTGCGTTGGAAGCTGATTTAATTCTGATGCTATCCAGGGGGAGAGCCTCATCAAATACCTTGCCAAACTTTAATGATCAGAATTGATTAAGTACATCACTCTGTTATCTGATTTGTTATATTACAGTGTATATATTTTCTCTCCCAGTCTGTATCATTATTGTCATCATGGTTATATTACGGTATATTTTATAACTTCCTTCCCACCATTCTGTATGATTATTGTTTGATATTATGATAGATTGATGGTAAATGGTAAAGACAATGGTATACATTGTGTGGCAGTCCGAATCAGAGATGAACAACTTAAAACTATGCCGGGTAGGTCACTCCCCCCCCCTCCTCTAACTTTGGCTCCAATTATAGGATCACTATTCATGTGGATAATGGATATATTCTATCTAGATGAAGTTTGGAAACATTTAAACGTTTGTTAACTTAAATTATCCCGAGCTATATGGTAAAAGTATATGGGTTCTAAGATGAGGTGGATGTATAGTAAATATAGGAGACAAAATCTTTAAGGGACCACTATGCATTCATGTATAGTTCTTCATTAGGACGAGGATACATTTTTTGTATTGAATTCATTTATTTATATATGATTCATATTTTAAGGTGTTAGGGTGGAGGATATGGGATATAAGATGCAGCTTAATGGTGTAGATAACGCTAAACTCATATTTGACAATGTCCGAGTACCAAGAGAGAATCTGCTCAATAAGTTCTCGGATGTAGATGAGAATGGTGTAATCTCTTCTCCTATAGCTGGAGGCCTCGCCAGGTAAGAGCAGATACAACTATTAACTCACGGGTCGACTGTCACCAGAAAATAGTGTTATATTATATCCCAATATGTTATATAAATATATACTATATTATTGCCGGTCAATTAACAGTTGCCGATGTTATATTTTATTGATGATCCCTCACACTATGATATGTGCTGACACTTAATTTTACACATGATTTTACACATGATATTGTTGCACTTTACCCCAACTAGGAAAGACAGCCCTAACAATAGTGTTAGGCTAGGTAAAGATTATAAATATCTGCATACAGACAGTGATGTGTAATAGGTATATGTTCTGTGGAGGTGGGAAAACATAGTTTCCCTTGCAAAAAGAAACTTAATAGTTTTTCTGGATGAAGGAAACTGAAAAAAGGGAGACAGGGAGGGGATGGAAAACCCCCTAAAAACTGGGAGACTTGTCAGGTATGATTTTCAGCAAGATATTACGTGAGTCAACTGCTGTTATCACCTCTTGTACCACCTAATGGTTGACCCCAGCAACATCAAGCCACACCTATCTCATGCTTTCACTTCTAGCTCTCATTAAATTTTGAAGTTGATATACATACCTGGTTAATTTGATTTATGTTTTATTTTCAGCGATTAGGAATTCAGTGTGATATAAGATACTACAATCATGACCGTGTTAAAATCTGGCCATTCCAGGGCTCATCTGCATGATAGATTGTCTGTTACTACAACACTGCAATGCTCATATGCGATTTACAACTGCCAGGTATGTGGAATCACACAGTAGAGCAGTCAAACACCGCTAGAGACCCTGGTTTTGCAGTACAGCTGTTATTTATAATTTAGTGAATATTAACTCTAGTTAGAAGTTGTCATCCGATATTTTCAGAGATAATATTTACCCGTGTGTTACCAATGCATGCTGACTATTCTGCTCAAGTAGAATAGTAATACAGATGTTTTATTATAAGAACTCAATTCTTCTCTCAGAAAATCTTGACTGCTCACTAGCTTGAGTTTGATCTGCAAACATCTAGCAAACCCAAGGTGTAAGACTTAGTAACGTATCAGGTTGGCCTATTTCTATAATTATCCGCAAATATTCTGCCAATATTAATAAGTTAGTCATGAGTTGTGCACTAATCAACCATAGTGATGGTGGTAGTCATTAACTAGTGCTTATATTAAGACACACACAAGGTGTATTATCACTAACCTAACCTGAGTAATCCCACCCTGCAATGCAACTTACCAAGTTCGAGTAAAAATCATCGTTCCTGGTGTTACACTGCTGTGCGGGATTCCAAATTACTTGGTCTTCAACACCTGTCTGGACTTGCAATCTACAGCAACCAACAAAAAGTGACTCCATCTTACACTCGAGATTTCAGCGGTATGGTTGCTCAGTCTAAGAGGATGAAGTTATGAAGCCACATGAGAAGCTATCGGTTGTATCGTGTTCTCTCTCACAGACAGTAACCCCCCCCCCCCTCCGTCCACTTTCCAATGAGTATGTATAGGAATCTTAGAATAACTGGATACTCTATAGATCAGACCCAGTATTATATTTGTGTTTTTCTGTTTAATGCGGACAGCGGAGTCTCCCAACATATTTGGTCGAAAGATAATCTCTCACCTGAAACAGTCACAAGTTGACAGCTTGAACTTAATCAAGAATTAGTCAAGACTGAAGCCATAATAACCTGCTGAAAATTTGAATGTGTTCATACCCACAATTAATTGATCAGATAGCGATTAAAGCAAGCCGCAAAAATAGGTGTAGGTTTGACACCAGCAGTATTAAGGACAGAGGTAGTCTGATGAAATGAGACTAAGGGATAAATAACTATTCTAACCGGGATTAAAGCAAAATGACTGTATGTTAAAGAGTTTAAACTGCAACATAGATAACCACTCTTACAGTTTTGTTTCGCTTATTTGACAGGCTGTTAAGTTCAGGCCGTTTAACTTATTACACAGCAGTCTGCAGTCACAGCTTGAACAAGGAAGTTAGTAACAAGCAGTGGAGGTTTAGATAGAACTACACACACAGAGTTTAGAGGACACAACTGTTGAGAAACAACAGGTCAGTAGTATGCTATGCAATACTATTCATCATTTAGTGCCAGATGTTAAACTTTTGAATACATGTATCATAATGTTGTTTACACAGGTCAAGCTCACAGTGGTCTTTCTACCAATAAAATCTTGTGTTATAACAACAGCTTGCTGCAAGTGTGAATCCGAACAGTCTTCTCATTTTATTCTCTTGTTCGCTGCCCCATCCTAGATCAAATTTGATCTAGTTTGTTAGCGGTTGAGTTTTCCCCCTCCATTGACATGACTCTGTCACTGGCAAAGTGGACTAAACTTGATTTAGAGTCTAGACCCTTCCCTGGAAACAGTGATAAAGTTTCGACTGTAGTAAACAAAAGCCATTTCGATTCTAAGGAGGTTATGGATGGTGATGTGTGCCTCCCACGAATCTTTTACACCCTTTGGCAAGGTAACATACCTTTGGGAGGCAAGACAGGCTCGACTTGATATTTTAGTTCTAGGTATTGTTAAAGCAATATTATTATGTTGATCGTTGGCTCATGTTTTAGGGCTCCACCAGGTAACACAACATCACACAAGAGAAATGGCTGTCTCCGTAGCAGAAGATACAACCCACCTGGTAACATGTGGTAACTGCCTTGAAGAGGAGGGGTTTATCCATAACCCTATGTTTTTACCCTGTACTCATGTCTGCTGTGAGACTTGTCTGAGGAGGCAACTCAAGAAGACTGATGTAATCGAATGCAGAGTTTGTCAGTAAGTAACAGGGTCATTGAGCATCTTATATAACAGATTCCTACAAAAACAACGGTCCAATAACGCTCTGATTTAGATTCATTTTAACAACAAATTCATCTTAGGAAGCTTTATAACTAACCCTATGGGTCTGTAGCTAACTGTAAAACATTCTTTCGCCTAGTTTCGCTCTGCCCAAGATGGTTGGCCTTGTAGTGTTTGTGGGATTAATGTCGGGATAGTTGAGGTGGGTGGTCTGGAGGGATAATGGTGGTGGATTGAGTGGCTTGATGGTCTAAGTGTGATCGGTGGCAGGATTGCGTTGGGCAGATGGGTAAGAGATGGTAATACTTATAATATCCTCAACTTGCAATTACAATATTAATCCACTAATCAATATGATCTATGCACAAGTTGTTGTGACTTGTAGAAACAAGTTCAAAGTGGTGATAGGCAACCTTCCCTCAGCATTAGAGAATGTTCATCCAGCTACTTTCTGTGAGCCGTGTGAGAAAAGTGGAAAACTCAAGATGACCGCCAACACTTACTGTCTCAACTGTGAACATAAGTTCTGTGCTGCTCATCAGAAGGTAAATACTAATCGAGAACCTGTGGCTGTGTGTCTGTTAGGCAATTCTGAGAAGTAATCTTGTAATTTGAACGGCATTATAAGCGAGAGCTATGCTGTGTTTTTATATAATAAACAGTGTAAGCTGTATAATTCGAATCCTGTTAATATGAAATTCCTGTTAATTCAGACACCAGAGGTTGGTCCCAGCTCAGCCAATGGTTTGTACACCCTGTTAATTCTAAGTTGTAATTGTGATTCGAAGTTGTGCTCTCTGACCAAAGTAGAAAGTAACTCCATTTTCAGAGATTCGCTTTCACCAAATCAGACAAAGGAAGTGATCATGATTTTGGATTTAGCACTCGTTAACAAAGCTGTCCACCCTGCTTACCCACTTCAGCGGTTACTACTGTTCACTCAGTCATCAGTGTTCTATTTCTGTTATAACTTGCATAGCACAACACTCCAAAAAACAAAAATTTCTTCATGTCGAGAAGAAAGTCTGTTTTACAAATACGCAACACATGCGTTGAACATTCCCGCGAGCTGGCATTTTAGTAATTAGAACAATTCATAATTAGAAACAATTTTTCGGGTCCGCTGGAGTCTGAATGAAGGGACTTATACTGTGATAAATAAATAACTCTGGTGATAGCTAAGTGTAAAGGGAGGAAGAAACCTTCACTATATGTAATAAATATTTGAATACTTGTGTCATTACAGCTTCACGTTGAGCTAAACTGGCATCATGAGACTCAGAATATAAAGGAGTACATGAGATCGTCCTCCAAAGTAGAGCGGCAGAAGTTCTGTGAGACCCACAAAGATCAAGTTATCTCCCTTGGCTGTTCAAAGTGCTTGAAGGTTTACTGTGTCCAATGTGTGTCTTCTGTTGAACTTTGCCAAAATGGTGAGTGACAATTCAAACATGAGACCTGTGATATGTTAACTGTATCCCAAAAGAGTGTTTGAGACATTGCACCCTTCTGGGTTAGTTGTCTCCTCATTGAAACTGAGGAGGTAACTCCTTACGCACTTATCAATCTTTGTCAGGGGTGTATTTTTATTTTGTTTGGTTTATTGCGAATTCATGGTGCAATGGACTGCTTTTGCCGTAACACTACCGAAAAATTATCTTCCTAACAATTTTTAAATAATGAATAGGATAAATGAGAGGATTTTCAGCAAAGATTGGATTACGCTAAAAACACTTAGTAAAAGACCCTAACATCGAAACTTAGACAAACATGACTGTGACCTAGACCTAGAGTGTTTTATCCTCTATCCCAACCATTCTTTACAGACCAAGGCGAAGTCTGGTTCTTACTAAAAAAGCAAATTGGAACTTCTTTACCGAAAGAAATTGTCCAAACCCACTGTAGAAATCCAGTTTGTAGCTCAGCACTGAACAGTAGAAGGATGACAAGACAGGCAGAAGTGTTTAAGTACTCTTGACCTTAATTTCCCAGAATTCTTCCCCAATCACCAAAACACTGTATAAGAGTGAGCAATCCACCACATTATTGCTTTTTGAGCAAATACATTTTGTTTCTATACTTCCTCTAGGCTCTAACCACAAGCTCATGTCTCTAAAAGAGCTCTCAGCTGAGGTGAAGAGATTACTGGAGCCTAAGAAGAAGGAATGTGAGGAGTTGTTTGATAGATGGTCAGCTGTGATGAAGGAGGCAGCGATCACTCTGTCTAACTGGGATACAGAAACTGAGGAAGGAGTCAAAATTATTGATGACACTGAGGAGAAACAGGTTGGGTGACCACTGTCATATTAAGGAAATAATACAGACTGATTATTTCTTGATTCAACATAAGTAGGTATTGCAAGAGAATTCAAAATGTTATAGATGAATTGATAAGGTAGCAAAGTTTTACCAACTAATTCAACTGAGTTACGCTTCAGGATATTTTATAGCTCAAACTTCAAAGTTGAAAAGCATCGAGGCATATAAACTGAATTGGCTTGACCATGGACTTTATCAGCTCTCAGTTCCTTTGGGGCTTAAATACACATAATCTCAGTTTTAGTGAAGTTCTGTGGTCAACAAAATAGGCTGTGAACCTCATTAGTTTGTGTTTATATTTATAGATAAAAGCTATCAGAGAGAAATATGGAAAATTGAAGGAGGAGTATATCACAAACAGGAGCAGCACTAAAGATAAGCTAACAGAATATATAGAGAAGGATGCTGGACTAAAACTCACTGAATTTCATGAGCAGATCAAGATTTTCCGGTCGGATGTATCCAGACTAAACTGTGTAAGTGATTTAAATTTTCAGGTTGCGGAACAGTCACTAATAAAGCCAAATGACGTTAGGTCATTACTTAAAGTGTCAGTCCTATTAAATTAGTGGATATATAACCCCAGTAAATCGAATATTGTGAGTTCATAGGGCAAATAAAAATCATGAAAAAATAAAAATTGTGGAAAATAGCCTTTTAGTGTTTTTAAATATTTTATCAAGGATCATAATAGACCATAGTGATCAGGTGGAGGCAATAAATCACTATGAACCACTATGATCCCAATTTTCAGACTTTGCAACGGTTTTACTGCAATAAGGTTCACCGGCTGTTTTATTTCATATGCCCTAATGACCTTTCAGCCTGAGATCTTGAAAACCATACCAAATATGGCCTAGTAGGACTGTCACTTTAACTTCCTAGTAAAAGACTGATTTGAATCTGTCAGTTAGCTTCTGTGACATTAGACTACGAATATTTAATTGCTAGTCTTAGAAAGGAGTATATAATTGTTTCGAATCATTGGTGACACTGCAACTGATAAGTAATGCTTCAGAGTTGTCCCCTCATTGCTATTGAGGAGGTATCTTCCATACAGTCGCACAAATTAATATGCCGATCATGGTCTCTTGATTCCACCAAATGGGAATCTTGCATATGAGTATTCAAATATCAGAGTTATTAATTGAGAAAGTAATATCTGCTATAAGCATATATATTTATCCCTTTCTAATCTGACAGGTTGACTTGCTGCGAACAAAGAAGGAATTGGAATCTAAATTTAGAAATATGGCTGATGATGGATTTCATGGTCTGGTGGTAGAAAACCAACAAACGATCAAAACCATTGGTAAATAAATAATTTTATAACAGTTTACCCATCATGTGACCTGTATCGTTCATACAACGATATCACTGTGTGTTAATATACTATCCTAACAGAGAATAGGATAAATTCTGGTAAAAGGAAGGCTCATGACACAAATATTTACTTGGATAAGTGATGATAGTCTTATATTGCTAGATTTGTTTAAACTCTCTCGGATACACACAATTGGTGAAAGATATAATATAACTTTGTTTCAGATTCTGACACCACAGAGATTAGCGCTGCTCTGGTACCAACAGTCCACTTTGTGATCGGTGATGACCTCATGAGAAGTAGAAAACCTCCAACATCAATACGGCTGGTGAAGCGGCTGACATTAAATAACCGTTGTTACACATCATGTAGTTATAAAGGTGTGACTTATGTAGGTCTCCTCAGCGGCTCAATCAACAGAATAGATGGAGCTGGTAACCATACAGCAGACTTTATCAACCTACCCAAATGTACCATCACCATAAGAGCTCATCAGGATCGACTCTACATTCTCATGTACGGACAGCCTTACAAGATCTATGTGTACGATTTAAATGGTCAACAGATCACATCCTGGGATCACACTGACCGCAATGGTGCCTGTTGACAGATGATTTTTTCATAAGACTGGCTACTGCCCATACATAGCTCCACGTTCTCTGTAGTGGCTGAAAGGTGGTGTATACTCTCTAATCTAACGCTTTATGAGATGGTCTAATGCAAGGGATAAATAAGAACCTTCATAATAAAATGGAAATGCTTTGTGCAGTTATGAGTTGTCCTCTCAATGATAATTTTGTGACAACTCCTATACAGGAAATGTATGATCGGCCATTTTGGATAATGCAGACAACAGCCACTTGATTTCACCTCCCTAAGTAGTATTATTTAGTAGTAGTAGTTTTTATTTAGCGTAGGCCTAATGATTATTGAAATAATACTATTATACTTACTCAATTACTATAGTTAGACTTCAGTGTACATGATTGCATACCCTCACTGCAGGGAACCCTTGGACTTGGCTGACCCAATGAACTCCGCATAAAGCTTGCAAGGCCGGAGCTGCAGCAGTTGACCGTTGGTGGCAGCGTCCTCCTGTATAGAGTTATAACCATAGTGTGTTTTGTCCATGGTTATAACATACAGTAGGGTTCTTTCATCTGCATGCACCATGGTGTTGTACATACAGAAGACATCCATTATTTTAAGTCATGATCCGAAGGGACTATGTGATCAGTAAAAGTCGAAATGACTTTTGGTTCTGGATGAGATTCGAACCCACACCCGGTTGGTCAACGGGCAGACGCACTTTCCGCTGAGCCAAACTGACTGATTCCGCCTATTTTAAAACACTCCAATAATGCAAGACCATAAAACACTACTTTGTAAAAATCAGTAGAATTACTCTGACTCTATACATGATCAAAAGGTGCCTCAAATCTTCATACTGATGGCGTAATGCATCCTAGGAAATATCACCTTCTGGAATGACCAGCAAGGTAGCATAAACTGAACTGGCAATATATGGCAATTTGGCAGTGACATATTTTTCTTAACCAACAGTCCGGCAAGCAATGACTCTAGTATCTAGGTTGACAGAGGACTGAAGCTATCGAGATTAACTTCATTACAGGCCCTCGTAGTTCACCGAAAATAACCTCCATCTGAACTTTATATTTATTTATCCAGGTTTCCAAGCCAGGTCCAGTGACTTACTATCAATATAGCTCATGCTTCAACTACACCCTGACTGCTAAGATGGCTCCTAACTGGAATATAGTTGGTGATTATCTTGTCCGTGGCAGAGAATTTCTTACCGACCCAATGAAGAAAAGTATGTTGAAAGTTGATATCAACTTTACTCCTGGAAAGTTCACAAGAACTCTATCACCTCTCTCAATGACTATTCCAGCTATATCGGTGAGAGTTTAAATATATTTTCCAAATCGATTGCACTTTGGCTTCAGTAATTACAACAAATTTGCTGCCTCCCTTATTTGACCTTTGCCAGGCTAGTTGAATACTAATGATATTGTATATCTTAATTGTAGCTAGAAGATTCGGACATAAGTCTTCATACAATACAGGCATTTGAGAGTGATGAACATGTTGTAATTCCACAGCAGGCTATTGGCAGCAAGTGGTGCCACTTTTACCAAGGTATGGAGATTTTACAAATAGATGCACAATGTTGATCATTTCATTGCAATCACGTACTAAGTTACCATCATAACCGGTCAAGTCCCTGAAAACAAACCATATTATAATCCGCATATAAATGACGTTTGGCCAAGGAGAGGATAACTCTCGTCTGCATTTATCAGCAAAACATACAACACAACAAGGAGCTTACTCCTTGAATGAACAAAACTCAAAAAGCCTAAAACCAATCATTTTTGTTCTGGTGCAATGTATTTATCTGTATTTGAATAACTCAATGTGAGTTCAGATATTCATTCTCATGTTATCTGTGGTTGAACCTTTCTTTTAGCAATAAGAAAGGTCAGGTGTTTTGTATAAGTCATACTCCACCCACTTCTGGTGATGGCAGATTTTAATCTTACAAAGATATGAAGAGATATTGGAAGAATACGTACGGATACAGATTACCTGACTCTGATGAGAACTTGCTCTACTATCAAATCAACTTCAAACTCATCGGAAGCAAATTGTTCACGTATCCTTATGATGACCACTAATTTAACTGGAATTCACATTGACAGTGTTTTCAGTGGGTTTCAACGGGGCAAGTGGAAGCGGCTGATTTGAAAAGCTTTTAAGCAGATTTCAATATAGTTCTAGATTTTCGCTCGTTGATGTGCTTTTGTCTCCCTGGCCATCAAGTTTGATCCAGTTTGCCTGAATTCCAGTTGCTCCCCTTCCCGTGGTCACGCCAGCATGACTAGTGGAGGGGAGCAACTCCTACTGCAGGCAAATGGACCTAAATTTGTCTACACTGGCCTCTGTAAACAGCTGATAGGAGATATACCTTTCCTTGTTTGTTGAATGTACCAAACGAATATGTTGAATGTCTGCTACGGTAGGATACTTATAGAACAGGAGTTCCTTCCTTCCAAATATGATTCAAAACATTGCTATATTTTATTATATTACGTTGTTTTCCTTAGCTTTGTTGAGACAGATATCCCTCAGTTTGTATGAGACAGTCAGGTTATATCAGTCAGATAAAGGACAGACAGGCCCTGTGTGATACCTTCATCTCTGATATACGTACTCTGATGAAGTCTGTATGTGGTGTGAAGATATCTTTATCCCTTAATGCCCACAAGGCTACTCAACAGCTGTATACCACCATACCGACAAACCATTCAGTGAGTTGCTTTTGTTGGGCTGAATTATGTTGGAAGAATTTATTTTTGTACCGTTTTTACCAGACCTAGTCAATGTTATAAAATACACTCCATCGTGTAATGTAAGCTTAAAATGATATTATTTTTATTGTGGTTAAGAACACAAAATTCCACTGTTTAATTGATCCCCTTCACTGATGGCCGGAATTCAATGCACTCCCTCTCCATTCATTGGTCTTTTGCATATTTGGTTTGGGCTGATGCTTTATCTCTTCCCTAAATTTGGTGAGAAGTTGAAAATACAAAAAAACTCCACGGTGATCTGATCTTGTGTTTTGTTATGTCAAATTGACACTGTCTTAAAAACGTTGAGATTGAAAGCACAAAATCCCAAAAGAGCCCTCGTAGCAGTCACATAACTCTATCCTCTTCTGTTCTAGTTACCCAGTAGACCTAACACTGTTCCAGTTGTCTGTAAGACCAGCAATTCATCAGACGCTATACTCAAGCAGGATAAGCAATCAGCCGAGGCTAAAAAAGAGCAGACAACTTCTACTACAAGTGACTCGCTCAATCTGACTAAAGAAACCGTTGTTACTTTACCAGATGATGAAATCAAAGGTGACTTGCTTAATTCACCATTTTTTAGTAGTGCCTTGTTTTTTCTACATGCCTGCTGCTACTTCCATTTATCTGGGAATTTATACTTGTACGGCTTTTTTACTGATACGAAGTTGATGCTGATAGTATTCTCATTGTAGTTTATGTAATTTTAAGGGTCAAAATTAGGCTCTTCAGGACCAACAAAGATGAAGCCTCAAATCCCATCATTCCTGATGAAGCAGAGGTTGAAGAGTAAGACGTTCACCAATGACCTCTCTGTGACCTCTGCTGTCAGCACTGCTTCTACTAATCATCAACTAGGAGGGATAAATCTCAGATTTGCAGATAAACTCTCAACTAAGAATCCTGTCACTCCGCTGTATATGAAAAATAACAGTAAGTAGAAGTTTGGTAGTGCGTTTCCACTTAATTACACATAAACCTTACTGTGGAGAAACCCATCGAACCCTACTGTACATTTCTCCCTACAGTCGATTGATCTAGGGCTACATGTTACACACTGGTTGCTGATACCGATCTTGATTTAGGTTTGAAACTTCTGACTCCTTTCACAAAACTTGGCACTGAAATTGGTCATCATGTCCTCCATCAACATGAGTGAGGTCAGAAACCTATTGCAGCAAGAAAAGGAAATATTGCTGTTTAAAACAAATTTGGGAAGCGGCTCATTTTGTATGGGGCACGTTGAGCCACTCTGTTATGGTCATCTCTTTGCTGGTAATAACTTTTTAATTCATCGCAACCATAAGAAATAAAGTAAAGCAACCAAATTATTGCAACAGCCCATTTTTTTCACTCAATTGAACTATAAAATATAATTCGCAACACAACATAAATTTCTGAAATATTTGCGGTACAGGAAAACTTGCACACGGCAAACTTGATGATAAGTGTAGGGAAAACTGAACTCAGAGTTATTGCTAATTTCATTTAAGAAACATCAATTCCAATGTTTTCGTTTTTGTGTATGTAAGTGTTGTCGAACATGTCATAGTGCGGTGCATGGCTCAACGTGCCTTAACAGCCTGGTTTTCACTTTCAACTCGAGTAAAACAAAATCTTTCCATCAGAGATAAGTTTAGATTATGTGAAATTGAGACTAAATATGCTGTTATCACATGATAAAAGTTGCAACTTCTCAGTCACGCCTTGCTAGGAATAGATGACATTCCCGTCGATTAGCGCATTATTTACTTTTTACACTTAAAACGATGAAAAACTAAATAACTATCTTCCCTTAGTAGCTATCTTTCTTTTTGTCTGCTCAAAAAGGATGCCTTTGGTCTCATGACCTCTGATGGAGGGGAAAACTCAAAACATAAAATGATATTTGAAAAAAGTGGGGTGGATCAACGTGCCCCATGGCTCAACGTGCCCTGCCTTCCCCTAACAGTAATGTGATAATTGAGATCCTCCAATGAAGACTTACCTTTCTTGTGATCATCATCGATATCACTCCACAACCTCAGGCTAACTACCTCACTACTACAATGATTGAAATATATGATATGGGATTTAACTCTCACTAATAGAGTCACCTAGTAGTATCACTACTACTTGATTACTTTCTCATTGTGTCATTGTGCACTCAGAAGGCAGCGATTGCAACATCTTTTGTAGCGTAACGCTGCTGATGACACATCATCTTTGGGAAAAACCTGATGGACTTTTATGGAGTTCACAGTCATGGCCTAGGTCATTTTTTGATATGTGATGAATAATCTAAATATTTATATAGCTTTCCCCTAGCCCAAACGAATTCAGCCAAATCCAAAATATAATGAATTATTCATGCCCACAGCCAAAGAGTTAATAATCTTGCCTACTATAAATTTAATAACAGCAGTAATGAGAATAATAAGTAAAACTTACATGGCAGTTCTGTACATTTCTTCTTGTTGATAATATTGGTTATAGGAAGACATGTTCACGTAGATAACACTTGTTTTCTATAGAATTTTACAGAGAATCACAGAAACACAGCTAGTTCAGTCGGTTGCTTATTTCTGATTGTTACGCTCAACATTCAGTCATCATTGTGCTAAGAGTTGTGTCATGGCGTGCCTCCTTCAATTGTTGGAATATTTTTCAATCGAAATATTCGTTTCTGATCGTTAGTTGTCTTCTCGCAATTATTAGAATGGTGATAATTAAATCTGCCGAAAAATTTCAATTCATGGTGAAATTATAGCAGTTTATTGTGATGATGTTCACATCCCTTTTCTAAATGCTTACAATTTTTCACATGCTCCCATATGGGGTTTTCACATGAACATGATACATGTATCAATGACTGCTTGCTCCTTTCATATTATTCCGGCATCATGACTAGCAAGACCCGGGGAATAGCTCGTGTTAGCTCAAAGTTGATTCAAAATTCGGTCGCGCCGCTTAATAATATGCCATAATTAGCCATAATTATTTTCTTACGTATTGTGAGAAGACAATCCTTGTTTGTGCGGAATAAACATTACATAACATTGATAGACCAGGGTGTCCTACCCTCCCTGGATAGACCAACCTTCAACATTAGCTCATGATATCAGATAGTTTTGTTACCTTTCTCAAACCTTCACCATTCATCAGTCTACTGCATGCCTGTCATTTTTATTTTCGGGTACATTTCACATTGCACTCAAATCCCACAGTTAGTTTTGAGATCGAGGATGCTGGGCTGGTTCCTATATTCTAGTTTAATTTTGTTGGTATAACTTCATCATGAAGATTAAAGAGATCAAGATAACGCTGTAATACTCCAGGCGAGCTGTATGCTGAGACTAATTATTCTCACTTAATATGTAAATGATATCAACAATATAAAATCTCAGTACATTATACACATAACAATATGTGATCCTCTGACCCTATCCTCAGTTGTAATCCCTTTTGACAAAGAAAACCATTGTTGTGTTCTCATTATAAAAAACTCTGCTTTGTTTTTCAGAATTACCGGACTGTGGCTAGGGATGTACTGTCAACATCATAGTTGGAAGTACCTACCAACTGCGAAACATATACCCACTGGGGTATAATGAATGGTGAAGGGCCTGACTAAGCTAATCTACCGGTGGATATTCCTGACCTGATATGTGAAGTCTCCTATTGATGATGGGAATGATGGATGAGTAATCAAAATACTGCAGATATTCAGCAAAGTGAAATATGTATGACCTCGTGGACCAACACAGATAGAGTTAGTTTTCTCTTTTATTTTGAGACACGGTAGGAATGAGAGTTTCAGCATTTAGGTTCTTTTTCATTACGCGGGTTGGATTTCTGATTGAGAATTAGGAGTCGATTGCATGTTGCAATATTTGGAGAACAAGAAAGTTTTGCTTCAAGGATTTTGTTTTGAGGACCGGAACAAGTTGTAAAGCCTCAGTCAAAATTTCCATCCTTCGATATTTGAAATGATTTTTAATGTTTCAATTGTTATTGTAACATCACCAGATAATATTACGTTTGATTGCAATGCATGATTGGAAGGAAGCAAAACTTTCCCTGGAACTTGATAAGTTACTGCGCTACGCAACAAGCCTCTGATTGAAGTGAGGAAAAGAGGCCTAACATTTAAATTGATAGGGCAGTTAGTATTATCAGTGTGATTATCTCCATTGCTTGGAAATATCAACAGGATTCACTTTGGGAATTTAATTATTATCTGTTTAAAAGCAAGATCATTAAAGAGGTATATTTATTATAATATGTGAATAAATCTGTGTCTTGTTTAAGATCACTATGGAGCTTCATGTTCAAATGCACAATCCCAAGTTCTTGACACGCCTGGAACAAGTAGATCGACTTTGGCAATGGGCATTTCCTCCATTTGAGCAAGCCTTGTGAGCTTAGGAACAGCAGGAATTATATCTATGTTGTTATTTTTGGCTCTGTTAGCAATGATTGGTTCGATCTTATATCCATGACCTTATCTAGTTTTAAATGTGAAGGTTACTGGGTCAACAGGGTCAAATCTATTTAGAATTATGATTGAGCTTATGTTAACAAGAGTTGTCTCCTTCTGTCTTGTAATAAGACAATCCTTGTTTAGGAAAATTTGAGCGGATATTTATAATGGTAACAAAGTTTATAAATTTGTTGGGAACAATGATTTCTCAGCCTTCTTAATAAGATATATTCTCAAAATTAAATGATAAAGTACTTAAAATAATTCAACTCTACTTGTACATGTTTTATCATTGTCTGGCGAAGCATACCTTAGCTGATCTAGTTCAAATATCACTACCACTACCTACCACTGTCATATCAGCAATTGATAACGCTTGCAGGTTAATATTAATCGACCCAATGCATAGAACTGTATGTTAGAGATTTCAAATTGCAACATAGATAACCACTCTTACAGTTTTGTTTCAGAGTATTAAGATAAGGCTTTCAACTTATTAAACAGCAGTCTGCAGTCACAGCTTGAACAAGGAAGTTAGTAACAAGCAGTGGAGATTTAGATATAACTACACTAAGAGAGTTTACAGGACATAACCTTCGAGAATATCAGGTCAGTAGTAGGTACATTAAATGTGTTAGACACTCTGACTCTGACTATTTCCTTGTGGTGTTGAAATCCTATAGTTGTCCTTTATCACCGCTTACTATGACATTCTATTGTCAACCATCTATGATCCCAATTATAGCGGGTTATGAGCTAGTAACCATCCTATTTCTCTGGATGTTAGACTTGAATACACAGGTCATGCTCCCAGCCTTCTTTCGTAATGGAATTCGTTCATCGTTTCGGGAGGGGCAGGGAGAAAGAATGAACTAAAAAATTCTTCTTATTTCTGCTACCTTTCCTTGGAATCAGTGGTCAGGGTCTTTCTGTGGTTACAGTCTATAAAAAACATGGTGGATTGATTCACAGGTGGGTATAGATGGCAATGTGCACCTCCACCTGAGCAAACAAGCCCTCCCACAGAAGGTAAGATGGGGCCTCCACTGATCTTCTAGTTCTAGGTGCTATTATAAGCAATATGAAGTTGATCTTGACTCATGCTTTATAGATCCACCGAGTGGCACAACGTCACATAAGAGAAATGGCCGTCTCAGTAGCAGAAGAGGCACCACATTTGGTTACCTGTGGTAATTGCCTTGAAGACGAGGGTTATATCCATAACCCGATGTTTCTACCCTGTACTCATGTATGCTGTGAGACTTGTCTGAGGAGGCAACTCAAGAAGACTGATGTAATCGAATGTAGAGTTTGTCAGTGAGTATTGGATTCATTGTGTATCTAATGTGATATCCTTCTCAAAGACCGATAATTCAAGTTGTTGTGTTATTCCACACAAGTTAACAAGATCCTTCTATTGCTCATGAGAAGCACAATAATCAACAATTTCCCAGCTCTTTCACATAACTACTGATGTCCAGAATGAATTGAGGGTAAATTTTGTGGGATGGATGGCAGTATCATGCAGATTGGTAGGCGGTGGGATAGTGCGGGCGGGTGGGTGGGATAGTGCTGGGTGGATGGGTGGTATAGTACAGGTTGGAATGAAAGAGAGGTGGTGATAGATAGTTGGCAGGATAAGTGTCAGTGGGATGGTTGGTGAGATGGTACAAGCAGGATGTGTTGTGGGATGGTTCGAGTGGGGTTGGTGGTGGGATAGTACTGGCTATATTGGTGGGAGAAGATGATTCCACAAATATCGTATAGTTATTATAATTTCAACATTAATCAACTCGGTAATCTATTTGGTATGGCCTAATGCGTAGGATATTTGGATTTGCAGAAACAAGTTCAAAGTGGTGATAGACAATCTTCCCTCAGCCCTAGAGGATGTTCGTCCAGCTACATTCTGTGAACCTTGTGAGAAAAGTGGAAAACTCAAGATGACCGCCAACACTTACTGTCTGACCTGTGAACATAAGTTCTGTGCTGCTCATCAGAAGGTTAATAGCAATCCAGAACATGTCTCTGTGTGTCTGTTAAACAATTTGAGAACTGCTTTTTTAATTTGAACAGAATTATCAGCGAAAGCTATGGAGTATGGTATATATATTATATCATGATATAAAATAACTTTATGGTGATAGCTAAGTGTGAGGGCAGGAAGAGAACTTTACTCTATGTCTCCGATTCGATTTTGAATACTTGTGTCATTACAGCTTCACATTGAGCTAAACTGGCACCATGAGATTCAAAATATAAAGGAGTACATGAAATCAACCTCAACAGTAGCCCAACAGAAGTTTTGCCAGACTCACAAAGATCAAGTCATCGGTCTCGGTTGCTCAAAGTGTGCAAAGGTTTACTGTTTCGAGTGTGTGTCCTCTGTTGGCCTTTGCCAAAATGGTGAGTGACAATTCCAGTAACAGTGGTAGTATGAGTTCCATTTTATTGTAATTGCAGTCTCGATAACCTGATCAAAAATATGTTCTCTCTCTGAAACTGAGGAGCCAACTCCTGACATCATAATTAACATTTCACCTATTTGGCCTCCACAGGAGGTGGGTCTCTCAATTAAAAAAAAAAAAGCAAAATTATTCTCTATTTGTCCCTTGTTCAGTAAGTGAGACCTGCTAGTGATCTTGTTCCCGAGGTGTTCACACTCTGGACAATACCCTTGACCGCATGTTCCTACTACTTCAAAATACACTCCTGCAATTTTATAAAGTTATGATCATCACATTGAAATTTACTCATAATGTTAAATATTCCATCAATCTTATCACGCACCATCGATGATTAGATTAGACCAGCTTGTTGGATGCCATATACCAAATCTGATAGATTTGAGTTTTCTTATTACCCTCTAGGTTCTAACCACAAGCTCATGTCTCTAAAAGAGCTCTCAGCTGAGGTGAAGAGATTACTGGAGCCTAAGAAGAAGGAATGTGAAGAGTTGTATGATAAATGGTCAGCTGTGATGGAGGAGGCAGCGGTCACTCTGTCTAACTGGGATACAGAAACTAAGAAAGGAGTCAAACTTATTGATGAAATAGAGGAGAAACAGGTATTGTGATCATGCAGAAAAATCTCACACATAAACTGATGGCGCTTATTTTTTCACCAAGCTGTTAAACCGAATTATTCAGGATGTTCAAAAGTTTAAACACAACAGCAAAACATTTATAATCTGAGTGAGTGTGAAAAATGATTTTTTCTGCCTCATTTGTATTTTTTTAGGACTGGAGACCACTGTAGAACCATTCTGTGGTCAAATTGTGCTGTTAGGCAGCCTTTACCTGTCTACTTAATCTCTTTCTTTTATAGATAAAAGCTATCAGAGAGAAATATGGAAAATTGAAGGAGGAGTATATCACAAACAGAAGCAGCACTAAAGATAAGCTAACAGAATATATAGAGAAGGATGCTGGACTAAAACTCACTGAGTTTAATGAACAGATTAAAATTTTACGGTCTGATCTATCTAAACAACATTGTGTAAGTAAATTCAATTTCAATATGGTGCAACCGACATTTAGAAAAGCCAAACAATGGGGGCCAATGACTCTACATTTATGCCAACAAGCTGTATAGATGCTGTTTTTTTTTGCTGAAATTGGCGATGGCTTTTTTAGTTGCAAACAAGGAGAGATAGAAAATACATTTACAGTCATTAGTAACAGGAACCGCCCTGCCCGAATTGAGACATCAGAATTGTCCCCACATTGGAATTAAGGGGACAACTTCAGTATAATGTCTTACAATTTCATAGTTCTATACTGTTAACTCATGTTATCGATCAGGTTGGAGCTTTTGCAGCATTTTATGATATGATAGTAGATATTAAATAACCTTAAAGTGGTTACCTTTACGCATTTAGGATTTTCCCTCATTGGAATACTTGAATACCAGACTTATTTGAGTTAATGAGTGTGTGTGGTTACTAAAAGTTTTTACATCTTCTTTCTTCCCTTTCTTATCTTACAGGTTGACTTGCTGCAAACAAAGAATGAGTTAGAAGCTAAACTAAATGATATGGCTGTTAAAGGATTCCAAGGTCTGGTGGTGGAAAACCAACAACTGATCCAGACCAATGGTATGGCTCTAATTATCCTACAGCGAACCTCACTATACAATGTGCAAGCGCTAGAAAGCAACAGTTTCATGAAAAAGTTCTGTAAGATTATATTTTTAGTGGAAATGTAGGGCCCTACTAGCTGTAAAACAAACCTGTCAGTAATGTGTAAATGAATAATCCTAAAAAAACGGTAAAAATGCTTCTTGCCTATAGACATATCATCATAATTAATCACAGGGTTAGATGATATAGTTCTAATGATTGCTGGATTTGTTGTAATTCTGGTGCATCAACACAACATGTAATATAAGTGGTCAGTCATTTACTGTGTTTCAGATTCTGACACCACAGAGATAAACGCTGCTCTGGTTCCGACAGACGACTTTTTGATCGGTGATGACCTCATGAGAAGTAGGAGACCTCCGACCTCAATGAGGCTGGTGAAGCAGCTTGCAGACAATAACAATTGCTACACGTCATGTAGTTATAAAGGTGTAACTTATGTAGGTCTCAACGGCGGCTCAATCAACAGAATAGATGAAGCTGGTAACAAGACATCAGACTTCATCAAACTACCCGGTCGCATCATCACCATAAGAGCTCATCAGGATCGACTCTACATTCTCATGTACGGACAACCTTACAAGATCTATGTGTATGATTTGAATGGTCAACGGATCACATACTGGGATCACACTGACAGCAACAGTTCTTATGTCGGCAACAAACTTTGTATTGTAAAAAACCAGATTCTTGCTGCTGATGCTACCAATAAGAGAATCACAATCTATGACCTCAACGGAGGTGTAGTAAGACAGATTCCGTGTCCCAATATCCCAACCAACACCTACATATCCATGTGTTCAGCAGGAGAAGACTCTGTCATCATCACCACTTACTCACCTGCTCAGGTATTCAAGTTCAACATGAGCAGAGAGACAGTACTCTGGACAACAAGCCTCACAGCAGAACCATACGCTGTAGCCTGCAGTAATGATGTAGTACTGGTCAGTGGAAATGGATACAACGGCAGTAAGAGAGGTTTATGGATAGAAGTTCTAAATACAGCGACTGGTGAGAACTTTACTCGTTAAATTATAATATATACATGTAGGTCTTCCATATAACAATAGAGTACTACAAAGTCCTGGTTAAATTAGTTAGGGATTAGGGGGTCAGTATCCTCATCGAAGCAACCAAACCACCAGTTAAATGTACGGATTTTGTTACCTTGTATTGTGCGGTCTAATGTATGCGCATACTTTCTTATCCTCTATTGCAAATTTCAGGTGAACACATTACAGAATTTAATGATCAAGAAGGAGTACAGACTCAAGTGTTTGATTTATGGACAGAGAATAACAGACTGCTGGTGCTCAGTTATAATCCGCGTTCTGTGCTGTGTTATGAACTTCTCTATGATTAATGTTTAGCTTTCAGTAACTTTATATAGGCAGTGAACTTCTATATAAATTATGATTCACACAAGACCGTTGCCCACTTAATGACTACATTTCTGATAAACTAAATTTAGTTTTAGATATTTTGAGGTCATCCTATCACCATAAAGCTCACCACCATCAAGGCCGATAAACTTTATACTTCATAGAATTCGAACCAAGTTAAATCATTAACTGTTACTGTTGCGTTAGTTACGTTAATGTCTGTATGTATTAATTAATAAGTGAGAACATGAAAACAGCTGCAACCAATTAACTAACCTTCATTGCTGAAGCTTCTGGAACTGAACTCTACTTGGGTCTTGGAAAGTGATGTTTGTCATAAAAAATTGCCGTGCTATTATTAATTATTATGGGAATTCTCTAGTCAATTTCAAATTATATAATTTATACCTCGCTTTATTAGTAGTGTCCCAAGGGGGTCTTTCAATTAAGAACAGCAATCCAACAACCTGTAAGTGCCCGATTCGAGAATGAGACTCCTTGCAGGTCAGACTCACTCCCAGAGTGTTCAATGGAATTATGGTGTTCACTCTTTTTAATTACACCTGTCCTGCTTGTGTGGGTCCCTGTCCCTGATTTGATACATGAGTGTGTGTGTTTCGCCCAAAACATACTGTGTGAAAAGATGTTTTATAAAACAAATATGTTTGCCGCTTGGTTTCACCACAACTGTAAACTGACAAGTCATATCTTGAGCGGCTATCGTCAGACTTTATGATTGAAATATGCTAGTTTTGCTCTCTTTTAGACTCTTGAGCTCAACTCAGTAAATATATGATTGACGCTCAATGTTTTTGAACAATGCCCATCTCATATTGAAGCCGAAATTCCGATGGACGATATTATTTTATTGGGATAAAAATCTCTATTTTTATCTTTTTGTTAAATTGATCACCTTTCAGTTATGTTAACATCTTGTGCGTTTGCGGTTACCTGGTGGTTTTTTCTTCCCTGAATATGCTAAGAAATTGAGAGTAAAATAAAGTGCATGATGACCCTGTCCCTGAGTTGACAATGATAGTTTGCAGGCGGTATAATATTGATTGAACTTTGACTCGTTAGGTCCAGTAAGGATGAAGCCTCAGATCCCATCATTCCTGACAAAGCAGAGGGTAAAAAGTATGACCCTCACCAATGACCTCTCTGTGACCTCTGCTTCTGCCTCTATCACTCAACATGTACGGATAAATCTCAAACTATCGGTTAAACTCTCCGCTAAGTAACCTTGCAGCCATCTGTGAAAGGAAACTAACAGTAAGCAGAAGTATGGTAGTTCGATTCAATGTAAATCACAGAGTACTTATAGTGGTGATGCCCGTTGTGTCCTACTGTACAATTTCTCCCTGCATCTGTTAAATCTAAGGCTACATGATACACACTGGTCGCTTATATTACTAGAATGAGGATCTCATTTTGCCAAATATTGTGTTGACAGTGTTGTGCAACAAAACTAGAATGTAGATCAAGCTTATTACCATTTGCATTCAGGCTGTTCTCATTCTGCCGGTGAGGCGGCTGCTGCTTGATAATCCAAACGCAGGGCAATTGGATCATATTTGATCTGAATGGATTGTTTGCTTAATGGTATTTCAGGTCACCAAGCTCCTAACCTAGTCTCAGCTGTGGATCTTTCTCTTGTTGAGATGACGACTCCCGTATATCAGCCTGGTGTAATCGCTAACCACTGAATTAGATTCTTCTCTTAGAGTGGAAATAGTATCATAGCGTTATACGGTTAGGACACTAAACACAGGGACCCATCTGACTGTTATCTGATTGGCTGTCCCTAGTAGCATGAATAATTAGCCTGAGAAATTGTCTTGTTATAATTATACCCCTACAGTGTCGATGATTAGGGCATTTCTAGATTTTTTTTTTTTCCGGTTTCTGTTTGTGTTTATTTGTGATAAAAGGTTCTTCTAAAAAAAAATGATGACAGCGGAGCGATCAGGTAGTCAGAGACTAGAATGGCGACCGCCCGATTAACAGTATGACCGAGAACTATGTGGCCGAAGACAGCCCAAGGAACCCCGCCCGCCGCGCCTGCTGACTATGCACCACACCCCCACAGGGCCCTGGTCAGCCGACCACGCAGACCAAGGGGCTCACAAACCCGTTCACCAGGAAGGTACCTGTTGAGCAGGTTTACACCTGTCGTCAACAGAGACCTTGCCCCCCTGCAGTTGTTGGCTCTTTGAGGGACAACTCCAAGTTTACTTCTTGTGAAACTAACATTTGGTGAGCTCACACAGATCTCACAATTTGCAATTGTTTTTGAATATAATATTAAAAAGCGATATTTAAATAGCATTTGCACCGGCATAATTTTAAGGTGCTCAAAGAATGAAGTTACATGGCCTCGTGGATGAATTTTTAAAATGACACGGAGTGCTGATTTTTGTAAAAGTAAAATTTGGTTTATCTCGCATTCAGCTGCATGGCCCCAGAACTCGATGCCGTAAATTAAGTGTGGGTAAAAAAATGTGTAGTATAAATTTATCATCATTGGAATATCTAAATATGGTCTTATGGAACGCATGAGCAACAGTATAAAATTGAGCTTTTTACAAATTTGTACAATATGAGGTTTAAAAGTTATGTTACTGTCAAGCTCAATCCCTAAGAATTTTGTATTTAATTTATTATCAAGCTGGTTTCCACCCATATTTAAAATGTAGTTTTCCGGAGTTTTAATCAGTTTATTTGGAGCTTTAAAAATGTCCTGGAAAGTTTTAGAGTAATTCAAAATGAGCTTGTTTGCAATACACCATGTTTCTACTTTGTGCAGATTTTCTTGCACTAAATGGGAATCTGTTGAAAAAATGTTTGTGTCATCTGCAAATAAAATATATTCAAGGTCAGGAGCTGCTTTTATAAGATCATTAATAAATATAAGAAATAAGATAGGGCCTAGAACTGAGCCTTGAGGTACCCCAATTTTAATCGGCAGCCATGATGAACTGTGCGAATCCAGCTTCACATACTGGTACCTCTCGGATAAATATGTTTTTACAAGATTACAAGCATCAGGGGTGAAATTATAGTAAGGTAGTTTTGCGATTAAAATTTCATGGTCTATGGTGTCAAAAGCTTTACTAAAATCTAGAAATATTCCTTGGGTTATGTCACTATTGTTAAAATTCTTATAGAGTTTCTCCATTAAGCGTGAAATAGCTAATGAAGTGTTGCGGTTTTCCCGGAAACCAAACTGGCTGTCGCTAAAAATATTGTTATCTTCAAAGTGGAAACGCAGCTGTGATGCTAAAGTCTTTTCTACAAGTTTGGATAATGCTGTTAAAATTGAAATCGGCCTATAGTTATTAGGGTCTGACTTAGATCCTTTTTTGTGAAGTGGTGTTACACGGGCAATCTTTTGGCTATCCGGGAATTTCGAGGTACGCACTATTAAGTTAATCATGTGGGTTAAGATCGGTGAAAGTGTGGTTTTATTTTCTTTTATAAGGCTGATGGGTATTCCATCATAGCCCGTAGCTTTCCTTTCCGATGAACAGTTGATTACAGACTCAGTTATCTCATTAGAAATCTCTAAAAAGTCAAATGCTGGCAAATTATTGTCATTTATTAAATATGAGCTATAGCTGATTGTTGGAGTTGGGAGATCACCTGCTAAAGCTTTCCCCACACTAGCAAAATGAGTATTAAAAGCTTCAGAAATTTCTTGAATCGAAGTAATTTTTGTGCCCTGAGATTCTATGTACTGTGGTGGGGTATTTGCTTTCGAATCCCTATGTAACATTCTATTTATAAAATTCCATTTTTCATTTTGGTTGAATTTACAATTTTCAAATTCAGATTTATAGAACTCCTTTTTAGCACTTTTGATTGCCATTGTCACAGAATTACGAAACTTTATATATTTATCCAGAGCCACCTTGTTAAATGGCTCTTCTTGCGTTTGCTTATAAGATTTTAAGCGTTCCTCCATCAGTTTGTGAATTTTATTAGTCATCCAGGGCTTTCTAAATTGCAGCTTTTTAATTTTCTTTCCAGTTTTGATTGTTGTTGCTTGTCGCGGAATCATTTCTAATCTCGGATTATAAGACAGCTCCAGTATGGATTATTCATCAAGATACTACAGTTATACTGCTGACTATAGGAGTATATGAATATCAGATATACTTAGTACCTGATAAATCATGAGCTCTATATGACTCGTCTCCCAAAGATATGAAACAAAAATTCAGGATCATATTGATGTATAAGATCAGCCCGGAATTATTTCTACTCTTCAATTATGTGGCTGCTCCTGGATGGATTATTCTTCAAGATTTTTCAGCTGTATCGGATTAACAAAAGATAACACTTTACCCAGACCTCTATGTCAGTACACCCGCACAGCTATGGTGAGTTTTGGTTTCGACCTCTCCTACTTTCAATACAAAATAGGTTAATTAGCTTTCTAAAAATTTTTTATTGGAACAGTAAAACACATGCAACAAAACGACTGAAGCTGTAAAATGCAAAAATAGGGTATGCATCTGAGCGTTGATATTGGTAACAAAATTTTCGCCAACATAGCCATGAAGTTATAATGGAAAGGAGCAATAAATATTTCATAAGAAAACTACACCAAAACTGGATCGTGGGCACAAAATAGCCTGTGTGCCAGTATGAGTGAAAATATTATAATCAATACAGGGAAACACTATGAGTTAATCCTGTGGAGAGCATTTCTCATAAAAGTCTGAACATTCTTAAAACATTCAGTAACTCGTCTCTTTATACCATTCCGAGCTCTGCGCGTAGCCAATAACTTGGTAGTAGCCTGAGAGCACTTCTCACAGAGTCGTAATTTATCACTAGATGTATCACATGGTGTTTGAGATATTTCATGCTGCACACATGTAGCTGGTTCAGGTTTTATTTCCTCATCGGTTTCACAAATCATCTCTACTGAATCTGAAATCAAGTAAAGCATTTGTCAAAGTTTGCCCTCCATCACTACTGTACTACATCAAGAGTTAGCCTGGGAAGGCAATTTCTAATTTATTCATGATCTGTAATGCTCACCCTTGTAACATCTATATTTGTGAATCAATCCTTGACCAATTTTGTATGTTAGTTTATTGATTTCATTACCGCCGCTTCGAAGTTTGAAAATAGAATGATCACTGGACTGGGTCTGTCAGTGTTCACGATTAAGCTTCGCAAATGGACACATATTTTTGTTAGCTTTCTTCCTTGTGATAGAATTTACAAGATCTCATCAAATGTGTAAAAGTATCTGGCTCACCCTGAGGAACTGTAAGGGAATTATTCTGTTGTTCCTGTATTTCACTCTCCGACCCATCTTCAGAATATACAATTTCGGCTCTGTAAAATTGAATTGAACTAGTTGAACATCACTGTCCTCATTTGTTGTGGGGGACAGCTCATAATACTGAAGTTTTTCCCTGTTCTGATTTTCGATGTGAATATTGTTCACAGGCATCAGTAATCAGAAGTTGGCTTCATAGTCATGATGATGAAAAGGAGGATAAATGGTATCACTGTTTACTACAGATCATATCTTGTGGTCAGCTCTACAGATCTGAAGTGAATATTAAATAGGGGAACAAAATATATCATAGCCTGGATTCTCCAATGGGATAAGGCAACCATAACAATATTATGAGTGTTGGCCATCAAAGTGCATTGTGGGATGGTTTTTTAATATCTCTCGGTTTGAAAGTGATTAGCACATTGACAAGATATGTGCGGATTATTTTTGCAAAATATTCATTGAAACTCACACAAAATGGTCATTTGAGATGGTCTGATAGAATAGTGTCGAGAGTGATGGCTCTAGTTTGTCCAGCTGTGACAGTTCATTGGTGAACACCAGGAGACTTAGATTCAGAGGAGTTTCCAATTCCTCCTCAGGATAACCAAAGCTGTCTTCATACAGAGATGACCTGTTCATCAAATCATTCTCGAAGCTCGGCCAAAGGGATGTTTCGAATACCCCAGGACTAGAAAATATCACAGAAATAACCAAGTTATATACAGTGGTCAAGAGCAGACAATTAGTATGTTATCGCGATCGCCAAATCTGTTGTCGATTGTTATCAGTTTTGGGACATTACTTCCAGACATGGTTTTTTGCTGTTTTGATATATTTGATTGAGTTCATGTTTGAGAGATATACATATTAGAGACAGCCTAAATTATATCACTGTTTGGACGCTAGGTCAGCTCATATCATACTATCAATAATAGTTTTATATAAAGAAAAAAATGCAAGCTTTTGCTAGAAAAAGCGAATTTTTAGGGGTATAACTGTAAGTTGTCTTCTTATTGTGAATGTAAAGACAATCCTTAAACTTTCTCATATCATATTATTTATTGACAACTGTCATATTCCTATTGGCTGAGGATGAAAGCTTTCACAGTCAGTTACATGCAGCTTGCTAGTGCACTGATCTATCTGAATCGGGGTCTCAGCTGTAGTATGATATAAAGAAATAACAAAATAAATACAAGTGACTAGTAGAACATCATTAAATACTCACCTTACATCATGTACCATATTTTGATCAGTCGGGATCTTCAATGACAAGACTTGATCATTAGTTTTGAGAGAATCATCTACTAGCTGATTGAGGCTGTCGGTGAGCCGTGTAGTAAATAATGTGTCTGTAGTGAACTCTTCATCGCATGAGAAGGGAGACTCAGTGTCCAAGATGTCTGTGAGATCTGAGAATGTAAGAACAAATATGCTACATATCATAAATCGCTATTGATGTCCCATTTTTAGTTGGAGCTTCTCAATAAAAATTAGCAAGACATCTCTTGTCATTGATTGATTGATTGATGAGTACTTTATTATCGATCAAAATACATTTGCAACAAATGACAATGTATATAGTGGATCTGATTTGACATAAATCGATAAAAATGACTTCAGTACGTTGGTTAGGAAAAAAATTGAAATAAAACAGGATTTGTCATGTGATAAGGTTCGTTATTTTTCTAACCGGTTGGGTTTCCTCTGCAATCGCTCAATGAAGAGCTAAACATCTAGTACTGTTCTATTTTTCAATGGTTGTATGGTTCATTGGATTCAATACGATTCCATTATTGCAATTGTGAGATATTGTGAACTATTAACAAAGGCATAGGATAAATAACTCCCAAATAACAACATAACAAATAACAAAGTCCCTCAGATAAGGATATTTACCATCAGAGAATTCACGCATCTGATCTTCATCCCGGAAACTTGCCTCCTCAGACCCGTATCCTGCATCTGATTCTGAAATCAAATATGTTTTGATAAGTTTCTAATAAAATTGATTAGTAATCATATATGGTTGAACTTTTTGTATCGATGGCGATAAACCATATCCTAGCAAGGGGTTAGAGACTCCTTGGTCTGAGCTTCTATCAATGTCTACATAACAGCTTCTTTGGTATAGGATTTTGCCCCGCGTTGAAAACACCATGTTATGAAACGGTTCATTGACAAAATCAGCTGCTTCAATGATTTGTATCATCATCATGACAATAATGTGTTCTTGAAATTTAGACTCACCTTTCTGGCTTTTGCGGATAACTGCATCCTCTAAATCACTCACATCCTGCTGCTGGCCCTTGTGATCATCATCGATATCACTCCACAACCTCGTGCTAACTACCTCACTACTACAATCATTGAAATGTGTGATATGTTATTTAACTCTCACTGATAAAGTCACCTAGTAGTATCACTGCTACTTGTACTACTTTCTCATTGTGTCGTTGTGCACTCAGAAGGCAGCGATTGCATCATCTTTGATAGCGTAACGCTGCTGATGACACATCATCTTTGGTTAAAATCTGATGGATCTTTTTGGATTTCACAGACAGGGCATAAATATATCATTTTTTGATAAATGTGCCTAGCCCAAACGAATTCAGGCCAAATCCCAAATATAAATGAATAATTGTAAACCATTACAAAAGAGTTGACAACTTGCTTACTATCAATTTAATAACAGCAGTAATGAGAATAACGAGTACACTTACATGGCAGTTCTGTACATTTCTTTTTGTTGATATTATTCGTTATATGAACAGAAGTTCCCTCGATATCACTTAGATTTATTTATAGCTTTTGACAGAGAATAACAGAAACACAGCTTGTTCAGTCAGTCGCTATTTTCTGATTGTTGCGCTCAACCTTCAGTCATCATTGTGCTAAAAGTTGTGTCATGGCGCATCTCCTTCAATTGTTGGCCATTTAGGATGGAAATCATTATTGTTCTTTATTATATAAGTTATCCTCTCGTTATGATTGTGATAGTAATAATAACTAGATATATGCCATCATACAACAGCGAGGAGTTATATAAATAAACCATACTTTGTGATGCTAAAATTTTGACTTATGCAGTGAACAGTGATCACAAAAAAGGGTGTAAAATGTAGGTGATCGGTAGGGTAAGTGTGGCCTGCGGTTTTAAGGGTTAAGGGTTAAGGTTAAGGCTTTTTATTTTATGTTGGTAAAGTTTGATAGAGGATTTGAAAGAACGATGACTCAAATTGTATGACCACACACGGATTTGGCTCTTCGGTAGGCTATGCAGCACGAATATATAATCGTAATTAATGAATTTTTTTTTACACTTACTTGCACTAAAAAATCTCAATTTTTCACTCTGTTGTAGAGAAGTTTCACCATAGTGAATTACAAATCAAAACTCCCACCATAAATTACAAATAATTACAGAGATCTGGTGTAAGTTTTTTCGGGTGCGATGATACAAAATACAGTAAGAAAATCCAACGGTGTGAGATAAAATGAGGGTAGTAGTATGAATAACGGCTATTAGTATAGAACCCAGTCTGAGCCACAAATCATCGTGTCTGGTCAGCCAGAGAAGACTTTTGAATTAATGAGCAGCAACAACCCCTTCCACAACGGTCAATTCGAAACGGTCAATTAAATGGAGTAGCACTTGCAGGTGCGCTGCAGAATCTTGAGAATCTTGAGCTGTCTGGGGGGACCCGGATAGGTCAAAGCTGATTATTTCATAAATAGAGGTTACGATAATTATCTCTACAGAAAAAAATAATGTGTAAGCATAATAAAAATAAGAGTAAATATAACTAATATTGACATGCAATGTGGACGTCAGTTATTGCATTTATCATCTCTAAGAGCCCGGAATCGGCAGAAAAAGTTTGGGCATAGAAAAGGCTGTAAGATTTGCATAACATTAATCTATGTGTCACAAAACCTAGCTTCATCATTACTTATCATAGTTTGCATGTGCAACTTACAGCGCAGCCGCAGATCTATTCTGCCTAATGTAATGACAAAACATTTTGCAGTAAACACTGACAACTAGCAAACCAAGCTGAGCCCACTAGTTGTGTTCTGCCACACCTAGGGATCACTTTGCAGAACTCAATGAAGATGGTGGTGTTTAGATCCGGCTTAACTAAACAATAATAGTTATTACTTGCAGTAGGGGTTTTTCGCATTGCATAGTAGTGCTGACCGCTGAGGGTAAATGACTGTACTGTACCGTAATACCTCACCTATAAGTCACCAGACTTATAAGTGAATCACCCCCCTCAGAAAAAATAAAAATGCTCCAGTTATAAGACACCCCACAGCTATAAGCCACCCCACAGCTATAAGACACCATGTCTTATAAGTGAATCATATCAGTAGTTGATGTTTGGAAGCTCTCCATCTTTGAATCAAGCGTATATTAATGTTCAATTCCCTTGCAGTCTTGTCAAGGTTGTTATTCTTTTCAACTGTTCTCAATACTTTCAGTTTCTGCTGAATGGTGTATGAGGTTCTTGGCATGTTTTATTTATTTTGAAAGACTGTGAGAGAGATATGATATGCTGATTAGTGAAAAATTCGAATTTTGTGGCACACATTCACTCACTACAAATGAGTAGTTTGGGAAAAAACCTGCCCTCAGAGGGTTTCGAACTCGCAACTTCATGCTTACAAGTCGCACACTGAGCTATACAGCTTCGGTGATTGTAAGAGGTTTCAGTCCAAATTAAATATAAAAATGCTTCAAATGATAGTCGTGTCTATATGCTACTCTCTTAGAGCCGCCTTCACTTACAAATCGCCCGATCTATAGGTGAGGGATTACGGTATTTGTTTTCATTATTATAAGCTTATGATCCTAATTTATCTTAAAAGTTCTCGATCTAGGTTTTGCCTAAGGAGACAAATTATTTATACAATCTTGTGTGGAAAGGTCTTTTACATACATTCACCGGTTTTTCTTGCGCTTAAGCAATAAGGAGCTGATATAACTCTAGACGTTCCTTGATTATATACATTATTTCATTGACAGAGACACAGTAAACTATTATGCCCTGCACAAAATAATCATGTCATATCTTGCATTTAAGTGTGACAGTATTTAATGCTATTATCTTGTCTAAGAAGTATATTGAGTCCATGATCTGAACACCCTAACCTCGTCCTCTTGACATGCGGCTTGCGCCCTCCTGCTTCCATAATATTATAATAGCTGTTAATCAACTATTGCTGTGTTATCCCCACCTGGATTATAAGAGGACAACTCTGAAATTAGTGATTTTTTCTGAGATCATAAGGTCAATAATACCTGAATAGACATGTGTTTTCAACATCAATGATTGGCGATTTAAGAGTCGGTGTCTGTGTTTAGATAAAGAAAGTTCATAAAAACTCTGTTAGCAGAGAAGATAAAATATACAGGTTGCAAATAAATAGTCAGTCGGATATTAGATACCTGGTTTTGTTTGCTTGATTGGAACATGTTTATTGACTGCTACAGCAAGGTAATGCCATAGTTTTATGTTTCAAATGCATTCTGTGAAACAATCATTAACATGCTATTGAGAGATAACTAACTCAACTGGAAGTGGCTGAACAGCTAGGAGTCGGTCAACTCTGAGTCTACTCTTTGCTTGGTCTGAGCAATGAGGGAGTTCATTAGATCATTTGTTAGTCTGAGACTCACTGATCACAGGCCCCTGGAATGTAATCCCAGGGGCCCATGTCACTGACTGATATCTATTCTATTGTTGTAGCAAGCTAGTGTATCTCAATCACTCTATCTTATTACAGATATGATATGATAGATGGAATAGTAGATTCTTGTATGGATGTATATAAAACATTAAATTGAAAGTAATTAATGAGTAGTGATGCTGGATCACCACATGACAAAACGTAATTGGCTTGTTGTGCATATGACCTCCCTCCTGTTCTTCCTGGAGGAGAGGGAGCTTATTGGTTGTGCAAATAAGTAAGAATGAACCGCCTCCGTATTCACCAAAAAAACACGCCCAGTTGGTGTGGGTACCCCTAGGCCTATATATATAATATATATATATAGGCCTGCATATATATTTGTCGCTTCTCATCGCTCCGCACCTATTTTTCATACGCTAATTTCTCACCAAACGAGCGCATGTTTGGCAAGTGACCACCTTAATGGGACACGTAATATCTGGACTGGCCCCACCAGATTCAATCCTAGCTATGTATTCACAACCTGGTATGCGGATATTGTTTGGGTGATGAGTAAACAGGGGCTCCATGGTGCAGTGTGGACTGTGAATAGTAGGCCCATGACAGAAATTGCCCTCATCATCGTCGGTATACTAATATGCAAGCCTGTACCGTCACTACTATATGGCAATGGTCATGGAACCAAGAGGCCAACCTAAGGCTGCAGTTACTTCTTTCATTACCCTTTTTATATCATCCTTGAATCAATCTCAGGTTCTGAACTGATTTATTGTGACAGTCTGTTAGGTACCCTGTGGAAAGATAAATCTTGTGGAGTCCTACGATTTCAACAACTATATTATCCCGAGCCATGTTTCATCTCCTGTAGATGGCGTTGGCTTTTGGTAAGGCAGTGAGTTAGGCACTTCAGGCTCGTATGTCTAATCTAACGGTGCCTGCAGCCAGCACCAGTATACAGTACAGCAGCTCTCTGGCTAATAACCACAGTCCCTCAGCTCTAAGAGATGACTGGCCTAAGCCTCACTTTAATATGGATAAGACGATGGAGATTCTCGATCATGATAATCTGGAGATGAGGAAAGAGATGAGAGAATTCTTACGTGATCCTGTCTTCACTCCAAAGTAAGACTTCAGGGGTAAAAGGTTTCAAACTCTGACTAGGAGCTGCAGCAGAGAGATTTAGTTGCACTCTGTCGTTACATATTGTCTGTCTTTGATAATATTTGATCATTTGCAGGAGTAAAGTTTGCACTAGTAAGAATTAACGAAATTTAGTCTTCTTCAAAATAGTTAAAATAAAGTTCAAAGTAGTTAAAATAATGTTTTGCTAATACATACTCATCCAGGATATGCGATCAAAATATAAATTATGTTTGAATATTAATATTCTGTATATAAACTCCAGGTTATATAGATTCTTCATTCACTATATAATTATATAATTTTATGATTCAGATACATCTCATCACTATTAATGTTACTATGTAGATACTTCATATCACTGATAATATTAATATGTAGATATAACATTCCACTAGAAGAGGAGAGGGAGGTAGCCTTACAAAGACTACAGAGAATCTGTGATGGCGGATTTATCTCTGTACTCAACTTTAATGACAATCCTCGTAAAATATTCGCTGCTCACGAGCTGGCAGCTGTGGTTGACTCAGCTATGGCTACAAAGATGACTGTCCGGTTTAATCTGTTTGGTAGGTACAACAGAGCGGTGGTTATACAGCTGTGACTGGGCGCATTATATCCCAGTCTGATAATTATCAGTATAAGTTTTTAGTATGAGTTTAACACATCAAGCTTCCTTGATTCACAATCAAAGTCCTTTAGCTTTGTGACTGAAAGTTTAAATTTTGTGTTTGTTATGTCAGAAGGTTAGTGAGTTTGTTGCTTGCTGGCCAAGTAGCAGAACTGTTCTACTATCACCATGCATCCCAATATAAACTCACTTACAGAGAAATTCACTCATCGCTTGCTTTCACAACTAGCAATGTACAGCAAGCAGTTTATACATTAGCTTTCTGTTGTCAGCATGACAAGCACTGCACAGCCTTTGTCATGTAATGTTGTCATGGGATTCACTGCCCTTCTACTGTTAGTATCACAGAACCTGTTGCTGAATGAGGGAGATAAACTTGGGTTAAGCGACTCATGAATTGAGGCGTAAGCATTGAATATTTCATGCCATGACCAGAATCTGTTCTTTTCTCACATCTCTTGCTCATATCATACCACACCATCTCATTGTGACCTTTCTTCTATATATTATTGCCAACTTCATATGATCTGTACCCAATTAACTCCCTCACAGTTCATTGCTGAATCATTTCATATACTAATAACTCATATTATCTAATAGGAGGTAGATCAGTTGGTTAGAGTGCCGTCCCTTCAGCATGAAAATGTTGAAGGTCGTGGGTTCAAATCCTACTGCAGTCTATTGACTATTGGGGTTTGGTTGGCCCCCAGGTGTGCTCCCACCTGCCTGCAAACAGAGAGCAAATGGGCGCAGATATTGCAGCCTAGCCCCTAAGGCAACTGGTATTTTGACGCCGATACTTCGGGATGTGGCGTGTGATATGACATCTGATTTTCCCATTTTAATCAACAATTTTTTATCTGAATATAACAGGGGTACAGTGTTAAAGCTTGGTACAGAGAGACATCACAGTAAACTCCTCAAGGGAATCGATACTCTGGAGGATGTCGGCTGTTTCGGTCTGACTGAGTTGGGATATGGTAAGCAAAACTAAAACTGGATTTTAATAACATATGCTGCAAATTGCTACTGTATGGATGAAACTCTTTTCTAATCCTGTAAATTGTTACGGCACCTCAATTACTAGTTACCCAAGTAATTTTCTGTAGTCCATTACCAAGCTTCTAAACATTTATATCCTCAAAGCTTCAATCATTCCAAACTTGAGTAATGCTGATTGTATCAATTTGTGCTAAAGTTTGTCATTCGATAAACAAGCAAGCCTCATATCCTGCACCTGGACTTTTATATGATAAGTGATGCACAATGGCAAGCTATAGATTTGGAGTTGCCTCCTACTTGAGTATCTCTAACGAGTCCACTTCTTCTTTATTTAATAATCAGGTAATAATGCAGTGGAGATGGAGACTACAGCTATATATGATAAGAAGACATCAGAGTGGATAATAAACAGTCCTACCACTGTGTCCCAAAAATACTGGATCACTAACGGAGCTGTACATGCTAAACATTGTGTGGTATTCGCCAGGTGTGTACCTCTACTTCTGAATAATATACTGGATAATATACTGGATCATATACTGGATAATATAATACTGAATAATTTGCTGGTCTTTATGAAATGTGTTAAATCTCCGGTTACAAGTGACATCAGTTTAATAGACCACAGGGTGGGGATCAATGTGTTTTGTTAACTGAACACCTCAGTGATAGTTTGTATATGAATTATCAGTGATTCTATTCGTAGTATAAATTTATTGGATCACGGATATCCACAAATATTTTACTCTAATGTTGACCATCCCTTTTTTGATATCCGTAATACTGCGTTGGAAGCTGATTTAATTCTCATGTTATCCAGGGGGGGGGGAGCCTCATCAAAAACCTTGCCAAACCTTAATGATCAGAATTGATTAAGTACATCACTCTGTTATCTGATTTGTTATATTACAGTGTATATATTTTCTCTCCCAGTCTGTATCATTATTTTCATCATGGTTATATTACGGTATATTTTATAACTTCCCTCCCACCATTCTGTATGATTATTGTTTCATATTATGATAGATTGATGGTAAATGGTAAAGACAATGGTATACATGGTGTGGCAGTCCGAATCAGAGATGAACAACTTAAAACTATGCCAGGTAGGTCACTCTCCCCCCCTCCTCTAACTTTTGCTCCAATTATAGGATCACTATTCATGTTGATAATGGATATATTCTATCTAGATGAAGTTTGGAAACATTTAAACGTTTGTTTACTTAAATTATCTCGAGCTGTATGGTAAAAGTATATGGGTTCTAAGATGTGGTGGATGTATAGTAATTATAGGAGACAAAATCTTTAAGGGACCACTTTGCATTCATGTATAGTTCTTCTTTAGGACGAGGATACATTTTTTGTATTGAATTCATTTATTTATATATGATTCATATTTTGAGGTGCGAGAGAAGAGGATATGGGTTATAAGGTGCAACTTAATGGGTTAGATAACGCTAAACTCATATTTGACAATGTCAGAGTACCAGAGAGAATCTGCTCAATAAGTTCTCCGATGTAGATGAGATTGGTGTATTCTCTTCTCCTATAGCTGGAGGCCTCGCCAGGTAAGAGCAGATACTACTATTAACTCACAGGTCGACTGTAACCAGAAAATAGTGTTATATTATATCCCAATATGTTATATCAGTATATACTTTATTATTGCCGGTCAATAAACAGTTGCCGATGTTATAATTTATTGATGATCCCTCACACTATGAATTGTGCTGACACTTAATTCTCAGAGTAGTTTATTTTGGGATAGAGAGAGAGAGACAGCGTTACTCTGATATCCCTGTATTATTGATATATTATTGATATTATGTTATATATATTATATTATTTTACATATATTATATTATTGATTATTGTATTATTAGGTAAATTCGCGCCCTTGGTATCTAATTTAAATAATCATAAATCATAATTATTTTCATGGGGAAATCCAACTGAATTCAAGTTGTCTCCCTATTACCAAGAAGGAGATAATTCTAAGTTTCATTTGGCTGATATAGAAAAACCGTATACCTCATCATAAAATCTATTCAGTTGGATTTCCCCATGAAAATAATTAATATGATTAATGATTATTTAATATAGATACCAAGGGCGCGAATTTACCTATTGATGTATTATTGATATATTACACCATCTGCTGACAGCTGAGCTAATCTGTATAATGATGGCTTACTTAGTTATCTCCCCCTTGTAGGTTCCTGACAGTAGCTGATCAGCTCTTATCAGGATGTATATATATAGCTTCTTTGTCTCAAGGTGTGGCTAAGGCAGCATTAGCTATAGCTATGAGATACGCTGCTACAAGATTTACTGTTGGACCTACAGGAAAATCAGACTACTGTAAGTGTCCACATATAGGTCAAAGAAACTTGAGTTTTTTTCTTGTGAGTCCTAAATTCTGATTCAACACAATATACTTAAAGATTCTCATAATTGCAAATCGCAAGTCCTCTCTCTGAGGTTTTAGTTCAGTGAGAGAGAGTAACTATGGACTGTATAGAAGAATCAAGGTGAGATTTCACTCAATTATTGCAAAATTTATTCATATTTGGATAGCCTTGAGTTTCACTAAGGTTTCAAATACCACCATCGACTCACCCACCCTGATAACACTCACCTAACCACCAGATCTCAGGGTTCTTCTTACAGTGAGTTTATCTTTCCTGTACGGGTAGCGGGTGTCTGCCAAAGGCCTAGCTATATTAGACTTCTCCATCTAATCCTGTCCTGAGCATCCTCGTCACTGAGGCAACAGGAATTGGGATCCTCCTGGTTGTGTGCTTCCATTTATTGCAAACTAAGTCTTCCCGTTGTATCATGATGTAATCAAACAATGGCTGGTTAAGGCCGCATTTGTGTGTGTAGGTCTTCTCATCATTTTTGGCAAAGAAAGTATTTGCCACCGCCAAATCTCTACTTCTTGCATAATCCAAAATCTTTTCTCCCTAATATAGGACCGTTACTCTAATCAGGCAGAAGATGGCAGCGAACATCAGGAGATAGTTACCATGTGTTGTGTTATTAAACCTCTGTGTGGCTGGAATGTAGAGAATGTCTCATCTGTCTCCAGAGAGAGAGAGAGAGAGAGAGAGAGAGAGAGAGAGATGTGGAGGACAAGGTTATCTCGCTGCTAACAGATTCGGTAAGTTATTGTCTTTGTCATCTCCTCGCTTTGATCTATGAACACTATGGGCTGGTACAAGCTGATTAGGTATACATTTGTCTCTGCAGCATAGGGCCTGAATTAATTCACTTCCACTGTGTACCTAAATTGGAAAACAATGGAAAGCATAATTTGGAATACTTTGGCCTCAAGAGAGATAGACTATTGCAGAATGATCTGAGAATAACATGCACCACTAGATGAGACATAATATCAGTGTTAAATTGGGTTGGGGGGAGGAGTGTATGATAAAATTTGTATAAGATCTGTAAAAAATCTCCACACTTTTGATTTGGGTCGCAACTCTTCACTCAGTTTGGGTAAGATTCAGGATAATTTGAAGCCTCGTTGAATTTGGATCTGTCACAATGATGACCACATTACAGCCAAATCACTTGTAGATTTGTTTTAGGTTTAAGATTAGCGTTTGAGATGTGACAGTATAATAATATAATATGAGAGTATATCACTCAATGTGGAATCGTGACCTCAATCTGCTGTTAATTTTGTTCCTCTCTTATTTTCAGCAAGATGACAAGTTGGTAGACCCAGAAATCAGGAGGTCCAGTGCGGGAGTAATTTGGCCCTCGTTTGTTTAGCCAAAACAAGAGTATTCACATTACGAAAAGCGTCATACTACCTTATTTTACACATGATATTGTTGCACTTTATCCCAACTAGGAAAGACAGCCCTAACAATAGTTTTAGGCTAGGTAAAAATTATAAATATATGCATACAAACAGTGATGTGTAATAGGGATATGTTCTGTGGAGATGGGAAAACATAGTTTCCCTTGCAAAAAGGAGCCTTAAGTTTTTCTGGATGAAGGAAACTGAAAAAAGGGAGAAAAAAGGGAGACAGGGAGGGGATGGAAAAACCCTAAAAACTGGGAGACTTGTCAGGTATGATTTTCAGCGAGATATTACGTGAGTCAACTGCTGTTATCACCTCTTGTACCACCTAACGGCTGACCCCAGCAACATCAAGCCACACCTATCTCATTCTTTCACTTCTAGCTCTCATTAAATTTTGAAGTTGATATACATACCTGGTTAATTTGATTTATGTTTTATTTTCAGCGATTAGGAATTCAGTGTGATATAAGATACTACAATAATGACCGTGTTAAAATCTGGCCATTCCAGTTCTCATCTGCATGATAGATTGTCTGTTACTACAACACTGCAATGCTCATATGCCATTTACAACTGCCAGGTATGTGGAATCACAGTAGAGCAGTCAAACACCGCTAGAGACCCTGGTTTTGCAGTACAGATGTTATTTATAATTTAGTAAATATTAACTCTAGTTAGAAGTTGTCATCCGATATTTTCAGAGATAATATTTACGCGTGTGTTACCAATGCATGCTGACTATTCTGCTCATGTAGAATAGTAATACAGATGTTTTATTATAAGAACTCAATTCTTCTCTCAGAAAATCTTGACTGCTCACTAGCTTGCGTTTGTTCTGCAAACACCTCACAAACCCAAGATGTAAGCCTTAGTAAAGTATCAGGTTGCCCATTTCTATAATTATCCGCAAATTTTCTGCCAATATTAATAAGTTAGTCATGAGTTGTGCACTAATCAATCATAGTGATGGTGGTAATCATTAATTAGTACCTATATTAAGACACACGCAAGGTGTATTATCACTAACCTAACCTGAGTAATCCCACCCTGCAATGCAACTTACCAAGTTCGAGTAAAAATCATTGTTCCTGGTGTTACACTGCTGTGCGGGATTCCAAATTACTTGGTCTTCAACACCTGTCTGGACTTGCAAACTACAGCAACCAACAAAAAGTGACTCCATCTTTCACTCGAGATTTCAGCGGTATGGTTGCTCAGTCTAATAGGATGAAGTTATGAAGCCACACGAGAAGCTATTGGTTGTATCGTGTTCTCTCTCACAGACAGTAACCCCCCGTCCACCTTCCAATGAGTATGTTTAGGAGTCTTAGAATAACTGGATACTCTATAGATCAGACCCAGTATTATATTTGTGTTTTTCTGTTTAATGCGGACAGCGGAGTCTCCCAACATACTTGGTCGAAAGATAATCTCTCACTTGAAACAGCTTGAACTTTAAATTAATCAAGAATTAGTCAAGACTGAAGCCATAATAACCTGCTGAAAATTTGAATGTGTTCATACCCATAATTAATTGATCAGGTAGCGATTAAAGCAAGCCGCGAAAATAGGTGTAGGTTTGACGCCAGCAGTATTAAGAACAGAGGTAGTCTGATCAAATGAGACTAAGGGATAAATAACTATTCTAACTGGGATTAAAGCAAAATGACTGTATGTTAGAGATTTTAAACTGCAACATAGATAACCACTCTTACAGTTTTGTTTCGCTTATTTGACAGGCTATTAAGGTCAGGCCGTTTAACTTATTACACAGCAGTCTGCAGAACTTGAACAAGGAAGTTAGGAACGAGCAGTGGAGATTTAGATAGAACTACACACAGAGAGTTTACAGGACACAACTGTTGAGAAACAACAGGTCAGTGGTATGCTATGCAATACTATTCATCATTTAGTGCCAGATGTTAAATTTTCGAATACATGTATCCTAATGTTGTTTTACACAGGTCAAGCTCACAGTGGTCTTTCTACCAATAAAATCTGGTGTTCTAACAACAGCTTGTTGCAAGTGTGAATCCAAACAGTCTTCTCATTTTATTCTCTTGTTCGCTGCCCCATCCTAGATCAAATTTGATCTAGTTTGTTAGTGGTTCAGTTTTACCCCTCTATTGACATGACTCTGTCGCTGGCAAAGTGGACTAAACTTGATTTAGAGTCTAGACCCTTCCCTGGAAACAGTGATAAAGTTTCGACTGTAGTAAACAAAAGCCATTTTATTCTTAGGAGGTTATGGATGGTGATGTGCACCTCCCACAAATCTCTTACACCCTTTGGCAAGCAAACATACCTTTGGGAGGCAAGACAGGCTCGACTTGATATTTTAGTTCTAGGTATTGTTAGAGCAATATTATTATGTTGATCGTTGGCTCATGTTTTAGGGCTCCACCAGGTAGCACAACATCACACAAGAGAAATGGCCGTCTCCGTAGCAGAAGATACAACCCACCTGGTAACATGTGGTAACTGCCTTGAAGAGAAGGGTTTATCCATAACCCGATGTTTTTACCCTGTATTCATGTCTGCTGTGAGACTTGTCTGAGGAGGCAACTCAAGAAGACTGATGTAATCGAATGCAGAGTTTGTCAGTAAGTAACAGGGTCATTGAGCATCTTATATAACAGATTCCTCCAAAAACAACGGTCCAATAACGCTCTGATTTAGATTCATTTCAACAACAACAATATTTCGATTGTCGTCTATTTTCAAACAAATTCAGCTTAGGAAGCTTGATAATTAACCCTATGGGTCTGTAGCTAACTGTAAAACATTCTTTCGCCTAGTTTCGCTCTGCCCAAGATGGTTTGCCTTGTAGTGTTTGTGGGATTAATGTTGGGATAGTTGAGGTGGGTGGTCTGGAGGGATAATGGTGGTGGATTGAGTGGCTTGATGTCTAAGTGTGATCGGTGGCAGGATTGCGTTGGGCAGATGGGTAAGAGATGGTAATTCTTATAATATCCTCAACTTGCAATTACAATATTAATCAACTAAACAATATGATTTATGCACAAGATGTTATGATTTGTAGAAACAAGTTCAAAGTGGTGATAGACAATCTTCCCTCAGCCTTAGAGAATGTCCATCCAGCTACATTCTGTGAGCCGTATGAGAAAAGTGGAAAACTCAAGATGACAGCCAACACTTACTGTCTGACCTGTGAACATAAGTACTGTGCTGCTCATCAGAAGGTTAATACTAATCGAGAACCTGTGGCTGTGTGTCTGTTAGGCAAGTCTGAGAACTAATCTTGTAATTTGAACAGCATTATAAGCGAGAGCTATGCTATGTTTTATATAATATACAGTGTAAGCTGTATAATTCGAATCCTGTTAATATGAAATTCCTGTCAATTCAGACACCAGTGGTTGGTCCCAGCTCAGCCAATGGTTTGTACACCCTGTTAATTCTAAGTTGTAATTGTGATTCGAAGTTGTGCTCTCTGACCAAAGTAGAAAGTAACTCCATTTTCAGAGATTCGCTTTTGCCAAATCAGACAAAGGAAGTGATCATGATTTTGGATTTAGCACTCGTTAACAAAGCTGTCGACCCTGCTTACCCAATTTAGCGGTTACTACTGTTCACTCAGTCATCAGTGTTCTATTTCTATTATAACTTGCATAGCACAATACTACAAAAAAAAATTTCTTCATGTCGAGAAGAAAGTCCGTTTTACAAATACGCAACACATTCGTTGAACATTCCCGCGAGCTGGCATTTTAGTAATTAGGACAATTCATAATTAGAAACAATTTTTCGGGTCCGCTGGAGTCTGAATGAAGTGACTTAGTATCCTAGTCTAAGTGCTCAGACTCCAAGGCGCAGGGAGTTACTTGCGCAAGCTATCAAACTCCTTTGATAGCTTTGATAGCTTTGATAGCTTGAGCAAGTAACTCCCTGCGCCTTGGAGTCTGAGCACTTAGACTAACCGTATCCCAAATGAGCATTGAGATATTGCACCCTTCTGGGTTAGTTGTCTCCTCAAGTCACGCATGATGCATACTTAGCCTTACGACACCTGCTTTGTGGTAATGATAGCCTAGTTTATCAGTGATCTACATGCCCAGTCAGATCACGAGAGTCAGTATGCCCTTCTGGGTTAGTTGTCTCCTCATTGAAACTGAGGAGGTAACTCCTTGCGCACTTATCAATCTTTGTCAGGGGTGTATTTTGTTTTGTTTGGTTTATTGCGAACTCATAGCTTTTGCCGTAACACAGCAGAAAAATTATCTTCATAACAATTTTTAAATAATGAATAGGTTAAATGAGAAGATTTTGAGCAAAGATTGGATTTTGCTAAAAACAACTTAGTAAAAGACCCTAGCATTGAAACCTAGACATACATGACCTACACCTAGATCTAGAGTGTTTTATCCTCTATCACAAACACCCTTAACAGACCAAGACGAAATCTGGTTTTTACTAAAAAAGCAAATTAGAACTTCTTGACTGAAAGAAATTGTCCAAACACACTGTAGAAGCTTAGTTTGCAGCTCAGCGCTGATCAGTAGAAGGATGGCGAGAAAGGCAGAAGTGTTTGAGAACCTTATCCTCAATTTTCAAGAATTCTTCACCAATCCCGGAAACACTGTATAATAGCAATAAATATGAGCAATCCACCATATTCATGCCTTTATCCAATTACATTTATTTCCATTTCTATAACCCCTCTAGGCTCTAACCACAAGCTCATGTCTCTTAAAGAGCACTCAGCTGAGGTGAAGAGATTACTGGAGCCAAAGAAGAAGGAATGTGAAGAGCTGTTTGATAAATGGTCAGCTGTGATGAAGGAGGCAGCGGTCACTCTCTCTAAATGGGATACAGAAACTGAGGAAGGAGTCAGACTTATTGATGATACAGAAGAGAAACAGGTATTGTGATCATGCAAAAAAATGTAATACCTAAACTGATGGGGGGAATTTTCCTTACCAAGCTTTTCTACCGGATTTTTCAGGATGTTCACCACCAAAAAATATATAAACTGAATGAGTGTGACAAATGATTTTATCTGCTACATTTCTGTTCTCAGGACCGAATAACACTGTAGGACCGTGTAGTCAAATTGTGCTGTTAGCAGCCTTTGCATGTCTACTTAATCTCTTTCTTTTATAGATAAAAGCTATCAGAGAGAAATATGGAAAATTGAAGGAGGAGTATATCACAAACAGAAGCAGCACAAAAGATAAGCTAACAGAATATATAGAGAAGGATGGTGGACTAAAACTCATAGAGCTTCATGAACAGATTAAAATTTTACGGTCTAATCTGTCTAAACAACACTGTGTAAGTTACTCTATTTCAATATGGTGGAACAGATATTTAAAAAAGCCAAAAAATGGGGCCAATGAGTCTCCATCTATGCCAACAAGCTGTATAGAAGCTGTTTTTATTTTGCTGAAATTGGCGATGGCTTCTTTAGTTGCAAACAAGGAAAGATAGAAAATACATTTACAGTCATTAGTAACTGGAACCGCCCTGCCCGAATTGAGACCTCAGAATTGTCCCCACATTGAAATTAAGGGGACAACTTCAATAAACACCAACGCTCCCTTAGAAGTAAATGATCAGTAATAAAACCTTCTTTTAGGACACATTTTGGCAAAGCAGCTCTCTTAAATCTGCTGCACAATTTCAGACTGAAATGCAAAACGGCTGACAGCCTACTATCTTTTTTTGTGTATTTAACTGTGTGTAGAGGTCAACAAGTTACTTTTTAACTACTCTGTTATCTGTAAACTTTCTAGAAAACCTCTTTAAAGGATAAACAGGTATTGTGATCATACAGAAAAATGTAATACATAAACTGATGGGGGGAATTTTCCTTACCAAGCTTTTCTACCGAATTTTTCAGGATGTTTAAAAGTTTAAACTCACCACAAAAAAAAAAACTGAGTGTGACAAATGATTTTATCTGCTACATTTCTATGTTTTCAGGACCGAATTGTGCTGTTAGCAGCCTTCACATGTCTCATTAATTTCTTTTTTTATTCAGATTAAAGCTATAAGAGAGAAATATGGAAAATTAAAGGAGGAGTATATCACAAACAGAAGCAGCACGAAAGATAAGCTAACAGAATATATAGAGAAGGATGCTGGACTAAAACTCACTGAGTTTCATGAACAGATTAACACTGTTCGGTCGGATCTATCCAGACTACACTGTGTAAGTGGTTTAAATTGTCAAGTTGCGAAACAATCACTAATAAAGCCAAACGACATTAGGCCATTACTTAAACCACTGCTGCCACACAGCCAAATGTGTGCTTATAGAATTCTGTGTAGCTCAAAACTAATAAAATGAGGCTGCAATCTCAGCATTGTCACCTTATGAGCAAATAATTTGCACAAACTGATCGTCAAAATTAGGGTATGAAATTAATTATCTACCACATCAGGTGATGTAGTTACCGTCAGACAGAGAATAACAAAAACACAGCTTGTTCAGTCGGTTGCTTATTTCTGATTGTTGTGCTCAACCTTCAGTCATCATTGTGTTTAAAGTTGTGTCATGGCGCATCTCATTCAATTGTTGGCGGTTATTACTCTAGGTCACTCGATTTCGATTAGGAGTTGTCCTCTCATTATTAGATTATGTGATTAATAATTATTATGATAAATATAGGATGATATTACTTCATATTCAAAAATTAAAAAAGAAATTATGTAGTTTATTTCTATGATGTGAATATGACGTCCAGGATGATATTGACTGTCAGATAAAATTGTGTTTATATTATTATGTTTACGTCCCTTTACTAAATTCTTTAGATTCTACAGACTGACTACTTGGTGTTCTATATGAATATAAATACCACGAATGAACTTTTTCATGAAACTTCCATTCCATATTATTCTGGCATCACTACATGCTGATGTCAACTAATGCTGGTTTAAAATTTAGTTTGGTTTCATAAGATTTTTTTTCCATGTTGTAAGATAACTATCCTTGTCTGTGCTGAGTCGCAGCATAAAACATGGCTAGTGCAGACTGCAACCTTTCATCACGATATCAGACAGTTTTTTTCACATCAGTGTCATGTTAAAAGGGATGTTTTATTTTCAGAACAACTGAAATGTGACTAACTGCCGTACAGTGATATTCAGAACTAGAAGGATAACACATTGTGGTATTATTAACGTAGAAAGGCCATGGAGTAGCTATTACATATCAGTGGATAGATATATACACCCCATCTAATATGTGAAGGTTACCTGGAAAAGGTGAGTTTACATAATTATTCCTTTCTTTTCCTTTAGGACCCGGTAGTAGTAAGAGTGTCCTCAGCATATGAAGTTCTGTCTGGGATCTAAAGGTTGCTTGTTATGATCTTGGGAGATGTAGAAAGTTTAGTTTCAAAGATTTGGATTTAAGGCTTGGAACCAATTGTATTCATCAGCTCGATAACAATTCACATTCATTGTTTTTGGCAGTCATTACCCCTAAAAAAGCTGAAAAATTTGCAATTTTTGTGTAACAATTAATCGAAACAAGGAAATTTGCCTCTCATCATTTACACTACGCCAGATATATCACAGTTAACCCAGTGACACCTAATCCAATTATTCACATTCAATATTTGAGCACCTGGCAATTTATATCTTAGCTGATTGCTATTATCTATCGCCACTGATGTGAATAAATTCCTTTTAGTCCATTTCATTGTATGTTATTGATCAATAGTAAACAATTGACGCTTACAGGTTAACTTCTATCAATCAATAACATATAAACTGTTTTGTTGAGCTTTTTTTTCAGGCTATTAAGATCAGGCCGTTAACTCATTACACAGCAGTCTGCAGTCACAGCTTGAACAAGGAAGTTAGTAACAAGCAGTTGAGATTTAGTTAAAACTACACACAGAGAGGTTACAGGATATAACCATTCAGAATATCAGGTCAGTAGTATGTACAATCAAGGTGTTAGATACTCTCTCTAACTCTTTTAGGGTGTTGAACATCTAATCGCCTTGTTCAGCTTTGTATCACTGCTTACTCTAATTAGGGATTAGGGTAGCAAATTGCGGCATTTTATAGTCAACCAACTGAGATCTCAATTATGCCGAGCTATATTACCAGATCTGTAGTCACCCTTCTGTTAATATACATACACAGGTCATGGTCACAAAAGGCACTTTGTAAATGAAATTCATTGTTTGGGAGGGGCGGGGAGAAAGAGCGAATTTAAAAGAGTCTCCTCACTTCTGCGGTAACCCTCGGATGTGATTCTCAGTTTGTTATAGATGGCAATGTGCGCCTTCACCTGAGCAAGCAAGCACACCCACATAAGGAAAGGCGGGGCCTCCCCTGATATTCTTGTTCTAGGTATCGTTATTAGCAATATTAAGTCGATCATTTACTTATGGTTCTAGATCCACTGAGTGACGCAACATCACATAGGAGAAATGGCCGTCTCAGTAGCAGAAGATGCGCCACATCTGGTAACATGTGGAAACTGCCTTGAGGAAGAGGGGTTTATCCATAACCCAATGTTTCTGCCCTGTACTCATGTATGCTGTGAGACTTGCCTGAGGAGGCAACTCAAGAAGACTGATGTGATTGAATGTAGGGTTTGTCAGTAAGTATCGAGGTTTACAGAGCATCTAATATGACAGCGTTTCTAATAACAGTATTGCAATCAGTCTCTGATTTGATCTATCAACTATTGTTGTGTAGCTCCACACAGATTCAACTTATTTGGGGTTTGGTTGGCCCCCTAGGTGTGCTCCGACCTGCCTGCAAGCAGAGAGCAACCTGGCACAGACTAAAATTTTGCCGCCTACGCTTCGGGATAAGTAATAAGACATGTGACTTTTAATTAATCGAGTCAGATGATTAACATCATTAATCTGTAGCCGATTTGAAACATTTCCTTCACATGATTTCCTGTTGTCCAGGAAAGGGGGCGGGGCAATGTTGGAGGGAGAGCTGGCAGGATAGAATAAGTGGGATGCGTTTCGGGATGGGCTAAGTGGGATAGTTGGCTTCATGGTGCTGGCCACATTGTCGGGAGATAGTAACTCCACTGTATCCTCCACTAATTCAATTGCAACATTTCTCCGCTCGATAATTGATTAAGTATGACATAAAGCGCAACATTTTTTGATTTGTAGAAACAAGTGCAAGGTGGTTATAGACAAACTTTCTTCAGCCTTAGAGGATGTGCATCCTGCTACATTCTGTGAACCATGTGAGAAAAGTGGAAAACTTAAGATGACCGCCAACACTTACTGTCTGACCTGTGAACATAAGTACTGTGCTGCTCATCAAAAGGTATATAGTAATCAAGGACTGTAGCTGTGTGTCTGTTAGGCAATTTGGAGAACTAATTTTGTAATTCGAATGGCATTATCAACGATAGCTATGGAGTGTTTTATCAAGGTGTTAGAGTTAGTGTCTCCAACTCTAACTCCTTGGTTTTATATATCATATTTTTTTAGGGAGCCAAGTGTAAAGGGAGAAAGAGAACTATCCTTAAGCTGTGATAAAGAATAATTTTGTCATTACAGCTTCACATTGAGCTAAACTGGCATCACGAGACTCAGAGTATAAAGGAATACATGAGATCAACCTCAACAGTAGATCAGCAGAAGTTCTGTGAGACTCATAAAGATCAAGTAATCACTTTTGGATGTTCTAAGTGTTGGAAGGTTTACTGTGTGTACTGCGTGTCTACTGTAACTGGAAATTGTGAAAGTGGTGAGATATATGTAATTCCGCATCATCATATTATTATTGTATATAAAGCAACAGATTGGATAACGGTTTTAGTTTCTAAACACATTAAAAACAACTCAAATTGTGCGCTCTTCTAATCTGAGAGGACAACTCTCTTGGTTACACAAAGAAAAGTCCTAGATTTTCGCTGAGATGGCTGAAAACACAAATTTCTGACTCTATTCACCTTAATCATAACTGTGTGCCAAAAATAACTGGTGGAAAAGGGGTTTCCGCCTATTAAGATAGTTAATATATTTTTCCCAATTTCCAAATTTGACACCACAAGGAGTTTGCTGAGTCCATTCTGAGAGTTTGTGAGAAAAATACCCGAGGCTCGATGTCATGGGAATAACTCATATGAGATGCATAAAGAGAGTTGGAAATGGTATAATTCTAGGATTTTCCTTATCATAATTATTAGGTATTATTGAACTGTTGAAATTGAGATAAATCTGATCTGATATGTGTTTTTTTTGACAGCAACTGCGTTATCCTGAGCGCGCGAGTAAATAAATCTTTTTGCCTTGCATTTATATCACATCATATTTATGGGTAGATGGATGTGTAAGGAGCGGGTCACTGATACAAGACGGCCGGTATCTGATCCCTGGCATAAAAGTTGGTGTCAGGAAGGGCATTCGTATGATGACCAAAGACACAGGCTATCATAACCATTGACAGGTGTTTTTTAGCTATTCAGATTACAATCTAAAAGGGAGGTCATTATTTTACAACTCAAACATTTTTCTCTGTCTTTCTAGCAGGATCTTCCCACAAGCCTTTACCTCTCAAAGAGCTGACAGCCGAGGTGAAGAAAGCATTTGAGCCGAAACAAGCAGAAGCTGAGGAGTTGTTTGATAAATGGTCAGCTGTGATGAAGGAGGCAGCGATCACTCTGTCTAACTGGGATACAAAAACTGAGGAAGGAGTCAGACTTATTGATGATACAGAGGAGAAACAGGTATTGTTATCACAATCATAATGAATAAATGAAAAAGATTTTGTTGATACCTTATCGATAGGTATTGGAAGAGAATACAAAATGTTATAACACTGAATCTTGATGAAATACAACTCTGCGTGAGATAGATAGGTTTGACCAGGTCGAAATTGACCGTAAAAAGAGGTCATCTTTCACTTATCGCCTACCAAATAGATACAAGCTATCAGAGAGAAATATGGAAAGTTAAAGGAGGAGTATATCACAAACAGAAGCAGCACAAAAGATAAGCTAACAGAATATATAGAGAAGGATTCTGGTCTAAAACTCACTGAGTTTCATGAACAGATTAAAATTTTCCGGTCTGATCTATCTAAACAACACTGTGTAAGTTGTTCAACCATTTTTAAGGTTGTGAGTCTTTCACTGCTTTTGTCCTATTTAGGGTAGCAAAGACAATTGAATATATCAAGTTGTCCTCTCATTGACATTGAGGGAGCAACTTCAAAATAATGTTTTTATCGTTTATTTGGTTGGAGGCTTGAAAAGACAGGCTACCCAACTCAAGCTTCGTCAGTTGTTGCAACATCAGTTTCACATGAAATTAATGCCTTTGTAGTAGTAGATCACCATATAAGTCAGTAAAAGCTTTCTGAAACCAAAACTCCACCCATTTGTAAAGTTTATTGTGAAATTTCCAAAAGAAAAAACTCTGGGTACCAGTCTTCAATGAAAACATTTCTTAATTTCCTAATTTTCTTAATTATAGTAGCTATAAATTAACATACACATCGAATTGCCTTCTTATTTTACAGGTTGATTTGCTGCAAACAAAGAAGATATTAGAGACTAAACTGGATGATATGGCTGTTGACGAATTCAAAGGTCTAGTGGTGGAAAATCAACTGAATATCCAGACCAATGGTATATATGTTTTTCCTGCACCCTCAACGTTATGATGCTATGAAAATTTGCGTGCAAACCTGCAAAGTGATTAATTGATGCAATAAGTTTGAAGTGGAAATGTGGGGCTCTGCATGAGGAGCCACTAACTGAGGAACAAACCTGATAATGCGAAGGATGGCATTAATCCTAGTGAACGATTTGTTTTAAGTGTCTTGTTCATTTTTAAACCGTGTAAAAACAAAAAAATAATTTGTTATATTTCAGAATCTGACACCACAGAGATAAACGCTGCTCTGGTTCCGACAGACGACTTTTTGATCGGTGATGACCTCATGAGAAGTAGGAGACCTCCGACCTCAATGAGGCTGGTGAAGCAGCTGGCGGCAAAAAACTATTGCTTCACATCTTGTAGTTATGAAGGTGTGACTTATGTAGGTCTAAGCAGCGGCTCAATCAACAGAATAGATGAAGCTGGTAACAAGACATCAGACTTTATCAAAATACCCAGTGCCATCATCACCATAAGAGCTCATCAGGATCGACTCTACATTCTCATGTACGGAGACCCTTACAAGATCTTTGTCTATGATTTGAATGGTCAACAGATCACCTCCTGGGATCACTCAGACAGCAATGGCAATTACCATGGGAACAAACTTTGTGTTGTAAGAAACCATCTACTTGTTGCTGATGCCACCAATAAGAGAATCACTAACTATAATCTCAACGGGAAAGTGATGAGACAGATTCCATGTCCTACAATCCCAACCAAAACCAACATATCCATGTGTTCAGCAGGAGACAACTCTGTCATCATCACCACTTACTCACCTGCTCAGGTATTCAAGTTTAACATGAGCACAGAGACTGTACTATGGACTACAAACCTCACAGCAGCACCAATCTCTGTAGCCAGCAGTAATGATGTAGTACTGGTCAGTGGAGATGGATTCAACGGCAGTAAGAGAGGGGTATGGATAGAAGTTCTAAATACAGCGACTGGTAAGAACTTTACTCGTTAAATTATATTATATACATGTAGGTCTTCCATATAACAATAGAGTACTACAAAGTCCTGGTTAAATTAGCTGGGGATTAGGGGATCAGTATCCTCATCGAAGCAACCAAACCACCAGTTAAATGTACGGATTTTGTTACCTTGTTCTGTGCGGTCTAATGTATACGTATACTTTCTTATCCTCTATTGCAAATTTCAGGTGAACACCTAACAGAATTTAACGATCAAGAAGGAGTACAGACTCAAGTGCTTGATTTATGGACAGAGAATAACAGACTGCTGGTGCCCAGCTTTCAGCAGAGCTCTGTGCTGTGTTATGAACTTCTATATGTTTAATGTTTAGCCTTCAGTAACTTTATATAGGCAGTGAACTTATATATAAATTATGATTTACACAAAACTGTTGCCAACTTAATGATTACATTTCTAATAAACAAAATTTAGTTTTAGATATTTTAATGTTGAGGTCAACCTTATCATCATAAAGCTCACCACTATCAAGGCCGATAACCTTCATACTTTATAGAGTTCAAACCAAGTTAAATCATTAATTGTCATAAAAAATCATTGACAGTTGATGGCGTTGTTTACAAAAGTGCTAGCTAACATTTCCCGCCTATTTATTACATTCCCTTTACAGTAATTTCCATCTCTCTCAATTTGAAATCTTCCGTTCCTGCAAAAATTTGTTTTATGAATTTACATTTATGTAATTTATGTAAAAACATTTATTATTTACGCCTGTAATAAACAGGACCCAAATTCTGACCTTAGCGGTTAGTCTCAGCAGGGAGAGAGGAAATCAATTTGTACTGGACTGAGCCCTTATTGATAGCTTCTAACATATTTAATTTCCACCATAAGTAAGCTGATTACTCCATGATTTATTTCCAGTTCACAGAAATACAGATTTGACTCTATTTAGTTTCCAGCTGCAAAAATCCAGATCTTCTGATAGGATGGTACGGCAATTGTAACTAGCAGTAGGCAATAGCCGGACATACATCGAAGTCATCAAGCCATTTTGCATCCAGCTTGAACATACATGTTAAGGCTTTCCGATGAGTCAACCTATAAAGGCCAGCGCTACAGACAGGATGGAGAATATCATTACAGTTAAAATAAGCATAAGTGTATTTCTAGCAAAAACCAGCGGTTTGAAAACAGCTTGAAGAGATTCCTTTTTCTTGTTATCCCGTGAATGGACAAGTCTGCTGGCATTCTTTGCTGGACATTGTCGATGCCATTTATTTTCATCAGATACCTCATCATAACTCCGAGCTCAGAGACACAGACGGTCCTCATATTAAATATTTTTATGGAAAGAATCATTCAGTGGATTTTTTCCCCATTTTTTGCAGTGTCAGTAGGCAAAGCCTATCTTTTGAGGCGGCTGGTAAGCCTGATCGCTCAGTGTTAGATCGTCTCAAGCATCTCATGCCTTAGTTGAAGGTGGAGTCATTCACTTGGTCAACAAACTCCATCAATACAAAAATAAATGCTGTTCTGAATGGCCACTGAAAACTGTTGCTTTCGATGGGTGTTCTGAGACGTGTGGTAGGTGCTGTACAGGGACATGTCTTACAGCACTCAAGGCCTATAAAATATTGTTATTGGTGCTGTAAGGCATGCCCCATACAGCACCTGCCACATATCTCAGAACACCCGACTGTTGGATTGGACTACGTACCTAAAATATGTCTTAGCAAACACTGTGGTCTGCACCAACAAACCATCTACTATGATCTTTTCATTAAACTGGGTACTGCCGATACATACCTGGAATTTCTCTCTGTAATGCCCGAAGGGTGGTATAGTCTCAAACATCTAACTAATGCTCTCTCAAATGGTCTCGGGCAAGAGATCAATAAATTCCTTCACTAATATTGAGAGTTGTCCCCCCATTGATATTTTTGAGACAGTGACCCTCATACAGGAAATGTCTGATCGGCCATTTTGGATCATGCAGACAACAGCCATTCCATTTCATCTTCCCAACTTTCTTTGATAATGTTTTCTTGTTTCAAACAAATCTCTATAAGTTTTATCCACTGAATTAAATTCAATGGTTTTATCAAAAATCAAAAAAAGTGAGAAAAAGCTGCAACCAATGAACTTAACTTTTTTGCTACAACCCTTGGTACTCAACTCCTCTTTGAGAGTTGACTAGAGAATTATTATCCATTCCATCCATGCACCTCTGGAGTTTTCCCTGCTGGGGGTGATTCATGGATACGATAGGTAGGTATCTGGAGTAACAAGCATGTTTACTTTGCAAAAACATGTAATGCTTGTAACTCTAGATGCCTGTGTTTTGAGGAATTAGTTTATCATGGACTTCAGTTTGCAAAGTATATGTGTATGTTACTTTAGAATAGATGAAAATGAGGAGGTGATTTATTTTCCAAATATATAATTTATACCTCAGCTTAGTTGTGCCCTCTAAAGCTGTAGCTCCACGTAACGATTTTTACATCGATTTGGGGTCACGAGTGGTTAATCGGTGGATCTGCACGAGTGATTACTCGTGTTAAGTGGACATCCAACCTGTTGGTCTTTTGCCCGAGTGATCTAGACGATCCTCTATGCTGATTGGTTGTTGATTGCTTGCTTAAATAATTACGCGGTTAAACATGTCATCTATCAAATCGTGACAGGCTATCAAAAATGGAGGAGTTGATAATATCTGTAGTTAAATCACATCCTCCTATTTATGATAAAAAAGACCATAACTACAAAGATAGGAGTGGTGCTGTAGTGAAAATATGGAAGGTAATAGCTGTATCACTTGGAAATGGAAGCTGTCCTGACATGATATCCATAGTATAGTATAGGAAAATCAATTTTACAGAAGAATGAAATTTTATTTGAAGATTCTAAGTGACAAAGACCCGGATTTGATGTCATATTAAATCCGGGTCTTTGTCACTTAGAATCTTTGGACATTTGTTAACACGCCCATTAAATATAATTGGTCAATCGATTGAACTGAGGGAGTTAATTGGTCAATCTAGGCACCTGATTTATTACCCCACTATGACTCACTAAACCATCGAGTACTAACTCATAGGCCTGTGTAGCAGTGTGAGATCGGCCTAGCATGTCTAGACATGCCATCGGCCTGTGATTACATCGTTACGTGGAGCTACAGCTTAACTCCTTGCCTAGGCTATGTACACTAGACTTAGTTTTTAGTTGGTTAGGTAGGCCTAAAAAATAAACTAAATGTTGTGAGTGGTTAGTGTTCTGCAAAATAATTCTATAAACTGTGATCCATTTAACGATTCTATTGCTTCTCTTGGCCTCACACATTATGATCATTAGACATCTCTCATCTCTCATCCAATTAATCTCACTCAGAGCGCTTTGGCTCCTTTATATAGATGCAGTCGTGTATGAACAATTGTTTAAATTATCAGTAGCAAGGAAGAAAACCAGTTTGTCTACGAGATGAGAAATTAGTCAATTATGCTTTGATTCAAAGATCAATAGCTGGCTACTGCCAAGAGAAAAAAAAAAAATATATACACAGCACAGCTTCAGATGTTATGAAGTAGAGTCAGTGATAAGTGCTTATGATCAGTTAGGCAAAGCAGCTAGAATCATTAGAAAAGTTTATGGATGCGATGTTTATATGAATGTTTGGCAGTTTTGGTGTTGATATTGCCCTTAATAGCACCATGTCTGGTATTGTGAGACTCGGCAAATTAAAGCTGGAACCGATCTTGGTCTATAGCGGCACTACCAGAAAGCATACGAAAGTACATTTTTTGGTCTGCATTAACACGTCTTTGTGCAAGGGTGTCCCAATTAAATTGTGTCATGAGCTCAGTAATATGGTCTCGTTTTCTCTTACAGTGTGTCCACCTGAAGGCCTTTCTATTTATACCTTCTATGATATAGATGTTTTTCAATTTAAATGGAGACCAGGTGTGGGGCGCAAACTCTAGTATAGGGCGACAGACTGTTTTATAAGCTATGGCTCTGGTTTCACTTTTAGCCTTTTCTAGACAGCGCATCAGCATGTGTAATGATTTATTAGCTTTTGAGCACATGTTTCTTATATGTTGATGAATGACAGTTTATTGTCAATCGTGACACCGAGGTATAGTACTTTGTCAACACATTGTAAGGGGTCATTATTCATGCTGTATTGTGACACTAGAGGATTTACAGTGGAGCGTTGAATTGTCATATGCTCAAATTTTTTTATATTGAACTTCATCTGGGAACTGTCTGCCCAAGTTATAAGATGGTCTAGGTCATTCTGAAATAAACTAGAATCAGCAGGTGTTGTGATTGGTTTGTACAACAAGGAATCATCTGCATATAGTTTGAGCATGCTGTTGGCTACCGTAGAGTGCATATCATTTATGTACACATTAAATAACAATGGTCCTAATACACTGCCTTGGGGCACTCCTGAGGTCACATGTCTGGTGGAACGTTTGACATTATTGACACAAACTGAGAGTTTTGACAGTTTCATCAGCTATTCCGATATTCAGCAGTTTAACCAGTAGTTTTTGGTGAGACACAACGTCAAAGGCCTTTGAAAAGTCCAAGACAGCGAGACCAACCGGTATCATTTAGTCAAAAAAATCTATAAATTCGCTCACAGTATTCAACAACTGAGTATCGCAGCCATGATTTGTCCTGAAACCAAGGTCACTTGATTCTAGGAAACAGTTAATATTATTTGAAATGATATGCTCAAAGATTTTCGATATTATAGAAGTGAGTGATATTGGCTTGATCGGTATTACGTTGGCTGTTTTCCAGTCTTGTGGTGTCTGGGAAGTATCGTAGAAATACTGAAAAACCTTTGTCAGGGGCTCATATATGTACTGAGCTAGATATTTTAGAAGTGCAGGGGAAAGCTCATCCGGGCCAGCACCTTTTCGCGGGTCGAGTTTGGTGAGCTGTGTTAGGACTCCCCAAGGATCGAACTGTATAGGAGATGATTTAGTTCGAGGGGGGGGGAATGCAGGGAGGGATATTACCATCATCAATAGAAAACACAGAAGCAAAGGAGTCCGCAAAAGATTCAGCTATAGCAGTATTGTTGTTAGGGGGGATGTTGTCTAGTTGGCGTACAGTATTTGAGCTGCCCTTTTTACTTGCTATGAACCGATAAAGAGGTTTTGAATCACCCTGCTCTAAGGAATTGCATATGTGTTAGTTTATATAATTATTATAGTCCCGGTTACACAGTTTCCTGCAGTACCGGGACTGGGTGGCATGTTTTAAAATGTTGTGCGGGGTGCGATCTTTAAGGCAAGCAGGGTGGAGGACTTTTCTTTTTCTGATCTCCCTTTTAGTTTCTTGTGATATCCAAAGTTCTGATTTTTTCTTTCGAAATTTGTATGGGATATTGGAATGTGCTACCTGAAGTATTCCAGATTTGAGATTATACCACAATTGTTCAGCGCTACATTTCTTAGAGATATCTGAGGTGATTTTACAATGTAAGGAGTAACAGTCCATGGTGATGTTTGTTATGTCTGCCTTTTCAAACTGCCAATATGGTTTCGGTTTGGTTAAAGATGCTGTCCTTTTAATAACATTATCCCCTAACACATTGAAATTGATAATAAAATGGTCAGAGCAGGATGACTCAACTCGGGGGTTAGTGGTAGCTACATTGGTAACAACTAGGTCCAGCGTATTACCTTTGTCGTGAGTAGGTTTATTGATAACCTGAGAAGGATTATTCGAAATTATAAAATCTACGAACAATTGATGCAAGTTAGTTTCTCTTGTTGTTTTAAGAACAGGCCTGTTACTATCATTCCAGTCGATGTCAGGTAGGTTAAAATCCCCAACCATAACAATGTTCGGATTGGTTTGATCATAGTACCAATTTACTATATCTTCTACTTGTTTTATACAGGGCCTACGGTAATAGCATGCAATAGTGAAAGAGTATCCACAGATTGATAAATCAAGGGCAATGATTTCCCCAGGGTGGGAGACATTGATTCTACTAACAACAAAGGGACAATTATTGGATAAGGACTCCACCTCGACGTCCGAGTCGGTCAATTCGATCACGTCTGTACAGGGTGTAGTCTCTGGTTAACTCATTATCGAAAACTGATGAATCTAGCTTTGTTTCACATAAGCAAAAGATATCTGGCGATTGCTGATCTAATAGCAAGGAAAGTTCATGTATTTTACCCCTGATACCATTACAATTCCAAGATATTACTTTTAACTCTTTTTGTCATGCCATGATAGTTGAGTTGGACAGGTTAATTAGCAGTTAAGTGGTGAGTATGACTTGTAAATATTTAATGGCCAGCTGTGTTTTATCAGTTGTGGTATTAGTCTCGCTAGGGTCTCGAAGACTAGATTAGACTAGAGGGTACATGTATATGTGGTACAGGTGGTCTTTCTAATAGGAGGAATGATGATGATGTTTTAAGAGATGTTTCCAATAGTTTGTCCATTATTCAAAAACTCCACTTCAAGAGTAAGTGGAAGGGAAGATTTTGTCAAACTAGCTGACAAAGGACTGGAAATAATTGGAAGACAAAAATTATATATGTTAACCATTTGCAATGTTAGTGCATCTAATTCACTGTGGTGTGTGTTCACTGAAGAGCACAGTTGTCCTTATATTTGATTAACCCAACTCATCATTGTGTCCTATTGTACATTCATCCCTATAGTTGGAAGATCTAGGGCTAAATGATGCACGCTGATCGAAGACACCGATATGATTGAGGTTGAACATCTTTTTCTTATTTCGCTTAATATTGTGTTGACAATGTTGAGAGACCACACTCGATTTTAGATCAAGGTTGATCTGATTTGCCTGCATTTAAGTTATTCCCCTTCGGCTGGTGAGTCGGCTGTGGCTTGATAATCCAAATGCAGGTAAATTGGATCATATTTTATCTAAATGGACTGTTTTCCAAATGATGTTCCAAGTCAGTAAGCTCCTATTGGTATCTAGGCTGGGAATCTTTGTGTTGTTGGGGTGACGGCTCCTGAATATCAGTCTGGAGTAATGGCTACCGTAGGAGTTCTGCCTGTTAGTATAATACTTAAAACTCCCGAAGCTTCCAGTGTCAGGAGAGATAACTCAAAATTCATAAACACCCGAAATGATGGAGATTAAATACTGTTTTTTTGCCATTCTCAATCCTGCTTGCCACTTATGAGGTTCCCAAAATCCCTAGTTTTATCTGTTCTAGGTACTATTTTAAGCCTGAATCACCCGAAAAACATAGCATTATTACAAACTCAGGGGAGTCAACTGACCAGAAAACTATTTGATAATGCAATCAGTTCGCGAAGAGATTGCTTGTTTGCCAATTAACAAGCTTTTGTGATGGTGTATGCTTATCATATCATAGATAGTGTCCATCTTTATAATGCAATGATTTGTGCAATGTGAAATGGGCTAGGGGATTTATGTAGCTTTATCCATGACACTCTTTTTCAGAAATCCAGAAGCCAAAGGATATCTGATATTGTCTGCAAGGCTTCCGTCTGACTTGTAGAGATTTTAAAAACAGAAGGATAGATTACGATATTCATCATGACGACTTAACTCAAAATTATAAGGACGATCAGGGTAAAAGAAAGGTGTTTCGGCTCGTTGCAGAATCATTTCTCATCTCGGATTATAAGACAGCTCCAGTATAGATTATTCATCAAGATACTACAGGCTATAGGAGTATATGAATATCAGATGTACTTAGTACATGATAAATCGTGAACTCTATATGACTCGTCTCCCAAAGATATGAAAGAAAAATCAGAATATTAATGATGTATAAGATCAGTCCGGAATTATTTCTACTCTTGGATTATGTGGCTGCTCCTGGATGAATTATTCTTCAAGATATTTCAGCTGTATCAGAATAACAAGAGATGACAATCCACTCAGACCTCTATGTCAGTACATCCGCCCAGCTTTGGTGAGTCTCGGCTTTGACCCCTTACACTTTCAATCCAAGATAGCTTATTCGGCTTTCCATAATTTTTTGTATTGGAACAGTAAAACACATGCAAAAAAATGACTGAAGCTGCAAAATGCAAATAACAGGGTACGCATCTAACCAATAATGCATTGAAATATTGGAAACAAAATTGTAATCAACACAGCCATGAAGATATGCATAATGGTAAGACGCATTGAATACTCCATAAGAAAACTACACAAAAACTGGACCATGAACAGTATGAGTGTAAACATAAAAATATATATAGGGAGACACTATGAGATAATCCTGCGTAGAGTGTTTCTCACAAAACTCTTGACAATCTTAAAACATTTGTTAACTCTTCTCTTTATACCATGCTGAACTCCGCGCGTAGCCGATATCTTGGTAGTAGACTGAGACCGTTTCTCACAGACTCGTAAATTATCACTAGAAGTATCACCTTTTCAGATTTTCAACGTATATATTGTTCATTGGCATTAGTAATTGGCTGGTTGCTTCATAGTCATTACGATGAAAATGAGGATAAATGGTATCACTGTTTACTACAGATCATTTTGTGTGGTCAGCTCGGAAGTAAATATCAAATAGGGGAACAAAATGTATCATAGCCTGGATTCTCTCATGAGATAAGGCAACCGTAACATTATCATGAGTGTTTTCCATTAAACTGCATTGATGCCTTTTATTATCTCGCGGTTTGATTGAAAGTGTGATTGGCACATTGACAATGTGCGGAATGTTTTGCAAAATACTCATTGAAACTTACACGAAATGGTCCTTTGAGATGGTCTGGTAGAATAGTGTCGAGAGTGATATATCTTGATTTTCTAGCTGCGTCAGTTCATTGGTGAACTCAAGGAGGCTTAGATTCAATGGCGTTTCTAATTCATTGTCGGGATAATCAAAGCCTTCATCGTGCAGAGATGACCTGTTCATCAATCATTCTCGACGCATTGCCAAATGGATGTATCAAATACTCCAGGTCTAGAGAATAGCACAGAAACAACCAAATTATATATAGTGATCAACAGCAGACAAATCAGTTGTCTATTTGCTATCAGTTCCCAATTTGGGACATATATCCATACGTGTCTTTTTGCTTTTTGGATAGATTTTAATTGGGTACATGTTAGGAGAGGTATGCCTATCAGAGACAGCCAAATTACATCACTGATTGGACGCTTATTCAGCTCTAGTCTAAGTGCTCAGACTCCAAGGCGCAGGGAGTTACTTGCGCACGCTATCAAACTAGAGGGAGAGGAGTTTGATAGCGTGCTCAAGTAACTCCCTGCGCCATGAAGTCTGAGCACTTAGACTAATTCAGCTCACATCATACTATGTTCAATATTAGTATGATATAAAGATAAAAATACAGGCTTTTGCCCGAACTAGGTATTTTTTAGGGGTATAACTATAAGTTGTCTTCTTATTGTGAAAGTAAAGACAATCCTTAAACTTTTTATATCATTTATTATTTATTGACAACTGTCATATTCCTATTGGCTGGGGATGAAAGCTTTCACAGTTCCAGTCAGTTGCATGCAGCTTGCTAGTGCACTGATCTATCTGAATTTGGGTGTCAGCTGTAGTATGATATAAAGAAGAAAAAAATAAATACAAGTGACAACTAGAACATCATTAAATACTCACCTTACATCATGTACCATATTTTGATCAGTCGGGATCTTCAATGACGAGACTTGATCATTAATATTAAGAGAATCTTCTACTAAGTGATTGAGGCTGTCGATGAGCCGTTTAGTAAATAGTGTGTCTGTAGTGGTCTCTTCATCACATGAGAAAAGAAACTCAGTGTCCAAGATGTCTGTAAATCAGAGAATGTAAGAACTAATATGCCACATATCATATATCACTATCGATGCCCCATTTTAAGTAGATGTATCTCAATGAAAATGAACGAGATAAAAAAAATCTGAACTCTTGCTCTGCAATATTGTACTTGATATTTCTATCGGGCTGGGATCCCTCTGCAATCACTCAATGAGGAGCTATACATCTATGTCAGTGCTGTCTTGCAATGAATGCATGGTTCATTTGCTTCAATTAAATTCCGCAATTATAATCATAAAACGCATCAGCGTTGAAAAATAACAAGTAGCAAAAATTGGCATAGCAGTGGATAGATAACTTCCAAATAACAATTATGTCCTTTAGATTAGGGTATTTACCATCTGAGAATTCACACATCTGATCTCCATCCCAGAAACTTCCCTCCGCAGACCTGTATCCTGCATCTGATTCTGAAATCAAATATGTTTTGATATGTTTCTAACATGAATTGGTTATCATATTTATGGTTGAACTTTTGAATTGAGTGCGATCTAAACCATGTCTGTTCTTCTATAGCTGACTACTGGACAGTTCTCTTGGGCCGAGTTTGCTTCCAAGTTGGGAACATTATGTTTTAATTCTTTTTAATGACAAAATCAGTAGTTCATAGCTTCATATAAACATCATAATGACTGTTATTCAAGATCAACAAGTTTCAGGTGCCCCTATTTGAGACTCACCTTTCTGACTTTTGCATGAGAATACATCCTCATGATCCCTCACATCCGGCTGCTGTCCCTTGTGATCATCATCGATATCACTCCACAACCTCAGGCTAACTACCTCACAACTACTACAATGTTCGAAATATATAATATGTGATTCAACAACTCTCACTCATAGAGTCACCTAGTAGTATCACTGCTACTACTTACTCATTGTGTCGCTGTGCACTCAGAAGGCAGCGATTGCATCATCTTCAATAGCGTAACACTGCTGATGACACATCATCTTTAGCAAAAACATAATGGACTTTTTTAGAGTTCACAGTCATTGCATTATCATTTTTCAATACCAATTGATGAAGTGAAGAACCCTAACCCCTAACAAATTAAGGCCAAATTCCAAATATGATAAGTTGATTACCATTGGAAAAGAGTTTAAAACTTACCTAATTTCGATTTAATAACAGCAGTAATGAGAATAACAAGTAAACTTACATAGCAGTTCTGTACATTTCTTCTTGTTGATAATATTCGTAATACGAACAGATGCTCACTTATAAATATCACTGAATATATTTAGTTCTAGACAGAGAATAACAAAAACACAGCTTGTTCAGTCGGTTGCTTATTTCTGATTGTTGTACCAGCCATCATTGTGTTTCAAGTTGTGTCATGGCGCATCTGATTCAATTGTTGGCGGTTATTACTCTAGGTCACTCGATTTCGATTAGGAGTTGTCCTCTCATTATTAGATTATGTGACTAAAAATTATTATGATAAATATAGGATGATATTACTTCATATTCAAAAATTAAAAAAGAAATTATGTATTTTATTTTTATGATGTGAATATGACGTCCAGGATGATATTGACTACCAGAAAAATTGTGTTTAAATTATAATGTTTACGTCCCTTTACTAAATTCTTTAGATTCTCCAAACTGACTACTTGGTGTTCTATATGATTATAAATACCATGAATGAACTTTTTCATGAAACTTCCATTCCATATTATTCTGGCATCACTACATGCTGGTGTCAACTAATGCTGATTTAAAATTAAGTTTGGTTTCATAAGATTTTTTTTTCCATGTTGTAAGATAACAATCCTTGTCTGTGCTGAGTCGCAGCATAAAACATGGCTAGTGCAGACTGCAACCTTTCATCGCGATATCAGACAGTTTTATCTATTTAATGGGTACACATTGGTCACATCAGTTTCATGTTAAAAGGGATGTTTTATTTTCAGAATAACTGAAATGTGACTAACTGCCGTACAGTGATATTCAGAACTAGAAGGATATACACATTGTGGTATTATTAACATAGAAGAGCCATGGAGTAGCTAATACATATCAGTGGATAGATATATACACCCAATCTGATATGTGAAGGTTACCGTAACAGGAAAAGGTGAGTTTACATAATTGTTCCTTTCTTTTCCTTTAGGACCCGGTAGTAGTAAGAGTGTCCTCAGCATATGAAGTTCTGTCCGGGATCTAAAGGTTGCTTGTTATGATCTTGGGAGATGTAGAAAGTTTAGTTTCAAAGATTTGGATTTAAGGCTTGGAACCAATTGTATTCATCAGCTCAATAACAATTCACATTCATTGTTTTTGGCAGTCATTACCCCTAACAAAGCTGAAAAAATTGCAATTTTTGTGTAACCATTAATCGAAACAAGGAAATTTGCCTCTCATCATTTACACTACGCCAGATATACATATATTCCATGTTTATTCTGGAGAAGAATAAGTCCTTAGGACTTGTACCCAGAAAACAGAAAAATTGATAAAAATATGGTGTAGAATTAAAAAGACATGTAACTAAAAATCAAGAACAATGACAGGTAAAATTACAACGTACACGCAGGCATTAATTAGCAGTAAAACATTACACAAGTTGATACACAATAGCTAGGAAAAGAAAAGTTAGAACAATGTAGCAGTAGGCTAAAATGAAATGATAAGAACTGACTCATTAATTGAGAAGTTTGAGGACGTGGCTCCGAGTGGCATTTTTGAATGAAGCAAGGGATTGACTCAGCTTAACATGATTGGGTAATTCGTTAAACTTCTGAGCACCGAAATTAGCTAAAGCAAATCTAAAATTTTCCTTGGATAGTCTAAACCCAGAACTTTTAGCAAGCCGAGTTTCACTAGTTAATTTCTCGGAGAGCAGATTGGTATCAATTATTGGGACTAAACTATTAACAATTTTATAAAACGTCAGCAGATACAAATATTCGAAACGCAAAGTTAAAACAGGGATGTTGTAGGTCTTTCGAGTATTATCTTTAGAACTGTTATAGTCTATAATTTTCAAACATCTATTCTCAATTTTTAAAAATTCTTTTTTGACATAGTCGTTTGTGGTAAATAAAACAGGAGAGCTGTATTCCAGATTAGAACGTATAAGCCCAATGTACCAAAGCTTAGCTAATTTAGGTGTCAGGAATTTTCTATTACGTTGAAAGTTGGTGACTATTGGATAAAGTTTTTGTTTAATTTTACTGGTATGAGATTTAAAATTTAATTTGTTATCAAGAATCACACCTAAGTACTTAATTTTGTCAGATTGTTTGAAATCACAGTTAACCCAGTGACACCTATTCCAATTATTCACATTCAATATTTGAGCACCTGGCAATTTATATCTTAGCTGATTGCTATTATCTATCGCCACTGATGTGAATAATTTCCTTTTAGTCCATTTCATTGTATGTCATTGATCAATAGTAAACAATTGACGCTTACAGGTTAACTTCTATCAATCAATAACATACAAACTGTTTTGTTTAGCTTTTTTTTCAGGCTATTAAGATCAGGCCGTTAACTCATTACACAGCAGTCTGCAGTTACAGCTTGAACAAGAAAGTTATTAACAAGCAGTGGAGATTTAGATAGAGCAACACACAGTGAGTTTACAGGACATAACCATTGAGAATATCAGGTCAGTAGTATGTACAATCAAGGTGTTAGATACTCTCTCTAACTCTTTTAGGGTGTTGAACATCTAATCGCCTTGTTCAGTTTTGTATCACTGCTTACTCTGGTTAGGGATTCGGGTCGCTAATAGTGGTTTTTTTTATGGGAAGTAACTTGATTGATATGAAGGTTATTGCATTGTATTCTGCACCATACTGTGATCGCTATTACTGCTGGCTCTGCAATACCGTTAATCTTACATTTCGAAATGTTAAACTGGAAGACTCCCTCCTATTATACACATGTCTTGCTCACAGCGGACCTCTTCCACTTAAATTTAGTGTTTGGAAAAAGAAAGTGCGATGACCCACTTTAAAATCACTTGTCAGTGTGTTCAAATATACCCTAGCTAATATAAATTCTTAAAAGTCCATATCAGCCCTTTTATTGAATAACCCTTACAGGTTAGCCTCTATCAATCAATTACATCTAAACTGTGTGTTAAAAAACCGAAACTGCCACATGGATTTCCCACTTGTCACAAATTTGTTTCGCTTATTTGTCAGGCAGTTGACTTATCACCCAGCAGTCAGCAGTCACAGCTTAAACAAGGACGTTAGTAACAAGCTGTTGAGATTTAGTTATCACTACACACAGAGAGGTTACAGGATATAACCATTGAGAATATCAGGTCAGTAGTATGTACAATCAAGGTGTTAGATACTCTGTCTAACTCTTTTAGGGTGTTGAACATCTAATCGCCTTGTTCAATTTTGTATCACTGCTTACTCTAATTAGGGATTAGGGAAGCAAATAATGGCATTTTATAGTCAACCAACTGAGATCTCAATTATGGAGAGCTATATTACCAGATTTGTAGTCACCCTTCTGTTAATATACATACACAGGTCATGCTCACAGCAGGCACTTTGCAAATAAAATTAATTGTTTGGGAGGGGCGGGGAGAAAGAGCGAATTTAAAAGAGTCTCCTCACTTCTGCGGTAACCCTCTGATGTGCTTCTTGGCTTATTATAGATGGCAATGTGCGCCTTCACCTGAGCAAGCAAGCACACCCACATAAGGAAAGGCGGGGCCTCCCCTGATATTCTTGTTCTAGGTATCGTTATTAGCAATATTAAGTCGATCATTTCCTTATGGTTTTAGATCCACTGAGTGACACAACATCACATAGGAGAAATGGCCGTCTTAGTAGCAGAAGATGCGCCACATCTGGTAACATGTGGAAACTGCCTTGAGGAAGAGGGGTTTATCCATAACCCAATGTTTCTGCCCTGTACTCATGTATGCTGTGAGACTTGCCTGAGGAGGCAACTCAAGAAGACTGATGTGATCGAATGTAGGGTTTGTCAGTAAGTATCGAGGTTTACAGAGCATCTAATATGACAGCGTTTCTAATAACAGTATTGCAATAAGTCTCTGATTTGATCTATCAACTATTGTTGTGTAGCTCCACACAGATTCAACTTATTAGGGGTTTGGTTGGCCCCCTAGGTGTGCTCCGACCTGCCTGCAAGCAGAGAGCAACCTGGCACAGACTAAAATTTTGCCGCCTACGCTTCGGGATAAGTAATAAGACATGTGACTTTTAATTAATCGAGTCAGATGATTAACATCATTAATCTGTAGCCAATTTAAAACATTTCCTTCACCAAACTTCCTGTTGTCCAGGAAAGGGGGCGGGGCAGTGTTGGTGGGATAGCTGACAGGATAGAATAAGTGGGATGAGTTTCGGGATTGTCTAAGTGGGATGGTTGGCTTGATGGTACTGGCCACATTGTCGGGAGATAGTAACTCCACTGTATCCTTCACTAATTCAATTGCAACATTACTCCGCTCGATAATTGATTAAGTATGACATAAAGCGCAACATTTTTTGATTTGTAGAAACAAGTGCAAGGTGGTTATAGACAAACTTTCTTCAGCCTTAGAGGATGTGCATCCTGCTACATTCTGTGAACCATGTGAGAAAAGTGGAAAACTCAAGATGACCGCCAACACTTACTGTCTGACCTGTGAACATAAGTACTGTGCTGCTCATCAAAAGGTATATAGTAATCAAGGACTGTAGCTGTGTGTCTGTTAGGCAGTTTGGAGAACTAATTTTGTAGTTCGAATGGCATTACCAACGATAGCTACGGAGTGTTTTATCAAGGTGTTAGAGTTAGTGTCTCTAACTCCTTGGTTTTATATATCATAATTTTTTAGGGAGCCAAGTGTAAAGGGAGAAAGAGAACTATTCTTAAGCTGTGATAAAGAATGAAGTTTGAATATTTTTGTCATTACAGCTTCACATTGAGCTAAACTGGCATCACGAGACTCAGAGTATAGAGGAGTACATGAGATCAACCTCAACAGTAGATCAGCAGAAGTTCTGTGAGACTCATAAAGATCAAGTAATCATTTTTGGATGTTCTAAGTGTTGGAAGGTTTACTGTGTGTACTGCGTGTCTACTGTAACTGCAAATTGTGAAAGTGGTGAGATATATGTAATTCCGCATCAACATATTATTATTGTATATATAGCAACAGATTGGATAACGGTTTTAGTATCTAAACACATTAAAAACAACTCAAATTGTGCGCTCTTCTAATCTGAGAGGACAACTCTCTTGGTTACACAAAGAAAAGTCCTAGATTTTCGCTGAGATTGCTTAAAACACAAATTTCTGACTCTATTCACCTTAATCATAACTGTGTGCCAAAAATAACTGGTGGAAAAGGGGTTTCGGCCTATTAAGCTAGTTAATATATTTTTCCCAATTTCCAAATTTGACACCACAAGGAGTTTGCTGAGTCCATTCTGAGAGTTTGTGAGAAAAATACCCGAGGCTCGATGTCATGGGAATAACTCATATGAGATGCATACAGAGAGTTGGAAATGGTAAAATTCTAGGATTTTCCTTATCATAATTATTAGGTATTATTGAACTGTTGAAATTGAGATAAATCTGATCTGATATGTGTTTTTTTTGACAGCAACTGCGTTATCCTGAGCGCGCGAGTAAATAAATCTTTTTGCCTTGCATTTATATCACATCATATTTATGGGTAGATGGATGTGTAAGGAGCGGGTCACTGATACAAGACGGCCGGTATCTGATCCCTGGCATAAAAGTTGGTGTCAGGAAGGGCATTCGTATGATGACCAAAGACACAGGCTATCATAACCATTGACAGGTGTTTTTTAGCTATTCAGATTACAATCTAAAAGGGAGGTCATTATTTTACAACTCAAACATTTTTCTCTGTCTTTCTAGCAGGATCTTCCCACAAGCTTTTACCTCTCAAAGAGCTGACAGCTGAGGTGAAGAAAGCATTTGAGCCGAAACAAGCAGAAGCTGAGGAGTTGTTTGATAAATGGTCAGCTGTGATGAAGGAGGCGGCGATCACTCTGTCTAACTGGGATACAAAAACTGAGGAAGGAGTCGGACTTATTGATGATACAGAGGAGAAACAGGTATTGTTATCACAATCATAATGAATAAATGAAAAAGATTTTGTTGATACCTTATCGATAGGTATTGGAAGAGAATACAAAATGTTATAACACTGAATCTTGATGAAATACAACTCTGCGTGAGATAGATAGGTTTGACCAGGTCGAAATTGACCGTGAAAAGAGGTCATCTTTCACTTATTTCCTACCAAATAGATACAAGCTATCAGAGAGAAATATGGAAAGTTGAAGGAGGAGTATATCACAAACAGAAGCAGCACTAAAGATAAGCTAACAGAATATATAGAGAAGGATGCTGGACTAAAACTCACTGAGTTTCATGAACAGATTAAAATTTTCCGGTCTGATCTATCTAAACAACACTGTGTAAGTTGTTCAACCATTTTTGAGGTTGTGAGTCTTTCACTGCTTTTGTCCTATTTAGGGTAGCAAAGACGATTGAATATATCAAGTTGTCCTCTCATTGACATTGAGGGAGCAACTTCAAAATAATATTTTTATCGTTTATTTGGTCAGAGGCTTGAAAAGACAGGCTACCCAACTCAAGCTTCGTCAGTTGTTGCAATATCAGTTTCACATGAAATTAATGCGTTTATAGTAGTAGATCACCATATAAGTCAGTAAAAGCTTTCTGAAACCAAAACTCCACCCATTTGTAAAGTTTATTGTGAAAATTCCAAAAGAAAAAACTCTGGGTACCAGTCTTCAACGAAAACATTTCTTAATTTCCTAATTAACTTAATTATAGTAGCTATTAATTAACATACACATCGAATTGCCTTCTTATTTTACAGGTTGATTTGCTGCGAACAAAGAAGATATTAGAGACTAAACTGGATGATATGGCTGTTGACGAATTCAAAGGTCTAGTGGTGGAAAATCAACTGAATATCCAGACCAATGGTATATATGTTTTTCCTGCTGCTTCAATCGTCATCTCGCCATCTTGCCACCCTCCACGTTATAATGCTATGAAAATTTGCGTGCAAACCTGCAAAGTGATTAATTGATGCAAATAAGTTTGAAGTGGAAATGTTGGGCTCTGCATGAGGAGCCACTAACTGAGGAACAAACCTGATAATGCGAAGGATGGCATTAATCCTAGTGAACGATTTGTTTTAAGTGTCTTGTTCATTTTTAATCCGCGTAAAAACAAAAAAATAATTTGTTATATTTCAGAATCTGACACCACAGAGATAAACGCTGCTCTGGTTCCGACAGACGACTTCTTGATCGGTGATGACCTCATGAGAAATAGGAGACCTCCGACCTCAATGAGGCTGGTGAAGCAGCGGGCGGCAAATCACTATTGCTACACATCTTGTAGTTATGAAGGTGTGACTTATGTAGGTCTCTACAGCGGCTCAATCAGCAGAATAGATGAAGCTGGTAACAAGACAACAGACTTCATCAAACTCCCCACTCACATCATCATCACCATAAGAGCTCATAAGGATCGACTCTACATTCTCATGTACGGACAACCTTACAAGTTCTATGTGTATGATCTAAATGGTCAACAGATCACATCCTGGGATCACACTGACCGCAGTGGTAATAATTCCGGCAACAAACTGTGCATTGTGAACAATCAGATCTTTGCTGCTGATGCCACCAATAAGAGAATCACTAACTATAATCTCAACGGGAAAGTGATGAGACAGATTCCATGTCCTACAATCCCGACCAAAACCTTCATATCCATGTGTTCAGCAGGAGAAGACTCTGTCATCATCACCACTTACTCACCTGCTCAGGTATTCAAGTTCAACATGAGCACAGAGACAGTACTCTGGACAACAAGCCTCACAGCAGGACCATTCTCTGTAGCCAGCAGTAATGATGTAGTACTGGTCAGTGGAGAAGGACACTGGGGCAGTAAGAGAGGTGTATGGATAGAAGTTCTAAATACAGCGACTGGTAAGAACTTTACTCGTTAAATTATATTATATACATGTAGGTCCTCCATACAACAATAGAGTACTACAAAGTCCTGGTTAAATTAGTTAGGGATTAGGGGATTAGTACCCTCATCAAAGCAACCAAACCACACGTTAAATGTACGGATTTTGTTACCTTGTTCTGTGCGGTCTAATGTATACGTATACTTTCTTATCCTCTATTGCAAATTTCAGGTGAACACATAACAGAATTTAACGATCAAGAAGGAGTACAGACTCAAGTGCTTGATTTATGGACAGAGAATAACAGACTGCTGGTGCCCAGCTTCCAGCAGAGCTCTGTGCTGTGTTATGAACTTCTATATGTTTAATGTTTAGCTTTCAGTAACTTTATATAGGCAGTGAACTTATATATAAATTATGATTTACACAAAACTGATGCCAACTTAATGATTACATTTCTAATAAACAAAATTTAGTTTTAGATATTTTAATGTTGAGGTCAACCTTATCATCATAAAGCTCACCACTATCAAGGCCGATAAACTTCATACTTTATAGAGTTCAAACCAAGTTAAATCATTAATTGTCATAAAACATCATTGACAGTTGATGGCGTTGTTCACAAAAGTGCTAGCTAACATTCCGCAGCCTATTTATTACATTCCCTTTACAGTAATTTCCATCTCTCTCAATTTGAAATTGTCCGTTCCTGCAAAAATTTGTTTTATGTATTTACATTTATGTAATTTATGTAAAAACATTTATTATTTACGCCTGTAATAAACAGGACCCAAATTCTGACCTTAGCGGTTAGTCTCAGCAGGGAGAGAGGAAATCAATTTGTACTGGACTGAGCCCTTATTGATAGCTTCTAACATATTTAATTTCCACCATAAGTAAGCTGATTACTCCATGATTTATTTCCAGTTCACAGAAATACAGATTTGACTCTATTTAGTTTCCAGCTGCAAAAATCCAGGTCTTCTGATAGGATGGTACGGCAATTGTAACTAGCAGTAGGCAATAGCCGGACATACATCGAAGTCATCAAGCCATTTTGCATCCAGCTTGAACATACATGTTAAGGCTTTCCGATGAGTCAACCTATAAAGGCCAGCGCTACAGACAGGATGGAGAACATCATTACAGTTAAAATAAGCATAACTGTATTTCTAGCAAAATACGCATTATAATAACAACATTGCAACTTTGAGAACAGGATGTTTCACAGAGAAGAATGCTTATAGATAACATTGATGCCCCAATTATGTCGACAAGAAAACCAGTGGTTTGAAAACAGCTTGAAGAGATTCCTTTTTCTTGTTATCCAGTGAATAGACAAGTCTGCTGGCATTCTTTGCTGGACATTGTCGATGCCATTTATTTTCATCAGATACCTCATCATAACTCCGAGCTCAGAGACACAGACGGTCCTCATATTAAATATTTTCATGGAAAGAATCATTCAGTGGATTTTTTCCCCATTTTTTGCAGTGTCAGTAGGCAAAGCCTATCTTTTGAGGCGGCTGGTAAGCCTGATCGCTCAGTGTTAGATCGTCTCAAGCATCTCATGCCTTAGTTGAAGGCGGAGTCATTCACTTGGTCAATAAACTCCATCAATACAAAAATAAATGCTGTTCTGAATGGCCACTGAAAACTGTTGCTTTCGATGGGTGTTCTGAGACATGTGGTAGGTGCTGTACGGGGACATGACATACAGCACTCAAGGCCTATAAAATATTGTTATTGGTGCTGTAAGGCATGCACCCTACAGCACCTGCCACATACCTCAGAACACCCGACTGTTGGATTGGACTACGTACCTAAAGTATGTCTTAGCAAACACTGTGGTCTGCACCAACAAACCATCTACTATGATCATTTCATTAAACTGGGTACTGCCGATACTCACCTGGAATTTCTCTCTGTAATGCCCGAAGGGTGGTATAGTCTCAAACATCTAACTAACGCTCTCTCAAATGGTCTCAGGCAAGAGATCAATAAATTCCTTCACTAATATTGAGAGTTGTCCCCCCATTGATATTTTTGAGACACTGACCCTCATACAGGGAATGTCTGATCGGCCATTTTGGATCATGCAGACAACAGCCATTCCATTTCATACTTGCCAACCTGTACGCATAAAGCGTTTGTAAACGCTTATTTGACACTAATTGAGTTTTAAACGCAAAACGCTAGTTGTACTCATTTATGGTTTTCCAAACGCCTGTTCATCTAATTAGGCAATCAAAAACGCATCTTTTATCTTTAGTGTTTACTTGGTTGTCATTGTTAAATAATAGTCTAAAAATCTGGTATTGGCTGCAGAAAACCATGATGTTGATTTACAGTTGACTTTTTACCTGTCCAAGTTATGCATGAGCCAAATTGCAACTTTTCTTCAATGAGACACAACATAACTAGTAATCCATTGTAGAATATGGTGGTTCTGCCAACTTCAACTTTTCTTTAATCAGAGTAACAAAGTTGTCTACCCCCTTGTTGGGGTGAGATAACTCAGATCTCCTGCCCCAGTGTTTCAAGGGCAAACCAGGGAGGATGGGCAAACAGGGTTTCAAATAGCCTGTCTTGTCCAGACAGGCTAGGTTACAAACAACTTCTCATTTATTGTTAGCAGATTGCACCTTACAACGGAAAAAGACTAATGTTGAGTGATCTGCACTCCTACACTACTAAGGACTACTTACTGTGATAATAGCAATTTTCGCGCGTAGCGCGAAAAATTTTTTGGGGCGTTTTCTGGTCATTTGAGGCACCCTGGAGTTTTGTACTCATTTTTAAGCATTTTGCAAATTTTTGTACTCATTTTGGAAAAATTAGGTTGGCAAGTCTGCAATTTCATCTTCCCAACTTTCTTTGATAATGTTTTCTTGTTTCAAACAAATCTCTATAAGTTTTATCCACTGAATTAAATTCAATATGGTTTTATCAAAAATCAAAAAAAGTGAGAAAAAGCTGCAACCAATTAACTTAACTTTTTTGCTACAACCCTTGGTACTCAACTCTTCTTTGAGAGTTGACTGGAGAACTATTATCCATTCCATGCACCTCTGGAGTTTTCCCTGCTGGGGGTGATTCATGGATACGATAGGTAGGTATCTGGAGTAACAAGCATGTTTACATTGCAAAAACATGTAATGCTTGTAACTCTAGATGCCTGTGTTTTGAGGAATTAGTTTATCATGGACTTCGGTTGGCAAAGTATATGTGTATGTTACTTTAGAATAGATGAAAATGAGGAGGTGATTTATTTTCCAAATATATAATTTATACCTCAGCTTAGTAGTGCCCTCTAACTCCTTGCCTAGGCTAAGTACACTAGACTTAGTTTTTAGTTGGTTAGGTAGGCCTAAAAAATAAACTAAATGTTGTGAGTGGTTAGTGTTCTGCAAAATAATTCTATAAACTGTGATCCATTTAACGATTTTATTGCTTCTCTTGGCCTCGTTCATTATGATCATTAGACATCTCTCATCTCTCATCCAATTAATCTCACTCAGAGCGCTTTGGCTCCTTTATATTGTTGTGAACGAGTTTAGATGAATGTGGTTACGCGTAATGTGAATCCTAGTAGAGATTGTGAGTATGATGAATTTTATGTATTACATTTGCTAGTTGCCTTCTCGTTGTAACTGGCCCCGTATACGATAGGAGAAGTGGCTTTCAACACAGCAGATCAGATTGACAATTAACACTTGCTGGAATCTAACTGTTCCTTTATTAATCGTCGGATTTGAGTAAACTATGATGCTGCGTGTAAAAACTGTAAATAATGACAATAGTTGATAATAATGGATAATGTGTTATGCAATTAATTGTGAGGTACATCAAATGCTGAGTATAATAAGTATAAAGGTCTGAACATCAAATATGATAAAGGATTAATATCTGTCGGCGGAGATGAAGACAAACCTCTGTAGTCTCCTGTATACGTTGTCAGTAGTATTCTTTGGTAGCTTGTTTGATATGACAAACGGATAGATAAAATGACAGCGATCTGTGTCAAGTGAGCACTGTTTAGTAAACTGAATTCTAGATGAGTAAGTCAGTGCTTTTTATATGGTGGTTGTTGTTACTGTACCAGGATTATTGAATCATCAAAAATAATAGAAAAGGTAAAAATAGGGCTTGATAGTGTCACAATGTTTGGAAAATGATTCACGCTGGACAACGAGACCCAAAAACAAGGATAACATAACCGGACACACGGAGGCAGCCACCACACTGCAACAGCTGTGGTCACACAAAGGATTGCAAATCACCCAGAGATGTGAGGACAGTAATGAATCAACATGTTTTGCAATTGGGAATCAAAACACTAAAATAAAGCTGTTTCGCTGTTTTGTGGTAAATGTAAATAAAAGGTGAATAATCATGTAAGGGAACAGATACTTGTTTACACTCGTGTACAAGAGAAGACAACTACAAAGCATCACAAATATGTTCAACAGCATGAATGAGAAGCCCTAGTTCATACATGAATGAACATGGATGATTAGGGAGAGTGAGTGAGGTATTAATAGCAAGTAAAGAGTTTAGCTCGGGGACTCTTGATCCACCGAGAGAGCTGAGCACAACAAAAATATTAATTGGAGCTGAAATATGTGGCAGCAGGACCCAGATATCTAGCCACATATTCAGTATTAGATAGTATTATAAAACCACCAGAAAATAACAACAAAAACAGCAACAAACAACAACAAACAACAACAACATGATTACGTGATTGTGCTTGCGAGTTAATATCTTGTTCTGTTTATATTTGTATATGTTTTCTATCATGACGTTGTCTCTCACCCATGTTTTTGTCTATCTCTAGGTTCGATGTCACCGTAACAGGACAGGTCGATCAGGATTAAATTACTTTGATGGTTGTCGATTCAGAGGTAGAATAGTGTAATTCGGTGAGTTGTATATTTATATGAATTGAGCATCTGCCATTAACTAGTTGTTAGTGTACACCCCAAAGTGCACCATTTCAAGTGTATCAATATAGATGCAGTCGTGTATGAACAATTGTTTAAATTATCAGTAGCAAGGAAGAAAACCAGTTTGTCTACGACATGAGAAATTAGTCAATTATGCTTTGATTCAAAGATCAATAGCTGGCTACTGCCAAGAGAAAAAAAAAAAAAAAATATACACAGCACAGCTTCAGATGTTATGAAGTAGAGTCAGTGATAAGTGCTTATAATCAGTTAGGCAAAGCAGCTAGAATCATTAGAAAAGTTTATGGATGCAATGTTTATATGAATGTTTGGCAGTTTTGGTGTTGATATTGCCCTTAATAGCACCGTGTCTGGTATTGTGAGACTCGGCAAATTAAAGCTAGAACCGATCTTGGTCTATAGCGGCAATACCAGAAAGCATACGAAAGTAAATTTTTTGGTCTGCATTAACACGTCTTTGTGCAAGGGTGTCCCAATTAAATTGTGTCATGAGCTCAGTAATATGGTCTCGTTTTCTCTTACAGTGTGTCCACCTGAAGGCCTTTCTATTTATACCTTCTATGATATAGATGTTTTTTAATTTAAATGGAGACCAGGTGTGGGTCGCAAATTCTAGTATAGGGCGACAGACTGTTTTATAAGCTATGGCTCTGGTTTCACTTTTAGCCTTTTCTAGACAGCGCATCAGCATGGGTAATGATTTATTAGCTTTTGAGCACATGTTTATTATATGTTGATGAATGACAGTTTATTGTCAATCGTGACACCAAGGTATAGTACTTTGTCAACACATTGTAAGGGGTCATTATTCATGCTGTATTGTGACACCAGAGGATTTACAGTGGAGCGTTGAATTGTCATATGCTCAAATTTTTTTATATTGAACTTCATCTGGGAACTGTCTGCCCAAGTTATAAGATGGTCTTGGTCATTCTGAAATAAACTAGAATCAGCAGCTGTTGTGATTGGTTTGTACAACAAGGAATCATCTGCATATAGTTTGAGCATGCTGTTGGCTACCGCAGAGTACATATCATTTATGTACACATTAAATAACAATGGTCCTAATACACTGCCTTGGGGCACTCCTGAGGTCACATGTCTGGTGGCCGATTTGACATTATTGACACAAACTGAGAGTTTTGACAGTTTCATCAGCTATTCCGATATTCAGCAGTTTAACCAGTAGTTTTTGGTGAGACACAACGTCAAAGGCCTTTGAAAAGTCCAAGACAGCGAGACCAACCGGTATCATTTCGTCAAAAAAATCTATAAATTCGCTCACAGTATTCAACAACTGAGTATCGCAGCCATGATTTGTCCTGAAACCATGTTGATGTGGGTAAAAAAGGTCATTTGATTCTAGGAAACAGTTAATATTATTTGAAATGATATGCTCAAAGATTTTCGATATTATAGAAGTGAGTGATATTGGCTTGAAATTCAGCGGGTCTGTACGACTTCCTTTCTTGAAGATCGGTATTATGTTGGCTGTTTTCCAGTCTTGTGGTGTCTGGGAAGTATCGTAGATATACTGAAAAACCTTTGTCAGGGGCTCATATATGTACTGAGCTAGATATTTTAGAAGTGCAGGGGAAAGCTCATCCGGGCCAGCACCTTTTCGTGGATCGAGTTTGGTGAGCTGTGTTAGGACTCCCCGAGGATCGAACTGTATAGGAGATGATTTAGTTCGAGGGGGGGGGGCATGCAGGGAGGGATATTACCATCATCAATAGAAAACACAGAAGCAAAGGAGTCCGCAAAAGATTCAGCTATAGCAGTATTGTTGTTAGGGGGGATGTTGTCTAGTTGGCGTACAGTATTTGAGCTGCCCTTTTTACTTGCTATGAACCGATAAAGAGGTTTTTAATCACCCTGCTCTAAGGTATTGCATATGTGTTGGTTTATATAATTATTATAGTCCCGGTGTAGTATTGTAAACTGTCCCCCGCGCGAAAATAACCCCGGGACACTTTACAATATTGTAAACTGTCCCGGGGACACTTTACAATAAAAACAGGCCTATTGTAAACTGTCCCCCCTATTGTAAACTGTCCCCCCCTATTGTAAACTGTCCCCCCTATTGTAAACTGTCCCCTCTATTTGTGACTGTCCATATCGAGGGCCCAGCTGTTTATCACCATTCTAAATGGGTCAGATCATCTAACTGGAGCATACCATGATGTTCTGGCTGCCACTATAATGGCCAAAGTTGTACCATGGGGATGGTGGTGGTATCTCATTGAATGAGTGTATAAAGCCTCTTTTTCATTTGGTAATTTGTAGATATATTTTTCGCAAACACTAGTTATTTGAAGCTCCTATGATTTAGAGATGTCTGGTTTGCGAAGAAAGGTGCACTAAGCCAACAGTGGATAGATGTGTAGTTGCCACATCACAGAACACACATACTTTCATTGCAGGTTCATGAGCCGCGCGAAAACAACCACCCCATTCATTAATCATAAAATCTACCTCAATCAAGCATTTGCCTAGGAGTGATGGCAGTCAGTCACAAGTGTGAGCGGGAGAAATAATTACTTTTGAGCTTTTCATATTGTGAAGATGGGTATTGCACTGTAAAATATTGCTTAAGCCGCGCGAAAACAACCACCCCCCAAGCTGTCTTATAAAGATATCTGTTGAAAAGTCTCAAACATAATGAACCGTGATTTTGCATCCATAATGTGATTGTCATAAGGTGACTGTGTACCAAATTTCAGATTAGTAGGTCAGAACTTAATGACACAGCGGATGATATGTCGTTCTTTGCAAGCTCATGAGTCGCGCGAAAACAACCACCCCATTCAGTCATCTTGAAATCTACCTCAATCAAGCATTTGCCTGTGAGTGATGAAAGTCAGTCACAAGTGAGACCTGGAGAAATAACCACTTTTGAGGTTTTCATATTGTGCGGCCTGGTATTGGACTGTAAAACATTGCTTAAGCCGCGCGAAAACAACCACCCCCCAAAGTGTCTTATAAAGATTATCTGTCAAAAAGTCTCAATCATAATGAACCATGATTTGGCAGCCATAATGTGATTGTCATAAGGTGACTGTGTACCAAATTTCAGATTAGTAGGTCAGAACTTAATGACACAACGGATGATATGTCGTTCTTTGCAAGTTTATGAACCGCGCGAAAACACCCACCCCATTCATTCATCTTGAAATCTACCTCAATCAAGAATTTGCCTGTGAGTGATGACAGTCAGTCACAAGTGAGACCTGGAGAAATAACCACTTTTGAGGTTTTGATATTGTGCGGCCTGGTATTGGACTGTAAAACATTGCTTAAGCCGCGCGAAAACAACCACCCCCCAAGCTGTCTTATAAAGATTATCTGTCAAAAAGTCTCAATCATAATGAACTTGCAAAGAACGACATATCATCCGTTGTGTCATTAAGTTCTGACCTACTAATCTGAAATTTGGTACACAGTCACCTTATGACAATCACATTATGGATGCAAAATCACGGTTCATTATGTTTGAGACTTTTTAACAGATATCTTTATAAGAAAGCTTGGGGGGTGGTTGTTTTCGCGCGGCTTAAGCAATATTTTACAGTGCAATACCCATCCTCACGATATGAAAAGCTCAAAAGTAATTATTTCTCCCGCTCACACTTGTGACTGACTGCCATCACTCCTAGGCAAATGCTTGACGGAGGTAGATTTTATGATGAATGAATGGGGTGGTTGTTTTCGCACGGCTCATGAACCTGCAATGAAAGTATGTGTGTTCTGTGATGTGGCAACTACACATCTATCCACTGTTGGCTTAGTGCACCTTTCTTCGCAAACCAGACATCTCTAAATCATAGGAGCTTCAAATAACTAGTGTTTGCGAAAAATATATCTACAAAGTACCATACGAAAAAGAGGCTTTATACACTCATTCAATGAGATACCACCACCATCCCCATGGTACAACTTTGGCCATTATAGTGGCAGCCAGAACATCATGGTATGCTCCAGTTAGATGATCTGACCCATTCAGAATGGTGAAAAACAGCTGGGCCCTCGATATGGACAGTCACAGATAGGGGGGACAGTTTACAATAGGGGGGGGACAGTTTACAATAGGGGGGGACAGTTTACAATAGGGGGGGACAGGTTACAATAGGGGGGGGACAGTTTACAATAGGCCTGTTTTTATTGTAAAGTGTCCCCGGGACAGTTTACAATATTGTAAAGTGTCCCGGGGTTGTTTTCGCGCGGGGGACAGTTTACAATACTACACCGGTTACACAGTTTCCTGCAGTACCGGGACTGGGTGGCATGTTTTAAAATGTTGTGCGGGGTGCGATCTTTAAGGCAAGCTGGGTGGAGGACTTTTCTTTTTCTGATCTCCCTTTTAGTTTCTTGTGATATCCAAAGTTCTGATTTTTTCTTTCGAAATTTGTATGGGATATTGGAATGTGCTACCTGAAGTATTCCAGATTTGAGATTATACCATAATTGTTCAGCGCTACATTTCTTAGAGATATCTGAGGTGATTTTACAATGTAGGGAGTAACAGTCCATGGTGATGTTCGTTATGTCTGCCTTTTCAAACTGCCAATATGGTTTTGGTTTGGTTAAGGATGCTGTCCTTTTAATAACATTATCCCCTAACACATTGAAATTGATAATAAAATGGTCAGAGCAGGATGACTCAACTCGGGGGTTAGTGGTAGCTACTTTGGTAACAACTAGGTCCAGCGTATTACCTTTGTCGTGAGTAGGTTTATTGATAACCTGAGAAAGATTATTCGAAATTATAAAATCTACGAACAATTGATGCAAGTTAGTTTCTCTTGTTGTTTTAAGAACAGGCCTGTTACTATCATTCCAGTCGATGTCAGGTAGGTTAAAATCCCCAACCATAACAATGTTCGGATTGGTTTGATCATAGTACCAATTTACTATATCTTCTACTTGTTTTATACAGGGCCTACAGTAATAGCATGCAATAGTGAAAGAGTATCCACAGATTGATAAATCAAGGGCAATGATTTCCCCGGGGTGGGAGACATTGATTCTACTAACAACAAAGGAACAATTATTGGATAAGGACTCCACCTCGACGTCCGAGTCGGTCAATTCGATCACGTCTGTACAGGGTGTAGTCTCTGGTTAACTCATTATCAAAAACTGATGAATCTAGCTTTGTTTCACATAAGCAAAAGATATCTGGCGATTGCTGATCTAATAGCAAGGAAAGTTCATGTATTTTACCCCTGATACCATTACAATTCCGAGATATTACTTTTAACTCTTTTTGTCATGCCATGATAGTTGAGTTGGACAGGTTAATTAGCAGTTAAGTGGTGAGTATGACTTGTAAATATTTAATGGCCAGCTGTGTTTTATCAGTTGTGGTATTAGTCTCGCTAGGGTCTCGAAGACTAGATTAGACTAGAGGATACATGTATATGTGGTACAGGTGGTCTTTCTAATAGGAGGAATGATAATGATGTTTTAAGAGATGTTTCCAATAGTTTGTCCATTATTCAAAAACTCCACTTCAAGAGTAAGTGGAAGGGAAGATTTTGTCAAAAGTTGGTGTGACTAGCTGACGAAGGACTGGAAATAATTGGAAGACAAAAATTATATATGTTAACCATTTGCAATGTTAGTGCATCTAATTCACTGTGGTGTGTGTTCACTGAAGAGCACAGTTGTCCTTATATTTGATTAACCCAACTCATCATTGTGTCCTATTGTACATTCATCCCTATAGTTGGAAGATCTAGGGCTAAATGATGCACGCTGATCGCAGACACCGATATGATTGAGGTTGAACATCTTTTTCTTATTTCGCTTAATATTGTGTTGACAATGTTGAGAGACCACACTTGATTGTAGATCAAGGTTGATCTGATTTGCCTGCATTCAAGTTATTCCCCTTCGGCTGGTGAGTCGGCTGTGGCTTGATAATCCAAATGCAGGTAAATTGGATCATATTTTATCTAAATGGACTGTTTTCCAAATGATGTTCCAAGTCAGTAAGCTCCTATTGGTATCTAGGCTGGGAATCTTTGTGTTGTTGGGGTGACGGCTCCTGAATATCAGTCTGGAGTAATGGCTACCGTAGGAGTTCTGCCTGTTAGTATAATACTTAAAACTCCCGAAGCTTCCAGTGTCAGGAGAGATAACTCAAAATTCATAAACACCCGAAATGATGGAGATTAAATACTGTTTTTTTTGCCATTCTCAATCCTGCTTGCCACTTATGAGGTTCCCAAAATCCCTAATTTTATCTGTTCTAGGTACTATTTTAAGCCTGAATCACCCGAAAAACATAGCATTATTACAAACTCAGGGGAGTCAACTGACCAGAAAACTATTTGATAATGCAATCAGTTCGCGAAGAGATTGCTTGTTTGCCAATTAACAAGCTTTTGTGATGGTGTATGCTTATCATATCATAGATAGTGTCCATCTTTATAATGCAATGATTTGTGCAATGTGAAATGGGCTAGGGGATTTATGTAGCTTTATCCATGACACTCTTTTTCAGAAATCCAGAAGCCAAAGGATATCTGATATTGTGTGCAAGGCTTCCGTCTGACTTGTAGAGATTTTAAAAACAGAAGGATAGATTACGAGATTCATCATGACGACTTAACTCAAAATTATAAGGACGATCAGGGTAAAAGAAAGGTGTTTCGGCTCGTTGCAGAATCATTTCTCATCTCGGATTATAAGACAGCTCCAGTATAGATTATTCATCAAGATACTACAGGCTATAGGAGTATATGAATATCAGATGTACTTAGTACATGATAAATCGTGAACTCTATATGACTCGTCTCCCAAAGATATGAAAGAAAAATCAGAATATTAATGATGTATAAGATCAGTCCGGAATTATTTCTACTCTTGGATTATGTGGCTGCTCCTGGATGAATTATTCTTCAAGATATTTCAGCTGTATCAGAATAACAAGAGATGACAATCCACTCAGACCTCTATGTCAGTACATCCGCCCAGCTTTGGTGAGTCTCGGCTTTGACCCCTTACACTTTCAATCCAAGAAAGCTTATTTGGCTTTCCATAATTTTTTGTATTGGAACAGTAAAACACATGCAAAAAAATGACTGAAGCTGCAAAATGCAAATAACAGGGTACGCATCTAACCAATAATGCATTGAAATATTTGAAACAAAATTGTAATCAACACAGCCATGAAGATATGTATAATGGTAAGACGCATTAAATACTCCATAAGAAAACTACACAAAAACTGGACCATGAACAGTATGAGTGTAAACATAAAAATATATATAGGGAGACACTATGAGATAATCCTGCGTAGAGTGTTTCTCACAAAACTCTTGACAATCTTAAAACATTTGTTAACTCTTCTCTTTATACCATGCTGAACTCCACGCGTAGCCGATATCTTGGTAGTAGACTGAGACCGTTTCTCACAGACTCGTAAATTATCACTAGAAGTATCACCTTTTCAGATTTTAAACGTATATATTGTTCATTGGCATTAGTAATTGGCTGGTTGCTTCATAGTCATTACGATGAAAATGAGGATAAATGGTATCACTGTTTACTACAGATCATTTTGTGTGGTCAGCTCGGAAGTAAATATCAAATAGGGGAACAAAATGTATCATAGCCTGGATTCTCTCATGAGATAAGGCAACCGTAACATTATCATGAGTGTTTTCCATTAAACTGCATTGATGCCTTTTATTATCTCGCGGTTAAATTGAAAGTGTGATTGGCACATTGACAATGTGCGGAATGTTTTGCAAAATACTCATTGAAACTTACACGAAATGGTCCTTTGAGATGGTCTGGTAGAATAGTGTCGAGAGTGATATATCTTGATTTTCTAGCTGCGTCAGTTCATTGGTGAACTCAAGGAAGCTTAGATTCAATGGCGTTTCTAATTCATTGTCGGGATAATCAAAGCCTTCATCGTGCAGAGATGACCTGTTCATCAATCATTCTCGACGCATTGCCAAATGGATGTATCAAATACTCCAGGTCTAGAGAATAGCACAGAAACAACCAAATTATATATAGTGATCAAGAGCAGACAAATCAGTTGTCTATTTGCTATCAGTTCCCAATTTGGGACATATATCCATACGTGTCTTTTTGCTTTTTGGATAGATTTTAATTGGGTACATGTTAGGAGAGGTATGCCTATCAGAGACAGCCAAATTACATCACTGATTGGACGCTTATTCAGCTCTAGTCTAAGTGCTCAGACTCCAAGGCGCAGGGAGTTACTTGCGCACGCCATTCTGCGCATGCTCAGCTCTGGGCATGAGCTGATCTCTGCAAAATTGAGCCTCGGAATTCCGAAGCCATCTGATTGGCTACCTGCTCTGGTGGTATGCTCTTCAATGCGTGCGGAATTGATATTGATAGTTATTCTCTCTTGTCACTATTAGCTGATTTTGATTGGCAGTTCATGCAGGGGCTATCCCATTCTCCCTGACCAAATTTTCTCTCAGAACCTAGACTAAACTCATTGTTCTTGCACATGCGCGATTCAAAGTCACGCATGATTTATACTTAGCCTTACGACATCTACTTTGTGGTAACTATAGCCTAGTTTATCAGTGATCTACATGCCCAGTCAGATCACGAGAGTCAGTATGTGCGCACGCTATCAAACTAGAGGGAGAGGAGTTTGATAGCGTGCGCAAGTAACTCCCTGCGACATGGAGTCTGAGCACTTAGACTAATACAGCTCACATCATACTATGTTCAATATTAGTATGATATAAAGATAAAAATACAGGCTTTTGCGTGAAAAAGGTATTTTTTAGGGGTATAACTATAAGTTGTCTTCTTATTGTGAAAGTAAAGACAATCCTTAAACTTTTTATATCATTTATTATTTATTGACAACTGTCATATTCCTATTGGCTGAAAGCTTTCACAGTTCCAGTCAGTTGCATGCAGCTTGCTAGTGCACTGATCTATCTGAATTTGGGTGTCAGCTGTAGTATGATATAAAGAAGAAAAAAATAAATACAAGTGACAACTAGAACATCATTAAATACTCACCTTACATCATGTACCATATTTTGATCAGTCGGGATCTTCAATGACGAGACTTGATCATTAATATTAAGAGAATCTTCTACTAAGTGATTGAGGCTGTCGATGAGCCGTTTAGTAAATAGTGTGTCTGTAGTGGTCTCTTCATCACATGAGAAAAGAAACTCAGTGTCCAAGATGTCTGTAAATCAGAGAATGTAAGAACTAATATGCCACATATCATATATCACTATCGATGCCCCATTTTAAGTAGATGTATCTCAATGAAAATGAACGAGATAAAAAAATCTGAACTCTTGTTCTGCAACATTGTACTTGATATTTCTATCGGGCTGGGATCCCTCTGCAATCACTCAATGAGGAGCTATACATCTATGTCAGTGCTGTCTTGCAATGAATGCATGGTTCATTTGCTTCAATTAAATTCCGCAATTATAATCATAAAACGCATCAGCGTTGAAAATTAGCAAGTAGCAAAAATTGGCATAGCAGTGGATAGATAACTTCCAAATAACAATTATGTCCTTTAGATTAGGGTATTTACCATCTGAGAATTCACACATCTGATCTCCATCCCAGAAACTTCCCTCCGCAGACCTGTATCCTGCATCTGATTCTGAAATCAAATATGTTTTGATATGTTTCTAACATGAATTGGTTATCATATTTATGGTTGAACTTTTGAATTGAGTGCGATCTAAACCATGTCTGTTCTTCTATAGCTGACTACTGGACAGTTCTCTTGGGCCGAGTTTGCTTCCAAGTTGGGAACATTATGTTTTAATTCTTTTTAATGACAAAATCAGTAGTTCATAGCTTCATAGAAACATCATAATGACTGTTATTCAAGATCAACAAGTTTCAGGTGCCCCTATTTGAGACTCACCTTTCTGACTTTTGCATGAGAATACATCCTCATGATCACTCACATTTAATAGCGTAACACTGCTGATGACACATCATCTTTAGCAAAAACATAATGGACTTTTTTAGAGTTCACAGTCATTGCATTATCATTTTTCAATACCAATTGATGAAGTGAAGAACCCTAACCCCTAACAAATTAAGGCCAAATTCCAAATATGATAAGTTGATTACCATTGGAAAAGAGTTTAAAACTTACCTAATTTCGATTTAATAACAGCAGTAATGAGAATAACAAGTAAACTTACATAGCAGTTCTGTACATTTCTTCTTGTTGATAATATTCGTAATACGAACAGATGCTCACTTATAAATATCACTGAATATATTTAGTTCTAGACAGAGAATAACAAAAAACACAGCTTGTTCAGTCGGTTGCTTATTTCTGATTGTTGTACCAGTCATCATTGTGTTTGAAGTTGTGTCATGGCGCATCTGATTCAATTGTTTGCGGTTATTACTCTAGGTCACTCGATTTCGATTAGGAGTTGTCCTCCCATTATTAGATTATGTGATTAATAATTATTATGATAAATATAGGATGATATTACTTCATATTCAAAAACTAAAAAAGAAATTACGTATTTTATTTTTATGATGTGAATATGACGTGCAGGATGATATTGACTACCAGATAAAATTGTGTTTAAAGGGATAATACACTTCTGATCTCTGTTTGGCAGCCAAGGGAGCACAGAAAAATGTATGTACATACAAAAACTTCTTATTTGTAATTCAAAACCCCTTGTTCTGCTCAAATGTGCATTCTAAATTGTAGTTGTGCATCTCCAACAAGAAATAAGACAACTAACAGAATTGCTTGTGATCTGAAAAAAGCTGATTTTGTGAGCAGTTGTGTGCTCCTACCTCTTGGTTAGTGTTTCAATTGTCCAGATACTCAAAGTGCGCATGTGCAATAAGGATGACCTTTTGACTTTAGCCTGTTATTTTCTAACAGCCCAGCTTAACACTTTTATTACCATATCCGGTTATGGTAATAAAAGTGTTAAGCTGGGCTGTTAGAAAATAACAAGCTAAAGTCAAAAGGTCATCCTTATTGCACATGCGCACTTTGAGTATCTGGACAATTGAAACACTAACCAAGAGGTAGGAGCACACAACTGCTCACAAAATCAGCTTTTTTCAGATCACAAGCAATTCTGTTAGTTGTCTTATTTCTTGTTGGAGATGCACAACTACAATTTAGAATGCACATTTGAGCAGAACAAGGGGGTTTGAATTACAAAGGGGTGTTTTTGTATGTACATACATTTTTCTGTGCTCCATTGGCTGCCAAACAGAGATCAGAAGTGTATTATCCCTTTAAATTATAATGTTTACGTCCCTTTACTAAATTCTTTAGATTCTCCAAACTGACTACTTGGTGTTCTATATGAATATAAATACCGGGAATGAACTTTTTCATGAAACTTCCATTCCATATTATTCTGGCATCACTACATGCTGGTGTCAACTAATGCTGGTTTAAAATTTAGTTTGGTTTCATAAGATTTTTTTTTCCATGTTGTAAGATAACTATCCTTGTCTGTGCTGAGTCGCAGCATAAAACATGGCTAGTGCAGACTGCAACATTTCATCGCGATATCAGACAGTTTTATCTATTTAATAGGTACACCTTGGTCACATCAGTTCCATGTTAAAAGGGATGTTTTATTTTCAGAATAACTGAAATGTGACTAACTGCCGTACGGTGATATTCAGAACTAGAAGGATATACACATTGTGGTATTATTAACGTAGAAGGGCCATGGAGTAGCTAATACATATACACCCCATCTGATATGTGAAGGTTACCGTAACTAGAAAAGGTGAGTTTACATAATTATTCCTTTCTTTTCCTTTAGGACCCGGTAGTAGTAAGAGTGTCCTCAGCATATGAAGTTCTGTCTGGGATCTAAAGGTTGCTTGTTATGATCTTGGGAGATGTAGAAAGTTTAGTTTCAAAGATTTGGATTTAAGGCTTGGAACCTATTGTATTCATCAGCTCGATAACAATTCACATTCATTGTTTTTGGCAGTCATTACCCCTAACATAGCTGAAAAACTTGCAATTTTTGTGTAACCATTAATCGAAACAAGGAAATTTGCCTCTCATCATTTACACTACGCCAGATATATCACAGTTAACCCAGTGACACCTATTCCAATTATTCACATTCAATATTTGAGCACCTGGCAATTTATATCTTAGCTGATTGCTATTATCTATCGCCACTGATGTGAATTAATTCCTTTTAGTCCATTTCATTGTATTTTATTGATCAATAGTAAACAATTGAGGCTTACAGGTTAACTTCTATCAATCAATAACATATAAACTGTTTTGTTTAGCTTTTTTTTCAGGCTATTAAGATCAGACCGTTAACTCATTACACAGCAGTCTGCAGTCACAGCTTGAACAAGGAAGTTATTAACAAGCAGTGGAGATTTAGATAGAGCAACACACTGAGAGTTTACAGGATATAACCATTGAGAATATCAGGTCAGTAGTATGTACAATCAAGGTGTTAGATACTCTCTCTAACTCTTTTAGGGTGTTGAACATCTAATCGCCTTGTTCAATTTTGTATCACTGCTTACTCTAATAAGGGATTAGGGTAGCAAATAATGGCATTTTACAGTCAACCAACTGAGATCTCAATTATGGAGAGCTATATTACCAGATTTGTAGTCACCCTTCTGTTAATATACATACACAGGTCATGCTCACAGCAGGCACTTTGCAAATAAAATTCATTGTTTGGGAGGGGCGGAGAGAAAGAGCGAATTTAAAAGAGTCTCCTCACTTCTGTGGTAACACTTGGATGTGATTCTCAGTTTGTTATAGATGGCGATGTGCGCCTTCACCTGAGCAAGCAAGCACACCCACATATGGAAAGGCGGGGCCTCCCCTGATCTTCTTGTTCTAAGTATTGTTATTAGCAATATTATGTCGATAATTTATTCATGCTTTTAGATCCACTGAGTGACACAGCATCACATAAGAGAAATGGCCGTCTCAGTAGCAGAAGATGCACCACATCTGGTAACATGTGGTAACTGCCTCGAGGAAGAGGGGTTTATCCATAACCCCATGTTTCTGCCCTGTGCTCATGTCTGCTGTGAGACTTGTCTGAGGAGGCAACTCAAGAAGACTGATGTAATCGAATGTAGAGTTTGTCAGTAAGTATCAGGTTCACAGAGCCTCTAATATGACTGCGTTTCTAAGAACAGTATTGCAATCAGTCTCTGATTCGAACTATCAACTATGTATTATATTGTTGTGTAGCTCCACATTATTTCAACTTATCTAGTCAGATGATTAACACCATTAATCTGTATCCAATTTAAAACATTTCCTTCACATAATTTCCTGTTGTCCAGGAAAGGGGGCGGGCAGTGTTGGTGGTAGAGCTTGTAGCATAGAATAAGTGGGAAGCATTTCGGGATGGTCTAAAGGAGAGGCCGCATGATCGTGCAAATTTCCACTAATTCTTGCAAATCAAATTTCGTATGAATATTAGCCTGCCACACGTGATTGTCATTTCCCAAATTCGTACTAATGATTTATGGGTGTAATCCTACTGTAATCCTCCGCAGCCAATCTAAACCATGGCCTACAGTGGTAAATAAAAAAATAAACCAAGGAGATGCTGTTTCTTCTTGCTTTATATACCAACCAGTCCAGTGATTCAGCTTCTGGATATGCTTAGGCTCAACTATCTCCTCATATTTATTCAATTTGATACCCCATTAGCCATTGTATCCCTTCTCCCTCTTGCTCCAGGTCCAAATCAATGAGAAGCCCCACATATTGATCAACCATTCCATCTTTTTAACCAAAGTTGTTTACATAGATATGGCCTTGACTTATCAATCGAAACGAGACAGGAAATCAATCAAATCTGACAGCCAATCAGATAACATTTCGTGATTCGTGCATCGTGAACATCAAACGTTTCACGATTCAATTGTTCGTGAATAATTTATATGAATCGTGAGAAAACAGCCTCGTGTGGCCTTAGCTTTAGTGGCATGGTTGGCTTAATGGCGCTGGCCACATGTATCCTTCAGTAATTCAATTGCAACATTACTCCGCTCGATAATTGATTCAGTATGACATAATGCACAACATTTCTTGATTTGCAGAAACATGTGCAAAGTGGTTATAGACAACCTTCACTCAGCCCTAGAGAATGTTCACCCAGTTACTTTCTGTGAGCCGTGTGAGAAAACTGGGAAACTCAAGATGACTGCCAACACTTACTGTCTGATCTGTGAACATAAGTTTTGTGCTGCTCATCAGAAGGTAAATACCAATCGTGAACTTTTCTATGGGTGTCTGTTAAACAGGTTTGAGAAATAATTTTGTAATTTGAACAGCATTATCAGTGATAGCTATGGAATGAATGAGTAATATATATATATATATATATGTGTGTATATATATATATATATATGATGTTGATATATATAACTCTATGGTGAAACATTAATGTAAAAGTGAGGGAGAGAACTTCGCTTTATGTCTATTAAAGATCAAGTTTTTGATAATTTTGTAATTTACAGCTTCACATTGAGCTAAACTGGCATCATGAGACTCAGAATATAAAGGAGTACATGAGATCAACCTCAACAGTAGATCAGCAGAAGTTTTGTCAGACTCACAGAGATCAAGTCATCGGTCTCGGTTGCTCAAAGTGTGCAAAGGTTTACTGTTTTGAGTGTGTGTCCTCTGTTGGCCTTTGCCAAAATGGTGAGTGACAATTCCAGTAACAGTGGTAGTATGAGTTCCATTTTATTGTAATTGCAGTCTTAATAACCAGATCAAAAATTTGTTCTCCCTCTGAAACTGAGGAGCCAACTCCTGACATCATAATTAACATTTGGGCTATCGGGGCCTCCACAGGAGGTGGGTCTCTCAATTGAAAAAATAAAAAGCAAAACTATTCTCTATTTGTCCCTTGTTCAGTAAGTAAGACCTGCTAGTGATCTTGTTCCCGAAGTGTTCACACTCTGGACAATACCGTTGACTGCATGTTCCTACTACTTCAAAATACACTCCTGCAGTTTTATAAAGTTATGATCATCACATTGAAATTTACTCATAATGTTAAATAATCCATCAATCTTAACACACACCATAGATTATTAGATTAGACCAGCTTGTTTGATGCCATATACCAAATCTGATAGATATTAGCTTTCTAATTACCCTTTAGGTTCCGACCACAAGCTCATGTCTCTAAAGGAGCTCTCAGCTGAGGTGAAGAGATTACTGGAGCCTAAGAAGAAGGAATGTGAAGAGCTGTTTGATAAATGGTCAGCTGTGATGAAGGAGGCAGCGGTCACTCTGTCTAACTGGGATGCAGAAACTGAGGAAGGAGTCAAAATTATTGATGATACAGAGGAGGAACTGGTATTGTGATCATGCAGAAAAACTTAATACCTAAACTGATTGGGGGAATTTTCCTTACCAAGCTTTTCTACCTAATTATTCAGGATGTTCAAAAGTTTAAACGCCACAGCAAAACATTTATAATTTGAGTGAGGGTGAAAAAAGATTTTGTCTGCCTCATTTGTATTTTTTCAGGACTTAATAACACTGTAGAACCATTCTGTGGTCAAATTGTGCTGTTAGCAACCTTTACATGTCTACTTTAATCTCTTTCGTTTATAGATAAAAGCTATCAGAGAGAAATATGGAAAACTGAAGGAGGAGTATATCACAAACAGAAGCAACACTAAAGATAAGCTGACAGAATATATAGAGAAGGATGCTGGACTAAAACTCACTGAGTTTCATGAACAGATTAAAATTTTACGGTCTGATCTATCTAAACAACACTGTGTAAGTAAATTCAATTTCAATATGATGGAAAAATCATAAATGAAGCCAAACAATGAGGCCCCATGACTCTCCTTCTACACCAACAAGCTGCGTAGATACTGTGATTCTTGCTGAAATAAGACATGGGTTCTTTAATTGTAAAACATGGAAAGAAAGAAAATTCATTTACAGTCATTAGTCACTAGAACCGCGCTTCCTGTACTAATAAATTGAAGTTGTCCCCTCATTGATATTAAGGAGGCAACTACAATTTTTCTCACATATGCAAAGTAACCTAAAATTTAAGCACAAAATTGTCATACGCAGTGAACGAATCAATTAAGGTGTATAACCTGACAGTAGATATCAGATAACCTTAAAATGCTCACCTTAACACATTCGTTAATTATTTTAACCGATTGGGATATTTGAATACCAGACTTCGAGTATTTGAGTTATTGAGTGTGAGTGTGGTTACTACAATCATTTACATATTGCTTACCTTTCCTATCATACAGGTCGACCTGCTGCAAACAAAGAAGGATTTGGAAGCTAAACTAGATGATATGGCTAATGATGATGGATTCCAAGCTCTGGTGGTGGGAAACCAGCAACTGATCCAAACCAATGGTATGCCTCTAATTTTCCTAGTGCGAGCCTCGCCATACAATGTGCAAGCGCTACAAAGCAACAGTTTCATGAAAAAGTTCTGCAAGATTATATTTTTAGTGGAAATGTAGGGCCCTACTAGCTGTAAAACAAACCTGTCAGTAATGTGTAAATGAATAATCCTAAAAACGGTAAAAATGCTTCTTGCCTATAGACATATCATCATAATTAATCACCGGGTTAGATGATATAGTTCTAGGGATTGCTGGATTTGTTGTAATTCTGGTGCATCAACACAACATGTAATATAAGTGATCAGTCATTTACTGTGTTTCAGATTATGACACCACAGAGATAAACGCTGCTCTGGTACCAACAGACGACTTTGTGATCGGTGATGACCTCATGAGAAGTAGAAAACCTCCGACCTCGATACGGCTGGTGAAGCAACTGGCAGCAAATAACTGTTGCTTGACATCATGTAAATATAAAGGTGTGACTTATGTAGGTCTCGGCAGCGGCTCAATCAACAGAATAGATGAAGCTGGTAACAAGACATCAGACTTTATCAAGATACCCGATTGCATCATCACCATAAGAGGTCATCAGGATCGACTCTACATTCTCATGTACGGACAGCCTTACAAGATTTATGTCTACGATTTGAATGGTCAACCGATCACATCCTGGGATCACACTGACCGCAATGGTGTCTGCCTCGGCAACAAACTTTGTATTGTAAGAAACCAGATTTTTGCTGCTGATGCCACCAATAAGAGAATCACTCACTATAATCTCAACGGGAAAGTGATGAGACAGATTCAATGTCCTACAATCCCGACCAACAACCACATATCCATATGTTCAGCAGGAGAAGACTCTGTCATCATCACCACACGCTCACCTGCTCAGGTATTCAAGTTCAACATGAGCACAGAGACAGTACTCTGGACAACAAGCCCCACAGCAGGACCATTCTCTGTAGCCAGCAGTAATGATGTAGTACTCGTCAGTGGAGATGGATTCCCAGGCAGCAAGAGAGGGGTATGGATAGAAGTTCTAAATACAGCAACTGGTAAGAACTTTACTCGTTAAATTGTATTATATACATGTAGGTCTTCCATACAACAATAGAGTACTACATAGGCCTGGTTAAATTAGTTAGGGATTAGGGGATCAGTACCCTCACCGAAGCAACCAAACCACCAGTTAAATGTACGGATTTTGTTACCTTGTTTTGTGCGGTCTAATGTATGCGTATACTTTCTTATCCTCTATTGCAAATTTCAGGTGAACACATAACAGAATTTAACGATCAAGAAGGAGTAAAGGCTCAAGTGTATGATTTATGGACAGAGAATAACAGACTGCTGGTACCCAGCTTTTATCAGAGCTCTGTGCTGTGTTATGAACTTCTCTATGATTAATGTTTAGCTTGCAGTAACTTTATATAGGCAGTGAACTTATATATAAATTATGATTTACACAAAACCATTGCCCACTTGATGATTAAATTTCTAATTAACAAAATTTAGTTTCTGATATTTTGAGGTCAACCTTATCACCATAAAGCTCACCACCATCAAGGCCGATAAACGTTATACTTTATAGAGTTGAACCAAGTAAAATCATTAACTGTCACAACAAACTATTGGCAGTTGATTGCATTGTTTACAAAAAGTGTTACGCTAACATTTCCCGCCTAGTTATTACATTCCATTTACAGTAATTTCCAAAGCTTTCCGGCTGAAATTTGTTTCAAAAGATTTTTGTATTTACGCCTGTACTCAACAAGACCCAAATACTGACCTTAGTGGTTAGTCTGAGAAGGGAGAGGGGAATTCAATTTTTACTTGACTGAGCCCCTATTGATAGCTTCTAACCTATTTAATTTCCACCATAAGTAAGCTGTTTACTCCTTGATTTATTTCCATTTCACACAAAAGATACAGATTTAAACTTATTTAAATTCAACTGCATGAGCAAGTATTTCCGGCGCAACAGTACTGTCCCCCAAATTCCACATGTTCTGATAGGATGGTACTGCAATTGTGACTAGCAGTAGACAAAAGATAGGGATACTTCGAAGTCATCAAGCCCTTTTGAATTCAGCTTGAATATACATGTCAAGGCTTTCCGGCGAGTCAACCTAAACGCAAGCGCTACAGTCTGGATGGAGAACACCATTAAAGTTAAAATAAGCACTACTGTATTTTTAGAAAAACACGCATTATAATAACAACATGGCAACTTTGGGAACAGGACGTTTTCCTGAGCACCATGCTGATAGATACAATCAAATATTTTATGCATTGATGCCCGAACGGTGTCGACAAGAAAGGCAGTGGTTTCAAGACAGATTGACCAGCTTCCTTTCTATTGTTTCTCCAAAATGGACAAATTTATGTACACAACCTTTGCTCTATACTGTAAGTATCAATTGCATGGCTGATGATTCTGATATTTCCGAAATACAACAAGAAATATGTGAGATCATGGATAAACTCACTCCGCAGACAGTTTCAATGCTTTAAACAGGGTTAATAACTCATGCTCAGGATCCTTAGTGTCATGAGCTAGTTTTAGATTATGAAGTACATGATGTGAATGCTGATGTCAGCATTGTAAGTATAGCAAGACCCGCAGGCAGCGAGAATTGTTGACAGACACGTTCACGTTCCATAAGTGTAACCTAATAGTAGATTTGAACCGTATTCTTTGCAAGTATGAATATGTGTCGGGTAAAACGACCCTTACACGCAACAGACTGAAACATCTATTGCCCACTCAGATGGTCTCTGGAAAGCAACAAATAAAAGCCTTCACTGGTAAATATTTGCTTGTTGTGCAATGGAGAGTTGTCTCCTCATTGATTATTTTGAGATAGCTCTAAACAGGAAATGTATGATCGGCCATTTCAGAACTCATGCAGACAACATGCCATTTGATTCCATCTGCATAAGCTGCTTTCTTTTACAATTGTTTAATTATTTAAACAAATGTCTTTATGTATTAATTAATAAGTGAGAACATGAAAATAGCTGCAACCAATTAACTAACCTTCATTACTGAAGCTTCTGGTACTGAGCTCTACTTGGGTCATGGAGAGAGTGATGTTTGTCATAAAAAATTGCCCTGCTATTATTATTTATTATTATGATGGGAGTGCTCTAGTCAATTTCATTATTGTATGATTTATACCTCGCTTAATTAGTAATGACCCAGCACAGACAGCAGGTCACTGACAGTTGATTTGATGAGTTGCAGCCTTGTGTGTGTCGTTTGTGTTTGTTGTGGTGAAGATGTGAAGCTGTGCATGAACCAAATTATCGCAGCTGGCAGCTTCTGTACCCGCCAAATGCGTTGCTCAGATGAGTCACTTCTCTCTCATTGGTCAGAATATTATATTCTGACCAAGGCATAGGCGGGGAGGGTGTGGGTGTGTCCATACACCGTGCTTTTGATTGGCTTGTCCAGCTCAAGGTCAAAAGTCAAACTCTGTATGTACCGTAATTCCTCACTCGTAAGACACCCCCCCTTGGGAAAAGTAAAAACGCTCCAGTTATAAAGTACCCATTTGAAAAAAAATCTGACCTAGTTGGGATTAGAACCCACAACATTCTTAATAAACAGTGATTACCAGGCAGACACTCTACACACTGAGCTATTCAGCCTGGCTTGCATAGTCTTAGATTGACGGATCTCTGTGTTCCGTGATTGCTAATATACCCCACTGGAAGGAAGTATACATAGTAGTAATTAAATTGGAGTTCAGATAAAATAATTGACTTTTGTTGAATGCACTCAGTGGTGATCAGTAGGCATTCAATACCTATCTCATTTTCTGAGCTATCTATTGTTGCAGATTAAATTGATGGATGTGTTTTTTTTCTGCTGAAATTGATAGAAACATCTCCTCTTCTGCTTTTTCAAAGTAGGAGAACAATTCTTATCCTAATAACAGCAGCGAGTTTGGGACCATAGGCATCTGGGGTTACAAGCATGGACATTGGCAATGTATACATGCTTGTCACGCTAGATGCCCATGTTTGGGACATAGGAGCCGGGAGTTTGCTCCGACTCGGTGATTAGTAACACTAACACGACCGGGGTTCGAGTGATCTTGGCGAATTGAGTGACTACGCACAATGATAGTCAAATGATTATTGCAAATACTCTGTTTATGTGATCTTTGAGGTTTTTGAGTGATAAGGTGATTCTTGCAATTATTATATCCAAGCAGATATCAAAATATATAAATTAAGGTATAGGTTCAGCGAAGAGTCTTTACGCTTAATCCGAATCCGATCCGAGGTTGAATTTATGTAATATTTTTCTGGATTGTGAACAGGCAATTCTCATTTATACATATTTTCACTGAACATAACAAAATCTCATTTATATAGCCGATTTTGGAGATTATTATTTTTTCGCCATTTTTAATTCTGCTTGCGTCCCATTAGTTCCCAAAATTCTCTAATTTCATCTTTCAAGGTACCATTTCAACCCGGAATCACCCCAAAAACAAAGCATTATTGCAAACTTAGGGTAGTCAGCTGACTAGAAAACTATTTGATACCGCAATCAGTTCGAGACGAGATTGCCAAATACCCAGCTTATGTGATGGTGTATCCACATCATATCATAGATATTGTCCAGCTTCCTCGTGTAATGATTGGTACAATACAATATGAAACGAACTAGGCCATACAATGTAGTTCTTATCCACAACAATAAAGTTTAGTACACAAGCACTCTGAGTTAGTCATTTTTTGTTATGATTGAGAATCCCTCTATTTTTCAGGAAAAATCTGAAGCAGAAGGATTTATATCTACTCAGATATAACATGGTAGGCCTCTGTCTGACCTGTAGGGATTTCAAAAACGGAAGCACAGATTAGGAGATTCATCACGATGACTTAAATCATGATTATACTTACTATTAGGATCAAAGAAAGGTGTTTCGGCTTGTCGCGGAATCATTTCTAATCACGGATTATACGACAGCTCCAGTATGGATTATTCATCAAGATACTACAGTTATACTGCTAACTATAATAGGAGTTTATGAATATCAGTCGTACTCAGTTAATACATGATAAAACATGAGCTCTATATGACTCTCGTCTCCCAGAGATATGAAACAAAAATCAGGATATTAATGATGTATAAGATCAGTCCGGAATTATTTTTACTCTTGGATTATGTGGCTGCTCCTGTATGGATTATTCTTCAAGATTTTTCAGACCTCTATGTCAGTACACCCGCACATATATGGTGAGTTTTGGTTTCGACCTCTCCCACTTTCAATACAAGATAGGTTATTTGACTTTCCATAATTTTTATACTGGTACAGTAAAACACATGCAAAAAACGACTGAAGCTGCAAAATGCAAATAACAGGGTACGCTTCTACCCAATAATGCATTGAAATATTGGAAACAAATTTGTAATCATGTATAATGGAAAGTCGCAATGAATATTCCATAAGAAAACTACACAAAAACTGGACCATGTACATAAAATAGCCTGTGAGCCAGTATGAGTGTAAACAAAAAAATATATATAGGGAGACACTATGAGACAATCCTGCGTAGAGTGTTTCTCACAACACTCTTGAGAAACTTAAAACATTTGGTAACTCTTCTCTTTATACCATGTTGGGCTCTGCGCGTAGCCGATAACTTGGTAGTGGCCTGAGAGCGTTTCTCACAGACTCGTAATTTATCACTAGATGTATCACACGGAATATGAGAGCTTTCCTGATGCACACATATAGCTGGTTCAGGTTTTATTTCCTCATCGGTTTCGCAAATCATCTCTACTGAATCTGAAATCAGGTTAAATTTGTGTCAATGTATGCCCTCCATACCTGCTAATATGTTTGTTTATTAATTTCACTACCTCTGGTTCAAAGATTGACAGCCCCAATGGTCATTGTTTCAGAGTTCATGATTAAAGCTTGGCAAATTGGACACATATTATTTTCGTTATCCTTCTTCCATCTGACAGAAATTATCAAATCTAATCAAATGTGTAATAGTTTCTCACTCACCCAGTAGAACTGCAAGGGTATCATTCTGTTGCTCCTGTATTTCACTCTCCGACCAATCTTCAGAATGTACAATTTCAGCTCTGTAAAATAGAAGGGGGACAGCTCATAATACTGATGTTTCCCCCTTTTCAGATTTTCAACGTATATATTGTTCACAGGCATTAGTAGTTGGGTGGTAGCTTCATATAGTCATTACGAAGAAAATGGGGATAAATGATATTACTGTTCGCTACAGATTCTTTTGTGTGGTCAGGTCTTCGGATCAGAAGAAAAGTACAAAAATGGGAACATATTATATCGATGCCTGGATTCTCTCATGAAATAACCTAATGGTAACATAGTTATGAGTGTTGTCCATTACATTGCATTGTGGTATACTTTTTAATATCGACAATTGAAAATATATACTAGATGTATTACAAAGTATTCCTTGAAACTCACACAACATGTTCCTTTGTGATGGTCTGATAGAATAGTGTTGAGAGTGATGTGTCTAGTTTTTCTAGCTGTGTTAGTTCATTTGTGAACTCAAGGAGACTAAGATTCAATGGTGTTTCTAATTCATCTTCAGGATACTCAAAGCTGTCATTATGTAGAGATGACCTATGCCTCAAATCATCCTCGAAGCTCTGCCAAAAGGACGTATCAAACACTCCAGGACTAGAAAATAACACAATAATAACCCTATATATGAAGTGAACAAAAGCAGACAGTTGTTGATCAGTTTCCAGATTTGGACATATTTCCATACAAGTTTTTCAAGCTGTTTGGAAAGAGTTGATTTGTGTTCGTGTTCAGTGAGATACGCCTAGCAGTGACAGCTGACAGCTTAGCCAATTCACCACATACTATCAATAATTGGATCTTATAAAGAAGATTTTAAATGCATAAATAAATATATGGTGAAGAACTATAAAATACTCACATTACATCATGTGCCATAGTTTGATAAGTCGGGATTTGCAATGATAAGACATGATTATTTATTCGAAGAGAATCTTCTACTAGCTGATTGAGGCTGTCGGTGAGCTGTGTAGTCAATAATATGTCTGTAGTACACTCGTCATCACATGAGAAGGGAAAGTCAGCATCCAAGACGTCTGCGAGATCTGAGAATGTAAGAACTTAATGCAAAATATCAGATTTCGCTATCGATGCCCCATTTTAAACGGGAGCATCTTGATAAAAATGAGTGCTTATCTAAGTCTGATCTCTTGTTCTGTCATATGGTTATCTTTCTATCAGGTTGGGTCTGCTCTATAATTGTGTACTGTAGAGCTATATATTTAGCACTGTTCTATTTTGCAATCAGTGCATTGTTCATACGTATCAATCCGATTCTGTTATTGCAATCATGAAACTCTTCAGCGCTGACATGAAACAAAACTTTAAACAGAAGCTTAGCATTGGATAGATAACTCCCAAATAACAGTTATATTAGGATAATTACCATCAGAGAATTCGCACATCTGATCTTCATCCCAGAAACTTCCTTCTTCAGACTCGTATCCACCATCTGACTCTGTAAATTAAATGTGTTATGATAAGGTTTCTAAAAAGAATTAGTTGTCATAATAATATATGGTTGGACTTTTGAATTGAGTGCAATAAACCATGTCTGAGCTTCTATAGCTGACAGCAGACCTTCTGCTGTGGGATTGAGTTCCGTTCCAAGCTGAGAATTAGCAGCTTCAATGCTTCATATCTTCATCATGACAATGATGTGTCATTCAAGATCGACCATTTTTCGGTTCCCCTAACTCACACTCACCTTTCTGGCTTTTGCAGGAAAATACATCCTCTAAATCTCTCACATCCAGCTGCTGGCCCTTTTGATCATCATCGATATCACTCCACAACCTCGTGCTAACTACCTCACTACTACAATGATTGAAATGTGTGATATGTTTTTTAACTCCTACTGATAAAGTCACCTAGTAGTATCACTACCGCTTGTACTACTTTCTCATTGTGTCGTTGTGCACTCAGAAGGCAGCGATTGCATCATCTTTAATAGCGTAACGCCACTGATGACGCATCATCTTTGGGAAAAACCTGATGGACTTTTTTGGAGTTCACAGTCCGGGGCTAGGTCATGTTTTAATATGTGCATTGATAAGTAATCTAAATATATATAAAGCTTTTCCCCTAGCCCAAACGAATTCATCCAAATCCAAAATATAATGAATTATTCATGCCCACAGCTAAAGATTCACAATCTTGCCTACTATAAATTTAATAACAGCAGTAATGAGAATGATGATTTAACTTACATGGTAGTTCTGTACATTTCTTGTTGTTGATAATATTGGTTATAGGAAGACATGTTCACGTAGTTATCACTTGATTTCTATAGAATTTTACAGAGGATCACAGAAACACAGCTAGTTCAGTCGGTTGCTTATTTCTGATTGTTACGCTCAACATTCAGTCATCATTGTGCTAAGAGTTGTGTCATGGCGTGCCTCCTTCAATTGTTGGAATATTTTTCTATCGAAATATTCGTTTCTGATCATTAGTTGTCTTCTCGCAATTATTAGAATGGTGATAATTAAATCTGCAGAAAAATTTCAATTCATGGTGAAATTATAGCAGTTTATTGTGATGATGTTTACATCCCTTTTCTAAATTCTTACAATTTTTCACACGCTCCCATATGGGGTTTTCACATGAACATGATATATGTATCAATGACTGCCTGCTCCTTTCATATTATCCCGGCATGCATGACTGGCAAGACCCGGGGAATAGCTCGTGTTAGCTCAAGGTTGATTCAAAATTCGGTCGCTCTGCTTAATAATTAGTCATAATTATTTTCTTATGTGTTGTGAGTAGACAATCCTTGTCTGTGCGGAATAAGCATTACATAACATTGATATACCAGGGTGTCCTACCCTCCCTGGATAGACCAACCTTCAACATGTGCTCATGATATCAGATAGTTTTGTTACCTTTCTCAAACCTTCACCACATATCAGTCTACTGCATGCCTGTCATTTTCATTTTCTGTTACATTTCACATTGCACTCAAATCCCACAGTTAGTTTTGAGATTGAGGATGCTGGGCTGGTTCATATATTGTAGTTTAATTTTGTTGGTATAACTTCATCATGAAGATTAAAGAGATCAAGATAACACTGTAATACTCAAGGCAAGCTGTATGCTGAGACTTATTATTCTCACATAATATGTAAATGATTTCAACAAAATAAAATCTCAGTACAAAATACACATAACAATATGTGATCCTCTGATCCTATCCTCAGTTGTAATCCCTTTTGACAAAGAAAAACCATTGTTGTGTTCTCATTATAAAAACTCTGCTTTGTTTTTCAGAATTACCGGACTGTGATTGGAAGTGCCTATCTACTGTGAAACATATACCCACTGGGGTATAATGAATGGTGAAGGGCCTGACTAAGCTAATCTACTGGTGGATATTCCTGATCTGATATGTGAAGTCTCTTATTGATGATGGGAATGATGAATGAGTCATCAAAATACTGCAGATAATCAGCAAAGTGAAATATCTATGACCTCGTGGACCAACACAGATAAAGTTAGTTTTCTCTTTTATTTTGAGACACGGTAGGAATTAGAGTGTCAGCATTTAGGTTCTCTTTGATTACGCGGGTTGGATTTCTGATTGAGAATTAGGAGTCGATTGCATGTTGCAATATTTGGAGAACAAGAAAGTTTTGTTTCAAGGATTTTGTTTAGAGGACCGGAACAAGTTGTAAAGCCTCAGTCAAAATTTCCAACCTTCGATATTTGAAATGATTTTTAATGTTTCAATTGTTATATTGTAACATTACCAGATAATATGACGTTTGATTGCAATGCATGATTGGAAGTAAGCGAAACTTTCCCTGGAACTTGATAAGTTACTGCGCTACGCAACAAGCCTCTGATTGAAGTGAGGAAAAGAGGCCTAACATTTAAATTGATAGGGCAGTTAGTATTATCAGTGTGATTATCTCCATTGCTTGGAAATATCAACAGGATTCACTTTGGGAATTTAATTATTATCAGTTTAAAAGCAAGAGTTTAAAGAGGTATATTTATTATACTATGTGAGTAAATCTGTGTCTTGTTTAAAGGGCAACCAAGGTTTCGCAGCAATACATTAATGGGTAGCAAATAATGTGCTGGGCAGCATCAGCTTTGCGCATTACGCGATGCAAAACTCCAAGTAGTTGCTGACTCTAAGCTGGGTAACACTTCAGTTTAGGGGAGGTTCCAAGACTTTGCTATAATAATTATAGAGCACAGTCTAAATAATAACAGGAACAGGAAACTGCTATGTGGTATTCTCTTTTAGCTGAGTTTGAGTACCTGATGGAAGAAATGTTTCACAAGAATTCTGGTTGAATAATCATCTGAATCATATTTTGTCTTTTTCCCCATGCAGAAGGTGCAATCTGCTATTAATCAATGGCCATCATTGAAAAGTTGTTTGAAACCTTGGTTGCCCTTTAAGATCACTATGGAGCTTCATGTTCAAACGCACAATCCCAAGTTCTTGACACGCCTGCAACAAGTAGATCGACTTCGGCAATGGGCATTTCCTTCATTGGAGCAAGCCTTGTGAGCTTAGGAACAGCAGGAATATCTATGTTGTTATTTGTGGCTCTGTGAGCAGTGATTGGTCAACATTATGTCCATGACCTTATCTTGTTTTAAATGTGAAGGTTATTTGGTCAACAGTAGGGCAAATCTTATTAGAATTATGATTGAGCTTATGTTAACAAGAGTTGTCTCCCTCTGTCTTGTAATAAGACAATCCTTATTTAGGAAAATTTGAGCGGATATTTATAATGGTGACAAAGTTTATAAATTTGTTGGGAATAATGATTTCTCAGCCTTCTTAATAAGATATATTATCAAAATTAAATGATAAAGTACTTAAAATAATTCAACTCTACTTGTACATATATTATCATTATCTGAGCGAAGCATACCTTAGCTGATCTAGTTCAAATATCACTACCACTACCACTGTCATATCAGCAATTGATAACGCTTGCAGGTTAATATTAATCGACCGAATGCATAGGAACTGTATGTTAGAGAGTTTAAATTGCAACATAGATAACCACTCTTACAGTTTTGCTTCAGAGTATTAAGATAAGGCTTTCAACTTATTAAACAGCAGTCTGCAGTCACAGCTGGAACAAGGAAGTTAGTAACAAGCAGTGGAGATTTAGATATAACTACACTAAGAGAGTTTACAGGACATAACCTTCGAGAATATCAGGTCAGAAGTAGGTACATTAAATGTCTTAGATACTCTGACTCTCTCTATTTCCTTGTGGTGTTGAAATCCTATAGTTGTCCTTTATCACCGCTTACTCAAGGTAAGGTTAAGGTCGCTATTTATGACATTCTATTGTCAACCATCTATGATCCCAATTATAGCGGGCTATGAGCTAGAAACCATCCTATTTCTCCGGATGTTATACTTGAATACACAGGTCATGCTCCCAGCCCTCTTTCGTAATGGAATTCGTTCATCGTTTCGGGAGGGGCACGGAGAAAGAATGAACTAAAAAATTCTTCTTATTTCTGCTACCTTTCCTTGGAATCAGTGGTCAGGGTCTTTCTGTGGTTACAGTCTATAAAAAAACATGGTGGATTGATTCACAGGTTGGTATAGATGGCAATGTGCGCCCCCACCTGAGCAAAAAAGCCCTCCCACAGAAGGTAAGATGGGGCCTCCACTGATTTTCTAGTTCTAGGTGCTGTTATAAGCAATATGAAGTTGATATTGACTCATGCTTTATAGATCCCCCGAGTGGCACAAACTCACATAAGAGAAATGGCCGTCTCAGTAGCAGAAGAGGCACCACATTTGGTTACATGTGGTAATTGCCTTGAAGAAGAGGGTTATATCCATAACCCGATGTTTGTACCCTGTACTCATGTATGCTGTGAGACTTGTCTGAGGAGGCAACTCAAGAAGACTGATGTAATCGAATGTAGAGTTTGTCAGTGAGTATTGGATTCATTGTGTATCTAAAATGATATCCTTCTCAAAGACCGATAATTCAAGTTGTTGTGTTATTCCACACAAGTTAACAAGATCATTCTATTGCTCATGAGAAGCACAATAATCAACAATTTCCCATCTCTTTCACATAACTACTGATGTCCAGAATGAATTGAGGGTAAATTTTGTGGGATGGATGGCAGTATCATGCAGATTGGTAGGCGGTGGGATAGTGCGGGCAGGTGGGTGGGATAGTGCTGGGTGGATGGGTGGTATAGTGCAGGTTGGAATGAAAGAGAGGTTGTGATAGATAGTCGGCAGGATAATTGTCAGTGGGATGGTTGGTGAGATGGTACAAGCAGGATGTGTTGTGGGATGGTTCGAGTGGGGTTGGTGGTGGGATAGTACTGGCTATATTGGTGGGAGAATATGATTCCACAAATGTCGCATAGTTATTTTAATTTCAACATTAATCAACTCGGTAATCTATTTGGTATGGCCTAATGCGTAGGATATTTGGATTTGCAAAAACAAGTTCAAAGTGGTGATAGACAATCTTCCCTCAGCCTTAGAGAATGTTCATCCAGCTACATTCTGTGAGCCGTGTGAGAAAAGTGGAAAACTCAAGATGACCGCCAACACTTACTGTCTGACCTGTGAACATAAGTTCTGTGCTGCTCATCAGAGGGTAAATACTAATCAATAATCTGTGTATCAATGTCTTTTATAAAGTTTAAAGAAAGTTTTTCGCGATATCAGCGATAGCTGTGGAGTGTGTTATATAAATATTCTGACCTGTGAACATAAGTACTGCGCTGCTCATCAGAAGGTTAATAGCAATCCAGAACATGTCTCTGTGTGTCTGTTAAACAATTTTGAGAACTACTTTTGTAATTTGAACAGAATTATCAGCGAAAGCTATGAAGTATGGTATATATATACATATTTATATATAATTATTCATTGATATAAAATAACTTTATGGTGATAGCTAAGTGTGAGGGCAGGAAGAGAACTTTACTCTATGTCTCCGTTTCGGTTTTGATTACTTTTGTCTTTACAGCTTCACATTGAGCTAAACTGGCACCATGAGATTCAAAATACAAAGGAGTACATGAGATCAACCTCAACAGTAGACCGACAGAAGTTTTGCCAGACTCACAAAGATCAAGTCATCGGTTTCGGTTGCTCAAAGTGTGCAAAGGCTTACTGTTTTGAGTGTGTGTCCTCTGTTGGCCTCTGCCAAAATGGTGAGTGGCATTTCCAGTAACAGAGGTAGTATGAGTTCCATTTTATTGTAATTGCAGTCTCGATAACCTGATCAAAAATTTGTTCTCTCTCTGAAACTGAGGAGCCAACTCCTGACATCATAATTAACATTTCACCTATCGGGGCCTCCACAGGAGGTGGGTCTCTTAATTAAAAGAATAGAATGCAAAATTATTTTCTATTTGTCCCTTGTTCAGTAAGTATGCCCTGCTAGTGATCTTGTTCCCGACGTGTTCACACCCTTGGCAATACCCTTGACCGCATGTTCCTACTACTTCAAAATACACTCCTGCAATTTTATAAAGGTATGATCATCACATTGAAATTTACTCATAATGTTAAATATTCCATCAATCTTATCACGCACCATCGATTATCAGATTAGACCAGCTTGTTGGATGCCATATACCAAATCTGATAGATTTGAGTTTTCTTATTACCCTCTAGGTTCTAACCACAAGCTCATGTCTCTAAAAGAGTTCTCAGCTGAGGTGAAGAGATTACTGGAGCCTAAGAAGAAGGAATGTGGAGAGTTGTTTAATAAATGGTCAGCTGTGATGGAGGAGGCAGCGGTCACTCTGTCTAACTGGGATACAGAAACTAAGAAAGGAGTCAAACTTATTGATGAAATAGAGGAGAAACAGGTATTGTGATCATGCAGATAAATCTCATACATAAACTGATGGCGCTTATTTTTTCACCAAGCTGTTATACCGAATTATTCAGGATGTTCAAAAGTTTAAACACAACAGCAAAACATTTATAATCTGAGTGAGCGTGAAAAATGATTTTTTCTGCCTCATTTGTGTTTTTTTAGGACTGGATAACACTGTAGAACCATTCCGTGGTCAAATTGTGCTGTTAGCAGCCTTTACATGTCTACTTAATCTCTTTCTTTTATAGATAAAAGCTATCAGAGAGAAATATGGAAAATTGAAGGAGGAGTATATCACAAACAGAAGCAGCACAAAAGATAAGCTAACAGAATATATAGAGAAGGATGCTGGACTAAAACTCACTGAGTTTCATGAACAGATTAAAATTTTACGGTCTGATCTATCTAAACAACACTGTGTAAGTAAATTCAATTTCAATATGATGGAAAAATCATAAATGGAGCCAAACAATGAGGCCCCATGACTCTCCTTCTACACCAACAAGCTGCATAGATACTGTAATTGTTGCTGAAATAAGACATGGGTTCTTTATTTGTAAAACATGGAAAGAAAGAAAATTCATTTACAGTCATTAGTAACTAGAACCGCCCTTTCTGTACTAAAAAATTGTGGTTGTCCCCTCATTGATATTAAGGAGGCAACTACAAATTTTCTCACATATGCAAAGTAACCTAAAATTTAAGCACAATATTGTCATACGCAGTGAATGATTCAATTAAGGTGTATAACCTGACATTAGATATCAGATAACCTTAAAATTCTCACCTTAACACATTCGTCAATGATTTTAACCGATTGGGATATTTGAATACCAGACTCCGAGTATTTGAGTTATTGAGTGTGAGTGTGGTTACTACAATCATTTACATATTGCTTCCCTTTCCTATCATACAGGTTGACCTGCTGCAAACAAAGAAGGATTTGGAATCTAAACTAGATGATATGGCTAATGATGATGGATTCCAAGCTCCTGTGGTGGGAAACCAGCAACTGATCCAGACCAATGGTGTGCCTCTAATTTTCCTAGTGCGAGCCTCGCCATACAATGTGCAAGCGCTACAAAGCAACAGTTTCATAAAAACGTTCTGTAAGATTATATTTTTAGTGGAAATGTAGGCCCTTCTAGCTGTAAAACAAACCTGTCAGTAATGTGTAATTGAATAATCCTAAAAACGGTAAAAATGCTTCTTGCCTATAGACATATCATCATAATTAATCACTTGGTTAGATGATATAGTTCTAGTGATTGCTGGATTTGTTGTAATTCTGGTGCATCAACACAACATGTAATATAAGTGATCAGTCATTTACTGTGTTTCAGATTCTGACACCACAGATATAAACGCTGCTCTGGTACCAACAGACGACTTTGTGATTGGTGATGACCTAATGAGAAGTAGAAAACCTCCGACCTCGATACGGCTGGTGAAGCAGCTGGCAGCAAATAATCGTAGCCTCACGTCATGTAGTTATAAAGGTGTGACTTATGTAGGTCTAAGCAGAGGCTCAATCAACAGAATAGATGAAGCTGGTAACAAGACAACAGACTTCATCAAACTTCCCACTCACATCATCACCATAAGAGCTCATCAGGATCGACTCTACATTCTCATGTACGGACAACCTTACAAGATCTATGTGTATGATTTGAATGGTCAACAGATCACCTCCTGGGATCACTCAGACAGCACTGGCAGTTACTGTGGGAACAAACTGTGCATTGTAAGAAACCAGATTTTTGCTGCTGATGCCACCAATAAGAGAATTACTAACTATAATCTCAACGGGAAAGTGATGAGACAGATTCCATGTCCTAAGATCCCAACCAACACCGGCATATCCATGTGTTCAGCAGGAGAAGACTCTGTCATCATCACCACAAGCTCACCTGCTCAGGTCTTCAAATTCAACATCAGCACAGAGACAGTACTCTGGACAACAAGCCTCACAGCAGGATCATTATCTGTAGCCTGCAGTAATGATGTAGTACTGGTCAGTGGAAATGGATACTACGGCAGTAAGAGAGGTGTATGGATAAAAGTTCTAAATACAGCGACTGGTAAGAACTTTACTCGTAAAATTATATTATATACATGTAGGTCTTCCATACAACAATAGAGTACTACAAAGTCCTGGTTAAATTAGTTTAGGGATTAGGGGATCAGTACCCTCATCGAAGCAACCAAACCACCAGTCAAATGTACGGATTTTGTTACCTTGTTCTGTGCGGTCTAATGCATGCGTATACTTTCTTATCCTCTATTGCAAATTTCAGGTGAACACATAACAGAATTTAACGATCAAGAAGGAGTAAAGACTGTAGTGTATGATTTATGGACAGAGAATAACAGACTGCTGGTACCCAGCTTTCATCAGAGCTCTGTGCTGTGTTATGAACTACTCTATGATAATGTTTAGTTTTCAGTAACTTTATATAGGCGGCGAACTTATATATAAATTATGATTCACCCAAAACCATTGCCCATTTGATGATCACATTTCCAATAAACAAAATTTAGTTTTAGATATTTTGAGGTCAACCTTATCACCATAAGGCTCACCACCATCAAGGCCGATAAACTTTATACTTTATAGAGTTCAAACCAAATTACATCATTAACCATTACAACAAACTATTGGCAGCTGATTGCATTGTTTACAAAAGTGTTACGCAAACATTTCTCCGCCTATTTATTACATTCCTTTTACAGTAATTTCCAAAGCTTTCCAGCTAAAATTTGTTTTAAAAGATTTATGTATTTACGCCTGTAATCAACAAGACCCAAATACTGACCTTAGCAGGGAGAGGGGAATTCAATTTTTACTGGACTGAGCCCCTATTGATAGCTTCTAACCTATTTAATTTCCACCATAAGTAAGCTATTTACTCTATGATTTATTTCCATTTCACACAAAAAATACAGATTTAAACTTATTTAATTTCAACTGCATAAGCAAGTATTTCCGGCGCAACAGTAATGTCCCCCAAAGTCCACATGTTCTGAGATGGTACTGCAATTGTAACTAGCAGTGGACAAAAGATAGAGATACTTTGAAGTCATCAAGCACTTTTGAATCCAGCTTGAATATACATGTTAAGGCTTTCCGGCGAGTCAACCTAAACGCAAGCGCTACAGTCAGGATGGAGAACATCATTACAGTTAAAATAAGCAGTACTGTGTTTTTAGTAAAACACGCATTATAATAACAACATGGCAACTTTGGGAACAGGACGTTTTCCAGAGCACCATGCTGATAGATACAATAAAATATTTTATGCATTGATGCCCGAACGGCGTCGACAAGAGAGGTAGTGGTTTCAAGACAGATTGACAAACTTCCTTACTAAATGTGAGATCATGGATAAACTCTCTCCGCAGACTGTTTAAACACTTTGAACAAGGTGAATAACTCATGCTCAAGATCAGTTCTTAGAGCTTCTCTTAGGTGCCATGAGCTAGTTTCAGATTATGAAGAACTTACTGTGAACACTTGCGACTAGAAACTAACGTAGCAGCAGCAGCACGAGCACAGGAGGCGGCAAGAGCCGATGACAGACGATCACTTTCCGTTAGTGACTTTCTCTGGTATAATTTGCTGTTGCTAAGCCTGCTACTGTTTCATACTAAATTGTACCACAGTCATTGGGTTCACATATTCTTTGAAAATATGAACATTTGTCGAGAAAAGGGATCTTTACATACGACAACTACCCTCTGCTTTAGCTGTGCACCGGGCTTTGCATATGTCCCTGATTGTTCCTTAGGTGTCTTATTATCCTCTGTGGAAAACTACCGTGGAAAATTTGTGATGCTGGACACAGATGTTAACTCATCCATGTAAGCAAATCTTGTTGCATATTTTGGCATAAGATACTTCATTCATAGTTCAGGCTGAGAAACGGTGACGGTCCTCTTCTTGTAGTATCTTCATGGGAAGGACTATTCAGTGGTTTATTCTCCTTTGATGCAATGCCAATAGGCTTAACCCGGAGCTGGCGTCAGCGACATTACCGCTTTGTGGTGGCTGATAAATCTGATCGATCTGTGTAAGATCTCCCGGGTGACTCAACGTCTTTATTGAAAATGGAGTCAATCACTGGGTCAGAAAACTCCACTCAGAGGTGGTTCAGGGGGGTCTTTCAATGAGAAAGAGCGATCCTTTACTAAAGCAAGTTATCGCTATCACATCGCTCCAAAATTATCACTCACTTGGTCTTTCAATTAGACGAAAATCGCTCTGAAATCGCTCACTCAGAATGTACATAGTTCCATCAAGTGAGTGAGCGATCTGAAAGCGAGAGCCTAGCAGGTATCACTCACTCAGGGAGTGAGCGATCAGATTGTGATTTTGGCTCTTTTTAATTGAAATACTGACTGACTAAAACATCTATTGCCCACTCAGACGGTCTCTGGAAAGCGATTAATAAAAACCTTCACAGGTAATATTTGCTTGTTGTACAATTGAGAGTTGTCTCCTTATTAATTATTTTGAGACAACTCTAAACAGGAAATGCATGATCGGCCATTTTGGTACTTATGCAGACAACATGCCATTTGATTCCATCCAAGGGTAAACTATGCCCTTGTTCCATCTGCCTAAGCTGCTTTCTTTTAGAATTGTTCAATTCTTTAAACAAATGTCTGTATGAGTTTATTAATAAGTGAGAACATGAAAACAGCTGCAACCAATTAACTAACCTTCATTGCTGAAGCTTCTGGACCTGGTACTCGTTGACTCAACTATACTCTGAGAGTGGATGTTTGTAATAGTAGAGACTTGCCCTGCTATTAATTATTTAATTATTATGGGCCTAGAGAATTCTCCCTGTTGGAGAAGATACAATTCATAGATAGAAAAGATAAGCATCTGCAGTTACAAGGATGTTAACTTTGCCAAAACCAATGTACATATTGATCCATGGCCATTGGTTTTGTCGAAGTACACATGCTTTTATTTTACTTCTAGTCAACTTGTTGGCTCAAATCAGTTGAGAGCCAACGGATTGACAGTCACATTGGGTGACATGCTTGCAACTCTAGTGTCTAGATTAAGATATATATATGCCTATGTTATGGGGGGGGGGAGGTCGAAGTGTTTGAACATGTACATTGGTTGGCAACGTAAACAACATGCTTGTTACTTTAGACGCAATTGACGAGGTGATCCAACTTCGAATTATGTAAACTATACCTCCCTTAATTAGTAGTGGCCCAGGGGGGTTCTTCCAATTAAAACAGCAATTCACCATCAGTGAGTGCCCGATTCGAGAATGAGACTCCTTGCAGGTCAGACTCACTCCAAGAGTGTTCAATGGAATAATGATTTTTGCTCTTTTTAATTAATTAAACCTGTCCTGCTTGTGTGGATCCCTGTCCATGATTGGATACGTGAGTTTGTGTGTGTTTCACTAAAAATAAACTGTGAAAAAATGTTCTATAAAACAAATATGTTTGCCGCTTGGCTTCACCGCAACTGTATACTGACAAGTCATTCTCTGAGCGGCTCTTGCGAAACTAATTTCTGATTAAAACAAAATAAAGTACAGTTGTAAAATACCCTTTACCAGTGGCTCCTACATATTGTAGCAGCGGATGGATTGTGTAGATCCACAAATGAGTGTAGCAAAAGTAGAGAACTGAGGCTAGCATAAAAACTTTGCCTGCCATTGTCCTCATTTGTTCGCCAAACAAAAGACCTTTTGTTATACAACTCTCATAGGTGTCATGGGACATGTCTCCCAGATATCGGCCCCCAGGGCCTATCCAACATACTACAGCATAACTGTGCTTTATTTTGTAATGATGGAAATATGCTATTTTTGATCCCTTTTAGACTCTTGAACTAAACTCAGTAAATATATAATTGACGCTTAACGTTTTAGAATAATATCCATCTCATATTGAAGCCGAAATTCCGATGGATGATATTATTTTATTGGGATAAAAATCTCAAATTTTTTGTTAAATTGATCAACTTTCAGTTACGCTAACATCTTGTGCGTTTGTGGTTACCTGGTGGTTTCTTCTTCCCTGAATATGGTAAGAGATTGAAAGCGAAAGAAAATGCATGGTGACCCTGACTCTGAGTTTCCTATGATATTTTGTAGTTGATGTAATTTTGAGCTCTACTTCTGCCTCTATCCATCAAACATGTAGGGATAAATCCCAAATTATCTGATAAACTCTCCGCTAAATAACCTTGTAGCCATCTGTTAAAGAAAACTAACATTAAGCAGAAGTACAGTAGTTTGGTTCAATGTAAAGCACAAAGTACAGTGAAGATGCCCGTTGTGTCCTACTGAACAATTCTCCCTAAAGCTGTTAAATCTAAGGCTAAATGATACACACTGGTCGCTTACACTACTAGAATAAGGATCTCTTTTTGCGAAATATTGTGTTGACAATGTTGCATTTAGTTTGTTCTCTTTCTGCTAGTGAGCCGGCTGCAACTTGATAATCCAAACGCAGGGCAATTGGATCATGTTTGATCTGAATGGCTTGTTCGCTGAATGGTATTGCAGGTCACCAAGCTCCTATCCTAGTATCAGCTGTGAATCTTGCTCTTGATGAGATGACAACTCCCGCATATCAGCCTGGTGTAATGGCTAACGCAGCATCGCCGCCTGTCAGTATACTTAAAACTCCCAAAGCTGTCGGTATCAATAGAGATAGCTTATGTCTCCCAACATCAACACAGGTAGATGTAAGTCTGATGCCTACGTGTTTGTTTGAATCATGTAGGTTTGATAAGGATAAGAAATGTCCAATATGTCTGACTTTTAGTTTTTGTAAATTCAGCGGAGAAGGTTAAAAGGGTTTGAATGGTCAGGGTGTGTTGGTTGATCATCTCACCTAATGATTGTTACCCACCTTTGGTGAATGTAGTGGAGGTGTCGGTGATCATGTCTATATCTATCCAAGTTTGATCAGGGAGTACGGAATATACTCTCTCTGGTTTATATAATCAGGTTACAAGACACTAAAGTAATATATAGTTCCCAAAATTCCCTAATTTCATCTATTCTAGGTATCATTTCAACCCCGAATCACCCCAAAACAAAGCTTTATTGCAAACTTAGGGTAGTCAGCTGACTAGAAAACTATTTGGTACTGCAATCAGTTCGAGATGTGATTGCCAAATACCCAGCTTCTATGATGTATGCTTATCACATCATGTATATTGTCCAGCTTCCTCATGCAATGATGTGTGCAATATGAAATGGGCTAGGGGATTCAAGTATAGTTCTTATCCATAGCAGAAAAGTTGAGTACAAAAGTCCTCTGAACTGATCATTTGTTATGATTGATAATCATTCTATTTTTCAGAAAACAGAAGCAGAAGGATAATCTAATATTGTGTGCAAAGCCTCTGTCTGACCTGTAGGGATTTTAACAACATGACAGAAGCAGAAATTTTGCGATTCATCATGGCGAGTTAACTCCAAATTATACACACCACAGGATACAATGAAGATTTTTCTGCTCGTTGCGGAATCATTTCTATTCTCGGATTATAAGACAGCTCCAGTATGGATTATTCATCTAGATAATACAGTTATACTGTAACAATAGGAGTATATGAATAGCGGATGTACTTAGTAGCTGATAAATCATGAGCTCTATATGACTCATCTCCGAAAGATACGAAAATCGGGACATTATTGATGTATAAGATCAGTCTGGAATCATTTCTACTCTTCGATCATGTGGCTGCTCCTGTATGGATTATTCTTCAAGATTTTTCAGCTGTATCGGATTAACAAAAGATAACACTTTACCCAGACCTCTATATCAGTACACCCGCACAGCTATGGTGAGTTTTGGTTTCGACCCCTCCTACTTTCAATACAAAATAGGTTAATTAGCTTTCTAAAAATTTTTTATTGGAACAGTAAAACACATGCAACAAAATGACTGAAGCTGTAAAATGCAAAAACAGGGTATGCATCTGAGTGTTGATATTGGTAAGAAAATTTTCGCCAACATAGCCATGAAGTTATAATGGAAAGAAGCAATAAATATTTCATAAGAAAACTAAACCAAAACTGGATCGTGGGCACAAAATAGCCTGTGTGCCAGTATGAGTGAAAATATTATAATCAATACGGGGAAACACTATGAGATAATCCTGTGGAGAGCATTTCTCATGAAAGTCTGTACATTCTTAAAACATTCGGTAACTCGTCTCTTTATACCATGCTGAGCTCTGCGCTTAGCCAATAACTTGGTAGTAGCCTGAGAGCGTTTCTCACAGAGTCGTAATTTATCACTAGATGTATCACACGGTATTTGAGATATTTCATGCTGCACACATGTAGCTGGATCAGGTTTTATTTCCTCATCGGTTTCACACATAATCTCTACTGAATCTGAAATCAAGTAAAGCATTTCTCAAAGTTTGCCCTCCATCACTACTGTACTCCATCAAGAGTTAGCCAGGGGAAGGCAATTTCTAATTTATTCATGATCTGTAATGCTCACCCTTGTAACATCTATATTTGTGAATCAATCCTTGACCAATTATAGTATGTTAGTTTATTGATTTCATTACCGCCGCTTCGAAGTTTGAAAATAGAATTATCACTGGATTGGGTCTGTCAGTGTTCACGATTAAGCTTCGCAAATGGACACATGTTTTTGTTAGCTTTCTTCCTTGTGACAGAATTTACAAGATCTCATCACATGTGTAAAAGTTTCTCGCTCACCCTGAGGAACTGTAATTTCACTCTCCGACCCATCTTCAGAATATTCAATTTCAGCTCTGTAAAATTGAATTAAACAAGTTGAACATCACAGTCTTCATTTGTTGTGGGGAGAGATAGCTCATAATACTGAAGTTTTCCCCTGTTCTGATTTTCAATGTGAATATTGTTCACAGGCATCAGTAATCAGAAGGTGGCTTCATAGTCGTGATGATGAAAAGGAGGATAAATGGTATCACTGTTTACTACAGATCTTATCTTGTGGTCAGCTCTACAGATCTGAAGTGAATATTAAATAGGGGAACAAAATGTATCATAGCCTGGATTCTCCAATGGGATAAGGCAACCATAACAATATTATGAGTGTTGTCCATCAAAGTGCATTGTGGGATGGCTTTTAATATCTCTCGGTTTGAAAGTGATTAGCACGCATTGACAAGATATGTGCGGATTTCTTTTGCAAAATGTTCATTGAAACTCACACAAAATGGTCATTTGAGATGGTCTGATAGAATAGTGTCGAGAGTGATGTCTCTAGTTCGTCCAGCTGTGTCAGTTCATTGGTGAACACCAGGAGACTTAGATTCAGAGGAGTTTCCAATTCCTCCTCAGGATAACCAAAGCTGTCTTCATACAGAGATGACCTATTCGTCAAATCATTCTCGAAGCTCAGCCAAAGGGATGTTTCGAATACCCCAGGACTAGAAAATGTCACAAAAATAACCAAATTATATATAGTGATCAAGAGCAGACAAATCAGTTGTCTATTTGTTATCAGTTCCCGTATTTCCATGTGTGTCTTTTTGCTATTAAGATAGATTCGATTTATTATCACAAAAATAACCAAGTTATATACAGTGGTCAAGAGCAGACAATTAGTATGTTATCGCGATCGCCAAATCTGTTGCCGATTGTTATCAGTTTTGGGACATTACTTCCAAACATGGTTTTTTGCTGTTTTGATATATTTGATTGAGTTCATGTTTGGAGAGATATGCCTATCAGAGACAGCCCAAATGATATTACTGTTTGGACGCTAGGTCAGCTCACATCATACTATTAATAATACTTTTATATAAAGAAAAAAATGCAAGCTTTTGCTAGAAAAAGCAAATTTTTAGGGGTATAACTATAAGTTGTCTTCTTATTGTGAATGTAAAGACAATCCTTAAACTTTCTCATATCAAATTATTTATTGACAACTGTCATATTCCTATTGGCTGGGGATGAAAGCTTTCACAGTTCTAGTCAGTTGCATGCGGCTTGCTAGTGCACTGATCTATCTGAATTTGGGTCTCAGCTGTAGTATGATATAAAGAAATAATAAAATAAATACAAGTGACTAGTAGAACATCATTAAATACTCACCTTACATCATGTACCATATTTTGATCAGTCGGGATCTTTAATGACGAGACTTGATCATTAATTTTAAGAGAATCTTCTACTAAGTGATTGAGGCTGTCGGTGAGCCGTGTAGTAAATAATGTGTCTGTAGTGAACTCTTCATCGCATGAGAACGGAGACTCAGAGTCCAAGATGTCTGTGAGATCTGAGAATGTAAGAACTAATATGCTACATATCATAAATTGATATTGATGTCCATTTTGTAGTTGGAGGTTCTCAATAAAAATTAGCAAGATATCTACATCTCTTGTCATTGATTGATTGATTGATGAGTACTTTATTATCGATCAAAATACATTTGCAACAAATGACAATGTATAATAGTGGATCTGATTTGACATAAATCGATAAAAATGACTTCAGTACGTTGTTTAGAAAAAAGATTGAAATAAAACAGGATTTGTCATGTCATACGGTTCGTTATTTTTCTATTCGGTTGGGTTTCCTCTGCAATCGCTCAGTGAAGAGCTAAACATCGAGTATACTGTTCTACTTTTCAATGGTTGTATGGTTCATTGGATTCAATACGATTCCATTAATGCAATTGTGAAATGCTTCAGCGTAGCAAAACTATTAACAAAGGCATAGTATTGGATAAATAACTCGCAAATAACAACATAACAAAAAACACAGTCCCTCAGATAAGGATATTTACCATCAGGGAATTCACACATCTGATCTTAATCCCGGAAACTTGCCTCCTCAGGCCCGTATCCTGCATCTGATTCTGAAATCAAATATGTTTTGATAAGTTTCTAATAAAATTGATTAGTAATCATATATGGTTGAACTTATTGTATCGATGGCGATAAACCATGTCCAAGCGAGGGGTTAGAGACTCCTTGGTCTGAGCTTCTATCAATGTCTACATAACAGCTGCTTTGGTATAGGATTTTGCCCTGCGTTGAAAACACCATGTTAGGAAAGGGTCAGTGACAAGATCAGCTGCTTCAATGATCCGTATCATCATCACGACAATAATGTGTTTTTGAAATTTAGACTCACCTTTCTGGCTTTTGCAGATAACTGCATCCTCTAACTCACTCACATCCTGCTGCTGGCCCTTGTGATCATCATCGATATCACTCCACAACCTTGTGCTAACTACCTCACTACTACAATGATTGAAATGTGTGATGTGTTATTTAACTCTCACTGATAAAGTCACCTAGTAGTGTCACTACAGCTTGTACTACTTTCTCATTGTGTCGTTGTGCACTCAGAAGGCAGCGATTGCATCATCTTTGAAAGCGTAACGCTGCTGATGACACATCATCTTTGGTTAAAATCTGATGGATTTTTTTGGAGTTCACAGACAGGGCATAAATATATCATTTTTTGATAAATGTGCGCTGGTGAATAATCTAAATAGTTAAAGCTTTCCCCTAGCCCAAACGAATTCAGGCCAAATCCCAAATATAAATGTATAATCGTAAACCATTACAAAAGAGTTGACAACTTGCCCACTATCAATTTAATAACATCAGTAATGAGAATAACAAGTACACTTACATGGCAGTTCTGTACATTTCTTTTTGTTGATATTATTCGTTATATGAACAGAAGTTCCCGTAGATATCACTTAGATTTATTTATAGCTTTTGACAGAGAATAACAGAAACACAGCTTGTTCAGTCAGTCGCTATTTTCTGATTGTTGCGCTCAACCTTCAGTCATCATTGTGTTAAATGTTGTGTCATGGCGCATCTCCTTCAATTGTTGGCCATTAAGGATGGAAATCATTATTGTTCATTATTATACAAATTATCCTCTTGTTATGATTGTGATAGTAATAATAACTAAATATATGACATCATACAACTGCAGCAAGGAGTTATATAAATAAACCATACTTTGTGATGCTAAACTTTTGACTTATGCAGTGAACAGTGATAAAAAAAAAAGTGTGTAAAATGTAGGTGATCGGTAGGGTGAGTGTGGAGGATTTGAAAGAACAATGACTCGAATTGTATGACCACACACGGATTTGGCTCTTCGGCTCTTCGGTATCCAGCTTGAATTTATAATCCTAATTAATAATTTTTTTTTACACTTACTACCACTAAAAAATCTCAATTTTTCAGTCTGTTGTAGGGAAGTTTCACCATTGTGAATTACAAATCAAAACTCCAACCATAAATTACAAATAATTAAAGAGATCTGGTGTCAGTTTTTTCGGGTGCGATGATACAAAATACAGTAAGAAAATCCAACTTTCCTTCTCAGGACATTCCTCCAATATATTATTTCCTCACAAAACACCATCATCACAGAATCTTTGTTATCTTGTGCTAAACAAGATCAGAAGTATAGTAGGGAATTCTATCAAACTGTGATCGCTGCTTGACTCAGTCGGATATGCATATACATCACAGCTGTGTATGCATATACATCACAGCTGTGTATGCATATACTCCGATATGTATATACATATACATATACACATACGTATATACAAATGATATATATATACACGTAGCTTTGATATGCATATACATCACAGCTGTGTATGCATATACTCCGATATGTATATACATATACATATACACATACGTATATACAAATAATATATATATACACGTAGCTTTGATATGCATATACATCACAGCTGTGTATGCATATACTCCGATATGTATATACATATACACATACGTATATACAAATAATATATATATACATGTAGCTTTGATATGCATATACATCACAGCTGTGTATGCATATACTCTGATATTCTATACATATACATATACATATACATTTGTACATATATATATATATATACACTTAGCTCGGATATGCATATACAGCACAGCTGCTGTGCTCAAAAGCACAAACCTGCAATGTATGCTGGTCGGTGTGAGATAAAATGAGGCTAGTAGTATGAATAACGGCTATTTGTATAGAACCCAGTCTGAGCCACAAATCAACGTGTCTGGTCAGCCAGAGAAGACTTTTGAATTAATGAGCAGCAACAACCCCTTCGACAACGGCCAATTCGAAACGGTCAATTAAATGGAGTAACACTTGCAGGTGCGCTGCAGAATCTTGAGAATCTTGAGCTGTCTGGGGGTACCCGGATAGGTCAAAGCTGATTATTCCATAAATAGAGGTTACGATAATTATCTCTACAGAAAGAAATAATGTGTAAACATAATAAAAATAAGAGTAAATATAACTAATATTGACATGCAATGTGGACGTCAGTTATTGCATTTATCATCTCTAAGAGCCCAGAATCTGCAGAAATAGTTTGGGCATAGAAAAGGCTGTAAGATTTGCATAACATTAATCTATGTGTCACAAAACCTAGCTTCATCATTACATATTATAGTTTGCATGTTCAACTTACAGCGCAGCCGCAGATCTATTCTACCTAATGTAATGACAAAACATTTTGCAGTAAACACTGACAACTAGCAAACCAAGATGAGCCTACTAGTTGTGTTCTGACACATCTAGGGATCACTTTGCAGAACTCAATGAAGATGGTGGTGTTTAGATCCGGCTTACCTAAAAAATAATAGTTATTACTTGCAGTAGGGGTTTTTCGCATAGCATAGTAGTGCTGACCGCTGAGGGTAAATGACTGTACTGTATTTGTTTTTATTATTATAAGCTTATGATCCTAATTTATCTTAAAAGTTCTCGATCTAGGTTTTGCCTAAGGAGACAAATTATTTATACAATCTTGTGTGGAAAGGTCTTTACTTACATTCACCAATTTTTCTTGCGCTTAAGCAATAAGGAGCTGATATAACTCTAGACGTCCCTTGATTATATACATTATTTCATTGACGGAGATACAGTAAACTATTATGCCCTGCACAAAATAATCATGTCATATCTTGCATTTAAGTGTGACAGTATTAAATGCTATTAACTTGTCTAAGAAGTATTTTGAGTCCATGATCTGAACACCCTAACCTCGTCCTCATGGCATGTGGCTTGCGCCCTCCCTGCTTGCATAATATTATAATAGTTGTTAATCAAACATTGCTGTGTTATCCCCACCTGGATCATAAGAGGACAACTCTGAAATTAGTGATTTTTTCTGAGATCAAAAGGTCAATGATACCTGAATAGACATATGTTTTCGACATCGATGATTGGCAATTTGAGAGATGGTGTCTATGTTTATGTGAAGAAAGTCCAAAGTTCATAAAACAAGTCTGTTAGCAGAGAAGATAAAATATACAGACCCTTGCAAATAAATAGTCAGTCGGATATTAGATACCTGGATTCGTTTGCTTGATTGGAACATTTTTATTGACTGCTACAGCAAGGTAATGCCATAGTTATTAATGTTTCAAATGCATTCTGTGAAACTATCATTAACATGCTATTGATTGAGAGACAACTAACTCAACTGGAAGTGGCTGAGGCGCTAGGAGTTGGTCAACTCTGAGTCTACTCTTTGCTTGGTCTGAGCAATGAGGGAGTTCATTCGATCATTTGTTAGTCTGAGACTCACTGATCACGGGCCCCTGGAATGTAGTCCCAGGGGCCCTTGTCACTGACTGATATCTATTCTATTGTAGCAAGGAGTAGTGTAGTACCTCAACTCAATCATCATTCTATCTTATTAAAGATATGATATGATAGCTGGAATAGTAGATTCTTGTATGGGTGTATATAAAACATTAAATTGAAAGTAATTAATGAGTAGTGATGCTGGATCACCACATGACAAAATGTAATTGGCTTGTTGTGCATATGACCTCCCTCTTATTCTTCCTGGAGGAGAGGGAGCTCATTGGTTGTGCAAATAAGTAAGAATGAACCGCTTCACTCATCCGTATTCACCAAAAAAACACACCCAGTTGGTGTGGGTACGCCTAGGCCTATATATATAATATATATATATAGGCCTGTATATATATTTGTCGCTTCTCACCGCTCCTCACCTATTTTTCATACGCTATTTTCTCACCAAACGAGCGCATGTTTGGCAAGTGACCACTTTAATGGGACACGTAATATCTGGACTGGCCCCACCAGATTCAAACCTAGCTATGTATTCGCAAAGTGGTATGCGGATATTGTTTGGGTGATGAGTAAACAGGGACTCCATGGTGCGGTGTGGACTGTGAATAGTAGGCCTATGACAGAAATTGCCCTCATCATCGTCGCTATACTAATATTCAAGCCTGTACCGTCACTACTATATGGCAATGGTCACGGAACCAATAGGCCAACCTAAGGCTGCAGTTTTTTCTTTCATTACCCTTTTTATATCATCCTTGAATCAATCTCAGGTTCTGAACTGATTTATTGTGACAGTCTGTTAGGTACCATGTGGGAAGATAAATCTTGTGGAGTCCTTCGATTTCTGTCTTCTCCTGCACCATTCAACAACTATATTATCCCGAGCCATGTTTCATCTCCTGTAGATGGCGTTGGCTTTTGGTAAGGCAGTGAGTTAGGCACTACAGGCTCGTATGTCTAATCTAACGGTGCCTGCAGACAGCACCAGTATACAGTACAGCAGCTCTATGGCTAATAACCACAGTCCCTCAGCTCTAAGAGATGACTGGCCTAAGCCTCACTTTTATATGGATAAGACGATGGAGATTCTCGATCATGATAATCTGGAGATGAGGAAAGAGATGAGAGAATTCTTACGTGATCCTGTCTTCACTCCAAAGTAAGACTTCAGGGGTAAAAGGTTTCAAACTCTGACTAGGAGCTGCAGCAGAGAGATTTAGTTGCACTCTGTAGTTACATATTGTCTGTCTTTGATAATATTTGATCATTTGCAGGAGTAAAGTTTGCACTAGTAAGAATTAACGAAATCTAGTCGTCTTCAAAATAGTTAAAATAAAGTTCAAAACAGTCAAAATAATGTTTCGCTAATACATACTCATCCAGGATATGCGATCAAAATATAAATTATGTTTGAATATTAATATTCTGTTTATAAACTCCAGGTTATATAGATTCTTCAATCAATATATAATTGTATAATTTTATGATTCAGGTACATCTCATCACTATATAATGTTACTATGTAGATACTTCATATCACTGATAATATTATTATGTAGATATAAAATTCCACTAGAAGAGGAGAGGGAGGTAGCCTTACAAAGACTACAGAGAATCTGTGATGGCGGATTTATCTCTGTACTCAACTTTAATGACAATCCTCGTAAAATATTTGCTGCTCACGAGCTGGCAGCTGTGGTCGCCTCAGCTATGGCTACAAATATGACTGTCCAGTTTGATCTGTTTGGTAGGTTCAACAGAGCGGTGGTTATACAGCTGTGACTGGGCGCTTTATATCCCAGTCTGATAATTATCAGTACAGGTTTTTAGTATGAGTTTAACACATCAAGCTTCCTTGATTCACAATCAAAGTCCTTTAGCTTTGTGACTGAAAGTTTAAATTTTGTGTTTGTTATGTCAGAAGGTTAGTGAGTTTGTTGCTTGCTGGCCAAGTAGCAGAACTGTTCTACTATCACCATGCATTCCAAAATGAAATCACTTACAGAGAAATTCATTCATCGCTTGCTTTTACAACTAGCAATGCACAGCAAGCAGTTTATACATTAGTTTTCTGTTGTCAGCATGACAAGCACTGCACAGCCTTTGTCATGTAATGTTGTAATGGGATTCACTGCCCTTCTACTGTTAGTATCACAGAACCTGTTGCTGAATGAGGGAGATAAACTTGGGTTAATCGACTCATGAATTGAGGCGCAAGCATTGAATATTTCATGCCATGACCAGAATCTGTTTTTTTCTCACATTTCTTGCTCATATCATACCACACCATCTCATTGTGACCTTTCTTCTATATATTATTGCCAACTTCATATGATCTGTACCCAATTAACTCCCTCACAGTTCATTGCTGTATCATTATCATATACTAATAACTCATATTATCTAATAGGAGGTAGATCAGTTGGTTAGAGTGCCGTCCCTTCAGCATGAAAATGTTGAAGGTCGTGGGTTCAAATCCCACTGCAGTCTATTGACTATTGGGGTTTGGTTGGCCCCCTGGTATTCCCACCTGCCTGCAAACAGAGAGCAAACGGGCGTAGATATTGCAGCCTAGCCCCTAAGGCAACTGGTATTTTGATGCCGATACTTCGGGACATGGCGTGTGATATGACATCTGATTTTACCATTTTAATCAACCATCTTCTATCTGAATATAACAGGGGTACAGTGTTAAAGCTTGGTACAGAGAGACATCACAGTAAACTCCTCAAGGGAATCGATACTCTGGAGGATGTCGGCTGTTTTGGTCTGCCTGAGTTAGGATATGGTAGACAAAACTAAAACTAGATTTCAATAACATATGCTGCAAATTACTACTCTATGGATGAAACTCTTTTCTAATCCTGTAAATTGTTACGGAACCTCAATAACTAGTTACCCAAGTAATTTTCTGTAGTCCATTACCAAGCTTCTAAACATTTATATCCTCAAAGCTTCAATAATTCCAAACTTGAGTAATGCTGATTGTATCAATTTGTGTTAAAGTTTGTCACTTGATATACAAGCAAGCCTCATATCCTGAGTCAGCACCTGGACTTTTATATGATAAGTGATGTACAATGGCAAGCTATAGATTTGGAGTTGCCTCCTACTTGAGTAACTCTAACGAGTCCACTTCTTCTTTATTTAATAATCAGGTAATAATGCAGTGGAGATGGAGACTACAGCTATATATGATAAGAAGACGTCAGAGTGGATAATAAACAGTCCTACCACAGTGTCTCAAAAATACTGGATCACTAACGGAGCTGTACATGCTTAACATTGTGTGGTATTCGCCAGGTGTGTACCTCTACTTCTGAATAATATACTGGTCTATATATCAGAAACGTGTTAAATCTCCGGTTACAAGTGACATCAGTTTAATAGACCACAGGGTGGGTATCAATGTGTTTTGTGAACTGAACACCTCAGTAATAGTTTGTATATAACGTTTCTGATTCTATTTATAGTATAATTTTATTGGATCACGGATATCCACAAATATTTTGTTGACCATGTCTTTTTTGGATATCCGTAATACTGCATTGGAAGCTGATTTGATTCTGATGTTATCCAGGGGGGGGGGGGAGAGCCTCATGAAATACCTTGCCAAACTTTAATGATCAGAATTGATTAAGTACATCACTCTGTTATCCGATTTCCTATATTGCAGTGTATGTATTTTCTCACCCAGTCTGTATCATTATTGTCATTATGGTTATATTACGGTATATTTTATAACTTCCCTCCCACCATTCTGTATGATTATTGTTTGATATTATGATAGATTGATGGTAGATGGTAAAGACAATGGTATACATGGTGTGGCAGTCCGAATCAGAGATGAACAACTTAAAACTATGCCGGGTAGGTCACTCCCCCCCCCCTCCTCTGACTTTTCCTCCAATCATAGGATCATTATTCATGTTGATAATGGATATATTCTATCTAGATGAAGTTTGGAAACATTTAAACGTTTGTTTACTTAAATTATCCCGAGCTATATGGTAAAAGTATATGGGTTCTAAGATGAGGTGGATGTATAGTAAATATAGGAGACAAAATCTTTAAGGGACCACTTTGTCTTCATGTATAGTTCCTCTTTAGGGCGAGGATACATTTTTTGTATCGAATTCATTTATTTATGTATGATTCATATTTTAAGGTATTAGGGCGGATGATATGGGTTATAAGATGCAGCTTAATGGAGTAGATAACGCTAAACTCATATTTTACAATGTCCGAGTACCAAGAGAGAATCTGCTCAATAAGTTCTCCGATGCAGATGAGAATGGTGTATTCTCTTCTCCTATAGCTAGAGGCCGCGCCAGGTAAGAGCAGATACTACTATAAACTCACAGGTCGACTGTCACCAGAAAATAGTGTTATATTATATCCCAATATGTTATAAAAATATATACTTTATTATTGCCGGTCAATAAACAGTTGCCGATGTTATAATTGATTGATGATCCCTCACACCATAAATTGTGCTGACACTTAATTCTCAGAGTAGTTTATTTTGAGATAGAGAGGGAGACAGCGTTACAATGATATCCCTGTAATATTGATATATTATTGATATTATGTTATATATATTAGATTATATTACATATATTAGATATTCTTTTATTGATTATTGTGTTATTGATGCATTATTGATATATTACACCCTCTGCTGACAGCTGAGCTAATCTGTATGATGATGACTTACTTAGTTATCTCCCCCTTGTAGGTTCCTGACAGTAGCTGATCAGCTCTTACCAGGATGTATATGTATAGCTTCTATGTCTCAAAGTGTGGGTAAGGCAGCATTAGCTATAGCTATGAGATACGCTGCTACAAGATTTACTGTTGGACCTACAGGAAAATCAGACAACTGTAAGTGTCCAAAATCTTTTCTCACTAATATAATACCGTTACTCTAATCAGGCAGAAGACGGCAGCGAATATCAGGAGATAGTTACCATGTGTTGTGTTATTAAACCTCTGTGTGGCTGGAATGTAGAGAATGTCTCATCTGTCTCCAGAGAGAGAGAGAGAGAGAGAGAGATGTGGAGGACAAGGTTATCTCACTGCTAACAGATTCGGTAAGTATTGTCTTTGTCATGACAAAGACAATACTTACCGAATCTGTTAGCAGCTTTGATCTGTGAACACTATGGGCTGGTACAAGCTGATTAGGTATACATTTGTCTCTACAGCATAGGGCCTGAATTTATTCACTTTCATAGGTACCTCAATTGGAAAACAATGATAACCATAATTTGGAATACTTTGGCCTCAGGAGAGATAGACTATTGCAGAATGATCTGAGAATAACATGCACCACCAGATGAGACATAATATCAGTAATTTGGCCCTCGTTTGTTAAGCCAAAACAAGAGTATTCGCATTACGAAAAGCGTCATACTACCTGATTTTACACATGATATTGTTGCACTTTATCCCAACTCGGAAAGACAGCCCTAACAATAGTGTTAGGCTAGGTAAAGATTATAAATATCTGCATACAAAAAGTGATGTGTAATAGGTATATGTTCTGTGGAGGTGGGAGAACACAGTTTCCCTTGCAAAAAGAAGCTTAATAATTTTTCTGGGTGAAGGGAGAAAAAAGGGAGACAGGGAGGGGATGGAAAAACCCCTAAAAACTGGGAGCCTTGTCAGGTATAATTTTCAGCGAGATATTACGTGAGTCAACTGCTGTTATCACCTCTTGTACCACCTAATGGCTGACCCCAGCAACATCAAGCCACACCTATCTCATTGTTTCACTTCTAGCTCTCATTAAATTTTGAAGTTGATATACATACCTGGTTAATTTGATTTATGTTTTATTTTCAGCGATTAGGAATTCAGTGTGATATAAGATACTACAATAATGACCGTGTTAAGATCTGGCCATTCCAGTGCTCATCTGCATGACAGATTGTCTGTTACTACAACACTGCAATGCTCATATGCGATTTACAACTGCCAGGTATGTGGAATCACACAGTAGAGCAGTCAAACACCGCTAGAGACCCTGGTTTTGCAGTACAGCTGTTATTTATAATTTAGTGAATATTAACTCTAGTTAGAAGTTGTCATCCGATATTTTCAGAGATAATATTTACCCGTGTGTTACCAATGCATGCTGACTATTCTGCTCATGTAGAAAGTAATACAGATGTTTTATTATAAGAACTCAATTCTTCTCTCAGAAAATCTGGACTGCTCACTAGCTTGAGTTTGATCTGCAAACACCTAGCAAACCAAAGATGTAAGCCTTAGTAACGTATCAGGTCGCCCTATTTCTATAATTATCCTCAAATATTCTGCAATATTTATAAGTTAGTCATGAGTTGTGCACTAATCAACCATAGTGATGGTGGTAATCAATAATTAGTGCCTATATTAAGACACACACAAGGTGTATTATCACTAACCTAACCTGAGTAATCCCACCCTGCAATGCAACTTACCAAGTTCGAGTAAAAATCATCGTTCCTGGTGTTACACTGCTGTGTGCGATTCCATATTACTTGGTCTTCAACACATGTCTGGATTTGCAAACTACAGCAACCAACATAAAGTGACTCCATCTTTCACTCGAGATTTGAGCGGTATGGTTGCTCAGTCTAAGAGGATGAAGTTATGAAGCCACATGAGAAGCTATCGGTTGTATCGTGTTCTCTCTCACAGACAGTGACCCCCCCCCCCCCCCCGTCCATCTTCCAATGAGTATGTATAGGAATCTTAGAATAAATGGATACTCTATAGATCAGACCCAGCTGAACAGCTGACAGCTTGAACTTTAAATTAATCAATAATTAGTCAAGACTGAAGCCATAATAACTTGCTGAAAATTTGAATGTGTTCATACCCATAATTAATTGATCAGGCTGCGATTAAAGCATGCCGCGAAAATAGGAGTAGGTTTGACACCAGCAGTATTAAGAACAGAGGTAGTCTGATCAAATGAGACTAAGGGATAAATAACTATTCTAACGGGGATTAAAGCAAAATGACTGTATGTTAGAGATTTTAAACCGCAACATAGATAACCACTCTTACAGTTTTGTTTCGCTTATTTGACAGGCTATTAAGGTCAGGCCGTTTAACTTATTACACAGCAGTCTGCAGAACTTGAACAAGGAAGTTAGGAACGAGCAGTGGAGATTTAGATAGAACTACACACAGAGAGTTTAGAGGACACAACTGTTGAGAAACAACCGGTCAGTAGTATGCTATGCAATACTATTCATCATTTAGTGCCAGATGTTAAAATTTTGAATACATGTATCCTAATGTTGTTTTACACAGGTCAAGCTCACAGTGGGCTTTCTACCAATAAAATCTGGTGTTATGACAACAGTTTTGCTGCAAGTGTGAATCAAAACAGTCCTCTCATTTTATTGTCTTGTTCGCTGCCCCATCCTAGATCAAATTTGATCTAGTTTGTTAGCGGTTGAGTTTTCCCCCTCTATTGACATGACTGTGTCCCTGGCAAAGTGGACTAAACTTGATTTAGAGTCTAGACCCTTCCCTGGAAACAGTGATAAAGTTTTGACTGTAGTAAACAAAAGCCATTTCGATTCTAAGGAGGTTATGGATGGTGATGTGCGCCTCCCACAAATCTTTTACACCCTTTGGCAAGCAAACATACCTTTGGGAGGCAAGACAGGCTCGACTTGATATTTTAGTTCTAGGTATTGTTAGAGCAATATTATTATGTTGATCGTTGGCTCATGTTTTAGGGCTCCACCAGGTAGCACAACATCACACAAGAGAAATGGCCGTCTCCGTAGCAGAGGATACAACCCACCTGGTAACATGTGGTAACTGCCTTGAAGAGAAGGGTTTATCCATAACCCAATGTTTTTACCCTGTATTCATGTCTGCTGTGAGACTTGTCTGAGGAGGCAACTCAAGAAGACTGATGTAATCGAATGCAGAGTTAGTCAGTAAGTAACAGGGTCATTGAGCATCTTATATAACAGATTCCTCCAAAAACAACGGTCCAATAACGCTCTGATTTAGATTCATTTCAACAACAACAATATTTCAGATTGTTGTCTATTTTCAAACAAATTCAGCTTAGGAAGATTGATAATTAACCCTATGGGTCTGTAGCTAACTGTGTAACATTCTTTTACCTAGTTTCGCTCTGCCCAAGATGGTTGGCCATGTAGTGTTTGTGGGATTAATGTTGGGATAGTTGAGGTGGGTGGTCTGGAGGGATAATGGTGGTGGATTGAGTGGCTTGATGGTCTAAGAGTGATCGGTGGCAGGATTGCGTTGGGCAGATGGGTAAGAGATGGTAATTCTTATAATATCCTCAACTTGCAATTGCAGTATTAATCCACTAATCAATATGATTTATGCACAAGTTGTTGTGACTTGTAGAAACAAGTTCAAAGTGGTGATAGACAACCTTCCCTCAGTATTAGAGAATGTCCATCCAGCTACATACTGTGAGCCGCGTGAGAAAAATGGGAAACTCAAGATGACAGCCAACACTTACTGTCTGACCTGTGAACATAAGTACTGTGCTGCTCATCAGAAGGTAAATACTAATCGAGAACCTGTGGCTGTGTGTCTGTTAGGCAATTCTGAGAAGTAATCTTGCAATTTGAACGGCATTATAAGCGAGAGCTATGCTGTGTTTTTATATAATATACCGTGTAAGCTGTATAATTCGAATCCTGTTAATATGAAATTGCTGTTAATTCAGACACCTGAGGTTGGTCCCAGCCCAGCTCAGCCAATAGTTTGTACACCCTGTTAATTCTATGTTGTAATTGCGATTCGAAGTTGTGCTCTCTGACCAAAGTAGAAAGTAACTCCATTTTCATAGATTTGCTTTTGCCAAATCAGACAAAGGAAGTGATCATGATTTTAGATTTAGCACTCGTTAACAAAGCTGTCGACCCTGCTTACCCAATTCAGCGGTTACTACAGTTCACTCAGTCATCAGTGTTCTATTTCTATTATAACTTGCATAGCACAACACTACAAAAAATAATTTCTTCATGTCGAGAAGAAAGTCTGTTTTATAAATACGCAACACATTCGTTGAACATTCCCGCGAGCTGGCATTTTAGTAATTAGAACAATTCATAATTAGAAACAATTTTTCGGGTCCGCTGGAGTCTGAATGAAGTGACTTATACTGTGATAAATAAATAACTCTGGTGATAGCTAAGTGTAAAGGGAGGAAGAAACCTTCACTATATGTAATAAATATTTGAATACTTGTGTCATTACAGCTTCACGTTGAGCTAAACTGGCATCATGAGACTTAGAATATAAAGGAGTACATGAGATCGTCCTCCACAGTAGAGCGGCAGAAGTTCTGTGAGACCCACAAAGATCAAGTTATCTCCCTTGGCTGTTCATAGTGCTTGAAGGTTTACTGTGTCGAATGTGTGTCTTCTGTTGGCCTTTGCCAAAGTGGTGAGTGACATTTCAAACATGAGACCTGTGATATGTTAACCGTATCCCAAAAGAGCATTTGAGACATTGCACCCTTCTGGGTTAGTTGTCTCCTCATTGAAACTGAGGAGGTAACTCCTTGTGCACTTATCAATATTTGTCAGGGGTGTATTTTTATTTTGTTTGGTTTATTGCGAATTCATAGTGGAATGGAGTGCTTTTGCCTTAACACTACCGAAAAATTATCTTCCTATCAATTTTGATATAATGAATAGGTTAAATGAGAGGATTTTGAGCAAAGATTGGATTTTGCTAAAAACAACTTAGTAAAAGACCCTAGCATTGAAACCTAGACATACATGACCTACACCTAGATCTAGAGTGTTTTATATCCTCTATCACAACCACCCTTAACAAACCAAGACGAAATCTGGTTTTTACTAAAAAAGCAAATTAGAACTTCTTGACTGAAAGAAATTGTCCAAACACGCTGTAGAAGCTTAGTTTGCAGCTCAGCGCTGATCAGTAGAAGGATGGCAAGAAGGGCAGAAGTGTTTGAGAACCTTGTCCTCAATTTTCAAGAATTCTCCACCAATCCCGGAAACACTGTATAAGATCAATAAATATGAGCAATCCACCATATTCATGCCTTTATCCAATTACATTTATTTCCATTTCTATAACCCCTCTAGGCTCTAACCACAAGCTCATGTCTCTAAAAGAGCTCTCAGCTGAGGTGAAGAGATTACTGGAGCCTAAGAAGAAGGAATGTGAAGTGTTGTTTGATAAATGGTCAGCTGTGATGAAGGAGGCAGCGGTCACTCTGTCTAACTGTGATACAGAAACTGAGGAAGGAGTCAGACTTATTGATGACACTGAGATGAAACAGGTCGGTGATCACTGCCATATTGAGAAAATAATACAGATTATCTGTTAATTCAACACAAGAAGGTATTGCAAGAGAATACGAAACGTTATAGATGAATTGGTAAGGTAGCAAAGTTTTACCAACTAATTCAACTGAGTTACGCTTCAAGATATTTTATAGCTCAAACTTCAAAGTTGAAAAGCATCGAGGCATATAAACTGAATTGGCTTGACCATGGACTTTATCAGCTCTCAGTTCCTTTGGGGCTTAAATACACATAATCTCAGTTTTAGTGAAGTTCTGTGGTCAACAAAATAGGCTGTGAACCTCATTAGTTTGTGTTTATATTTATAGATAAAATATATCGGAGAGAAATATGGACAGTTGAAGGAGGAATATATCACAAACAGGAGCAGCACAAAAGATAAGCTAACAGAATACATAGAGAAGGATGCTGGACTAAAACTCACTGAATTTCATGAACAGATCAAGATTTTCCGGTCGGATGTATCCAGACTAAACTGTGTAAGTGATTTAAATTTTCAGGTTGCGGAACAGTCACTAATAAAGCCAAATGACGTTAGGTCATTAATTAAAGTGTCAGTCCTATTAAAAAGGTGGATATATAACCCCAGTAAATCGAATATTGTGAGGGCAAATATAAATCATGAAAAAATAAAAACTGTGGAAAATAGCATTTTAGTGTCTTTAAATATTTTATCAAGGATCATAATAGATCATAGTGATCAGGTGGAGGCAATAAATTACTATGATCCACTATGACCCCAATTTTCAGTCTTTGCAACGGTTTTACTGCAATAAGGTTCACAGGCTGTTTTATTTCATATGCCCTAATGACCTTTCAGCCTGAGATCTTTAAAACCATACCAAATATGGCATAGTAGGACTGTCAATTGAACTTCCTAGTAAAATACTGATTTGAATCTGTCAGTTAGCTTCTCTGACATTTAGACTACGAATATTTAATTGCAAGTCTTAGAAAGGAGTATGTTTCGAATGATTGGTTTCACTGCAACTGATGAGTAATGCTTCTAAGCTGTCCCCTCATTGTTATTGAGGAGGTAACTTCCATACAATGTCGCACAAATTAATATACAGATCATGGTCTCTTGATTTCACCAAATGGGAAACTTGCATATTAGTATTCAAATATCAGAGTTATTAATTGAGAAAGTAATATCTGCTATAAGCATATATATTTCTTCCTTTTCTAATCTGACAGGTTGACTTGCTGCGAACAAAGAAGGAATTGGAAGATAAATTTAGAAATATAGCTGATGATGGATTTCATGGTCTGGTGGTAGAAAACCAACAAACGATCAAAACCATTGGTAAATAAATAATTTTATAACAGTTTACCCATCAAGTGACCTATATCGTTCATACAACGATATCACTGTGTGTTAATATACTATCCTAACAGAGAATAGGATAAATTCTGGTAAAAGGAAGGCTCATGACACAAATATTTACTTGGATAAGTGATGATAGTCTTTGGTTTGGTTTGGTAGTGCGTTTCCACTTAATTACACCTAAGCCTTACTGTGGAGAAACCCATTGAACCCTATTTTACATTTCTCCCTACAGTCGGTAGATCTAGGGCTACATGTTACACACTGGTTGCTGATACCGATATGATTTAGGTTTGAAACTTCTGACTCATTTCGCCGAATATTGTGTTGAGAGACAAAACGTGATTGTAGATTAAGTTTGATTCAGTTTGCCTGTTCCCACGGCTCGATAATCCGAACGCAGGTAAATTTGATCATACCTGATCTGAATGGATTGTTTCTTGAATGATATTTCAGACCGGAGTGCTCCTACTGGTATCTCGGCTGTGAATCATTGTGTTGGTATAAAGGGTACGGCAGGCTCGCTGCCTGTCAGTATACTTAAAACTCCCAAAGCTGTCGGTGTCAAAAGAGATATTTCCTGTATCCAAATACCAACACAGGTTAGTCAGATGCCTACATACATGTCCAATATTTATCTGGCCTATAGTTGTATTATAGACAATGGAAATAATGTTCCCAGGAGAGCTTTCTCAGAAGGAGAAATAAAAAGATCAAAAGTCAAAATACTCTATTAAAACAGATTCGAGGTGTAATAAAACAATGTTAATGTTCTATTAATGTTATGCCATATTATGTTAACCCAAAGCATAAATATGCCGCTGAAGAAAATGGAGGAATGTAGGTCAAGCGTTGCCCCCGCTCGAGTCTCCCATTTGCTGGCAGCTCACCAGTAACATGGAAACAATTGTAATGCAGAAAAAATGGATCAAACTTCATATAGGAGGATTGTATGCTGTAACTGTAACTTAATATTTGATTGGATTTCAGGGCAGTAAAAAGATGAAGACCACAGAAGACAGCTCTGGGGATTCACACGCAGTCATTATGTCTCTGATAAATGCAGAAACTGTAAGTGTTCTTTGGAGAGCTTTAGCAACTAAGAATCTGTTCACATGAAGTTTCAACTTGAAAATTAGAACACTTTCATCTCGATGACTTTGAACAATTTGACCACCGTATACCAATTTTGAATATTGAACCTTTATCATTTTAATCTTCATTATCTGTTTTAATTTAATCAAGTTATCTTCCCTTGTTGTCTGGCCTGTATTGTGAGTACAATAAATGACAAAATCATTAGAGATTTATATTATCAGAATCCTACTAAGACCATAATGGCAGTATGCATGATAGTTTCCTCTCTGATAATTCAAGTTCAGCAACACATTCTCAGGAGTATATCATTTCTCTTTCAGATATCCAAGGCTAGTAATGCCTGCCTGACTTCATGGCTCAAACAGCGAGGTGTGACGGTCAGAGCTAAAGATAAGAAACAAGATCTGATAAGTAAAGTCATGACAGCGCTTAATATAGAACAGTAGTACGATATTACACTTACCACTCTGTAAGTATGTATCTCCATGAACGGGCCTCTATAGTTGTAAGTAGCAAGGTGCGATATGGTAATGTACTCACATACTTAGTGTAAGTTCACATGTCTGAGAAAATGATGTACTTACATTGTGTGAGTTAAGCTCGTTTATCAAGTTTCAAATTATTATTATCTGCAAACAGACCGGCTGTACACAGGCTTAGACATTTATTGCCTTATCAGATGACTGTTACATACCAAGACAAAGCAATCAGAGATCCTCTGTGCAATTCATTCAATGATTTTTCTACCTTCATACTGTAACTACGTCATACTATATTCTATCTCATTCATGAATTTGGTTTGTGGTTGTTGTTTTTTTACCTCACATCCCACTTTTAAACCGTAGATGCCTTTTTGTTGTCATTATCTCTTTCTTACGAGTAGATGTCTCAAGATTATGTTGTGTTTTGTTAATATTAAACAGTAAAGTTAATTTATTATTATTAAACACAATTTGAGTAAATTTTGCGGAGAAGGTTAAAAACGGTTTGAATGGTCAGAGTGCGGTGATTAATCTTCTCACCTAATGATTGTTAGCCACCTGTGGTAAACGTAGTGGAGGTGTAGGTGGTAAACTTAGTGGAGGTGTTAGTAATCTTGTCTTTATCAATCCAAGTTTGATCACGGAGCTGGGAGAGATATTCCATCTCTGGTTTTATTCAATGCCAATAAACTTGTATATAATTAAGCTGCAATATGTAAAGTTGTTATCTTCTGGAAAATGAGAAGACAATCCTTGTTTACGCATATTTGCGCTGAAATTAAAAAGGATAAAGCTAAATCAATTTACATCCCCAATTCTGTTCTTTTGCTATTTTAAATCCTGAATGCCAATTATATTGCTCCCGAAGATCCCTTATTTTATCCACTCTAGGTACCGTTTTCCAGTATCACCTAGAAGACATAGAAATATTGCAAACTTAGGATAGTCAGCTGACTAGAATACTATTGTATAGTGCAACCATGAAGATGGTTTGAATTGCTAAATAACCAACTTTCTTAACTGTGTATGCTTATCATATCATAGGCGATTCAAGTAGCAGTTATCATTAATAGAAATGTCTAGCGCTAAACTACTCCCTTTTTTTTAGAAAACAGAAAGAAAGGATTATCTAATATTACATGCGGAGCCATTGTCTAACCTGCAGGGATTTCGACAACAGAAGCACAGATTGTGGGATGCATCCGACTAAACTTTAAATTATACGAACTATCAGGATAAACAAGCTGTTTGAGCTCATTCTGGAATAATTTCTACCCTCTGATTATACAATTATACGACACCTCCAGCTCCAGTATGGATTATTCATCAACATACTTCAGTTATAGTGCTGATAAGGATTATATGAATAGCAGATGAACTTAGTACAACATAAATCATGATCATTACAGTTAGTACTCTTGGATTATGCATCAGCTCCGGGTATGGACTATTACACAAGACACTTCACAGCTATATCAGCATAACATCAGATAACTCAACTCAGAACTTGCTTGCTCAGACATGGTGAGTTTGTTTCTTTTACATAAAAACAATACAAGACAATGTAATTCGCTTTCCATGATTTTTATTGGAACAGTAAAAGAAGTGCAAAAAAATGACTGAGGCTGTAAAATACAAATTGCAGGTTACCTTCTGATCAACATTGCACTGTCATAAAAGAATACCTCCAATCACCGTAGCTATGAAGGTATAATGGGACGTCGGAATGCGAACTGTCAGAAACTAGCCCTGCGGGTACAAAAAATAAACTGCGCACCAGTATCAGTGCAAGTATATAACCCATATATGAAAAACCGTTATGCTCTGTGAGATAATTTCGAGAAAACATTCCTAACAAAAGTCTTAACCATTCTGAAACATTTGGTCACTCGTCTCTTTATACCAGCCTGAGCTTTGTGAGTTGTGCTTGTGTTTGTTGTGTTCAGATCTCGCTTCTCATAGACCCGTAATTTATCACTAGTCGTATCACACGAAGTATAAGTACATTCATGCTGAACTCCTGTAGCTGGTTCAGGTTTAATTGTCTCATTGGCTTTGGGAGCCATATCCGTTGGATCTGAAACAAGGTTTGCACTTCATTATCAATGTCTTTTGTTAATCTTTTTCACTTCATGTTTTTGCAGTTGACTTTGATTTGAGTGATTCTTCCTTGTTAAGAATTGATCTGATTTGAGAAGCTTACAGCAATGATCAAAGGCAATTCTTTTGGGGGTGACCTACCGAATGAGGGAATCATCATTTGTGACAGAACTAACCGGATCTAAGCAATATAATGTGTAAAGTTATCTCACTCACCCTGAGTAACTTCAAGTAAATCTTTCTTTTGCTCCTTCGTTTCACTCACCAACTCATCTTCAGAATATACAATCTCAGCTCTGTAAGCGAGAAGCAAATTTTTTGAACACGACAATTAAAAATAATAGTATATGTATAATGTATTCAGCTGTTGGCTTTATAGTTGTTCCTTTTATTGAAGAGGGAATCGGCGAATCGACGTAATGCAAACATACTTACATTATAGCATCCAGCGTATTATATTCAGCTGGTGTCTGGAATGATTTGTCAAGGTCTGGCTGCAGATGATTGTTAGTAAGCTCACGGAAGCTGTCATTGAATGAGACACTCAGATCTTCGATATATTGTAACTGACGAGTTGTGGAAGGAATTTCATGATCAGAACCAACTTCAGGGCTTAGCAACAGTTCTGCTTCTCCATTGTTCTCATACCTGGAAGAAATAACAGAACACTGTATTTACACACCTGTGACAAATAACCATAACAGCTTCCCATTTCAATTACGATCAAAGTTTAGGCATAGGCATAGGCAGACATTAGGTCTTTCAGAAATCTGTATCTTATCTTTGGACTCTCATAATAATTCATATGAATCAGTGTCTTTTTTTGGGATGTAGCTTACATCGACAGTTTAATTGTCGATCCATCGTGGATGTGTTGTGCAAAGTAGACTTACGTTATACGCTCATACGAGTTGATCTGAAAGAATTTTGTTGAGAGTGATGTTTCGAGATCTTCTAACTGCATCAGTTCATTGGCAAATTCCAGGAGACTGAGATTCAGTGGAGTTTCCATCTCCATTTCAGGATAACCAAAACGGTCATCAGGACTAGAAAATTCCACAGAAATAACCCAATTAGGCCTAAATACAGTGAATAGAATATCAAGAGCAGATAATTAATATGATTACCGCAATTGCTAATTCAGCTATGATTATTATTGTTACAGAAAAGCAATCGAGTGATTGATATAAGTTAGCCTACTAATTTTCTTCACACTTTCTTTTGCTGGATAAATTTTTTTGAGTTCATGACATGACATGACATGACATGACATGACATGAGCGAGCTAGTGCTGCATCATACCATCTTTAATAGTATGATGTAAAGATAATAATATCACAATACAAAACACCTATGAATAAGTACACAATTAATACTCACATTACATCATGTGCCATATTTTGAAATTCAGGTATCTGCACTGACGAGTCATGTGAATGTTTTTGATGACAATCCTCATGTATCTGATGGAGGCTGTTGTTCAGTAGTGTAGTAAATAGTGTGTCTGTAGTGCACTTTTCATCGCATAAGAAGGAAAACTCAGTGTCCAAGATGTCTGTGGGATCTGAGAATATAAGAACTAATATGCAAAATAAAGGCTTGAGAGATTAAGTTTGGTTTCCTCTGTAATCACTCCATAAAGAGTTATACACGTAGGTCTGTTTTATTTTGCAATGAGTTCGAGATCATCCGGTTCAATCTAATTCTGCTATTGCTATCATGAAACGCTTCCACACTGACATGATAAAACACAAGAACTCAAGTTTTAAAAAAACCAATGTTGACCTAGTGCATTGGATAGATAACTCCCAAACAACAATAAAGTCTTGTCTTTTCGGATATTTACCACGGGTGACCTCATCTGACTGATCTTCAACATCCCAAATACTTCCCTCCTCAGACTGGTATCCAGCATCTAACTCTGAAAATGAAATGGGTTTTGATAAGTTTCTAAAAGAGAAGTAGTGATTATATCCGGTTGATGTATTGCATGTTTTTGTTGATGTTTTTGTATTGGTTGCATCAAACTATGTTTGAGCTTCTTTACTCGCAACAAGACTGCTCTTCTGGGATCAGGTTTCATTCGAATTTGAGAACACTCGGTGTCAATTCTTTTTAGTCACAGAATTCAGCAGCTCCATAACAGTAATGTGATAATTGAGATCCTCCAATGAAGACTCACCTTTCTGGCTTTTGCATGAAAATACATCCTCATGATCACTCACATCCCGCTGCTGACTCTTGTGATCATCATCGATATCACTCCACAACCTCAGGCTAACTACCTCACTACTACAATGATTGAAATATATGATATGGGATTTAACTCTCACTAATAGAGTCACCTAGTAGTATCACTACTACTTGATTACTTTCTCATTGTGTCATTGCGCACTCAGAAGGCAGCGATTGCAACATCTTTAAAAGCGCAAAGCTGCTGATGACACATCATCTTTGTGAAAAACCTGATGGACTTTTATGGAGTTCACAGCCAGCATGGCATAGGTCATTTTTTGATATGTGCATTGATGAATAATCTAAAATATTTAAATATTATCCCCTAGCCCAAACAAATTCAGCCAATTCCAAAATATGAATGAATAAATAAATTCCATTGCAACAAAGTGGAAAATTTGCCTTCTTCTCATTTAATAACAGCAGTAATGAGAATAATAAGTAAACTTACATGGCAGTTCTGTACATTTCTTGTTGTTGATAATATTCGTTATAGGAAGACATGTTCATGTAGTTATCACTTGATTTCTATAGAATTTTACAGAGAATCACAGAAAAACAACTAGTTAAGACGGTTGCTTATTTCTGATTGTTATGCTCAACATTCAGTCATCATTGTGCTAAATGTTGTGTCATGGCGTGTCTCCATCAATTGTTGGCCATAATTACTCTAGGTCACTTGATTTTGATTATAAGTTGTCCTCTCATTATTAGATTATGAGAGTAATAATTATGATAAATGTAGGATGATTTTTCGTATTCAAAAATGATAAAATTATGTAGTTTATTCCTATGGTGTTCATATGACGTCCAGGATGAAATTGCCTGCCAAATTAAATTGTGTACATATTATTTTGTTTACGTCCTCTTAGTAATTTCTTTAGATTTTCCAAACTGACTACTTGGTGTTGTATATAAATATGAACACACCATGAATGAACTTTTTCACGAAACTTCCATACTCCATTCATATTATTCTGGCATCAACTAATGCTGATTTAAAATTTAGTTTAGTTGTATAGGATTTGTTTTCTTCCATGTTGTAAGATAACTATCCTTGTCCGTGCTGAGCCGCAGCATAAAACATGGCTAGTCCAGACTGCAATCTTTGCTCATGCCATCTTATTGGTATAAGTTGGTCACATCAGTTTCATGATTAAAGGATGTTTTATTTTCAGAATAACTGAACTGTGTCTAGCTGCCGTACACTGGCATTCAGAACTAGAAGGCTACACTGTGGGATTATAAAAAGAGAAGGGCCATGCAGTAGCTAATGCATATCAGTGGATAGATATACCTCATCTGATATGTGAAGGTTCATAATTATTCCTTTCTTTTCCTTTAGGACCCGGTAGGAGTTAGTGTCATCAGCATGTGGTGTTCTCTCTGGAATCGAAAGGTTGCCTGTTATGATCTTGGGAGTAGTAGAAAGTGTCAAGGATTTGGGTTTAAGGCTTAGAACCGATTGTATTCATCAGCTCAATAACGATTCACATTCATTGTTTTTGGCAGTCATTACCCCTAAAAAAGCTGAAAATTTGTAATTTTTTGTGCAATGATTAATCGAAAAACAACGAAATTTACCTTCTCAACATTCACTCTACGCCAGATGTAATGCAGTTACCCAGTGACAACGATTCCAATTGTTCATATTCAAATTTTGAGCACTGGGTACACACACTGATTTCGAGTTTACACTATTAGCATGTGTATCTCTGATCGATAGAGCTGCTGTCGTAAATATTTGGGTACCTACTTTCGGCTGAATAAGAGGAAAACTTTTGTTCAAACAATCATGATCGAAACAGAATTACCCAGCTCTGCATTATTAGTAATTCTATCTTCTCCCACTGAGCTTAGGCTAGCAATACACAGTTGTGATTTAACTTTGTTTGTAAAAAATATGTACAAAATGCTCTTCTAAAACTGTAACAATGGTAAGATTAGATTTTCCCAAGTTAAATTTAAAATTATTTTAACAGGAAATGAGAAAATGATACGTGTTTATCCAAAGGTTTGGGTATTCATCAATACGTCTCCTAAAAGCTGAATTTTAGCTGCTCTGTGGCTAGGTGAATTAATTCACTCTCTATTGTCAGAGATATACATGCAATAGTATATCACGTCATCAGTGTGCTTGATTCTATTGTATATGACCTAATGTGATCTAATATGAGATGTTAAAACAGGCAGATATCCAGCGAGTAGCTACCATTGGTACGCTAATTTCTTCCAACGGGTGTTGAGGTCACAAGGTCTGCGATTGAGACCAAAGTAGGTGACTGAAGTGTCTGGACGTTTATAAACTGTTGCTGGGGATCACATGAGATGCAACCCCGTTACGGACTTCGTCATCAAGTACATGTAAGTTAGTACTGTTTATGACCAAAACACAACTGAGATTTCTTTGTCAAAATTATGATGTTGATTTGTTAATGTGTTGCTGATTAATAGACAGTGTGATCAATATATTACCCTAGCTGATGTTTTAGGTGTCACCACTAGGTAAATTCGCGCCCTTTGTATCTATATTAAATAATCATTAATCATAATCATTTTCATGGGGAAATCCAACTGAATATATCTTATGATTAGGTATACTGTTTTTCTATATCAGCCAAATGAAACTTAGAATTATCTCCTCATTGGTAATAGGGAGACAACTTGAATTCAAGTGGGATTCAGTTGGATTTCCCCATGAAAATGATTATGATTAATGATTATTTAATATAGATACCAAGGGCGCGAATTTACCTACTAACATAAATAAACTCATTTTAGTCCATATCAGCCTAGCCTGGCCTAGCCTAGCTGATGTATAATATATCACAACTGACTTGACTTACTTCCTTTTAAGCCTTTCCATTGCATGCTACCATTTGTCTATGTATGCTTATGGTAAACAAGTAAGAGATTGATAACCCTTACAGGTTAACTTCCATCAATCAATCACATATAAACTGTGTGTTAAAAAATTTAAACTGCCACATGGATTTCCCACTTGTCACAGTTTTGTTTCGCTTATTTGTCAGGCTATTAAGATGAGGCTGTTTAACTTATTACACAGCAGTCTGCAGTCACAGCTTGAACAAGGAAGTTAGTAACAAGCAGTGGAGATTTAGATAGAGCAACACACAGAGAGTTAACAGGACATAACCATTGAAAATATCAGGTCAGTAGGATGTACAATCAAGGCATTAGATACTCTAACTCTCTCATTTATAATTTGTTGCTCTCGTCTTACTCAACTCCAACAATATTTACCAACTCATGAAACAAGTACTCAGTGCTGTTTCGATTGTGCATTTGTTGCCGTTTTCTCGAGGGCACCAAGCCCCCTTCCCCGTGCTCGGCTCCCGGCGCCCTGTTGTGGTTGATTTTAGTGTTTAACTTATTACACAGCAGTCTGCAGTCACAGCTTGAACAAGGAAGTTAGTAACAAGCAGTGGAGATTTAGATAGAGCAACACACAGAGAGTTAACAGGACATAACCATTGAAAATATCAGGTCAGTAGGATGTACAATCAAGGCATTAGATACTCTAACTCTCTCATTTATAATTTGTTGCTCTCGTCTTACTCAACTCCAACAATATTTACCAACTCATGAAACAAGTACTCAGTGCTGTTTCGATTGTGCATTTGTTGCCGTTTTCTCGAGGGCACCAAGCCCCCTTCCCCGTGCTCGGCTCCCGGCGCCCTGTTGTGGATTATTTTAGTGTATGGGCAAGGACTTGTTACCCTGATCTGGTCCCGAGTGTGGTGTGGCCTGGTGTCTGATAATCCACTGGAAACCCCTACAGTGTTGTCCCAGATTACTAACAAAAGTTGTCTGTCAATTTCTCCTTATCCTCCCCTTATATGTTAACAACCCACTGCTGAAAACCCTGCGATTGTGAATGTGACGCCAAAACCCTCCTTGAATTGATCCCTTGCGAGTCGTGGCTGTGAAGCTATACAAAATACCTAACTGTTACATCCCCGATGAAAGATATACTGTTATTTACATCCAGATAATCAAGTCTCACTCTGTTATCACTACACAGCATATCGCCCTTGAAAGGAGACAACTACTCCGACGGCGATCAACCTATCGGAAGAATCGGAAGAATCTCTGACTCTTTATGTAAGGGTGTTGAACTTCTAATCCCTTTGTTCAGTTTTTATCACAACTTACTCTGGTTAGGGATTAGGGTCGCTAACAGAGGTTTTTTTATGGAGAGATAAGTGTAACTTCATTGAGACATTGATATGAAGGTTATTGCATTCCATTGTTAACCATACTGTGATCTCTGTTACTGCAGGCTCTGCGATGATACATTAATCTTACATTTCGGAATGCTTAACTTGAAGACCCCCTCATACTATTATACACATGTCTTGCTTGCTCACAGCGGACCCATTCCTCTTTAATTCAGTGTTTGGGGAAAGAAAGTGGGATATAAAAGAGTGTCCTCATTTTTTTTCTCATTCCCTGACCCACTTTAGAATCACTTGTCAGTGGGATAAAAATATACCCCAGCTAATATAAATTCCTTTGAGTCCATATCAGCCCTTTTATTGAATGCGACTGATAAGTAGTGAGTAATTGATAACCCTTACAGGTTAACCTCCATCAGTCAAACACATATAAACAGTGTGTTAAAAAATTGAAACTGCCACATGGATTTCCCTCTTGTCACAGTTTTGTTTTGCTTATTTGTCAGGCAGTTAACTTATTACACAGAAGTCTACAGTCACAGCTTTAACAAGGAAGTCAGTAACAGACAGTGGAGATTTAGTTATAACTACACACAGAAAGGTTACAGGATATAACCATTGAGAATATCAGGTCAGTTGTATGTACAATCAAGGTGTTAGATTCTCTCTCTAACTCTTTTAGGGTGTTGAACATCTAATCGCCTTGTTCAATTTTGTATCACTGCTTACTCTAATTAGAGATTAGGGTAGCAAATAATGGCATTTTATAGTCAACCAACTGAGATCTCAATTATGGAGAGCTATATTACCAGATTTGTAGTCACCCTTCTGTTAATATACATACACAGGTCATGCTCACAGCAAGCACTTTGCAAATAAAATTGATTGTTTGGGAGGGGCAGGGAGAAAGAGCGAATTTAAAAGAGTCTCCTCACTTCTGTGGTAACCCTTGGATGTGATTCTTAGTTTGTTATAGATGGCGATGTACGCCTTCACCTGAGCAAGCAAGCACACCCACATATAGAAAGGCGGGGCCTCCCCTGATCTTCTTATTCTAAGTATTGTTATTAGCAATATTATGTCGATAATGTAATCATGCTTTTAGATCCACTGAGTGACACAGCATCACATAAGAGAAATGGCTGTCTCAGTAGCAGAAGATGCACCACATCTGGTAACATGTGGTAACTGCCTCGAGGAAGATGGGTTTATCCATAACCCGATGTTTCTGCCCTGTGATCATGTCTGCTGTGAGACTTGTCTGAGGAGGCAACTCAAGAAGACTGATGTAATCGAATGCAGAGTTTGTCAGTAAGTATTAGCTTCACAGAGCCTCTAATATGACAGCGTTTCTAAGAACAGTATTGCAATCGGTCTCTAATTCGAACTATCAACTATGTATTATATTGTTGTGTAGCTCCACATTGATTCAACTTATCTAGTCGGATGATTAACACCATTAATCTGTATCCAATTTAAAACATTTCCTTCACATAATTTCCTGTTGTCCAGGAAAGGGGGCGGGGCAGTGTTGGTGGGAGAGCTGGCAGGATAGAATAAGTGGGATGCGTTTCGGGATGGTCCAAGTGGCATGGTTGGCTAAATGGTACTGGCCACATGTATCCTTCAGTAATTCAATTGCAACTTTACTCCGCTCGATAATTGATTCAGTATGACATAAAGCGCAACATTTCTTGATTTGTAGAAATATGTGCAAAGTGGTTATAGACAACCTTCCCTCAGCCCTAGAGAATGTTCACCCAGTTACTTTCTGTGAGCCGTGTGAGAAAAGTGGGAAACTCAAGATGACTGCCAACACTTACTGTCTGACCTGTGAACATAAGTTCTGTGCTGCTCATCAGAAGGTAAATACCATTCGTGAACTTTTCTATGGGTGTCTGTTAAACAGGTTTGAGAAATAATTTTGTAATTTGAACAGCATTATCAGTGATAGCTATGGAAGGAATAAGTAATATATATATATATATATATATATATATATATATATATTATGTTTATATATATAACTTTATGGTGAAACATTAATGTAAAAGGCAGGGAGAGAACTTCGCTTTATGTCTATTAAAGATCAAGTTTTTGATAATTTTGTAATTTACAGCTTCACATTGAGCTAAACTGGCATCATGAGACTCAGAATATAAAGGAGTACATGAGATCAACCTCAACAGTAGATCAGCAGAAGTTCTGTGAGACTCACAAAGATCAAGTCATCGGTCTCGGTTGCTCAAAGTGTGCAAAGGTTTACTGTTTTGAGTGTGTGTCCTCTATTGGCCTTTGCCAAAATGGTGAGTGACAATTCCAGTAACAGTGGTAGTATGAGTTCCATTTTATTGTAATTGCAGTCTCGATAACCAGATAAAAAATTTGTTCTCTCTCTGAAACTGAGGAGCCAACTCCTGACATCATAATTAACATTTCACCTATCGGGGCCTCCACAGGAGGTGGGACTCTTAATTAAAAAATAAAAAGCAAAATTATTTTCTAGTTGTCCCTTGTTCAGTAAGTAAGACCTGCTAGTGATCTTGTTCCCGACGTGTTCACACCCTTGACAATACCCTTGACCGCATGTTCCTACTACTTCAAAATACACTCCTGCAATTTTATAAAGTTATGATCATCACATTGAAGTTTACTCATAGTGTTAAATGTTCCATCAATATTAACACGCACCATAGATTATTAGATTAGTCAGCTTGTTCAATGCCATATACCAAATCTGATAGATTTGAGTTTTCTTATTACCCTCTAGGTTCTAACCACAAGCTCATGTCTCTGAAAGAGCTCTCAGCTGAGGTGAAGAGATTACTGGAGCCTAAGAAGAAGGAATGTGAAGAGCTGTTTGATAAATGGGCAGCTGTGATGAAGGAGGCAGCGATCACTCTGTCTAACTGGGATACAGAAACTAAAGAAGGAGTCAAAATTATTGATGATACAGAGGAGAAACAGGTATTATGATCATGCAGAAAAATGTAATACCTAAACTGATGGGGGGAATTTTCCTTACCAAGCTTTTCTACCTAATTATTCAGGATGTTCAAAAGTTTAAACACCACAGCAAAACATTTATAATCTGAGTGAGCGTGAAAAATGAATTTGTTTGCCTCATTTGTATTTTATCAAGACTGAATAACACTGTAGAACCATTCCGTGGTCAAATTGTGCTGTTAGCAGCCTTTACATGTCTACTTAATCTCTTTCTTTTATAGATTAAAGCTATCAGAGAGAAATATGGAAAATTGAAGGGGGAGTATATCACAAACAGAAGCAGCAGTAAAGATAAGCTGACAGAATATATAGAGAAGGATGCTGGACTAAAACTCACTGAGTTTCATGAACAGATTAAAATTTTACGGTCTGATCTATCTAAACAACACTGTGTAAGTAAATTCAATTTCAATATGATGGAAAAATCATAAATGAAATTGAAGCCAAACAATTAGGCCCCATGACTCTCCTTCTACACCAACAAGCTGCATAGATACTGTAATTCTTGCTTAAATAAGACATGGGTTCTTAAATTGTAAAACATGGAAAGAAGAAAGTTCATTTACAGTCATTAGTAACTAGAACCGCCCTTCCTGTACTAAGAAATTGAAGTTGTCCCCTCATTGATATTAAGGAGGCAACTACAAATTTTTTCACATATGCAAAGTAACCTAAAATTTAAGCACAATATTGTCACACGCAGTGAACGATTCAATTAAGGTGTATAACCTGACAGTAGATATCAGATAACCTTAAAATGCTCACCTTAACACATTCGTCAATGATTTTGATCGATTGGGATATTTGAATACCAGACTTCGAGTATTTGAGTTATTGAGTGTGAGTGTGGTTACTACGATCATTTACATATTGCTTCCCTTTCCTATCACACAGGTTGACCTGCTGCAAACAAAGAAGGATTTGGAAGCTAAACTAGATGATATGGCTAATGATGATGGATTCCAAGCTCTTGTGGTGGGAAACCAGCAACTGATCCAGACCAATGGTATGCCTCTGCTTTTCCTAGTGCGAGCCTAGCCATACAATGTGCAAGCGCTACAAAGCAACAGTTTCATGAAAAAGTTCTGCAAGATTTTATTTTTAGTGGAAATGTAGGGCCCTACTAGCTGTAAAACAAACCTGTCAGTTATGTGTAAATGAATAATCCTAAAAACGGTAAAAATGCTTCTTGCCTATAGACATATCATCATAATTAATCACAGGGTTAGATGATATAGTTCTAGTGATTGCTGGATTTGTTGTAATTCTGGTGCATCAACACAACATGTAATATAAGTGATCAGTCATTTACTGTGTTTCAGATTCTGACACCACAGAGATAAACGCTGCTCTGGTACCAACAGACAACTTTGTGATCGGTGATGACCTCATGAGAAGTAGAAAACCTCCGACCTCGGCTGGTGAAGCAGCTGGCAGCAAATAATCCTTGCCTCACGTCATGTAGTTATAAAGGTGTGACTTATGTAGGTCTAAGCAGAGGCTCAATCAACAGAATAGATGAAGCTGGTAACAAGACAACAGACTTCATCAAACTTCCCACTCACATCATCACCATAAGAGCTCATCAGGACTCTACATTCTCATGTACGGACAACCTTACAAGATCTATGTGTATGATTTGAATGGTCGACAGATCACAACTTGGGATCACACTGACCGCAATGGCAATTACAATGGGAACAAACTTTCTATTGTAAGAAACCAGATTCTTGTTGCTGATGCCACCAATAAGAGAATCACTAACTATAATCTCAACGGGAAAGTGATGAGACAGATTCCATGTCCTACAATCCCAACCAACACCTACATATCCATGTGTTCAGCAGGAGAAGCCTCTGTCAACATCACCACACGCTCACCTGCTCAGGTATTCAAGTTCAACATGAGAACAGAGACTGTACTCTGGACTACAAACCTCACAGCAGGACCATTCTCTGTAGCCTGCAGTAATGATGTAGTACTGGTCAGTGGAAATGGCTACAACGGCAGTAAGATAGGTGTATGGATAGAAGTTCTAAATACAGCGACTGGTGAGAACTTTACTCGTTAAATTATATTATATACATGTAGGTCTTCCATACAACAATAGAGTACTACAAAGTCCTGGTTAAATTAGTTAGGGATTAGGGGATCAGTACCCTCATCGAAGCAACCAAACCACCAGTTGAATGTACGGATTTTGTTACCTTGTTCTGTGCGGTCTAATGTATGCGTATACTTTCTTATCCTCTATTGCAAATTTCAGGTGAACACATAACAAAATTTAACAATCAAGAAGGAGTACAGACTCGAGTGTATGATTTATGGACAGAGAATAACAGACTGCTGGTGCCCAGCTTTTATCAGAGCTCTGTGCTGTGTTATGAACTTCTCTATGATTAATGTTTAGCTTTCAGTAACTTTATATAGGCAGTGAACTTATATATAAATTATGATTTACACAAAACCATTGCCCACTTGATGATTAAATTTCTAATAAACAAAATTTAGTTTTGGATATTTTAATGTTGAGGTCAACCTTATCATCATAAAGCTCACCACTATCAAGGCCGATAAACTTCATACTTTATAGAGTTCAATCCAAGTTAAATCATTAATTGTCATAAAAAATCATTGACAGTTGATGGCGTTGTTTGCAAAAGTGCTAGCTAACATTTCGCAGCCTATTTATTACATTCCCTTTACAGTAATTTCCATCTCTCTCAATTTGAAGTCGTCCGTTCCTGCATTAATTTGTTTTGTGTATTTAGATTTATGTAATTTGTGCAAAAACATTTATTATTTACGCCTGTAATAAACAGGACCCAAATTCTGACCTTAGCGGTTAGTCTCAGCAGGGAGAGAGGATATCAATTTGTACTGGACTGAGCCCTTATTGATAGCTTCTAACATATTTAATTTCCATCATAAGTAAGCTGTATACTCCATGATTTATTTCCAGTTCACAGAAATACAGATTTGACTCTATTTAGTTTCCAGCTGCAAAAATCCAGACCTTCCGATAGGATGGTACGGCATTGTAACTAGCAGTAGGCAAAAGCCGGACATACATCGAAGTCATCAAGCCATTTTGCATCCAGCTTGAACATACATGTTAAGGCTTTTCGATGAGTCAACCTATAAAGGCCAGCGCTACAGTCAGGATGGAGAACATCCTTACAGTTAGAATAAGCATAACTGTATTTTCAGTAAAATATGCATTATAATAACAACATTGCAACTTTGAGAACAGAAGGTTTCACATAGAAGAATGCTTATAGATAAAATTGATGCCCCAATTGTGTCGACAAGAAAACCAGTGGTTTGAAAACAGCTTGAAGAGATTCCTTCCTCTTGTTATCCAGTGAATGGACAAGTCTGCTGGCATTCTTTGCTGGACATTGTCGATGCCATTAATTTTCATCGTTCATCATCATAAGTCTTAGCTCAGAGACATAGACGGTCCCATATTAAATATTTCCATGGAAAGAATCATTCAGTGGATTTTTTTCCCATTTTTGCAGTGTCACTAGGCAAAGCCTATCCTTTGAGGCGGCTGGTAAGCCTGATTGCTCTGTGTTAGATTATCTCAAGCATGTCATGCCTTAGTTGAAGGTGGAGTCAACAAACTCCATCAATACAAAAATAAATGCTGTTCTGAATGGCCACTGAAAACTGTTGCTTTCGATGGGTGTTCTGCGACGTGTGGTAGGTGCTGTACAGGGACATGTCTTACAGCACTCAAGGCCTATAAAATATTGTTATTGGTGCTGTAAGGCATGCCCCAGCCCCATACTGATGTTTCCCCCTATTCAGATTTTCAACGTATATATTATTCATAGGCATTAATTAGTAATTGGCTGGTTGCTTCATAGTCATTATGATGAAAATGAGGATAAATGGTATCACTGTTTACTACAGATCATTTTGTGTGGTCAGCTCGGAAGTATATATGAAATAGGGGAACAAAATGTATCATAGCCTGGATTCTCTCATGAGATAAGGCAACCGTAACATTATCATGAGTGTTTTCCATTAAACTGCATTGACGCCTTTTATTATCTCGCGGTTTGATTGAAAGTGTGATTGGCACATTGACAATGTGCGGAATGTTTTGCAAAATACTCATTGAAACTTACACGAAATGGTCCTTTGAGATGGTCTGGTAGAATAGTGTCGAGAGTGACATATCTTGATTTTCTAGCTGCGTCAGTTCACTGGTGAACTCAAGGAGGCTTAGATTCAATGGCGTTTCTAATTTATTGTCGGGATAATCAAAGCCTTCATCGTGCAGAGATGACCTGTTCATCAAATCATTCTCGACGCTTTGCCAGATGGATGTATCAAATACTCCAGGTCTAGAAAATAGCACAGAAATAACCAAATTATATATAGTGATCAAGAGCAGACAAGTCAGTTGTCTATTTGTTATCAGTTCCCAATTTGGGACATATTTCCATCGTGTCTTTTTGATTTTTGGATAGAGTTGATTTGGGTACATGTTAGGAGAGCTATGCCTATAAGAGACAGCGAAATCACATCACTGATTGGACGCTTATTCAGCTCTAGTCTAAGTGCCCAGACTCCAAGGCGCAGGGAGTTACTTGCGCACGCTATCAAAGTAGAGGGAGAGGAGTTTGATAGCATGCGCAAGTAACTCCCTGCGCCTTGGAGTCTGAGCACTTAGACTAATTCAGCTCACATCATACTATGTTCAATATTAGTATGATATAAAGATAAAAATGCAAGCTTTTGCCCGAAAAAAGCGATTTTTTAGGGGTATAACTATAAGTTGTCTTCTTATTGTGAAAGTAAAGACAATCCTTAAACTTTTTATATCATATTATTTATTGACAACTGTCATATTCCTATCGGCTGGGGATGAAAGCTTTCACAGTTCCAGTCAGTTGCATGCAGCTTGCTAGTGCACTGATCTATCTGAATTTGGGTCTCAGCTGTAGTATGATATAAAGAAGAAAAAAATGAGTACAAGTGACTAGTAGAACATCATTAAATACTCACCTCACATCATGTACCATATTTTGATCAGTCGGGATCTTCAATGACGAGACTTGATCATTAATTTTAAGAGAATCTTCTACTAAGTGATTGAGGCTGTCGATGAGCCGTTAAGTAAATAGTGTGTCTATAGTGGTCTCTTCATCACATGAGAAAAGAAACTCAGTGTCCAAGATGTCTGTAAATCAGAGAATGTAAGAACTAATATGCTACATATCATATATCACTATCGATGCCCCATTTTAAGTAGATGTATCTCAATGAAAATGAACGAGATAAAAAAAATCTGAACTCTTGTTCTGCAATATTTAACTTGCTATTTCTATCGGGCTGGGATCCCTCTGCAATCACTCAATGAGGAGCTATACATCTATGTCAGTTCTGTCTTGCAATGAGTGCATGGTTCATTCGCTTCAATTAAATTCTGCAATTATAATCATAAAATGCTTCAGCGTTGAAAATTAGCAAGTAGCAAAAATAGGCATAGCAGTGGATAGATAACTTCCAAATAACAATTATGTCCTTTAGATTAGGGTATTTACCATCAGAGAATTCACACATCTGATCTCCATCCAAGAAACTTCCCTCATCAGACCCGTATCCTGCATCTGATTCTGAAATCAAATATGTTTTGATACGTTTCTAACATGAATCGGTTATCATATTTATGGTTGAACTATTGAATTGAGTGCGATCTAAACCATGTCTGTTCTTCTATAGCTGACTACTGGCCAGTTCTCTTGGGCTGAGTTTGCTTCCAAGTTGGGAACATTATGTTTAATTCTTTTCAATGACAAAATCAGCAGCTTCAAAGCTTCATATAAACATCATAATGACTGTTATTCAAGATCAACAAATTACAGGTTCCCCTAATTGAGACTCACCTTTCTGACTTTTGCATGAGAATGCATCCTCATGATCACTCACATCCGGCTGCTGTCCCTTGTGATCATCATCGATATCACTCCACAACCTCAGGCTAACTACCTCACAACTACTACAATGATTTAAATGTATGATATGTGATTTAACTCTCACTCATAGAGTTACCTAGTAGTATCACTGCTACTTGTACTACTTACTCATTGTGTCGCTGTGCACTCGGAAGGCAGCGATTGCATCATCTTTAATAGCGTAACGCTGCTGATGACAAATCATCTTTAGTAAAATCATAATGGACTTTTTTAGAGTTCACAGTCATTGCATTATCATTTTTTAATATCAATTGATTGTTTGTTTGTTTAATTTATGACTTCTCATCCGAGAATGTTTACATAATAAAAGTGGTGTGCTTTCAAAAAGCCCCTCTAAAAATATATGAACAAAAATAAAATAAATCATTTCAAACGGTATAAAACTCAGGAATGGCAAAATTCCACTTTTTCTCTTCTCAGTTCGACATTTAGGCATATTAATGGTGCCCTCAGAGTTTTGGGATGAGCGTCTGAGTCCGGTTTTATTGAGCGGAAGTCGATTGTGTAGGGGATGGTTATCATCAGATAAAATACGATGTACGTATTTGTGGCATATGTCGTTTAGTAAATCATTCAGTGGTAGCAAATTCGCAGCTGCTAGTCGATCATTGTAGTGTTCGAGGTCAGAGAAAAAATCCTCATAGCAAGCCGCTGACATCTCTCAATATCATTCCTCAGACATTCGGTGGTGTAAGGGTACCAAGCAGCTGCAGCGTGGGTGATAGCTGCGACTACTTGGGTTTTGTACATTAGTACTAGGCTTTGTTGGTTTACTCCGGACTAATTTAATACTAGCAGACCGTGACATCTTTTGTTCGCTGACTTAGTGATGTTAGCCACATGCTCATTGAATCGTAGATGTTGGTCGATGGTAAGACCGAGAAGTTTGGTAGAAGCTTCGTTGTCTACGTTGTGTGATTGATTCATTGTGAGAGTTTTCGACATTATCATCTGCTTTTTAAGAGAAAGGTTCAATGTCTTAGTTTTCGTAGCATTCAGTAGCATTTTGTTGTCGTGTGCCCATTTAGTACATTCATCGATAAGCTGCTGACTGACGGGTGGAGGTTCAAACTTGACAGCGTTGTAAGTATTGCTTATTATTTGAAGATCAGCTTTCTGTAGAGACAGGTAGTTGGTTGTGTCATCAGCGTATTTCACAGTGCTGGCAGTGGAGAATTGAAGCGAATCAACAAACGCCAGCCATAGAGTAGGTCCACACAAGGTCCCTTGTGGAACGCCTATGTTGGAAGATGCAGTGTGAGATTTCACTTGGTGCCGATGAATCACTACTTGTTGTTTTCTGTTTTCTAGATAACTCGCGACTAAAGCCACAAGGGCGTTTGGGAGCTCAAACTGTCTCAACTTTTGCAAAAGAAGAGTGTGATTCATAAGGTCAAAGGCCTTGCTGAAATCCTATAATATCATCTGGGCCCCGATGTTGTTACAATTATCCAGGGCCTTGGTGACGTCATCAAGAACGCTAACAAGAGCATCTGTGCATCCTACACCTGGCATATAGGCAAACTGGTTGCCTTGCAGCTTGGGGAGGGTATGGGTACGGATTCGTCTGTTTATGAAGTTTTCAGCAACTTTACCTACGTGCCATAGAAGAGATATTGGGCGATAGTCTTTACAAGTGGATGGAGAGTTTGTTTTAGCTATCGGTATAACTTCTGCAGTTTTGTAGAGTGCTGGGAACTTTGCTTCTCTTTGTGAATGGTTGATTATATCGGCTATCGGTACACAGAGGTCTTCGTGACAGAGTTTGCTTATCCAGGGAGGATAATCTTTACTGCGAACAGACTTCTGAGTTTCTATATTTCTCAGTGCAGTTTTCACTTGACCAATTGGAACATCGTCAACAGAACAGAGCTCATCAATTTGGTAACTTGAATAATCAGTTGGTGGTTGAACATCCATAGTAACGTAGTAGTTGTTGAGTATGTTGACAAACTGCTGTGGGTCATGAAGTGTGTCATCAATGATATAGTGTGTCGGTACCTTGGCTTTCGATTTACTATCATGATGAAGTGAAAAACCCTAACCCCTAACAAATTAAGGCCAAATTCCAAATATGATAAGTTGATTACCATTGGAAAAGAGTTTAAAACTTACCTACTATCGATTTAATAACAGCAGTAATGAGGGTTCGGTCCCAAAACGGCCCGCGGCCCAAAACGGCCCGAGGCCCAAAACGGCCCGGCATGATTTATGATTTCTCCAAGTCCCAAAACCTCTAAAAAATGAGTTAAGTCAACGAACTTAAGTTTTAGGGAAAAAACTTGAGTTTTCAAACTTTTCGAAAAAACGGCTCACCTTGGTTTTTGATATCTCCAAGTCCCAAAACCTCTAAAAAATGAGTTAAGGTAATGTCAAAGACCTATCCGAATATCAACATATCATATACCGTCGGAAAGCTGCCGAGCTACTGAAAATGAATACCTGAACAAAAACTTGATTCAATGACGTTGTGTCATTTTAGGGAGGAAATGAAGCAGAAAACGCTGTTTTTGTCAAAGCAGATGGAGGAGTCAAATTAAATGCAAGAAATTTCAAACCAGGTGGAATGCATTTTTAGAGATTGCGTTCATCGTAAAATTTGATTTTCTTTGATATATGACTAGTCTAGAATGACTTTTTACGTCACGCTATACAATGCATTTTTTTTGTGAAGCCGTAAAATATGTCAAATTTCAATCATTAATTCAGAACAGATCATAAGGTCGAAACAAAATTAATTATGATTTTCCCTAAGAGTACACTTCAAATGTCATACCTATTAACTTTCAACAAATTAGCTTGCATATTGCGAAAACAGTAGGCTCTCGAATACAGCTAAAATTTTTTGCAACTCTTGCATAACATCAAATGTGCTGTCCAAATTACCATTATTGTGGCCAAACAAAGTTTTTTTGAAAGTTCTCACATACGAAGCCGCTTTCATTAGCCATGGTGCACACAGGAAATGCCAAAAGATTTTTTCCCTGCATCTTCGTTTTTCTTGAATTTAACGCAAAAGAATGCCAAAAAAACAACTATTTTTTGGGACTTTTGAGGTGTTTTTGGCCATTCTTTTGCGTTAAATTCAAGAAAAACGAAGATGCAGTGAAAAAATCTGTTGGCATTTCCTGCGTGCACCATGGGTAATAAAAGCGGCTTCGTATGTGAGAACTTTCAGAAAAACTTTGTTTGGCCACAATAATGGTCATTTGGACAGCACATTTGACGTTATGCAAAAGTTGCGAAAAATGTCAGGTGTATTCGAGAGTCTACTGTTTTCGCAATATGCAAGCTAATTTGTTGAAAGTCAACATTTATGACATTTGAAGTGTACTCTAAGGGAAAATCATAATTAATTTTGTTTCGAGCCTATGATCTGTTCTAAATTAATGATTGAATTTTCACATATTTTCAAAGCTTCACCAAAAAAAATGCGTTGTATGGCGTGACGTAAAAGTCAGTTTAGACTAGTCATATATCAAAGAAAGTTAAATTTTACTATGAACTCAATCTCTTAGTATACATTCCACCTGTTTTGAAATTATTTGCAATTAATTTGACTCCTCCATCTGCTTTGACAAAAACAGCGTTTTCTGCCTCATTTCCTCCCTTTAATGACACAACGTCATCGAAACAAGTTTTTGTTCAGACATTCATTTTCAGTAGCTTGGCAGCTTTCCAACGGTATATGATATGTTGATATCCATATCGGTCTTTTACATTACCTTAAAGACTTTGTTTTAGGCTGCTCTTTTGTATCACATCTTATTCTCCATATTTTATTCTATCATGTGAGCGATTTTCAGCTTTAGAATCCAAATATTGAGGAAGTTATGGCCTCTCAAACTTCCAAGGTGACGGCAATTTATCGGCAGTAAAAATCAGCCGGCAATCCCTAGGGTACGTCACAATCAGCTAACCTAGTTGGTCCAAGTGGCGTGATGGCGGCGGGCTCGGGGATAAACTTCTCGGTGAGAGTGGGGAAAAGGGGGAGGAGAAAAGAGAAAAAAGGGGAGGGGCAAAGGAAAGAAAGAGAATAAGTTGATCTCTGGGCGGCGTCGTTGCCTATAGATATGGGGACCCGGGTTCGATTCCCACCCAGGTCTGAATTTTAATCAATTATTATGTGATTATTAGTGTATTAACTAATAACTCATAATGTCTATGTCACATGTCTATGGTTGTGACATACCCCAGGGGAAACATCCGCTTATTCCCAATGCCGATTGAAGGCAATCACCCTGGAAGTTTGAGAGGCCATAACTTCCTCAATATTTGGATTCTAAAGCTGAAAATCGCTCACATGATAGAATAAAATATGGAGAATAAGATGTGATACAAAAGAGCAGCCTCAAACAAAGTCTTTAAGTCAACAAACTTAAGTTTTTGGGAAAAAACTTAAGTTTTCAAGTTTTTCAAAAGAATGGCCCATCTTGATCTTTGAGTTCTCCAAGTCCCAAAACCTCTAAAAAATGAGTTAAGTCAACGAACTTATGTTTTTGGGAAAAATTTGAAAACTTAAGTTTTTTCCCAAAAACTTAAGTTCGTTGACTTAACTCATTTTTTAGAGGTTTTGGGACTTGGTGCACTCAAAAACCAAGATGGGCCGTTTTTTTGAAAAATTTGAAAACTTAAGTTTTTTCCCAAAAACTTAAGTTCGTTGACTCAACTCATTTTTTAGAGGTTTTGGGACTTGGAGAACTCAAAAATCAAGATGGGCCGTTTTTTTGAAAAATTTGAAAACTTAAGTTTTTTCCCAAAAACTTAAGTTCGTTGACTCAACTCATTTTTTAGAGGTTTTGGGACTTGGAGAACTCAAAAATCAAGATGGGCCGTTATTTCGAAAAGTTTGAAAACTTAAGTTTTTTCCCAAAAACATAAGTTCATTGACTTAACTCATTTTTTAGAGGTTTTGGGACTTGGAGAACTCAAAAATCAAGATGGGCCGTTTTTGGGAAAAATTTGAAAACTTAAGTTTTTTCCAAAAAACTTAAGTTCGTTGACTTAACTCATTTTTTAGAGGTTTTGGGACTTGGAGAACTCATAAATCAAGATGGGCCGTTTTGGGCCGCGGGCCGTTTTTGGCCTCGGGCCGTTTTGGGCCTCGGGCCGTTTTGGGCCGCGGGCCGTTTTGGGTGTTTTCCGTAATGAGAATAACAAGTAAACTTACATAGCAGTTCTGTACATTTCTTCTTGTTGATAATATTCGTAATACGAACAGATGCTCACTTATAAATATCACTGAATATATTTAGTTCTAGACAAAGAATAACAAAAACACAGCTTGTTCAGTCGGTTGCTTATTTCTGATTGTTGTGCCAGTCATCATTGTGTTTAAAGTTGTGTCATGGCGCATCTCATTCAATTGTTGGCGGTTATTACTCTAGGTCACTCGATTTCGATTAGGAGTTGTGCTCTCAGTATTATATTATGTGATTAATAATTATTATGATAAATATAGGATGATATTACTTCATATTCAAAAATTAAAAAAGAAATTATGTATTTTATTTTTATGATGTGAATATGACGTCCAGGATGATATTGACTACCAGATAAAATTGTGTTTAAATTATAATGTTTACGTCCCTTTACTAAATTCTTTAGATTCTCCAAACTGACTACTTGGTGTTCTATATGAATATAAATACCATGAATGAACTTTTTCATGAAATTTCCATTCCATATTATTCGGCATCACTACATGCTGGTGTCAACTAATGCAGGTTTAAAATTTAGTTTGGTTTCATAAGATTTTTTTTTCCATGTTGAAAGATAACTATCCTTGTCTGTGCTGAGTCGTAGCAGAAAACATGGCTAGTGCAGACTGCAACCTTTCATTGCGATATCAGACAGTTTTATCTATTTAATGGGTACACCTTGGTCACATCAGTTTCATGTTAAAAGGGATGTTTTATTTTCAGAATAACTGAAATGTGACTAACTGCCGTACAGTGATATTCAGAGCTAGAAGGATATACACATTGTGGTATTATTAATGTAGAAGGGCCATGGAGTAGCTAATACATATACACCCCATCTGATATGTGAAGGTTACCATAACTGGAAAAGGTGAGTTTACATAATTATTCCTTTCTTTTCCTTTAGGACCCGGTAGTAGTAAGAGTGTCCTCAGCATATGAAGTTCTGCCTGGGATCTAAAGGTTGCTTGTTATGATCTTGGGAGATGTAGAAAGTTTAGTTTCAAAGATTTGGATTTAAGTCTTGGAACCAATTGTATTCATCAGCTCGATAATAATTCACATTCATTGTTTTTGGCAGTCATTACCCCTAACAAAGCTGAAAAATTTGCAATTTTTGTGTAACAATTAATCGAAACAAGGAAATTTGCCTCTCATCATTTACACTACACCAGATATATCACAGTTAACCCAGTGACACCTATTCCTATTATTCACATTCAATATTTGAGCACCTGGCAATTTTTACCATAGCTGATTGCTATTATCTATCGCCACTGATGTGAATAAATTCATTTTAATAGTCCATTTCATTGTATGTTATTGATCAATAGTAAACAATTGACGCTTACAGGTTAACTTCTATCAATCAATAACATATAAACTGTTTTGTTTAGCTTTTTTGTCAGGCTATTAACATCAGGCCGTTAACTCATTACACAGCAGTCTGCAGTCACAGCTTGAACAAAGAAGTTATTAACAAGCAGTGGAGATTTAGATAGAGCAACACACTGAGAGTTTACAGGACATAACCATTGAGAATATCAGGTCAGTAGTATGTAAAATCAAGGTTTTAGATACTCTCTCTAACTCTTTTAGGGTGTTGAACATCTAATCGCCTTGTTCAATTTTGTATCACTGCTTACTCTAATTAGGGATTAGGGTAGCAAATAGTGGCATTTTATAGTCAACCAACTGAGATCTCAATTATGGAGAGCTATATTACCAGATTTGTAGTCACCCTTCTGTTAATATACATACACAGGTCATGCTCACAGCAGGCACTTGGCAAATAAAATTCATTGTTTGGGAGGGGCAGGGAGAAAGAGCGAATTTAAAAGAGTCTCTCCACTTCTGTGGTAACCCTCGGATGTGATTCTCAGTTTGTTATAGATGGCGATGTGCGCCTTCACCTGAGCAAGCAAGCACACCCACATATGGAAAGGCAAGGCCTCCCCTGATCTTCTTGTTCTAAGTATTGTTATTAGCAATATTATGTCAATAATTTATTCATGCTTTTAGATCCACTGAGTGACACACAGCATCACATAAGAGAAATGGCCGTCTCAGTAGCAGAAGATGCACTACATCTGGTCACATGTGGTAACTGCCTCGAGGAAGAGGGGTTTATCCATAACCCGATGTTTCTGCCCTGTGATCATGTCTGCTGTGAGACTTGTCTGAGGAGGCAACTCAAGAAGACTGATGTAATCGAATGCAGAGTTTGTCAGTAAGTATTAGCTTCACAGAGTCTCTAATATGACAGCATTTCTCAGAACAGTATTGCAATGAGTCTCTGATTCGAACTTTCAACTACGTATTATATTGTTGTGTAGCTCCACATTGATTCAACTTATCTAGTCAGATGATTAACACCATTAATCTGTGTCCAATTTAAAACATTTCCTTCACATAATTTCCTGTTGTCCAGGAAAGGGGGCGGGGCAGTGTTGGTGGGAGAGCTGGCAGGATAGAATAAGTGGGATGCGTTTCGGGATGGTCTAAGTGGCATGGTTGGCTTAATGGTACTGGCCACATGTATCCTTCAGTAATTCAATTGTAACATTACTCCGCTCGATAATTGATTCAGTATGACATAATGCACAACATTTCCTGATTTGCAGAAACATGTGCAAAGTGGTTATAGACAACCTTCCCTCAGCCCTAGAGAATGTTCACCCAGTTACTTTCTGTGAGCCGTGCGAGCAAAGTGGGAAACTCAAGATGACTGCCAACACTTACTGTCTGAACTGTGAACATAAGTTCTGTGCTGCTCATCAGAAGGTAAATACCAATCGTGAACTTTTCTATGGGTGTCTGTTAAACAGGTTTGAGAAATAATTTTGTAATTTGAACAGCATTAGCAGTGATAGCTATGGAAGGAATGAGTAATATATATATATATTATGTTGATATATATAACTCTATGGTGAAACATTAATGTAGGAGGGAGGGAGAGAACTTTGCTTTATGTCTATTAAGGATCAAGTTTTTGATAATTTTGTAATTTACAGCTTCACATTGAGCTAAACTGGCATCATGAGACTCAGAATATAAAGGAGTACATGAGATCAACCTCAACAGTAGATCAGCAGAAGTTCTGTGAGACCCACAAAGATCAAGTCATCGGATTTGGTTGCTCAAAGTGTGCAAAGGTTTACTGTTTTGAGTGTGTGTCCTCTGTTGGCCTTTGCCAAAATGGTGAGTGACAATTCCAGTAACAGTGGTAGTATGAGTTCCATTTTATTGTAATTGCAGTCTCGATAACCTGATCAAAAATTTGTTCTCCCTCTGAAACTGAGGAGCCAACTCCTGACATCATAATTAACATTTCGCCTATCGGGGCCTCCACAGGAGGTGGGTCTCTTAATTAAAAAAATAAAAAGCAAAATTATCTTCTATTTGTCCCTTGTTCAGTAAGTAAGACCTGCTAGTGATCTTGTTCCCGACGTGTTCACACTCTAGACAATACCCTTGACCGCATGTTCCTACTACTTCAAAATACACTCCTGCAATTTTATAAAGTTATGATCATCACATTGAAATTTACTCATAATGTTAAATATTCCATCAATCTTATCACGCACCATCGATTATTAGATTAGACCAGCTTGTTGGTACCATATACCAAATCTGATAGATTTGAGTTTTCTTATTACCCTCTAGGTTCCAACCACAAGCTCATGTCTCTAAAAGAGCTCTCAGCTGAGGTGAAGAGATTACTGGAGCCTAAGAAGAAGGAATGTGAAGAGTTGTTTGATAAATGGTCAGCTGTGATGGAGGAGGCAGCGGTCACTCTGTCTAACTGGGATACAGAAACTGAGAAAGCAGTCAAACTTATTGATGAAATTGAGGAGAAACAGGTATTGTGATCATGCAGAAAAATCTCATACATAAACTGATGGCGCTTATTTTTTCACCAAGCTGTCATACCGAATTATTCAGGATGTTCAAAAGTTTGAACACCACAGCAAAAAATTTATACTCTGAGTGAGCGTGAAAAATGATTTTGTCTGCCTCATTTGTATTTTTTCAGGACTTAATAACACTGTAGAACCATTCCGTGGTCAAATTGTGCTGTTAGCAGCCTTTACATGTCTACTGAATCTCTTTCTTTTATAGATGAAAGCTATCAGAGAGAAATATGGAAAATTGAAGGAGGAGTATATCACAAACAGAAGCAGCACAAAAGATAAGCTAACAGAATATATAGAGAAGGATGCTGGTCTAAAACTCACTGAGTTTCATGAACAGATCAAAATTTTACGGTCTGATCTATCTAAACAACACTGTGTAAGTAAATTCAATTTCAATATGATGGAAAAATCATAAATGGAGCCAAACAATGAGGCCCCATGACTCTCCTTCTACACCAACAAGCTGCATAGATACTGTAATTGTTGCTGAAATAAGACATGGGTTCTTTATTTGTAAAACATGGAAAGAAAGAAAATTCATTTACAGTCATTAGTAACTAGAACCGCCCTTTCTGTACTAAAAAATTGTGGTTGTCCCCTCATTGATATTAAGGAGGCAACTACAGATTTTCTCACATATGCAAAGTAACCTAAAATTTAAGCACAATATTGTCATACGCAGTGAATGATTCAATTAAGGTGTATAACCTGACATTAGATATCAGATAACCTTAAAATTCTCACCTTAACACATTCGTCAATGATTTTAACCGATTGGGATATTTGAATAACAGACTTCGAGTATTTGAGTTATTGAGTGCGAGTGTGGTTACTACAATCATTTACATATTGCTTCCCTTTCCTATCACACAGGTTGACCTGCTGCAAACAAAGAAGGATTTGGAAGCTAAACTAGATGATATGGCTAATGATGATGGATTCCAAGCTCTGGTGGTTGGAAACCAGCAACTGATCCAGACCAATGGTATGCCTCTAATTTTCCTAGTGCGAGCCTCGCCATACATTGTGCAAGCGCTACGAAGCAACAGTTTCATGAAAAAGTTCTGCAAGATTATATTTTTAGTGGAAATGTAGGGCCCTACTAGCTGTAAAACAAACCTGTCAGTAATGTGTAAATGAATAATCCTAAAAACAGTAAAAATGCCTCTTGCCTATAGACATATCATCATAATTAATCACAGGGTTAGATGATATAGTTCTAGTGATTGCTGGATTTGTTGTAATTCTGGTGCATCAACACAACATGTAATATAAGTGATCAGTCATTTACTGTGTTTCAGATTCTGACACCACAGAGATCAACGCTGCTCTGGTACCAACAGACGACTTTGTGATCGGTGATGAGCTCATGAGAAGTAGAAAATCTCCGACCTCGATACGGCTGGTGAAGCAGCTTGCAGCAAATACCTCCTGCCTCACATCATGTAGTTATAAAGGTGTAACTTATGTAGGTCGAAACAGAGGCTCAATCAACAGAATAGATGAAGCTGGTGACAAGACATCAGACTTCATCAAACTACCCAGGGTCATCATCACCATAAGAGCTCATCAGGATCGACTCTACATTCTCATGTACGGAGAGCCTTACAAGATCTATGTGTATGATCTAAATGGTCAACACATCACATCCTGGGATCACACTGAACGCAGTGGTAATAATGCCGGCAACAAACTGTGCATTGTGAACAATCAGATCTTTGCTGCTGATGCCACCAATAAGAGAATCACTAACTATAATCTCAACGGGAAAGTGATGAGACAGATTCCATGTCCTACAATCCCGACCAAAACCTTCATATCCATGTGTTCAGCAGGAGAAGACTCTGTCATCATCACCACTTACTCACCTGCTCAGGTATTCAAGTTCAACATGAGCACAGAGACAGTACTCTGGACAACAAGCCTCACAGCAGAACCACTCTCTGTAGCCAGCAGTAATGATGTAGTACTGGTCAGTGGAGATGGACACTGGGGCAGTAAGAGAGGTGTATGGATAGAAGTTCTAAATACAGCGACTGGTAAGAACTTTACTCGTTAAATTATATTATATACATGTAGGTCTTCCATACAACAATAGAGTACTACAAAGTCCTGGTTAAATTAGTTAGGGATTAGGGGATCAGTACCCTCATCAAAGCAACCAAACCACCAGTTAAATGTACGGATTTTGTTACCTTGTTCTGTGCGGTCTAATGTATACATATACTTTCTTATCCTCTATTGCAAATTTCAGGTGAACACATAACAGAATTTAACGATCAAGAAGGAGTACAGACTCAAGTGCTTGATTTATGGACAGAGAATAACAGACTGCTGGTGCCCAGCTTTCAGCAGAGCTCTGTGCTGTGTTATGAACTTCTATATGTTTAATGTTTAGCTTTCAGTAACTTTATATAGGCAGTGAACTTATATATAAATTATGATTTACACAAAACTGTTGCCAACTTAATGATTACATTTCTAATAAACAAAATTTAGTTTTAGATATTTTAATGTTGAGGTCAACCTTATCATCATAAAGCTCACCACTATCAAGGCCGATAAACTTCATACTTTATAGAGTTCAAACCAAGTTAATTCATTAATTGTCATAAAACATCATTGACAGTTGATGGCGTTGTTTACAAAAGTGCTAGCTAACATTCCGCAGCCTATTTATTACATTCCCTTTACAGTAATTTCCATCTCTCTCAATTTGAAATCGTCCGTTCCTGCAAAAATTTGTTTTATGTATTTACATTTATGTAATTTATGTAAAAACATTTATTATTTACGCCTGTAATAAACAGGACCCAAATTCTGACCTTAGCGGTTAGTCTCAGCAGGGAGAGAGGAAATCAATTTGTACTGGACTGAGCCCTTATTGATAGCTTCTAACATATTTAATTTCCACCATAAGAAAGCTGATTACTCCATGATTTATTTCCAGTTCACAGAAATACAGATTTGACTCTATTTAGTTTCCAGCTGCAAAAATCCAGGTCTTCTGATAGGATGGTACGGCAATTGTAACTAGCAGTAGGCAATAGCCGGACATACATCGAAGTCATCAAGCCATTTTGCATCCAGCTTGAACATACATGTTAAGGCTTTCCGATGAGTCAACCTATAAAGGCCAGCGCTACAGACAGGATGGAGAACATCATTACAGTTAAAATAAGCATAACTGTATTTCTAGCAAATTCGCATTATAATAACAACATTGCAACTTTGAGAACAGGATGTTTCACAGAGAAGAATGCTTATAGATAACATTGATGCCCCAATTATGTCGACAAGAAAACCAGTGGTTTGAAAACAGCTTGAAGAGATTCCTTTTTCTTGTTATCCAGTGAATAGACAAGTCTGCTGGCATTCTTTGCTGGACATTGTCGATGCCATTTATTTTCATCAGATACCTCATCATAACTCCGAGCTCAGAGACACAGACGGTCCTCATATTAAATATTTTCATGGAAAGAATCATTCAGTGGATTTTTTCCCCATTTTTTGCAGTGTCAGTAGGCAAAGCCTATCTTTTGAGGCGGCTGGTAAGCCTGATCGCTCAGTGTTAGATCGTCTCAAGCATCTCATGCCTTAGTTGAAGGTGGAGTTATTCACTTGGTCAATAAACTCCATCAATACAAAAATAAATGCTGTTCTGAATGGCCACTGAAAACTGTTGCTTTCGATGGGTGTTCTGAGACGTGTGGTAGGTGCTGTACGGGGACATGACTTACAGCACTCAAGGCCTATAAAATATTGTTATTGGTGCTGTAAGGCATGCCCCCTACAGCACCTGCAACATATCTCAGAACACCCGACTGTTGGATTGGACTACGTACCTAAAATATGTCTTAGCAAACACTGTGGTCTGCACCAACAAACCATCTACTATGATCTTTTCATTAAACTGGGTACTGCCGATACTCACCTGGAATTTCTCTCTGTAATGCCCGAAGGGTGGTATAGTCTCAAACATCCAACCAACGCTCTCTCAAATGGTCTCAGGCAAGAGATCAATAAATTCCTTCACTAATATTGAGAGTTGTCCCCCCATTGATATTTTTGAGACAGTGACCCTCATACAGGAAATGTCTGATCGGCCATTTTGGATCATGCAGACAACAGCCATTCCATTTCATCTTCCCAACTTTCTTTGATAATGTTTTCTTGTTTCAAACAAATCTCTATAAGTTTTATCCACTGAATTAAATTCAATGGTTTTATCAAAAATCAAAAAAAGTGAGAAAAAGCTGCAACCAATTAACTTAACTTTTTTGCTACAGCCTACAACCCTTGGTACTCAACTCTTCTTTGAGAGTTGACTGGAGAATTATTATCCATTCCATGCACCTCTGGAGTTTTCCCTGCTGGGGGTGATTCATTGATACGATAGGTAGGTATCTGGAGTAACAAGCATGTTTACATTGCAAAAACATGTAATGCTTGTAACTCTAGATGCCTGTGTTTTGAGGAATTAGTTTATCATGGACTTCGGTTGGCAAAGTATATGTGTATGTTACTTTAGAATAGATGAAAATGAGGAGGTGATTTATTTTCCAAATATATAATTTATACCTCAGCTTAGTAGTGCCCTCTAACTCCTTGCCTAGGCTAAGTACACTAGACTTAGTTTTTAGTTGGTTAGGTAGGCCTAAAAAATAAACTAAATGTTGTGAGTGGTTAGTGTTCTGCAAAATAATTCTATAAACTGTGATCCATTTAACGATTCTATTGCTTCTCTTGGCCTCACTCATTATGATCATTAGACATCTCTCATCTCTCATCCAATTAATCTCACTCAGAGCGCTTTGGCTCCTTTATATTGTTGTGAACGAGTTTAAATGAATGTGGTTACGCGTAATGTGAATCCTAGTAGGGATTGTGAGTATGATGAATTTTATGTATTACATTTGCTAGTTACCTTCTCGTTGTAACTGGCCCCGTATACGATAGGAGAAGTGGCTTTCAACACAGCAGATCAGATTGACAATTAACACTTGCTGGAATCTAACTGTGCCTTTATTTATCGTCGGATTTGAGTAAACTATGATGCTGCGTGTAAAAACTGTAATAATGACAATAGTTGATAATAATGGATAATATGTGTTATGCAATTAATTGTGAGGTACATCAAATGCTGAGTATAATAAGTATAAAGGTCTGAACATCAAATATGATAAAGGATCAATATCTGTCGGCGGAGATGAAGACAAACCTCTGTAGTCTCTTGTATACGTTGTCAGTAGTATTCTTTGGTAGCTTGTTTGATATGACAAACGGATAGATAAAATGACAGCGATCTGTGTCAAGTGAGCACTGTTTAGTAAACTGAATTCTAGATGAGTAAGTCAGTGCTTTTTATATGGTGGTTGTTGTTACTGTACCAGGATTATTGAATCATCAAAAATAATAGAAAAGGTAAAAATAGGGCTTGATAGTGTCACAATGTTTGGAAAATGATCCACGCTGGACAACGAGACCCAAAAACAAGGATAACATAACTGGACACACGGAGGCAGCCACCACACTGCAACAGCTGTGGTCACACAAAGGATTGCAAATCACCCAGAGATGTGAGGACAGTAATGAATCAACATGTTTTGCAATTGGGAATCAAAACACTAAAATAAAGCTGTTTTGTGGTAAATGTAAATAAAAGGTGAATAATCATGTAAGGGAACAGATACTTGTTTACACTCGTGTACAAGAGAAGACAACTACAAAGCATCACAAATATGTTCAACAGCATGAATGAGAAGCCCTAGTTCATACATGAATGAACATGGATGATTAGGGAGAGTGAGTGAGGTATTAATAGCAAGTAAAGAGTTTAGCTCGGGGACTCTTGATCCACCGAGAGAGCTGAGCACAACAAAAATATTAATTGGAGCTGAAATATGTGGCAGCAGGACCCAGATATCTAGCCACATATTCAGCATTAGATAGTATTATAAAACCACCAGAAAATAACAACAAAAACAGCAACAAACAACAACAAACAACAATAAACAACAACAAACAACAACAAACAACAACAAACAACATAATTGCGTGATTGTGCTTGCGAGTTAATATCTTGTTCTGTTTATATTTGTATATGTTTTCTATCATGACGTTGTCTCTCACCCATGTTTTTGTCTATCTCTAGGTTCGATGTCACCGTAACAGGACAGGTCGATCAGGATTAAATTACTTGGATGGTTGTCGATTCAGAGGTAGAATAGTGTAATTCGGTGAGTTGTATATTTATATGAATTGAGCATCTGCCATTAACTAGTTGTTAGTGTACACCCCAAAGTGCACCATTTCAAGTGTATCAATATAGATGCAGTCGTGTATGAACAATTGTTTAAATTATCAGTAGCAAGGAAGAAAACCAGTTTGTCTACGACATGAGAAATTAGTCAATTATGCTTTGATTCAAAGATCAATAGCTGGCTACTGCCAAGAGAAAAAATAAATAAATAAATATACACAGCACAGCACAGCTTCAGATGTTATGAAGTAGAGTCAGTGATAAGTGCTTATAATCAGTTAGGCAAAGCAGCTAGAATCATTAGAAAAGTTTATGGATGCGATGTTTATATGAATGTTTGGCAGTTTTGGTGTTGATATTGCCCTTAATAGCACCGTGTCTGGTATTGTGAGACTTGGCAAATTAAAGCTAGAACCGATCTTGGTCTATAGCGGCACTACCAGAAAGCATACGAAAGTAAATTTTTTGGTCTGCATTAACACGTCTTTGTGCAAGGGTGTCCCAATTAAATTGTGTCATGAGCTCAGTAATATGATCTCGTTTTCTCTTACAGTGTGTCCACCTGAAGGCCTTTCTATTTATACCTTCTATGATATAGATGTTTTTAATTTAAATGGAGACCAGGTGTGGGTCGCAAATTCTAGTATAGGGCGACAGACTGTTTTATAAGCTATGGCTCTGGTTTCACTTTTAGCCTTTTCTAGACAGCGCATCAGCATGGGTAATGATTTATTAGCTTTTGAGCACATGTTTATTATATGTTGATGAATGACAGTTTATTGTCAATCGTGACACCAAGGTATAGTACTTTGTCAACACATTGTAAGGGGTCATTATTCATGCTGTATTGTGACACCAGAGGATTTACAGTGGAGCGTTGAATTGTCATATGCTCAAATTTTTTTATATTGAACTTCATCTGGGAACTGTCTGCCCAAGTTATAAGATGGTCTTGGTCATTCTGAAATAAACTAGAATCAGCAGCTGTTGTGATTGGTTTGTACAACAAGGAATCATCTGCATATAGTTTGAGCATGCTGTTGGCTACCGCAGAGTACATATCATTTATGTACACATTAAATAACAATGGTCCTAATACACTGCCTTGGGGCACTCCTGAGGTCACATGTCTGGTGGCCGATTTGACATTATTGACACAAACTGAGAGTTTTGACAGTTTCATCAGCTATTCCGATATTCAGCAGTTTAACCAGTAGTTTTTGGTGAGACACAACGTCAAAGGCCTTTGAAAAGTCCAAGACAGCGAGACCAACCGGTATCATTTCGTCAAAAAAATCTATAAATTCGCTCACAGTATTCAACAACTGAGTATCGCAGCCATGATTTGTCCTGAAACCATGTTGATGTGGGTAAAAAAAGTCATTTGATTCTAGGAAACAGTTAATATTATTTGAAATGATATGCTCAAAGATTTTCGATATTATAGAAGTGAGTGATATTGGCTTGAAATTCAGCGGGTCTGTACGACTTCCTTTCTTGAAGATCGGTATTATGTTGGCTGTTTTCCAGTCTTGTGGTGTCTGGGAAGTATCGTAGAAATACTGAAAAACCTTTGTCAGGGGCTCATATATGTACTGAGCTAGATATTTTAGAAGTGCAGGGGAAAGCTCATCCGGGCCAGCACCTTTTCGTGGATCGAGTTTGGTGAGCTGTGTTAGGACTCCCCGAGGATCGAACTGTATAGGAGATGATTTAGTTCGAGGGGGGGGGGGCATGCAGGGAGGGATATTACCATCATCAATAGAAAACACAGAAGCAAAGGAGTCCGCAAAAGATTCAGCTATAGCAGTATTGTTGTTAGGGGGGATGTTGTCTAGTTGGCGTACAGTATTTGAGCTGCCCTTTTTACTTGCTATGAACCGATAAAGAGGTTTTGAATCACCCTGCTCTAAGGTATTGCATATGTGTTGGTTTATATAATTATTATAGTCCCGGTTACACAGTTTCCTGCAGTACCGGGACTGGGTGGCATGTTTTAAAATGTTGTGCGGGGTGCGATCTTTAAGGCAAGCTGGGTGGAGGACTTTTCTTTTTCTGATCTCCCTTTTAGTTTCTTGTGATATCCAAAGTTCTGATTTTTTCTTTCGAAATTTGTATGGGATATTGGAATGTGCTACCTGAAGTATTCCAGATTTGAGATTATACCATAATTGTTCAGCGCTACATTTCTTAGAGATATCTGAGGTGATTTTACAATGTAGGGAGTAACAGTCCATGGTGATGTTCGTTATGTCTGCCTTTTCAAACTGCCAATATGGTTTCGGTTTGGTTAAGGATGCTGTCCTTTTAATAACATTATCCCCTAACACATTGAAATTGATAATAAAATGGTCAGAGCAGGATGACTCAACTCGGGGGTTAGTGGTAGCTACTTTGGTAACAACTAGGTCCAGCGTATTACCTTTGTCGTGAGTAGGTTTATTGATAACCTGAGAAAGATTATTCGAAATTATAAAATCTACGAACAATTGATGCAAGTTAGTTTCTCTTGTTGTTTTAAGAACAGGCCTGTTACTATCATTCCAGTCGATGTCAGGTAGGTTAAAATCCCCAACCATAACAATGTTCGGATTGGTTTGATCATAGTACCAATTTACTATATCTTCTACTTGTTTTATACAGGGCCTACGGTAATAGCATGCAATAGTGAAAGAGTATCCACAGATTGATAAATCAAGGGCAATGATTTCCCCAGGGTGGGAGACATTGATTCTACTAACAACAAAGGGACAATTATTGGATAAGGACTCCACCTCGACGTCCGAGTCGGTCAATTCGATCACGTCTGTACAGGGTGTAGTCTCTGGTTAACTCATTATCGAAAACTGATGAATCTAGCTTTGTTTCACATAAGCAAAAGATATCTGGCGATTGCTGATCTAATAGCAAGGAAAGTTCATGTATTTTACCCCTGATACCATTACAATTCCAAGATATTACTTTTAACTCTTTTTGTCATGCCATGATAGTTGAGTTGGACAGGTTAATTAGCAGTTAAGTGGTGAGTATGATTTGTAAATATTTAATGGCCAGCTGTGTTTTATCAGTTGTGGTATTAGTCTCGCTAGGGTCTCGAAGACTAGATTAGACTAGAGGGTACATGTATATGTGGTACAGGTGGTCTTTCTAATAGGAATGATGATGATGTTTTAAGAGATGTTTCCAATAGTTTGTCCATTATTCAAAAACTCCACTTCAAGAGTAAGTGGAAGGGAAGATTTTGTCAAAAGTTGGTGTGACTAGCTGACGAAGGACTGGAAATAATCGGAAGACAAAAATTATATATGTTAACCATTTGCAATGATAGCGCATCTAATTCACTGTGATGTGTGTTCACTGAAGAGCACAGTTGTCCTTACAGTTGATAAACCCAACTCATTATTGTGTCCTATTGTACATTCATCCCTATAGTTGGAAGATCTAGGGCTAAATGATGCACGCTGATCGCAGACACCGATATGATTGAGGTTGAACATCTTTTTCTTATTTCGCTTAATATTGTGTTGACAATGTTGAGAGACCACACTCGATTGTAGATCAAGGTTGATCTGATTTGCCTGCATTTAAGTTATTCCCCTTCGGCTGGTGAGTCGGCTGTGGCTTGATAATCCAAATGCAGGTAAATTGGATCATATTTTATCTAAATGGACTGTTTTCCAAATGATATTCAGTCATATATATAGTATATAAGTCAGTAAGCTCCTAATGGTATCTAGGCTGGGAATCTTTGTGTTGTTGGGGTGACGGCTCCTGAATATCAGTCTGGAGTAATGGCTACCGTAGGAGTTCTGCCTGTTAGTATAATACTTAAAACTCCCGAAGCTTCCAGTGTCAGGAGAGATAACTCAAAATTCATAAACACCCGAAATAATGGAGATTAAATACTGTTTTTTTTGCCATTCTCAATCCTGCTTGCCACTTATGAGGTTCCCAAAATCCCTAATATTATCTGTTCTAGGTACTATTTTAAGCCTGAATCACCCGAAAAACATAGCATTATTACAAACTCAGGGGAGTCAACTGACCAGAAAACTATTTGATAATGCAATCAGTTCGCGAAGAGATTGCTTGTTTGCCAAATAACAAGCTTTTGTGATGGTGTATGCTTATCATATCATAGATATTGTCCATCTTTATAATGCAATGATTTGTGCAATGTGAAATGGGCTAGGGGATTTATGTAGCTTTATCCATGACACTCTTTTTCAGAAATCCAGAAGCCAAAGGATATCTGATATTGTCTGCAAGGCTTCCGTCTGACTTGTAGAGATTTTAAAAACAGAAGCATAGATTACGAGATTCATCATGACGACTTAACTCAAAATTATAAGGACGATCAGGGTAAAAGAAAGGTGTTTCGGCTCGTTGCAGAAACATTTCTCATCTCGGATTATAAGACAGCTCCAGTATAGATTATTCATCAAGATACTACAGGCTATAGGAGTATATGAATATCAGATGTACTTAGTACATGATAAATCGTGAACTCTATATGACTCGTCTCCCAAAGATATGAAAGAAAAATCAGAATATTAATGATGTATAAGATCAGTCCGGAATTATTTCTACTCTTGGATTATGTGGCTGCTCCTGGATGAATTATTCTTCAAGATATTTCAGCTGTATCGGAATAACAAGAGATGACAATCCACTCAGACCTCTGTCTCAGTACATCCGCCCAGCTTTGGTGAGTCTCGGCTTTGACCCCTTACACTTTCAATCCAAGAAAGCTTATTTGGCTTTCCATGATTTTTTGTATTGGAACAGTAAAACACATGCAAAAAAATGACTGAAGCTGCAAAATGCAAATAACAGGGTACGCATCTAACCAATAATGCATTGAAATATTGGAAACAAAATTGTAATCAACACAGCCATGAGAAAACTACACAAAAACTGGACCATGAACAGTATGAGTGTAAACATAAATTATATATAGGGAGACACTATGAGATTATCCTGCGTAGAGTGTTTCTCACAAAACTCTTGACAATCTTAAAACATTTGGTAACTCTTCTCTTTATACCATGCTGAACTCCGCGCGTAGCCGATATCATGGTAGTAGACTGAGACCGTTTCTCACAGACTCGTAAATTATCACTAGAAGTATCACCTTTTCAGATTTTCAACGTAATATATTGTTCATTGGCATTAGTAATTGGCTGGTTGCTTCATAGTCATTACGATGAAAATGAGGATAAATGGTATCACTGTTTACTACAGATCATTTTGTGTGGTCAGCTCGGAAGTAAATATCAAATAGGGGAACTAAATGTATCATAGCCTGGATTCTCTCATGAGATAAGGCAACCGTAACATTATCATGAGTGTTTTCCATTAAACTGCATTGATGCCTTTTATTATCTCGCGGTTTGATTGAAAGTGTGATTGGCACATTGTCAACGTGCGGAATGTTTTGCAAAATTGAAACTTACACGAAATTGTCTTTTGAGATGGTCTGGTAGAATAGCGTCGAGAGTGATATATCTTGATTTTCTAGCTGCGTCAGTTCATTGGTGAACTCAAGGAGGCTTAGATTCAATGGCGTTTCTAATTCATTGTCGGGATAATCAAAGCCTTCATCGTGCAGAGATGACCTGTTCATCAAATCATTCTCGACGCTTTGCCAAATGGATGTATCAAATAGTCCAGGTCTAGAAAATAGCACAGAAATAACCAAATTATATAAAGTGATCAAGAGCAGACAAGTCAGCTGTCTATTTGTTATCAGTTCCAAATTTGGGACATATTTCCATACGTGTCTTTTTGCTTTTTGGATAGAGTTGATTTGGGTATATGTTAGGAAAGGTATGCCTATAAGAGACAGCCAAATTACATCACTGATTGGACGCTTATTCAGCTCTAGTCTAAGTGCTCAGACTCCAAGGCGCAGGGAGTTAGTTGCGCACGCTATCAAACTAGAGGGAGAGGAGTTTGATAGCGTGCGCAAGTAACTCCCTGCGCCTTGGAGTCTGAGCACTTAGACTAATTCAGCTCACATCATACTATGTTCAATATAAGTATGATATAAAGATAAAAATGCAAGATTTTGCCCGAAAAAGCGATTTTTAGGGGTATAACTATAAGTTGTCTTCTTATTGTGAAAGTAAAGACAATCCTTAAACTTTTTATATCATATTATTTATTGACAACTGTCATATTCCTATCGGCTGGGGATGAAATCTTTCACAGTTCTAGTCAGTTGCATGCAGCTTGCTAGTGCACTGATCTTTCTGAATCGGGGTCTCAGCTGTAGTATGATATAAAGAAATAATAAAATAAATACAAGTAACTAGTAGAACATCATTAAATACTCACCTTACATCATGTACCATATTTTGATCAGTCGGAATCTTCAATGACGAGACTTGATCATTAATTTTAAGAGAATCTTCTACTAAGTGATTGAGGCTGTCGATGAGCCGTTTAGTAAATAGTGTGTCTATAGTGGTCTCTTCATCACATGAGAAAAGAAACTCAGTGTCCAAGATGTCTGTAAATCAGAGAATGTAAGAGCTAATATGCTACATATCATATATCACTATCGATGCCCCATTTTAAGTAGATGTATCTCAATGAAAATGAACGAGATAAAAAAAATCTGAACTCTTGTTCTGCAATATTTAACCTGATATTTCTATCAGGCTGGGATCCCTCTGCAATCACTCAATGAGGAGCTATACATCTATATCAGTGCTGTCTTGCAATGAGTGCATGGTTCATTCGCTTCAATTAAATTCTGCAATTATAATCATAAAATGCTTCAGCGTTGAAGATTAGCAAGTAGCAAAAATAGGTATAGCAGTGGATAGATAACTTCCAAATAACAATTATGTCCTTTAGATTAGGGTATTTACCATCAGAGAATTCACACATCTGATCTCCATCCCAGAAACTTCCCTCATCAGACCCGTATCCTGCATCTGATTCTGAAATCAAATATGTTTTGATACGTTTCTAACATGAATCGGTTATCATATTTATGGTTGAACTATTGAATTGAGTGCGATCTAAACCATGTCTGTTCTTCTATAGCTGACTACTGGACAGTTCTCTTGGGCTGAGTTTGCTTCCAAGTTGGGAACATTATGTTTTAATTCTTTTCAATGACAAAATCAGCAGCTTCGAAGCTTCATATAAACATCATAATGACTGTTATTCAAGATCAACAAATTTCAGGTTCCCCTAATTGAGACTCACCTTTCTGACTTTTGCATGAGAATGCATCCTCATGATCACTCACATCCCGCTGCTGGCCCTTGTGATCATCATCGATATCACTCCACAACCTCAGGCTAACTACCTCACAACTACTACAATGATTGAAATGTATGATATGTGATTTAACTCTCACTCATAGAGTCACCTAGTAGATCACTGCTACTTGTACTACTTACTCATTGTGTCGCTGTGCACTCGGAAGGCAGCGATTGCATCATCTTTAATAGCGTAACGCTGCTGATGACAAATCATCTTTAGTAAAATCATAATGGACTTTTTTAGAGTTCACAGTCATTGCATTATCATTTTTTAATATCAATTGATTGTTTGTTTGTTTAATTTATGACTTCTCATCCGAGAATGTTTACATAATAAAAGTGGTGTGCTTTCAAAAAGCTCCTCTAAAAATATATGAACAAAAATAAAATAAATCATTTCAAACGGTATAAAACTCAGGAATGGCAAAATTCCACTTTTTCTATTCTCAGTTCGACATTTAGGCATATTAATGGTGCCCTCAGAGTTTTTTGGATGAGCGTCTGAGTCCGGTTTTATTGAGCGGAAGTCGATTGTGTAGGGGATGGTTATCATCAGATAAAATACGATGTACGTATTTGTGGCATATGTCGTTTAGTGAATCATTTAGTGGTAGCAAATTCGCAGCTGCTAGTCGATCATCGTAGTGTTCGAGGTCAGAGAAAAAATCCTCATAGCAAGCCGCAGACATCTCTCAATATCATTCCTCAGACATTCGGTGGTGTAAGGGTACCAAGCAGCTGCAGCGTGGGTGATAGCTGCGACTACTTGGGTTTTGTACATTAGTACTAGGCTTTGTTGGTTTACTCCGGACTGATTTAATACTAGCAGACCGTGACATCTTTTGTTCGCTGACTTAGTGATGTTAGCCACATGCTCATTGAATCGTAGATGTTGGTCGATGGTAAGACCGAGAAGTTTGGTAGAAGCTACGTTGTCTACGTTGTGTGATTGATTCATTGTGAGAGTTTTCGACATTATCATCTGTTTCTTAAGAGAAAGGTTCAATGTCTTAGTTTTTGTAACATTCAGTAGCATTTTGTTGTCGTGTGCCCATTTAGTACATTCATCGATAAGCTGCTGACTGACGGGTGGAGGTTCAAACTTGACAGCGTTGTAAGTATTGCTTATTATTTGGAGATCAGCTTTCTGTAGAGACAGGTAGTTGGTTGTGTCATCAGCGTATTTCACAGTGCTTGCAGTGGAGAATTGAAGCGAATCAACGAACGTCAGCCATAGAGTAGGTCCACACAAGGTCCCTTGTGGAACACCTATGTTTGAAGATGCAGTGTGAGATTTCACTTGGTGCTGATGAATCACTACTTGTTGTTTTCTGTTTTCTAGATAACTCGCGACTAAAGCCACAAGGGCGTTTGGGAGCTCAAACTGTCTCAACTTTTGCAGAAGAAGAGTGATTCATAAGGTCAAAGGCCTTGCTGAAATCATATAATATCATCTGGGCCCCGATGTTGTTACAATTATCCAGGGCCTTGGTGACATCATCAAGAACGCTAACAAGAGCATCTGTGCATCCTACACCCGGCATATAGGCAAACTGGTTGCCTTGCAGCTTGGGGAGGATATGGGTACGGATTCGTCTGTTTATGAAGTTTTCAGCAACTTTACCTACATGCCATAGAAGAGATATTGGGCGATAGTCTTTACAAGTGGATGGAGAGTTTGTTTTAGCTATCGGTATAACTTCTGCAGTTTTGTAGAGTGCTGGGAACTTTGCTTCTCTTTGTGAATGGTTGATTATATCGGCTATCGGTACACAGAGGTCTTCGTGACAGAGTTTGCTTATCCAGGGAGGATACTCTTTACTGCGAACAGACTTCTGAGTTTCTATATTTCTCAGTGCAGTTTTCACTTGACCAATTGGAACATCGTCAACAGAACAGAGCTCATCAATTTGGTAACTTGAATAATCAGTTGGTGGTTGAACATCCATAGTAACGTAGTAGTTGTTGAGTTTGTTGACAAACTGCTGTGGGTCATGAAGTGTCTCATCAATGATATAGTGTGTCGGTACCTTGGCTTTCGATTTACTATCATGATGAAGTGAAGAACCCTAACCCCTAACAAATTAAGGCCAAATTCCAAATATGATAAGTTGATTACCATTGGAAAAGAGTTTAAAACTTACCTACTATCGATTTAATAACAGCAGTAATGAGGGTTCGGTCCCAAAACGGCCTGCGGCCCAAAACGGCCCGAGGCCCAAAACGGCCCGGCATGATTTATGAGTTCTCCAAGTCCCAAAACCTCTAAAAAATGAGTTAAGTCAACGAACTTAAGTTTTAGGGAAAAAACTTAAGTTTTCAAACTTTTCGTAAAAATGGCCCATCTTGGTTTTTGAGTTCTCCAAGTCCCAAAACCTCTAAAAAATGAGTTAAGTCAACGAACTTATGTTTATGGGAAAAAACTTAAGTTTTTGGGAAAAAACGTGAGTTTTCAAACTTTTCGAAAAAACGGCTCATCTTGGTTTTTGAGTTCTCCAAGTCCCAAAACCTCTAAAAAATGAGTTAAGTCAACAAACTTAAGTTTTTGGGAAAAAGCTTAAGTTGTCAAATTTTTCAAAAAAACGGCCCATCTTGATCTTTGAATTCTCCAAGTCCCAAAAGCTCTAAAAAATGAGTTAAGTTAACAAACTTATGTTTTTGGGAAAAAACTTAAGTTTTTGGGAAAAATTTGAAAACTTGTTTTTTCCCAAAAACTTAAGTTCGTTGACTTAACTCATTTTTTGGGACTTGGTGCACTCAAAAACCAAGATGGGCCGTTTTTTTGAAAAATTTGAAAACTTAAGTTTCTTCCCAAAAACTTAAGTTTTTTCCCAAAAACATAAGTTCGTTGACTTAACTCAATTTTTAGAGGTTTTGGGACTTGGAGAACTCAAAAATCAAGATGGGCCGTTCATTTGAAAAATTTGAAAACTTAAGTTTTTTCCCAAAAACTTAAGTTCGTTGACTTAACTAATTTTTTAGAGGTTTTGGGACTTGGAGAACTCAAAAATCAAGATGGGCCGTTTTTGGGAAAAAATTGAAAACTTAAGTTTTTTCCCAAAAACTTAAGTTCGTTGACTTAACTCATTTTTTAGAGGTTTTGGGACTTGGAGAACTCAAAAATCAAGATGGGCCGTTCATTTGAAAAATTTGAAAACTTAAGTTTTTTCCCAAAAACTTAAGTTCGTTGACTTAACTCATTTTTTAGAGGTTTTGGGACTTGGAGAACTCATAAATCATGCTGGGCCGTTTTGGGCCGCGGGCCGTTTTTGGCCTCGGGCCGTTTTGGGTGTTTTCCGTAATGAGAATAACAAGTAAACTTACATAGCAGTTCTGTACATTTCTTCTTGTTGATAATATTCGTAATACGAACAGATGCTCACTTATAAATATCACTGAATATATTTAGTTCGAGACAGAGAATAACAAAAACACAGCTTTTTCAGTCAGTCGCTTATTTCTGATTGTTGTGCTCAACCTTCAGTCATCATTGTGTTTGAAGTTGTGTCATGGCACATCTCATTCAATTGTTGGCGGTTATTACTCTAGGTCATTCGATTTCGATTAGGAGTTGTCCTCTCAGTATTAGATTATGTGATTAATATTTATTATGATAAATATAGGATGATATTACTTCATATTCAAAAATTAAAAAAGAAATTATGTATTTTATTTTTATGATGTGAATATGACGTCCAGGATGATATTGACTACCAGATAAAATTGTGTTTAAATTATAATGTTTACGTCCCTTTACTAAATTCTTTAGATTCTACAGACTGACTACTTGGTGTTCTATATGAATATAAATACCGGGAATGAACTATTTCATGAAACTTCCATTCCATATTATTCTGGCATCACTACATGCTGGTGTCAACTAATGCAGGTTTAAAATTTAGTTTGGTTTCATAAGATTTTTTTTTCCATGTTGAAAGATAACTATCCTTGTCTGTGCTGAGTCGCAGCAGAAAACATGGCTAGTGCAGACTGCAACCTTTCATTGCGATATCAGACAGTTTTATCTATTTAATGGGTACACCTTGGTCACATCAGTTTCATGTTAAAAGGGATGTTTTATTTTCAGAATAACTGAAATGTGACTAACTGCCGTACAGTGATATTCAGAGCTAGAAGGATATACACATTGTGGTATTATTAATGTAGAAGGGCCATGGAGTAGCTAATACATATACACCCCATCTAATATGTGAAGGTTACCATAACTGGAAAAGGTGAGTTTACATAATTATTCCTTTCTTTTCCTTTAGGACCCGGTAGTAGTAAGAGTGTCCTCAGCATATGAAGTTCTGCCTGGGATCTAAAGGTTGCTTGTTATGATCTTGGGAGATGTAGAAAGTTTAGTTTCAAAGATTTGGATTTAAGGCTTGGAACCAATTGTATTCATCAGCTCGATAATAATTCACATTCATTGTTTTTGGCAGTCATTACCCCTACAAAGCTGAAAAATTTGCAATTTTTGTGTAACAATTAATCGAAACAAGGAAATTTGCCTCTCATCATTTACACTACACCAGATATATCGCAGTTAACCCAGTGACACCTATTCCAATTATTCACATACAATATTTGAGCACCTGGCAATTATTACCATAGCTGATTGCTATTATCTATCGCCACTGATGTGAATAAATTCATTTTAATAGTCCATTTCATTGTATGTTATTGATCAATAGTAAGCAATTGACGCTTACAGGTTAACTTCTATCAATCAATAACATATAAACTGTTTTGTTTAGCTTTTTTGTCAGGCTATTAACATCAGGCCGTTAACTCATTACACAGCAGTCTGCAGTCACAGCTTGAACAAAGAAGTTATTAACAAGCAGTGGAGATTTAGATAGAGCAACACACTGAGAGTTTACAGGACATAACCATTGAGAATATCAGGTCAGTAGTATGTAAAATCAAGGTTTTAGATACTCTCTCTAACTCTTTTAGGGTGTTGAACATCTAATCGCCTTGTTCAATTTTGTATCACTGCTTACTCTAATTAGGGATTAGGGAAGCAAATAATGGCATTTATAGTCAACCAACTGAGATCTCAATTATGGATAGCTATATTACCAGATTTGTAGTCACCCTTCTGTTTATCTACAAACACAGGTCATGCTCACAGCAGGCACTTTGCAAATAAAATTCATTATTTGGGAGGGGCAGGGAGAAAGAGCGAATTCGAAATAGTCTCCTCACTTCTGTGGTAACACTCGGATGTGATTCTCAGTTTGCTATCGATGACGATGTGCGTCTTCACCTGAGCAAGCAAGCACACCCACATATGGAAAGGCGGGGCTTCCCCTAATCTTCTTGTTCTAAGTATTGTTATTAGCAATATTATGTCGATAATTTATTCATGCTTTTAGGTCCACTGAGTGACACAGCATCACAAAAGAGAAATGGCCGTCTCAGTAGCAGAAGATGCACCACATCTGGTAACATGTTGTAACTGCCTCGAGGAAGAGGGGTCTATCCATAACCCGATGTTTCTGCCCTGTGCTCATGTCTGCTGTGAGACTTGTCTGAGGAGGCAACTGAAGAAGACTGATGTAATCGAATGCAGAGTTTGTCAGGAAGTATCGGGTTCTTAGAGCCTCTAATATGACAGCGTTTCTAAGAACAGGTATTGCGATCAGTCTCTGATTCGAACTATCAACTATGTATTATATTGTTGTGTAGCTCCACATTGATTCAACTTATCTAGTCAGATGATTAACACCATTAATCTGTATCCAATTTAAATCATTTCCTTCACATAATCTCCTGTTGTCCAGGAAAGGGGGCGGGCAGTGTTGGTGGGAGAGCTGGCAGGATAGAATAAGTGGGATGTGTTTCGGGATGGTCTAAGTGGCATGGTTGGCTTAATGGTACTGGCCACATGTATCCTTCAGTAATTCAATTGCTACATTACTCCTCTCGATAATTGATTCACAACGTTATTCTTGATTTGCAGAAACATGTGCAAAGTGGTTATAGACAACCTTCCCTCAGCCTTAGAGAATGTTCACCCAGTTACTTTCTGTGAGCCGTGTGAGAAAAGTGGGAAACTCAAGATGACTGCCAACACTTACTGTCTGACCTGTGAACATAAGTTCTGTGCTGCTCATCAGAAGGTAAACACCAATTGTGAACTTTTCTACGGGTGTCTGTTAAACAGGTTTGAAAAATAATTTTGTAATTTAAACAGCATTATCAGTGATAGCTATGGAAGGAATGAATAATATATATATATATATATATATATATTATGTTGATATATATAACTCTTTGGTGAAACATTAATGTAAAAGGGAGGGAGAGAGCTTCCCTTTATGTCTATTAAGGATCAAGTTTTTGATAATTTTGTAATTTACAGCTTCACATTGAGCTAAACTGGCATCATGAGACTCAGAATATTAAGGAGTACATGAGATCAACCTCAACAGTAGATCAGCAGAAGTTCTGTGAGACTCACAAAGATCAAGTCATCGGATTTGGTTGCTCAAAGTGTGCAAAGGTTTACTGTTTTGAGTGTGTGTCCTCTGTTGGCCTTTGCCAAAATGGTGAGTGACAATTCCAGTAACAGAGGTTGTATGAGTTCCATTTTATTGTGATTGCAGTCTCGATAACCTGATCAAAAATTTGTTCTCCCTCTGAAACTGAGGAGCCAACTCCTGACATCATAATTAACATTTCACCTATCGGGGCCTCCACAGGAGGTGGGTCTCTTAATTAAAACAATAAAAAGCAAAATTATTTTCTAGTTGTCCCTTGTTCAGTAAGTAACACCTGCTAGTGATCTTGTTCCCGAAGTGTTCACACCCTTGACAATACCCTTGACCGCATGTTCCTACTACTTCAAAGTACACTCCTGCAAATTTATAAAGTTATGATCATCACATTGAAGTTTACTCATAATGTTAAATATTCCATCAATCTTAACACGCACCATAGATTATTAGATTAGACCAGCTTGTTCAATGCCATATACCAAATCTGATAGATTTGAGTTTTCTTATTACCCTCTAGGTTCTAACCACAAGCTCATGTCTCTAAAAGAGCTCTCAGCTGAGGTGAAGAGATTACTGGAGCCTAAGGAGAAGGAATGTGAAGAGCTGTTTGTTAAATGGTCAGCTGTGATGAAGGAGGCAGCGATCACTTTGTCTAACTGGGATACAGAAACTGAGGAAGGAGTCAAAATTATTGATGATACAGAGGAGGAACAGGTATTGTGATCATGCAGAAAAATGTAATACCTAAACTGATGGGGGGAATTTTCCTTACCAAGCTTTTCTACCTAATTATTCAGGATGTTCAAAAGTTTAAACACCACAGCAAAACATTTATAATCTGAGTGAGCGTGAAAAATGAATTTGTGTGCCTCATTTGTATTTTTTCAGGACTTAATAACACTGTAGAACCATTCCGTGGTCAAATTGTGCTGTTAGCAGCCTTAACATGTCTACTTAATCTCTTACTTTTATAGATTAAAGCTATCAGAGAGAAATATAGAAAATTGAAGGGGGAGTATATCACAAACAGAAGCAGCACAAAAGATAAGCTGACAGAATATATAGAGAAGGATGCTGGACTAAAACTCACTGAGTTTCATGAACAGATTAAAATTTTACGGTCTGATCTATCTAAACAACACTGTGTAAGTAAATTCAATTTCATTATGATGGAAAAACCGTTAATGAAACCAAACAATTAGTCCCCATGACTCTCCTTCTACACCAACAAGCTGCATAGATACTGTAATTCTTGCTGAAATAAGACATGGGTTCTTAAATTGTAAAACATGGAAAGAAAGAAAATTCATTTACAGTCATTTGTAACTAGAACCGCCCTTCCGGTACTAAGAAATTGAAGTTGTCCCCTCATTGATATTAAGGAGGCAACTACAAATTTTTTCACATATGCAAAGTAACCTAAAATTTAAGCACAATTTTGTCACACGCAGTGAACGATTCAATTAAGGTGTATAACCTGACAGTAGATATCAGATAACCTTAAAATGCTCACCTTAACACATTCGTCAATGATTTTAACCGATTGGGATATTTGAATACCAGACTTCGAGTATTTGAGTTATTGAGTGTGAGTGTGGTTACTACAATCATTTACATATTGCTTCCCTTTCCTATCATACAGGTTGACCTGCTGCAAACAAAGAAGGATTTGGAAGCTAAACTAGATGATATGGCTAATGATGATGGATTCCAAGCTCTTGTGGTGGGAAACCAGCAACTGATCCAGACCAATGGTATGCCTCTAATTTTCCTAGTGCGAGCCTAGCCATACAATGTACAAGCGCTACAAAGCAACAGTTTCATGAAAAAGTTCTGCAAGATTTTATTTTTAGTGGAAATGTAGGGCCCTACTAGCTGTAAAACAAACCTGTCAGTTATGTGTAAATGAATAATCCTAAAAACGGTAAAAATGCTTCTTGCCTATAGACATATCATCATAATTAATCACAGGGTTAGATGATATAGTTCTAGTGATTGCTGGATTTGTTGTAATTCTAGTGCATCAACACAACATGTAATATAAGTGATCAGTCATTTACTGTGTTTCAGATTCTGACACCACAGAGATAAACGCTGCTCTTGTACCAACAGACGACTTTGTGAACGGTGATGACCTCATGAGAAGTAGAAAACCTCCGACCTCGATACGGCTGGTGAAGCAGCTGGCAGCAAATAATCCTTGCCTCACGTCATATAGTTATAAAGGTGTGACTTATGTAGGTCTAAGCAGAGGCTCAATCAACAGAATAGATGAAGCTGGTAACAAGACAACAGACTTCATCAAACTTTCCACTCACATCATCACTATAAGAGCTCATCAGGATCGACTCTACATTCTCATGTACGGACAACCTTACAAGATCTATGTGTATGATTTGAATGGTCGACAGATCACAACTTGGGATCACACTGACCGCAATGGCAATTACAATGGGAACAAACTTTGTATTGTAAGAAACCAGATTCTTGTTGCTGATGCCACCAATAAGAGAATCACTAACTATAATCTCAACGGGAAAGTGATGAGACAGATTCCATGTCCTACAATCCCAACCAACACCTACATATCCATGTGTTCAGCAGGAGAAGCCTCTGTCAACATCACCACACGCTCACCTGCTCAGGTATTCAAGTTCAACATGAGAACAGAGACTGTACTCTGGACTACAAACCTCACAGCAGGACCATTCTCTGTAGCCTGCAGTAATGATGTAGTACTGGTCAGTGGAAATGGATACAACGGCAGTAAGATAGGTGTATGGATAGAAGTTCTAAATAAAGCGACTGGTGAGAACTTTACTCGTTAAATTATATTATATACATGTAGGTCTTCCATACAACAATAGAGTACTACAAAGTCCTGGTTAAATTAGTTAGGGATTAGGGGATCAGTACCCTCATCGAAGCAACCAAACCACCAGTTGAATGTACGGATTTTGTTACCTTGTTCTGTGCGGTCTAATGTATGCGTATACTTTCTTATCCTCTATTGCAAATTTCAGGTGAACACATAACAGAATTTAACAATCAAGAAGGAGTACAGACTCGAGTGTATGATTTATGGACAGAGAATAACAGACTGCTGGTGCCCAGCTTTTATCAGAGCTCTGTGCTGTGTTATGAACTTCTCTATGATTAATGTTTAGCTTGCAGTAACTTTATATAGGTAGTGAACTTATATATAAATTATGATTTACACAAAACCATTGCCCACTTGATGATTAAATTTCTAATAAACAAAATTTAGTTTCGGATACTTTGAGGTCAACCTTATCACCATAAAGCTCACCACCATCAAGGCCGATAAACGTTAGACTTTATAGAGTTCGAACCAAGTTAATTCATTAACTGGTACAACAAACTGTTGGCAGTTGATTGCATTGTTTACAAAAGTGTTACGCTAACATTTCCCGCCTAGTTATTACATTCCATTTACAGTAATTTCCAAAGCTTTCCGGCTAAAATTTGTTTTAAATGATTTATGTATTTATGCCTGTAATCAACAAGACCCAAATACTGATCCCTTACCGGTTAGTCTCAGCAGGGAGAGGAGAATTTAATTTTTACTGGACTGAGCCCCTATTGATAGCTTCTAACCTATTTAATTTCCACCATAAGTAAGCTGTTTACTCCATGATTCATTTCCATTTCACACAAAAAATACAGATTTAAACTTATTTTATTTCAACTGCATAAGCAAGTATTTCCAGCGCCACAGTACTGTCCACCAAAGTCCACATGTTCTGATAGGATGGTACTGCAATTGTAACTAGCAGTAGGCAAAAGACTGAGATACATCGAAGTCATCAAGCCATTTTGAATCCAGCTTGAATATACATGTTAAGGCTTTCCGGCGAGTCAACCTAAACGCAAGCGCTACAGTCAGGATGGAGCACATCATTACAGTTAAAATAAGCAGTACTGTATTTTTAGTAAAACACGCATTATAATAACAACATGGCAACTTTGGGAACAGGACGTTTTCCTGAGCACCATGCTGAGAGATACAATAAAATATTTTATGCATTGGTGCCCGAACAGTGTCGACAAGAAAGGCAGTGGTCTGAAGACAGATTGACCAGCTTCCTTACTATTGTTTCTCCAAAATGGACAAATCTATGTATAAAACCTTTGCTCTATACTGTAAGTATCAATTGGATGGCTGATGATTCTGATATTTCCCAAGTACAACATGTTAATACAAGAAATATTTGAGATCATGGATAAACTCGCTCCGCAGACAGTTTCAATGCTTTAAACATGGTTAATAACTCGTGCTCAGGATCCTTAGTGTCATGAGCTAGTTTTAGGTTATGAAGTACATGATGTGAATGCTGATGTCAGCATTGTAAGTATAGCAAGACCCACAGGCAGCGAGAATTGTTGACAGACATCAGACAATAGATTTTAACCGTTGACAGACATCAGACAATAGATTTTAACCGTATTCATTGCAAATATGAATATGTGTCTGGTAAAAGGACCCTTACACACAACTACTACCCCTCCTCTGGTTCTAGCTGGGCTTTGTATATATTTGGGATTGTTCCTTCGGTTGCATTTTGTTCTCGACGGAAAACTATTGTAGTAAATTTGTGACGCCCATATCAGCAGATCATGCTGCCATGCTTTGTCATCAGATACATCATTCTTAGTCTGAGTTTAGAAACAGTGATTGACTTCTTCTTGAAGTATCTTCATGAGAAGGACTATTCTGTGGTTTTTCTCCTTTGATGCGATGCCAGTAGGCCTAACTCTGAGCCGGCGTCAGTCAGATTAGCGCTTTGTGGTGGCTGATACGTAAACCTGATCGATCTGTGTTGGATCTTCTCGGGTGACCCAACGTCTTTGTTGAAGGTGGAGTCAGTCAATCATTGGCCGGTCAGAAAACTCCACTGAGAGGTGGTTCTGACTAAAAAATCTACTGTCCGCCCAGATGGTCTCCGGAAAGCGATTGATAAAAGCCTTCACTGTTAATATTTGCTTGTTGAGCAATTGAGAGCTGTCTCCTTATTGATTAATTTGAGACAACTCTAAACATGAAATCTATGATCGGCCATTTTGGAACTTATGCAGACAACATGCCATATGATTCCATCTGCCAAGCTACTTTCTTTTAGAATTGTTTAATTCTTGAAACAAATGTCTGTATGAGTTGATTAACAAGTGAGAACATGAAAACAGCTGCAACCAATTAACTAACCTTCATTGCTGAAGCTTCTGGTACTGAACTCTACTTGGGTCTTAGAGAGTGATGTTTGTCATAAAAAATTGCCCTGCTATTATAAATTATTATAGGAATTCTCTAGTCAATTTCAAATCATATAATTTATACCTCGCTTAATTAGTAGTGTCCCGGGGGGGGGGGGGGGGGGGTCTTTCAATTAAAAACAGCAATCCATCAACCTGTGAGTGCCCTTTTCGAGAATGAGACTCCTTGCAGGTCAGACTCACTCCCAGAGTGTTCAATGGAATTATGGTGTTCACTCTTTTTAGTTAAACCTGCCCTGCTTGTGTGGGTCCCTGTTCCTGATTGGATACGTGAGTTTGTGTGTGTTTCGACCAAAACATACTGTGTGAAAAGATGTTTTATAAAACAAATAATTATGTTTGCCGCTTGGTTTCACCCAAAGGCCCCCTGCAGTGAAAGAATGAGAGAAAGAATGAGAGAATGGAAGGCAGACAGATGAAAATAGCATACCTGCACTTTACCTATATGTATCTTCTTATAAACAGTCATCTGAAGTCTTTACCATTAAAAATGTGTGAAAACCACTGATACTTGATACAATGACCAATTTTGCTAGGTCATCAGGATGTCACAGAGGCAGCGCAGTCTCTTCATCGGTAAAGTCAGCTTTTTCCCATTCACGAGCGTCACTGGTGTACCAATAATTTAAAATTTTCATTTACGACTTTATCACCAATTTTTATCATTTCCTGTCATGCTTGTGTGTTTACAAAACGGGACATTTTCGTTGGCTCTACAAAACTTTGTTTACAAAATTGATCTGAATGATGGCTCAGGGAAAATGTAGGTGTGGCTTTTTTTATGCATCATTTGGTGATAAAGTCGTAAATGAAATTTTTAAATTATTGGTACAACAGTGACGCTCGTGAATGGGAAAAAGCTGACTTTACTGATGAAGAGGCTGTGCTGACTCTGTGCTGACTTGAATACTTTTTCATCTTGGCCAAACTAGTAAGTTAGTATGGTTCTCGCATATTTTGTGTAGAATATTTCTATAACTGCTGTTTTATTGTTTACACGGAGAATTAAAATGCAACCATCAATTTTTAATATGTGGACCTTCTTTCACTCTTTTCATTCCCTCTTTCATTCTGGGCTGCAGAACATCTGTGGTTTCACAACAACTGTAAACTGACAAGTCATTACTTGAGCGGCTGTCGCCAGACTTTATGATTGAAATATGCTAGTTTTGTTCTCTTTAAGACTCTTGAGCTCAACTCAGTAAATATATGATTGACGCTTAATGTTTTAGAATAATGTCCATCTCATATTGAAGCCGAAATTCCGATGGTTGATATTATTTTATTGGGATAAAAATCTCTATTTTTTATCTTGAATTGATCACCTTTCAGTTATGTTATCATCTTGTGCGTTTGTGGTTACCTGGTGGTTTTTTCTTCCCTGAATATGCTAAGAAATTTAGAGTAAAATAAAGTGCATGGTGACCCTGACCCTGAGTTGACAATGATAGTTTGCAGGCTGTATAATATTGATTGAACTTTGACTCGTTAGGCCCAGTAAGGATGAAGCCTCATTCCTGACAAAGCAGAGGGTGAAAAGTATGACCCTCACCAATGACCTCTCTGTGACCTCTGCTTCTGCCACTATCCCTCAACATGTGGGGATAAATCTCAAACTATCTGTTAAACTCTCCGCTAGTAACCTTGCAGCCATCTGTTAAAGAAAACTAACAGTAAGCAGAAGTACGGTTGTTCTCCCTACAGCTGTTAAATCTAAGGCTACATGATACACACTGGTCGCTTATACTACTAGAATGAGGATCTCTTTTTGCCAAATATTGTGTTGACAATGTTGTGCAACAACACTGGAATGTAGATCAAGCTTAAAGGCCGAGCCCAATGAAGTTCTAAATGTTGTCATGTTTTACTTTAGGTGATGAGCTTTCAGATGAGCCATTGGACAAGATTCTACACATACCACAACCAGATCTGCTGATGCTCAAATATGACATCTCCATCATACAGTCAATAAATTCAGTCATATTGAGAAATCATTTTAATGTCCTTGACCTTCTGACGTCATAGATAGTGTTTAACATTTGCCACTAATGGTTTTAACTGTTTGTATTATCCATTGTTATTTGTTTGTTTCTAGCAAAAATATCCAATAAAATTTAAGGTGATTGTAGCCTGATATCTTATTCACTCATTCCAAAGTTTTTGAGGGGATCTGTACCATCACTCCCCTCGTCAGCTTCATCAGATTGGTTTATCGCAATCGGCGAGTTGTCGTCCTTCGATGCGATGTGTCGATATGAGACAGTAGTTGTGACGGCAAGAGTTTCCAATCTAGTAACATCGATGAGCAGATGAGTGTCATTGTACATAATCATTGTCTAAACAAGGATGTCCTTTACATAAGGAGTGTTATTCTTGGGTTGTTAGTGCAGCGTGAGGTCTGGTTAATCCGGCAGTTATTAGTTTAGGAGGCATCTGGGGTGATACAGCGGCAGATAGACTAGGGGGCAGTTTTGATAACAGATAGGCTTTCATTGAGTAGTCAGGAGTGGAGTGTTAGAGACATGAAGGGTGGAGTAAGGGGGAAGAATAAAATAATGTATTGAATATTAGGATATTATGTTAAGGCTATCGGGAATGGCTGATCGGTCCTGGTAATCTGAGCGCAGCAGCACAAGTACCCATTGCCAGCAAGCAGACAACAAGACCACCCCGGGCAGCGACGCCCGCCGCGACAACAGTGGCTAGCGTGTGTTCTCTCGGTGCCACCGCACACATAGTAGCAAAGAACTAACATTAATCCTAATCCTAACCACCAACCCGCCCAGTACAAGATTGACAGATGCGACGCACCTGTTCCTAGTGCCTCTGGGATATGATATCAAAAATGTATTACGAGGGCTATGAGTCTGTAAGTCAGTAGGTGGATATTCTGCCAGGTCACTCTAGTTGTGCCACTTATAGGTCAGAGAATCTATGTGTACACGGGTTGTGGTACCTGTGAACTCGATATTTAAAGGAGTACTTTTTCACATTGGTGTTCACAAGACCCTGTACAGGCCCAACACGTGTGTCATGTTCTGATTTGTGGGTAGCCACTGCCTTCTCCGATTCGACCACAGCATTACCTGAAATATCAGCATGATGCCTTCGTTCAGCAAGGGTCTTCCATCCGGATTGATTCATCAGGTCTGATATTCTCTCCGTTTTTGTTTACTGAAGGTCAACCTAAACGCTTTCCTGTTTATGGCCTCAAGAACATCAATATGCTTAGTCTTAAAGGGTGACCATGACGGGGTAGCAAACTCAAGTATTGGTCTACTTATTGTTTTATAGGCTGTCATACGTGTTTTGGGTCTGGCCTTTTTTAAGTTTCTCATGAGCAGGTGGAGGACATTTCTTGCCAAGTTCCTGGATATGCCTGTCAAAGGATAAACGTGAATCGATTAGGACACCAAGGTCAGATCATCCTGTAGTTGAAAATCATCAAATGAGGTTTGCACCTGTTTGTAGATAAGAATATCATCAGCAAATAAGCGAAGATTACATGAGTTTACACATGACGGCATATCGTTTATGAATATTAAAAGCAATAAGGGATCTAGCACACTACCCTGTGGCACTCCAGAGGTGACGTTTCTAGGAGAAGACTTAGACCCAATTACTGTCACTGACAGAGACCTGTTGGATGACCAGTTTTCACTCCCCTAATATTTGGAATGCTCTGTACGTGCTGTTGCGTGGGCATCTAGGGAGCATGCCAGGCCTGCAGGGGGCCTGAGTTGTGACAGTAAGTAGATGTACAGTAATGAGTAAGAGAAGCAAATCTCTGAACTGACAAACTTACTACCGTAAGGTCGCGTATTGTAACCACGCGGCTTGTTAGTGAACAGGTCTGGACAAACTTACTAACTAAACTTTTACTACTTTTCATTTCCATCATCCATCATCATCTATTATTTTGATTTACCTGCACACCATTGATTGAAAATACTCTGGGAAAACATACAGTAAGTTAGAATTTCATTGGGCTTGGCCTTTAATATCATTTGCATTCAGGCTGTTCTCATTCTGCTGGTGAGCCGGCTGCTGCTTGATAATCCAAACGTAGGGCAATTGGATCATATTTGATCTGAATGGATTGTTCGCTTAATGGTATTTCAGGTCACCAAGCTCCTATCCTAGTCTTTGCTGTGAATCTTTCTCTTGTTGAGATGACAACTTCCATATATCAGCCTGGTGTAATGGCTAATGCAGCATCGCTGCCCGTCTGTATACTTATAACTCCCAAAGCTGTCGGTGTCAAAAGAGATAGCTCATGTCTCCCGACATCAACACAGGTAGATGTTAGTCTGATGCCTACGTGTTTGTTTGAATCATGTAGGTTTGATAAGGATAAGGAATGTCCAATATATCTGTCTTTTAATTTTTGTAAATTCAGCGGAGAAGGTTAAAAGGGTTTGAATGGTCAGGGTGTGTTGGTTGATCTTCTCACCTAATGATTGTTACCCAACTTTGGTGAATGTAGTGGAGGTGTTGGTGATCATGTCTATACCTATCCAAGTTTTATCAGGGCGTATGGAATATACTCTCTCTGGTTTATATAATCAGGTTACAAGACACTAAAGTAATATATCTCTGGATTGTGAACAGACAATTCTCGCTTATACATATTTTCGCTGACCATAACAACAACTAATATATATAGCCAATTTTGAAGATTATACACTTTTTTTTCCGTCATTTTTAATCCTGTTTGCGTCCTATTAGTTCCCAAAATTCCCTAATTTCATCTATTCTAGGTATCATTTCAACCCCGAATCACCCCAAAACAAAGCTTTATTGCAAACTTAGGGTAGTCAGCTGACTAGAAAACTATTTGGTACTGCAATCAGTTCGAGATGAGATTGCCGAATACCCAGCTTCTATGGTGTATGCTTATCACATCATGTATTATGTCCAGCTTCCTCATGCAATGATGTGTGCAATATGAAATGGGCTAGGGGGTTCAGTATAGTTCTTATCCACAACAATAAAGTTTAGTACACAAGTACTCTGAATTAGTCATTTGGTTATGATTGAGAATCCCTCTATTTTTCAGGAAAAAACCGAAGCAGAAGGATATATATCTAATCAGATATAACTTGGTAGGCCTCTGTCTGACCTGTAGGGATTTCAAAACAGAAGCACAGATTATGAGATTCATCATGACGACTTAACTCAAAATTATACATACTACTAGGATCAAAGAAAGTGTTTCGGCTTGTCGCGGAATCATTTCTAATCACGGATTATACGACAGCTCCAGTATGGATTTTTCATCAAGATACTACAGTTATACTGCTAACTATAATAGGAGTTTGTGAATATCAGACTACTCAGTACATGATAAAACATGAGCTCTATATGACTCTCGTCTCCCGAAGATATGAAACAAAAATCAGGATATTAATGATGTATAAGATCAGTCCGGAATTATTTCTACTCTTGGATTGTGTGGCTGCTCCTGTATGGATTATTCTTCAAGATTTTTCAGACCTCTATGTCAGTACAATCGCACAAATATGGTGAGTTTTGGTTTCAACCTCTCCTACTTTCAATACAAAATAGGTTAATTAGCTTTCTATAATTTTTTGTATTGGAACAGTAAAACACATGCAACAAAATGACTGAAGCTGCAAAATGCAATTAACAGGGTACGAATCTAACCAATAATGCATTGAAATATTGGAAACAAAATTGTAATCAACACAGCATGAAGATATGTATAATGAAAAGACGCTATGAATATTTCATAAGAAAACTACACAAAAACTGGACCATGTACATAAAATAGCCTGTGAGCCAGTATGAGTGTAAACAAAAAAATATATATAGGGAGACACTATGAGATAATCCTGCGTATAGTGTTTCTCAAAAAACTCTTGGCAATCTTAAAACATTCGGTAACTCGTCTCTTTAAACCATGCTGAGCTTTGCGCGTAGCCGATAACTTGTTAGTAGCCTGAGAGCGTTTCTCACAGAGTCCTAATTTATCACTAGCTGTATCACACGGAATATGAGAGCTTTTCTGCTGCACACATGTAACTGGTTCAGGTTTTATTTCGTCGTCAGTTTCGCTAATCATCTCTACTGAATCTGAAATCAGGTGAAGCATTTGTCAAAGTTTGCCCTGAATCACTGCTATACTCCATCAAGAGTTAGCCAGAGTAAGGAAATTTCTCATTTATTCATGATCTGTAGTACTCACCCTTGTTACATCTATTAATTGTGAATCTTGAATACTCTCGGTATTGAATGAGAGTGATGGCCATGGATGATGGTTAAGATTAACTAAGCAATATCAAGATTAAAATTATTTTCCTGTGTAGTTGAGAATTTCTGCTTTTATGTTTAAGTCCATTATTGTTCTTAGTCCCAAAAAATAGCTTACAGGTAAATAAACTACAGAATTATTTTAGCGAATTGTGAGTAGATAACTCGAAATTTGTACAGCCTATAATTGTATTGCATATATTTATTTGTTTAAAGAGGTTTTCTAGAAAGTTTACAGATAACAGAGTAGTTAAAAAGTAACTTGTTTGAATCCACAGATAAAATATATAAAAATGGTTCAATATTGTGAATTGCACTTGAGTGAGTCGGGGAAGTCTATTTTACACACCCATGCAAAAATCTGTATTCATTCAAAAGGATTTAAGGTAAATATGTACTACTTTCCAAGCCCCATCTCGATCCTTGACCCATTTTAGTATGTAAGTTTATTGATTTCATTACCACCGCTTTAAAGTTCTACAGACCCAATCTAGTGATCGTTATGTTTTCAGAGCTCATGATTTAAGCATGGCAAATGGACAGCTAGTTTCATTAGAATTTACCAGATCTCATCAAATATGTAAAAGTTTCTCACTCACCCTGAGGAACTGCAAGGGTATTATTCTGTTGCTCCTGTATTTCACTCTCCGACCTGTCTTCAGAATATACAATTTCAGCTCTGTAAAATTGAAATAAACTAGTTGGACATCACTGTCTTCATTTGTTGTGGGCAGAGATATCTCATGATACTGAAGTTTCTCCCTTTTCAGATTTTCAATGTATGTATATTTCGCAGGCTTGGGTGGTTGCTTCATAGGCATTACTATGAAAATGATGATCTTGTTGGTATCACTGTTTGCCACAGATCCTTTTTTGTGGTCAGCTCTACAGATCAGAACTACATATCAAATAGGGGAACTAAGTGTATCATAGCCTGGATTCTCTCATGAGATAAGGCAACCATAACATTATTTTGAGTGTTGTCCATTTAACTGGATTGTGGTTTCTCTCGGTTTGAAAGTGGTTGACAATGTGCCAAATTGTTTTCCAAAATATTCATTGAAACTTACACAAAATGGTCATTTGTGATGTTCTGATAGAATAGTGTCGAGAGTGAAGTCTCTTGTTTTTCCAGCTGTGTCAGTTTATTGGCGAACTCCAGGAGACTTAGATTCAGAGGAGTTTCCAATTCCTCCTCAGGATAATTGAAGCTGTCTTCATACAGAGATGACCTATTCGTCAAATCATTCTCGAAGCTCAGCCAAATAGATGTATCAAATACCCCAGGACTAGAAAATATCACAAAAATAACCAAATTATATATAGTGATCAAGAGCAGACAAATCAGTTGTCTATTTGTTATCAGTTCCCATATATCCATGTGTGTTTTTTTGCTATTAGGATAGATTCGATTTGGGCTCATGTTTTGAGAGATATGTCTATCAGTGACAGCCAAATTATATCACTGATTTGACGCTTAGTCAGCTCACATCATACTATCAAAAATAGTATGATATAAAGAATATAATTAACACATAATATATAAATAGATAGAAGTAAATAATAATATACTATAAAATACTCACATTATATCATGTGCCATATTTTGATTGGTCGGGATTTGCAACGACGAGATATCATTTATTAAAAGCGAATCTTCTTCTAACTGATTGAGGCTGTCGGTGAGCCGTGTAGTAAATGATGTGTCTGTAGCGAAGGAAAACTCATTGACTAAGACGTCTGTGAGATCTGAGAATATAAGAATTAATATGTTAAATACCATATATAATGATGAAAGGAGGAACTAATGCGCTAAACATCATATTTCACTATCGATGCCAAATTTTAAGTTTGAGCACCTCAATCCTCTTTCTATCAGGTTGGGTTTCCTCTGCAGCTGCTCAATGAGAAGCTATACATCTAATTCAGTTCTATTTTTCAATGCTTGCATGGTTAATTTGCTTCAATTCAATTGTGCTATTTGCAATCATAGGATGCTTCAGCGTTGAAAGGTAGCAAAACTTTCAACACAGAAGCATAGCAGGGGTTAGATAACTCCTAAATAACAATAAAGCCCCTCACATCAATGAACTAAAGTTCATTGCTCAGATTAGGATATTTACCATCAGAGAATTCACACTTCTGATCTTCATCCAAGAAACTTCCCTCCTCCGACCCGTATCCTGCATCTGACTCTGAAAATCAAATGTGTTTTAATAAGTTTCTAAAAAGAATTAGTTATTATAGTTATTTGGTTCGACTTTTTTGTATCGATGGTGATAAATCGTGTCTGAGCTTCTATCAATGACAACAGAACAGCTGTTTTGGTATAGGATTTTGCCCCACGTTGATACTGTTCAATGACAAAATCAGGTGCTTCAATGATTCATATCATCATCATGACAATAATGTGTTCTTCAAATTAAGACTCACCTTTCTGGCTTTTGCATGAAGATGCATCCTCTAAATCACTCACATCCCGCTGCTGGCCCTTATGATCATCATTGATATCACTAAACAACCTCAGGCTAACTACCTCACTACTACAATGGATGAAATGCATGTTATGTGATTTAACTCATAGATTCACCAAGTATTAGCATTACTAGTCCACTACTTACTCATTGTGCCGTTGCGCTCCCAGAAGGCAGCGATTGCATCATCTTTAATAGCGTAACGCCGCTGATGACACATCATCAATGAGAAAAACCTGATGGACTTTTATGGAGTTCACAGTCATGGCATAGGTCATTTTTTTATATGTGCATTGATGAATAAACTAAACATTTTAAGCTTTTCCCGTAGCCCAAACAGAATCAGCCGAATCCGAGTAATTCATGACAATAGCAAAAGAGTTAAAATCTTGCCTTCTTCTCATTTAATAACAGCAGTAATGAGAATAATAAGTAAACTTACATGGCAGGTCTGTACATTTCTTCTTGTTGATAATATTTGTTATAGTAAGACATGTTCATGTAGTTATCGCTTGATTTCTATAGAATTTTACAGAGAATCACAGAAAAACAGCTTGTTCAGATGGTTGCTTATTTCTGATTGTTATGCTCAACATTCAGAGTAGTAAAAGTGGGAGCAGGTCGTTAGCCCGAACCCATTGAAACGAATGAGCGACTCGATCCCTTTTGTAACGTTCCTGGTGGAACGACTACTCATATTGTATGGGAGTTGTCAATTTCTACTCTATCATTTTGTATGGTGAGGATGGAAGTTTGTTTATGTAATTATTTTTATGTATATTTATTCATGATAAATGAGATGCTTGTGTGGGTAATGTGATTGATCACATTCACTGTTAGCTAGTGTTGTTGTAAATATTAATGAATTGAGTGTCAGTTTGTTTGTGAGGATAAATGTTCATTGGTACAGGGTAGAATGATAAATTGATATACAAAATGAGCAGCTGTATATATATGTTCATTGAAGTATTAAAACAATTTCAATAAAAATCTGAGGACAATGCGGCAAAGACAAGGTTTTGAAATGAGATACATGCATAAAATCACATAAAATAACACGGGAATAAATGAATGCAAAGTTGACAGATTAGGCATCTGACATAGCCCATGGAACAGATTGTACTAGTTTACATGTTACTGGTAGCAGGTGCAAGCATTCCTGATCTGACAAAATTGGCAACGCAATTTGTGAGTGCTCCCGTAGGCAGCAGGGTTACAACGCCAGACTCATGCTATGACTTTGATGAGCATAAAGCTGATGAACATAACTTTGACACCCACCATTCCAACGCAAATTACGCTGCCCTGGATAAAAACAACAAAAAAGTAGAAAAACAGATAAAAAAATTAACAAAAAAAAGAAGAAAAAATGATTAGTTATCAATTAAAGATTACAGACTGTCTTTAATTGCCATTCGTCGTAGTTTTTGTCTCATATTTCTATCTAACTCTGCCTCTGCTGCTGCCAATTCCCTGAGTGTCGCTCTTGTTTTACGCACCAGATCCGATCTCATAATTTTGAATCGATGTTGCAACCTCTTTACATCTACAACACAGAAGTTTGAGTTCACGTATTAATGACAATTGCCTTCAGGAATGTAATGAAAGTATCACTACCTTCAGAAAACATCGATGGTTAGTGTACTGAATGTATGTACTTACGTTTGGCATCCATTATTGGCACTCTACTCTCACATGTCGGACAGTGAAAACTTTCAGCAGCAAATATTTCTTTTAATTCATCTGAAGTCTTTGCCGTCTGTCTCGTGAGGCACAGCTCCTCACCATTAGGAAACATTTCTTTGGCGCATTCTGTACAGGAACGAGTCTGCAACAAAAAACCCATGACTAGTTACCAAGCCAACATAGTATTCTGAGCAATGGAAATTCACATAAGCAATTTGTCAAGTCATATACAACAAAGGTAAAAAAATTGAAACATAAAAAATATTATAATTATAGTAGGAAAAATAAAGCAAAGTACATGTGTATACTCACATGTTCCATAGTGATAAAAGTGTCCTATAATAGATCAAACAAATAGTCACTTTGGTAGTGTGTAAGTCCGTCTGTGTGTGTGTGTGTGTGTGTGTGCGTCCGTGAGTGAATTTGGTAAGCAGGCAAGCACTTAAATACCAGTGAACCAAGTGGTTATATATTACTCGGAAGATACCTATTCATATTAGTGTTTCCTAGGCAACCTATGATGGAACGGTTAGAAGAGACAAGTGATTATATTAACCTGTTGAAACATCTGAGTTCACCCATCAATGCAAGGCAATATTTGCTAAGCAATCTTGCAGGCAAATGTTATCCTCTATCTGTGACATTGATGGATGACAAATCCAGCACGCTGTACATGATTCAACAAAATGTGGAAGAATTGTATGTAAATGATATTGAATTGATATCAAGAAAAATCTTATCTGCCAGCCAAACTTCACAGACCTATGCCTCCCTCTGTGAAGAAATCTTATCTTCTTCCACAAACAGCAAGAAGTTGCTGTTTCATTCTATCACATTATTGACTATTCTACAAAAGGTATTTTTGTCATTGGGCAAAAATGAAGTGAGGAGTATAATAAGCACCCAATCAATAAACAGTTTTTGCAGAACTTTAAATAAAGCTATCGTTCGCATGAGATTTCAGACAGTGACACTGCAGATACTTTATGTATTGGTTACTTTGCTGTTATTTAGCATTATCAGTCTATGGCTACAACATAATGGATAAAACAGATGCATCTATGGCTGCTACTTTGTGGGAATTAATCTCCCTTCAGGTCAGCAAAAATTGTCAAGGCTGTAATTCTAAAGGCTATACAGACTTCTCTCATCATGACTGTCAACTTATAAATCAATACATGTATCTTTTGCACACTGACAAATTACGTCACCATTTTGATATTTGGTATGAAATCGCAATGCAGATGATTCCATCAGGACTTCATAGACCTGTGACAAGATATTTAATAAAGGCAAAGAAAGAGACTTTGTTCAGTCAGATCGTGGTACTGCTACCAGACGCACCCTATACTGTGACATTACCCCCTCATTTACGTTAGTTTACCATGCCTGTGTCTGATATCACAACCAGACAGTTTTTATCACAATACCGTGCACTTCTCACAATTATCCTGATTACCATAGCCACCATATGTTCGCTGTGTGCAGCGTTTTTTCAACAAGAGAAAGGAGAGCTTCATTCTATCATAAAACTCCTCGGTGAAAACTTTGAATCCACTACAAAGTCAACAAACTCTACACTCTAGTATGGCTTCAAATCTTAAGACGACAGAATTTCAACTTGAGGCACCGTTCACATCTATAATCTCAGGTAAGAATTTTATCTAGTTGTTTTTTGACCTTAAGCATGGTTATATGTGCCTCATATCCATAGCGGAGGTGAGCCTTCATGAAACTTCATGTTGGGATTTATGACAGCGAATTTGCCGAGCAAACAACCAAGGGTATTTGTAATTGACGTCAAAGGGTGGTGCTGAATGACTAACTAATCTCCTTAATGCGTTCAAAATTAGAGCAGAAGCGGAACTTTTGCGGGTAAAAACTCCCATATTATCGGAACTTTTGCGGGTAAAAACTCTCATAAAATATGAAATTTATTGAGCATTTCATTACCGCAATCCTTCCCTTAATTTTCAACACACCCAGTACTTGGAGGTACAGTTATCATGTGATGGTTAGCTTGCATAACAGTAATTACATCTGTGTCTGCAGAAATTTAATGAGCATTTCATCACCAAAATCCTTCCCTTAATTTTCAACACTTCCAGTACTTGGAGGTGCAGTTATCATGTGATGGTTAGCTTGCATAACAGTAATTACATCTGTGTGTGCAGAAATTTAATGAGCATTTCATCACCAAAATCCTTCCCTTAATTTTCATCACTTCCAGTACTTGGAGGTGCAGTTATCATGTGATGATTAGCTCGCATAACAGTAATTAATCATCTGTGGCTGCAAACTTGAAACAAACACTTAAGAGGTCATAGTGAAATGATGAGCAATATTCGATGTATGTGTGTAGATGAGAGAATTTTAGTCACAATCTCTGACCTGCTGACTGTTTATGCTGTCTGTTTCTAGGGCCAACATCAAGTGGTAAATCTACCCTACTAAGGGAGATTATTTCCAATGCTGACAAAATCTTTGTTCCACCGCCTGTGGAAATAATTATCTGTTACTCAATCTACCAACCACTTTACAACTCTTATGATGCCTCGGTGCCAATAAAATTTATAGAAGGGCTAGCAACAATGGAATCATTACCTAAAGATCGACAGCATAGACTTCTAGTCATTGATGATTTAATGGAGGAAGTCTCCAGCTCTAAGGATATTGCTGACTTTTATACAAAATTTAGTCATCATTATAATTATAGTATAATCACACTGACACAAAATCTATTTTGTAAAGGACCATTTTTTCGTACGATTAGTTTGAACTCACACCATTTCTGGTTGATGAAATCTGTGAGAGACATTTCAGTAATCAAAACAATTGGCAGACAAAAGGGTAAGGAAAAACTTGTGATAGAAGCTTATTTGGATGCAGTGAAAGATCGTTATGGTTATCTGTTTTTGAATTGCTCCCCGGGTTGTGATGAAAAAGCTCGTGTGCGAGCTAAGATTTTTGAAAATCCAAGCGTTGTCTATTTAACAAAGTGATATTTTTTTCTAAAGAACTGATGTTTCCACAAGGGTTAAACAGCACTCATCAATTAATTTTTCAAAGTCTAAGTGGTAGTCAATAAATTATCTCAGAACACAGAAATATCTTAGTCATGGGTTGTTGAACACAGTAATCATTGGAGCTACAGGCAAACATTAATATTTGTTCATGCAACAGAAAAGTAACCCTTCCTCTAAGACACCTCTAAGCTGTGTAGATTTTAGACTGGAAACCAAGGTATAAAAGCTCAGCGCTGGAATAGCCAACACATTCTTCCAGTTTAGTTTGAATTCACTAAGCTCACAAGAAGCCACCACTCTTCTTTAGCAGATTTGATCTTCCTTCAAATATTAATCGTAAGTTTGTTTTAAATGTTTTCACATACAATGATCTTTGTTTTTTTCATTTTTATTTTTTTACTTTTGTTTTGAAATTCTTTTTTAAACTTTTTAATTTTTTTATATTATAGATGCTAGACACTTGTTTTGGATGTCAATATGACAAACCTGGGCAAAGATCCCATATGGGAGATGGTGGTTGTCTGTCAACAGACATGAGGACCATCATTCATGTAAGAATGCTGACTTTACTGGTTAAGTTTCATTGTAGTGTGTTTTTTGTAAATTGCCCAAGATTTTTTTTTCAGTTTTTTTAGCGAAGATTAGGTCCACCCTGAGGGCGTGTCGAAAACGCTCATCTTTTAACTCATTATTTTCTTTTTGTAACCATCTGTGTTTGGGGTGTACCTCATTCAATAATCGTTGTAGAGACTAAATTTCAATGATGCGTGAACAGAGTATTGATTCATATTTGGTTTAAAAAATTTTTTTTTGCAATAAACAGTTTTAAATTGATAATGTTGTATTTTTGCATAAACAGCTGCATTTCAGTTTTAAGCAAACCATTCATTTTTCATTTTGTTTCATTTTAGATGCCCAAGAGAATTGGAGGTGATGCGATGAGCTCCTATGCCAAACGTATGTTTCTTGACGAAGAAGCTAAGGAGGTTAAATTGTCTGATGGTGCATATGATGATGAAATGGTAAGTAACTTTCATGAATTATTGCCTGATGCATAATTTGATGTGCGGGGATTAAATGGAGTGAAGTACATGTTATTGTAATTACTGTTACCATTGCTAGGCAACCTAGCATTGAATTGACTTGTATTGAATTGATAACTCCAAACTTGTTTGGTTTCAGGAAGAATTTGAGAATGAATTTCAGATACAGTGCCCAAAAAAAAGACCAGCTTCAAGTAAAGGGAAGTCCCCGGCAAAGAAACTAAAAAGAGTGAGTTATTAGAGTCTGTTTTTAATTCAATTCACATATTATAATGTACTACTTTTACAGCGTTATAATGCATAGTAACTACACATCTTATGTCAAAGTTTGATTGATGAGAAAGTCAGGTGAATAATGACCTGGCTGTTATTTCAAAGCAACACTCTGAAAATAGCTTGTTTCTCTTTTTGAAAGATTAATGTGTAATGAGCATGGAATTATTCATTTCAGCTTGATAATGAAGTTGACGACGAACCTATTGTCCTATCGTCGGAAGACGACGAAAAAAGAGATGAGTTACATGCTTCCCACTCCAAGAAGCGCAAAGCTTATCAGCGGGTAAGCACATTTTACTTTAGATTATCAAAGTATCAAACTGTCATTCACGAGTGACTTTCATTGATGCATATTTATCTCCGACAAAGTCCAATGTGTATACCATCGTACCTAAGTGTGCTTGTTGTCCGCATTGCGTTGGACTTATTTTAAAAATTATTTTTTATGGATGTTCAGCGATAGTGAGGAGGAGAATGTTGATGGTAATGGTGATATGCTTGATGCACCGATTCCAAAACGAAAGAAAAAAACCATCCAACCATCCAAAAAGGTGACTCACGTTTCTTAACTTGCATTCCCAAATTATAAATGATACCATGCATCTAGTTTGGTGGTGTATCAAATCATTTTATCAGATTCCATCTCTCAACCCAAGGTATATCTGTGATCAATACATCCCTGTTTGAATTCATAATAATATACTCTCAAATAATTAAATAATTTTCTGATTATGATCATTTTAGAACATGACGAAGCTGAGTTTAATTAAGCTCCCACTACCAAAAGTGGATGATGATGGAGAACTCCCTGACTTAGATGACGAAGAGCCGTCTACTTCGTCAGTTGTGAGGGAGTTCAAGCAACAACGTGCAAAGAATTCCCAAAAGCCTAGCACCCCAGAGCCAACACCTCCACCACCACAACAAAGGCCCCTACTTCTACCACCAACTCCTCCAACAACTCAATTTCCTGGACTAGTGGTTTTCCCTGTGAAGGTGGAGGCCTTTGATATTGATGACGTCGAACTAAACGTATGTTTTCCATTTATTGATTCTTCTTATCCTTCTCATGACAAACTCTCCACATTCATATCATATGTTTATCATAATTAGAGTATTAGCATAATCCTTAAAAATGGAATTCATATACATGTAAATTGCACATTATAAATAGAGTATAACGACAATCCTTAAATATAACTTATATATTTACGATTATAGGAGGATGGTGACGTCTGGCACAAGTCGGACACACTCAGAAGACCATTGAGCATCACTGCTCTTCACCAACTGTCGGAAGGATGTAAGTTTTATAAGTTGTTTCTTCTCTGAACTGACTTTGCAAAAAAAGGACAACTGTAAAAATGGTTAACTATTGGTATTGTGTTTAGTTTTGGGAGTTATGTCTTTGCAAGGATAGGACAACTACTAAATATTTAAACACTGTTATTGGAATTACACTGCACTACATTGAGAATAGAATAAGTGACAAATGCTTCAGGTATTTTTGCAGTGGTGTCATTTCAAAGTATTGACAGCTGTTGTATGATGTGTCGTTTTACTATTGTCAAAATGTCATTATTTTTCTGTTGTTTTTGCAGTTATTAGCCCAAGGTACCAATACGGAACAAAAACAATCCGCGGGTATCAGGTTTCACCGGCAGTATCTTCGCCGTTGGCACGGGCGCTTGCTGCAATAGAGAGCAAGTATGAGAAATGTTTTATGGGTACCAAGGTCAATAAACGTTTCAGAAGTCAGTATGCTCGTCTCAGGATAAGAGGAACACCAGAGAATACTGATACAGTGTGAGTAATAGTCTTCTTCTCTTCATTACCTATATACAGCTTTGATTTGCCAGTTGGCTTCGTAGTGTAGATTATAAAGTGACTCATTGTCATTTCTATCACATTTGCATGTAAAACCTTCACAAATCGATAAGTAATCCCCGAGTTTTTTTGTTGATTAGATTATACAACTGTCAGCAGACACTCACACTCGAGGATGCATTGGAGCTAGGAGCAGTGTGCAAAGGAAACCAAACACGTGTATCATATGTTGTCCAGCTCGGACTGGCAACAATTGGAGAGGCAGTTAACATCATGCCAAAAATCAATATAGCAAGATTGGAGGAGATACTCCCCACAAGGTCAGGAAATCTTCCTAATCCCGTGGCAGACGGGTCTTTTGACTATCTGTCTTTATAGTTATATTAGTTATTAGTTATATTTTCAACTTGTTTTTCTTCCTACTACTACACTCATTTAATCTGTTTGGAAAGCAATAACACTTTATCAATGTACATGTGCAAAGTGTGTTTAGTTGAGTTCTCAACCAAATCCAATCTCAATAGGCATTTTAAGACCAAACACGACAAAAACTTTATCGGTTTTAAATGCGATAGCTGTGGCAGGAACTTTACCAGGCGCCACCAACTGAACTTACACAAGCAGAAGTGCTCGAAAGCAATCAATTCTACTGTGTCAAGATCAGATGGTGCCTCCCAACAGTTTGGCGGTGCAATCAATCACAATGACACAAATGAATCCACCCAGGTAGAAACCTTTGCACATGCATCTCCTCTTAAAGACATCCTTAAGTCAAATTGGGAAGCCATCAAAACGTACTTTCGTTGTAGGAAAATTGTTGACATATTCAATTTCCGACTGATAAATCAATCTGTGACAATATATGATGCTCTATGCAACCTTTGGCTTACAAAATTATCCAAACAAGTCAAGCTTCAATGCTGCTTAGGTTATGTGCTCAAAAACACCAATACCGACGAATTAAGATACTACCATAGTTCTGCAAACAACACGATGATTTTCGATAAGCCCATGACTATTAAATCATTAACAGACATGCAAGATGTTGCAGAGCTTCTAGAAAGTGTGGACTTATGTGAAAAGGCAAAAGCCAATCGACCCAACAGTTCATGGGGTGTCCTTCATGTGACAAATATATCATTTTACCTGAGTAAACTTCCGTTTCCCAAGATTGGATCACCCGGTAACATTCCATCACATATCAAAAAACTGAAATGTGTCAAAACTCTAAAGAGGGGAGTAAACAACAAACCCATCTCTGATAATCTTTGTTTCTTCCGTGCTCTCTACTTGAAACAAAATTGCACTTGTAAAAAGCGATGTGACTGTTTATTTCCAAAAAGCAGTTTGGCAAAAATACATGACTTGCTCCATAGATTTGTTGAATACATTGGTGGATCTCTACCTTCAGCCTCTGAGTTCCAAGGGGTGACTTTAGATGATTTGACATCTATCGAAAAGATTTTTGACCTCAAGATATCAGTATACAGCTTGTCAAGTGATGGAAACTGCACACTGTTGTTTCAATCATTCAGTAAGTCCAAAGTAGAGCTAAACTTGTGTATGGTTGGCAAACACTTCTGTTACATACAAGATATGTCAACTTTTTCTAAGTGTTTTACTTGCAAAACATGCAAGTTGAGCTTCCCTAGAAAAAATAACCTTCTGCGACATAGGAAAATTTGTGCTAAGCAGCAATCACGCTACAGATTTGATAAAGATGTATTTCACCCACCGGGTAATATCTTTGACGAGATAGAGAATAGGACAGGACTTACCATTCCTAATGAATTACGGTTTTATCCCTATCGTGTGACATTTGATATCGAGTGCTACTTACCCAAGTCCACTTTAGAAAACACACCCAAGCTGACTTTTAACAATGACCACAAGCTCATGAGCATCAGTGTGTGTTCCAACATCCCTGGGTACCTTGATCCATTTTGTTTAGTAAGTGATGGAGACACTGACACGCTTGTTAAAAAATTTGTCATTTACTTGTCTCATCTCAGTGATATTGCATACTCTCTGTGTCTAGAAAAAGTTTCCCCCCTGCTGGAAAAACTTGAGAGCTTAGATAGCATGCGCATGCAAACCGAATTAGAATACTCACAGAAACATTGGTCCCATCCCGCAAAATATCAATCCAATAGTATTGGTAGTCTTATCGAAAAGCTCAAAGACCACTTAGCGGAACTGCCGGTGGTCTCTTTTAACGGTCAAAAGTATGACTTAAATGTCATCCGTGCGCCTTTGATCCGTCACCTATGTCAAACAGATCAAATAAAATTTGCAATAAAAAGAAACAATTGTATGAAATGTATTAAAACCAAAAAATTAAAATTTGTAGATGCCACTAATTATATCGCGCCAGGATTTTCTTATGAGTCCTTCCTAAAAGCTTACAATTGTTCTGTGCAAAAAGGCTACTTCCCGTATGAATACATCACTTCTTTGGACATGCTTGATGCGACTACGTTACCCCCTCACTCTGCATTTTATTCATCCCTTAGACAGTCCAATATTACGCATGATGAATACGACTACTGCAAAAAGATATGGCGTGATCACAATATGGAAACCATGCGTGATTTCCTGATATGGTACAACAATTTGGATGTGGTCTCATTTCTTGAGGCTCTTGAGAAACAGTCCTCTGTGTACATCTCAAAAGGTTTAGACATGCTCAAAGATGCTGTCAGTGTCCCATCACTTGCTACAAAATGGCTTTTCAAGGAGTCATTGACAAATGAATTTTCTATTCCACTCATATCTCAAAAAAATTCAGACTTACATAAGACAATCAGAGATAACATTGTTGGAGGGCCAGCACTTGTGTTTCATAGGTACCATGAGTGTGATAAAACCTATCTTAAGTCAAATAAATATGGTCAGCAGGCAAAAATTTGTAAACAGATAAAAGGCTATGATGCCAATAGTTTATATCTATATGCAGCGATGCAGCCTTTACCAACCGGCTGTATGATCAGACGACGATGTGACGAAAATTTCTATCCATGCTTTGTGGATGTTCGAGGGCGTTTAGCCAATGAGTGGCTTGAGTTCAATGCTCACTTGACAAAGACACATATCAGACACAAATATAACCAAGGTGAAATTTATTTGGGTCAGCATGCCTTACCAGTTGATGGATTTTGCAAAGAAAATAACACCGTATACCAGTTTCACGGCTGTATTTTTCACGGATGCCCAATCCCACAATGCCCAAACACGAACAATCAGGGAACAAATCCCATTAATGGTGTCCCTTATCAACAATTGTATCAGGACACAGTAGAAAAGGAGGGATATTTACAAAAGCTAGGTTTCAAAGTTGTCTCTATTTTTGAGTGCAAGTGGTTAGAACAAAAAAAATCATCTAGGATGGTCTCTAGATTTGTGAAAAAACTTTCTTTTAGAGATATGAGTGAAAAGAAATCGATGACTGAGAGTGAAATTATTTCAGCAATAGAATCAGAGAGCTTTTTTGGTCTTGTAGAATGTGATGTACATGTGCCAACTGATTTACAATCTAAGTTTCAGGAAATGCCACCAATTTTCAAAAATGTTAGCATCAGTCGGGAAGATCTCTCCCCTCTGATGAAGAACTTTGCGATTGAGAACAATCTGTATCGAACTCCACAGCGATCCCTCATTGGTAGTATGTTTGGTAAAAAAATTCTGGTATTAACATCTCTGCTGAAATGGTACATTGACCATGGACTAAAGATCTCGAAAATTTACCAAATAGTTCAATTCAAAAAACATCGGTGTTTCCGTGAGTTTGGAGAAGCAATCTGTGATGAAAGAAGACAAGGTGATGGTGACCCCTCAACCAAGGTCAGATCTGACACCGCTAAGTTACAGGGTAACGTTATTTTTGGGGCCACTATAATTAATAAGGAACGGTTTACCGATATCAAATATACAACTGACCTCAAAACAGCTAACTCATATGTCAACAACAAAAATTTTATGTCTATAGAGGAGTTGGATGACGATGTATTTGAGATCGAGTTGAGTAAAAAGAAAATAAAACTTGATACTCCCATAATAATAGGCTTCTCTATTCTGCAAATTGCCAAGTTACGCATGCTGCAGTTCTATTATGATTTCATGCAAAAATTCTTTCACGATTCTTCTTTTGAGTATGTGTGCATGGATACCGATTCGGCCTATTTTGCTACATGTGGGGATTTGGAATCTTTGGTTCCCATGAACTTAAGACAACAGTATTTTGAAGAATTTGGTGAATGGTTTATCCCTGAATTCTGTGCGGAGCATAAAAAATCCTTCGTTGAGACTAAAGTTCAAGGTCTTCCATGGACCATGCAACCTTGCTGTAAGACTGTACATGTATATCATAAGCGAACACCTGGTTTGTTTAAAGAGGAGTTTTCAGGCACTGGGATCATTGCACTAAACGCCAAAACCTATCACACTTTCAATGCATCAACCAGTAAAACTAGCACTAAAGGAATAATGCGTAATTTGAATTCTTTCAACAAAGCACACTTTCTTGGCACACTTACCACCAAAAAACCTGTTTTTGGTACAAATAAAGGGATCATGAGAAAGAAAAACTCAATGGTCACATATACCCAATTAAGGTCTGGACTTTCTTTTTTCTACGCGAAACGGTTAGTTTGTGATGATGGTGTGTCTACTTCACCTATTAATTTATAGTGTATTATGAAAAATATTGCGCTAAATACTATGCATGAACACTGATTTCTGAACTCACCCTTGAATTTCTTTAAATGATAACATGTACATGCTTCCACTTATGGTGTCTATGCTTCTATGATATTTTTCTAATGTCTCACCTCCTTTTATCGTGATGAGAAATGCTTACTCTTGTGGTTTATTAAACTTCCCATGTATATTCATTTGCATTTGTATTCCACATGGATGTTTACTGTATAAATCTGTGCTCTGTTAAAATATTTATTGATTTTCATTATATAGCATATTTTTATCAAAAACTTCTACCTTTTTTTTTAAAATATTTCCAAAATAAAGGTCATTGATCACTTGGCTAACAATAAAGTCCCTCTCCCTTGATGAGTCAACTTGTCTCAATTTAGATAAAATATTTTTGTATGAGTAGTTTCTTGCTCGCATCAACAGAAAAATAAGACAATATTGTCCACAAACTGTAGAAATCCCTTGCAATACATGTTTACTACGCTTTATTCTTCCCATTTGTTTTAGTTTGGTATCAATCAAAATATTTTGGACAGTGTCTCCATATGAGTCAAAGTACTCTATGCTTCCGGAGTCTGTTATATTCACCGCGATCCAATGGCTTCCTGGCTGATGAGATTGGTCAAAGTTGACAATATTCATTGATGGAATAAATATCTCGGTGTTCACAAATTCATCCAATGATTTAACACTCGGGTTCAGCCTTGATGTGTGCTCATCACTGTTCAAAATATTCCTTAGCTGTTGTGAGTTCATGATACCGATGCCAAACTTGCATTCCTCAATTCATCAATATTCAGTAATTCGTCATACTCATAGTAAACCATCAAATTGACAGTCTCATTCAGTGGTTGGGAGAAAGTAAGTTCTACTTTTGTGTCACTTATGCGCTGCAGATGGGTCCCTTCACCATGACACCAATCGCTTGTCAAATCAAAAGCATAGAGACAAAGGCTGCTCTTAAAATGTTCTGGTGTTATCCCGTTACCTTGCTCTGTGAAGGTTTTCTCACACACTGTTTGAAGATTATGATAAGCTCTCATATAGATATTCTTTTCAAAGTCAACTACTAGTGGTTTCTTCAGCGCATAGTTGTTGTTAACCATAACATTGATGGATGATAGGTGAAATGCTTCAAACTTAAATGGGGAGTGGTTGTAGGACCCATTCTTGGCAGAGTGCTTTACCATACCAAAAATGATCAGTTTGGGCTCCTGTTGGTTTGATAATACCGTAATTGTTTCACTTCCTCTTCCTGGTGAGATCGTAAAGAACTTGACATCCGACCCATTCATTACATACTTGGCTGGTGTTTTACGCAGAGTCTCAATATGTGAGATGCTGACAGACGGATGCACTTCTAATCTTCTCATCAGCATTGATGCCTTAACAATCTCAATTTTGTAATCATGCGGATCCGTAACACCTTTAATATGTTGTAGGACAAATTGTGGGCTGTTAAATTGCAATTCAAACCTCATTGAAACCCCTGGCAACATATACTTTTTTTGCATGAAAATCGGGGAGTTCAATCTTCCAATGAGGTCTAGTACTGGACTTCCCGCTAGCTTTGCAGCCCTTGCTTTCATTTTTGCGTCTTGAGTACCAGTTAATTGCTCAGAATGCTCCTCAATCATGTCGTCTGATATCCATCCAACTGTTCGCAAATGAGTGTGCTTAGCTCCGTCATCATGATTCAAAATGTTGGTAAGAAATGCTTTGTGTGCATAATGTACATTATCTTCAACTTGTTTGTGATTAAGCAGTACTGAGAACTTAGAAATCAAGCTATGAAAAATCTGCTGTGATGGAGTTACAACAACTTTCGTTCCATCAGTATCTAATTTAGTTCCATCTGAATTCTGAATCATGATCTGAAGATGAAGTAATGAGTTTGCAAGATCATAGTAGTGAGTATTGGATCCGGTTATTTCGAATGTCACTGGTTCTAAGCCTTGAGGATGCGTCTCTGGTGTTATCTCATGGATCTCAGATTCCTTAAGATTTGTGTTGACGTGAATGTTGTCAAAGATCTGTAATTCATCCATAGCAATTTCCACAGCATGTTTGTCAAGTTTTTGATATTCACCTGTTGTTGTCATTTTGCCTATGAGAAAATGTCGCGCTTCTTCTGTAGCCGTCGCTTTTTATTGCCCTTCAAACCTCCCACAGCCAGTTTCCTCTTGACTCCTCCCCTTTTGCCTCCAGTTATGTCTGAGGTTAGAGTTCTAATAAGTTTCTTCCCACCTAAGGTCAAATTTTTGACTGCAGCAGTGGAAAGTTTCTGTCCATCAATCAAATCAGAAGCAAAGTTAGCACCTGTCTTTAGTAGTTGCTTGCCAGCTGACTTTGCTACAGTTTTGAGAGTTGGCGCAAAACTTCTAAAAATACGCGTGAAGACACCTCCTAACCCATAGCCACGCTGTCTTGTTGCACCGCGAAATACAGGTATAAAGCCACCTTGTTGGTACGCATTTCCTTTGTAATGTTTATGTAATATGTTTGTCGGGGTATCAAAGCTATATGATCTACTCATGGTTTGACTTTCCGGAAATGTAGCGTCACGTTTGTCTTTCCTTTCTCAAATGCAATTATTCTTCCATCGTCTCGCCTTATATTCACCTCCACTGTGTCTGTATGTGTGGAGGCAGCTGGAACATATTGCACGTCTTGAAAAGTAACCCACTTAAATGTTGAGCTTTGGCGAGATGGCTCAGCCGGTACAACTCTGAGCAATGGCACCATTACGTCTCCAACCAATCTACGCTGAACAATATCTGTGTACACAAATAGCCCAACCAAACCATCATTGATATCGCTAGCTGTGCCTGACCAATGAACTCCATTTAGAAATAACTCGCCATGGTTTTTGTTAAAACCCATGATCTGTATTAGGTTTTCTGTGAAAGTCACACCGGCTACTTCATTACCCTTCACTGTTATAGCTGTTCTATCACGAAGCTCGTCATAGTATATACTTAAATTACCCGTGCACCCAGCATTGCTGATGACCTTTGTTATTTCGGAGACCAGCTTTTCAACAGAGGGGTAAAACCCATCGTGCAAACTGAACTCAGTCATTGTTCCGTTGGAGAATTTAATCCAAACCTTTGCATTCATGACATTTGGCCATCTGGCAGGAAACTGAATTTCTGTCATTCCCACCTCCCAGGCACCATCATGAATTGGAAGTTTTGGGATTTTAGTCTTATATGAATGAAGTTTATTATCTGGAAAAAATTTTAAAGATGCATTTGATGGCAGAACTACATAAAATGAATTGCTCATGACTGCCCTGGAGTGCGTAGAGACAGTAAGTGAGGAGACAAAATTATTTATCGCAATTTTATTAATTGTTCAGCACTAATCCATTCATTAAATTTGCTAGGGTAGCCTCTATATGTCACAAAGTATTCCTTATTACGCTTATTTCCTCTTTCTTGTATAATATCCTCGATAATGAATGTCTTTGGCAAAGAGACCTTCTGTAATTCGTTTGCATAATATGTTCCATGAATCTTTTCTTCTTTTTGATCTCGCAACCTGTATGTTATTGGAAATGTCTTTTCGATTTTGTCAACAAAAAATACCTCACTTGACCAGTTTTGGTCATATCCTTTTGCAAAAACATGCTTATACTTGCTTATTCTCACTGGGTCATTTATGTTAATGTCATTCTTTTTGTGTTTCTGGAGACTCTCTCGGAAGTGAAGGTTGAGCCATATATCTTCTTGGTTGGCTTTTGCTGCATCTTTGGGAGGAACCTTGGTCGCAGAGTGTTTGGTGGCATTATACCCTTTCGTTATATCATCTATCACTTGGGTCCATCCATATGTGTTAGTATATGTAAACCAACGATGGAGCTTAGATTGAATAGTACGATTGAAACGCTCCACAATTGACGCTTTAATATCATCATTTTCGGTAGAAAAGTGCCTTATTTGAAGCTTTTTCAGCAGAGTTTTGACCGATGAGTTGTAAAACTCTTTTCCTTTATCAGTCTGCAAATCCTTGCATGGTGAAGTGGATAAAATCTTTCCCAATTCTGCACTTATTTCTTTCCCTTGTTTCGTTTTAAGAGGAACACACCAACCAAACTTCGTAAACACATCAATCAATGTGAGGATATAATTATAACCGGAGTTGTGAGGTGAATATTTGCGCATATCTACCAAGTCAGCTTGGTATTGAACGTTTGCCCAACTCACAATTGTTGGTCGTCTCAAAAAATTTTTGCGCGCTGTTTTATGCAAAGTATATGCATCTTGTGTTGACAACCACTCCTTTATCATCTGCTGTGGAATATCAGCTGCTTTGTCATGAAGGTGTTGTTGCCCTCCAAGAGATGATGGGAGGGAAGGTTTATAGTACAATTGTGTAAGCTTTTGAGACATTTGATTGCTCAGCTGTCGAACTTTTCCCACTTTATTGGTTTTGTTCCTGTTGGTGTGCTTTTTAATCCTTTGTTTTTGTCTTTTCGCTTTAGCTGTTTCCATGATGGAGATGGAAGTTTATCAACAATCACTCGTTTCTTATCTAGAGCTTTTAACTTACGGGTATAGGGTAATGAGGAGGTAGGGAATCCTGCTTCTGCTAATGCCGCGACGAAATTATTAACTGTCTCCCTCTGCTTTCCAAAAATGTTCCTATAAGTTACCGCACTCTTAAACAATTCCTCAGCATCTGATATATTCCATTCATTACCCTTGTATTTCAACACTCCTGGGGTGGTCATAGTGAAATCCTTTGATGAGTTAATGAATTTAGAAAGTCTGACAGCGCTAGACTGATAAGATTTTGGAACAGTTTTTAATGTTTCAGTAAAAATGTTTTTTTTTGATGCTTTTTCCAGTGTCGGTGTTGAAGTGTTTGTGGATGAATTGCTGGGATGAGCATTAGAGTTTGAATCGGAGACAGACTGAGTTGGTAGCTTAAGTGTTTGCAAATTACTTTCTCTTGGTATAGGGTCAGTCAAGAATGCATCCTTTCTTGAAGTTTCAATAGCATTTCGGAAATTCCTTTTGTATCTATCTAGATTAGAGTTGTACTCGTCAAGCTTTTCCACATCTGAAGTTGTTGGTTCCTTGAGAATATCATCAATCTTTGTATCTATTTCTTTCAAAACCTTGACATTCGGGTGTGTCAACAAATCAGTTCTAGACTTGGAGTGACTGACCAATTCATTATACCTTTCTGGTTCAATTAGGAAATACTTTTTCAATGAAGACATCTCCTTACATTCCTCCTAGTAACACTTTAACAAGTGGTTTTAGTAAAAGCCCAATAAATCCTCCTTTCATTAATGTCTTCCTTCTGCTCTTGCGAGATAATGACTTTTTGCTTAGCTGTTTCAAATGTTTGTGATATGGCTTCAGTGCCCTGAATTGGTGTGTCGTAAGTGGAACATTACCATTCCTTATATTACATGCACAGTCGCTCAAGGCATCAACTGTGTCATCACCCAGATTCTGAAGTATGCGCTTGCGGTTTGCTCCTCTGCTCCTATGCAGGTCTCTTAAGACATGAATATTACGCTGTAGCCTAGCATCCACCATGTTACTTCTAATGCGACATAAATGCAAATAACAAGTACTGAAAATATCCATAGATTAAGTATGTATCTTATTATTGTGATAGGGTAGAAATTGACAACTCCCATACAATATGAGTAGTCGTTCCACCAGGAACGTTACAAAAGGGATCGAGCCGCTCATTCGTTTCAATGGGTTCGGGCTAACGACCTGCTCCCACTTTTACTACTATTCAGTCATCATTGTGCTCAATGTTGTGTCATGGCGTGTCTCCATCAATTGTTGGCCATTAATACTAATTAATACTATAAGTTGTCCTCTCATTATTAGATTATGAGAGTAATAATTATGATAAATATTGGATGATTTTTCGTATTCAAAAATGATAAAATTATGTAGTTTATTCCTATGGTGTTCATATGACGTCCAGGATGTAATTGGATGCCAAATAAAATTGTGTTCATATTATTTTGTTTACGTCCCCTTAGTAATTTCTTTAGATTTTCCAAACTGACTACTTGGTGTTTTATATAAATATAAGCACACCATGAATGATCTTTTTCACGAAACTTCCATACTCCTTTCATATTATTCTGGCATCAACTAATGCTGATTTAAAATTTAGTTGAGTTGTATAGGATTTGTTTTCTTCCATGTTGTAAGATAACTATCATTGTCCGTGCTGAGTCGCAGCATAAAACATGGCTAGTCCAGACTGCAATCTTTGCTCATGTCATCAGACAGTATAATTTGGTCACATCAGTTTTATGATTAAAGGGATGTTTTATTTTCAGAATAACTGAACTGTGTCTAGCTGCCGTACACTGATATTCAGAACTAGAAGGCTACACTGTGGTATTATAAAAAGAGAAGGGCCATGCAGTAGCTAATGCATATCAGTGGATAGATATACCTCATCTGATATAACTTGAAAGGGTGAGTTTTCATAATTATTCCTTTCTATTCCTTTAGGACCCGGTAGGAGTTAGAGTGTCATCAGCATGTGATATTCTCTCTTGAATCTAAAGGTTGCTTGTTATGATCTTGGGAGTTGTAGAAAGTGTCAAGGATTTGGATTTAAGGCTTAGAACCAATTGTATTCATCAGCTCGATAACAATTCACATTCATTGTTTTTGGCAGTCATTACCCCTAACAAAGCTGAAAAATTTGCAATTTTGTGCAATGATTAATCGAAAAACAACGAAATTTACCTTCTCAACATTCACTCTACACCAGATGTAATGCAGTTACCCAGTGACAACGATTCCAATTATTCACAATCAAATTTTGAGCACTGGGTACACACACTGATTTCGAGATTACACTATTAGCATGTGTATCTCTGATCGATAGAGCTGCTGTCGTAAATATTTGAGTACCTACTTTCGGCTGAATAAGAGGACAACTTATGATCAAACAATCATGATCGAAACAGAATTACCCAGCTCTGCATTATTAGTAATTCTATCTTCTCCCACAGACCTTAGGCTAGCAATACACAGTTGTGATTTAACTTTGTTTGTCAAAAATATGTACCAAATGCTCTTCTAAAACTGTAACAATGGTGAGATTAGATTTTCCCAAGTTAAATTAGAATATTTTAACAAGAAATGAGAAAATGATAAATTATGTGTATATCCAAAGGTTTGGGTATTCATCAATACGTCTCCTAAAAGCTGAATTTTAGCTGCTCTGAGGTAAGGTGATAATTCACTCTCTATTGTCAGAGATATGCATGCAATAGTAGGTATCACGTCATCAGTGTGCTTGATTCTATTGTATATGACCTAATGTGACATAATATGAGACGTTAAGACTGGCAGATATCCAGCGAGTAGCTACCGGTGGCACACTAATTTATTCCAACGGGTGTTGAGGTCACAAGGTCTGTGATTGAGACCAAAGGAGGTGACTGAAGTGTCTGGACGTTTATAGACTGTTGCTGGGGATCACATGAGATGCAACCCCGTTACGGACTTCGTCATCGAGTACATGTAAGTTAGTATTGTTTATGACCAAAAAACAACTGAGATTTCTTTGTCAAAATTATGATGTTGATTTGTTAATATGTTGCTTATTAATAGACAGTGTGATCAATATATTTTCCTAGCTGATGTATTAAGTGTCACCACTGACATGAATAAACTCATTTTAGTCCATATCAGCCTAGCCTACCCTACCCTAGCCTAGCCTAGCCTAGCCTAGCCTAGCCTAGCCTAGCCTAGCCTAGCCTAGCCTAGCCTAGCCTAGCCTAGCCTAGCCTAGCCTAGCCTAGCCTAGCCTAGCCTAGCCTAGCCTAGCCTAGCCTAGCCTAGCCTAGCCTAGCCTAGCCTAGCCTAGCCTAGCCTAGCCTAGCTGATGTATAATATATCACAACTGACTTGACTTCCTTTTAAGCCTTTACATTGTATGCTACCATTTGTCTATGTATGCTACTGATAAACAAGTAAGATATTGATAGCCCTTACAGGTTAACTTCCATCAATCAATCACATATAAACTGTGTGTAAAAAAATTGAAACTGCCACATGGATTTCCCACTTGTCACAGTTTTGTTTCGCTTATTTGTCAGGCTATTAAGATGAGGCTGTTTAACTTATTACACAGCAGTCTGCAGTCAAAGCTTGAACAAGGAAGTTAGCAACAAGCAGTGGAGATTTAGATAGAGCAACACACAGAGAGTTTACAGGACATAACCATTGAAAATATCAGGTCAGTAGGATGTACAATCAAGGCATTAGGTACTCTAACTCTCTCTGACTCTTTATATAAGGGTGTTGAACTTCTAATCCCTGTGTTCAGTTTTTTATCACAACTTACTCTGGTTAGGGATTAGGGTCGCTAACAGAGGTTTTTTTATAGAGAGATAAGGGTAACTTCATTGAGACATTGATATGAAGGTTATTGCAATCTATTGTTAACCATACTGTGATCTCTATTACTGCAGGCTCTGCGATACCATTAATCTTACATTTCGGAATGCTTAACTTCAAGACTCCCTCGTACTATTATACACATGTCTTGCTTGCTCACAGCGGACCCCTTCCACTTTAATTCAGTGTTTGGGGAAAGAAAGTGGGATATAAAAGAGCGTCCTAATTTTTTCTCTCATTCCCTGACCCACTTTAGAATCACTTGTCAGTGTGATAAAAATATACCCCAGCTAATATAAATTCTTTTGAGTCCATATCAGCCCTTTCATTGAATGCGACTGATAAGTAGTGAGTAATTGAACCCTTACAGGTTAACCTCCATATCAATCACATATAAACAGTGTGTTAAAAACTTGAAACTGCCACATGGATTTCCCTCTTGTCACAGTTTTGTTTTGCTTATTTGTCAGCCAGTTAACTTATTACACAGCAGTCTGCAGTCACAGCTTGAACAAGGAAGTTAGTAACAAGCAGTGGAGATTTAGTCATAACTACACACAGAGTTTACAGGACATAACCATTAAGGATATCAGGTCAGTAGTATGTACAATCAAGGTGTTAGATACTCTCTCTAACTCTTTTAGGGTGTTGAACATCTAATCGCCTTGTTCAGTTTTGTATCACTGCTTACTCTGGTTAGGGATTCGGGTCGCTAATAGTGGTTTTTTTATGGAGAGTAACTTCATTGATATGAAGGTTATTGCATTCTATTGTGAACCATACTGTGATCTCTATTACTGCAGGCTCTGCGATGATACAGTAATCTTACATTTCGAAATGTTAAACTGGAAGACTCCCTCCTATTATACACATGTCTTGCTCACAGCGGACCTCTTCCGCTTAAATTTAGTTTTTGGGGGAAAGAAAGTGCGATGACCCACTTTAAAATCACTTGTCAGTGTGTTCAAATATACCCCAGCTAATATAAATTCCTTTAAGTCCATATCAGCCCTTTTATTGAATAACCCTTACAGGTTAGCCTACATCAATCAATTACATCTAAACTGTGTGTTAAAAAACCGAAACTGCCACATGGATTTCCCACTTGTCACAGTTTTGTTTCGCTTTTTTGTCAGGCAGTTAACTTATCACACAGCAGTCGGCAGTCCCAGCTTGAACAAGGAAGTTAGTAACAAGCAGTTGAGATTTAGTTAAAACTACACACAGAGAGGTTACAGGATATAACCATTGAGAATATCAGGTCAGTAGTATGTACAATCAAGGTGTTAGATACCCTCTCTAACTCTTTTAGGGTGTTGAACATCTAATCGCCTTGTTCAGTTTTGTATCACTGCTTACTCTGGTTAGGGATTCGGGTCGCTAATAGTGGTTTTGTTTTATGGAGAGTAACTTCATTGATATGAAGGTTATTGCATTCTATTGTTAACCATACTTTGATCTCTATTACTGCGAGCTCTGCGATACCATTAATCTTACATTTCGAAATGTTAAACTGGAACACTCCCTCCTAATATACACATGTCTTGCTGACAGCGGACCTCTTCCGCTTAAATTTAGTGTTTGGGGGAAAGAAAGTGCGATGACCCACTTTAAAATCACTTGTTAGTGTGTTCAAATATACCCTAGCTAATATAAATTCCTTTTAGTCCATATCAGCCCTTTTATTGAATAACCCTTACAGGTTAGCCTCCATCAATCAATAACATCTAAACTGTGTGTTAAAAAAACCGAAACTGCCACAGGGATTTCCCATTTGTCACAGTTTTGTTTCGCTTATTTGTCAGGCAGTTAACTTATCACACAGCAGTCGGCAGTAACAGCTTGAACAAGGAAGTTAGTAACAAGCAGTGGAGATTTAGTTATAACTACGCACAGTGAGGTTACAGGATATAACCATTGACAATATCAGGTCAGTAGTATGTACAATCAAGGTGTTAGATACTCTCTCTAACTCTTTTAGGGTGTTGAACATCTAATCGCCTTGTTCAATTTTGTATCACTGCTTAATCTTATTAGGGATTAGGGTAGCAAATAATGGCATTTTATAGTCAACCAACTGAGATCTCAATTATGGAGAGCTATATTACCAGATTTGTAGTCACCCTTCTGTTTATATACATACACAGGTCAAGCTCACAGCAGGCGCTTGGCAAATAAGATTCATTATTTGGGAGGGGCAGGGAGAAAGAGCGAATTTAAAAGAGTCTCCTCACTTCGGTGGTAACACATGGATGTGATTCTCAGTTTGCTATAGATGGCGATGTGCGCCTTCACCTGAGCAAGCAAGCACACCCACATATGGAAAGGCGGGGCTTCCCCTGATCTTCTTGCTCTAAGTATTGTTATTAGCAATATTATGTCGATAATGTATTCATGCTTTTAGATCCACTGAGTGACACAGGATCACATAAGAGAAATGGCCGTCTCAGTAGCAGAAGATGCACCACATCTGGTAACATGTGGTAACTGCCTCGAGGAAGAGGGGTTTATCCATAACCCGATGTTTCTGCCCTGTGATCATGTCTGCTGTGAGACTTGTCTGAGGAGGCAACTGAAGAAGACTGATGTAATCGAATGCAGAGTTTGTCAGTAAGTATTAGCTTCACAGAGCCTCTAATATGACAGCATTTCTAAGAACAGTATTGCAATCAGTCTCTGATTCGAACTTTCAACTACGTATTATATTGTTGTGTAGCTCCACATTGATTCAACTTATCTAGTCAGATGATTAACACCATTAATCTGTATCCAATTTAAAACATTTCCTTCACATAATTTCCTGTTGTCCAGGAAAGGGGGCGGGGCACTGTTGGTGGGAGAGCTGGCAGGATAGAATAAGTGGGATGCGTTTCGGGATGGTCTAAGTGGCATGGTTGGCTTAATGGTACTGGCCACATGTATCCTTCAGTAATTCAATTGTAACATTACTCCGCTCGATAATTGATTCAGTATGACATAATGCACAACATTTCTTGATTTGCAGAAACATGTGCAAAGTGGTTATAGACAACCTTCCCTCAGCCCTAGAGAATGTTCACCCAGTTACTTTCTGTGACCCGTGCGAGCAAAGTGGGAAACTCAAGATGACTGCCAACACTTACTGTCTGACCTGTGAACATAAGTTCTGTGCTGCTCATCAGAAGGTAAATACCAATCGTGAACTTTTCTATGGGTGTCTGTTAAACAGGTTTGAGAAATAATTTTGTAATTTGAACAGCATTATCAGTGATAGCTATGGAAGGAATGAGTAATATATATATATATTATGTTGATATATATAACTCTATGGTGAAACATTAATGTAAAAGGGAGGGAGAGAACTTTGCTTTATGTCTATTAAGGATCAAGTTTTTGATAATTTTGTAATTTACAGCTTCACATTGAGCTAAACTGGCATCATGAGACTCAGAATATAAAGGAGTACATGAGATCAACCTCAACAGTAGATCAGCAGAAGTTCTGTGAGACCCACAAAGATCAAGTCATCGGATTTGGTTGCTCAAAGTGTGCAAAGGTTTACTGTTTTGAGTGTGTGTCCTCTGTTGGCCTTTGCCAAAATGGTGAGTGACAATTCCAGTATATATATATAATCTTTATTACTGAACCAATGATCATCTTCTAAAAATTAGAGGCGACCTTTAGAGGTTTCATCACAATATAAGTAAGGAAGGCAATCTGGTCATGAAAATAAAAAACAGAAAAAAATTAATCCTTAGACTTTATAATTTACACATCCGGCATTGCTGTAACACATGAGTAAAGTGTTGCCTCTCAATTCAGTTCGTGGGCTGGTGTTAAGGCGCGTTGTATGTCTACTAGGTCTGCGAGCACTCGGTTGAGGTAGTAAATGATGCAGGCAGTGCCCAGGTGTCTTGATCTTGTCGATTTGTTGATGGCACATAGAGTCAGAGTCTAGAGTCTAGAGTCGTCTAGTGGTATGATGTTTAGCAGGGCTATCCTTTCACTATACTCGTCACAGCCTGGGGCTATAATTTTCAGTGAGAGTTTTTCCAGCTGGATTACTCATTTCTTCTGTTGGTCGGTCATCATGCAGAACCAGGCTACGCTTCCATATGTCATACGAGGCCGTATACATGTAAGGTAGAACCTCGTGAGTAACCGCTGAGGTACGCCAGAGCGTTTGAGGTTAAGAAGGGTATAGGTTAGCGGTCTGACGTTCTTCAGGATCGAGTCTACATGGTCTTCGAAAGACAGATGCTGATCGATAGTGATTCCTAGAAATCTAGTCTTAGTTGTCGGTGGTATTTGTTCTCCATTCAGCTTCAGAGTTGGTGGTTGGAATTGGTATCGAGCATGTTTGTTAGTCAGATGCATAATAGATGACTTTTTTGCATTAGCCACCATGTTATACTCATCGCACCATGTCGATACTGTTTCTAGAGAGGTTTGGAGGTCCAGTTGTTGGTTTAGTGTTTTAGCGGGCAGGCCTGTTAATGTCAGGTCATCTGCGTATTTTATTATGTCACATTCAACTTCAAGGCTGTCCACATATAATAGCCAGAAGACAGGACCTAGCAATGTTCCCTGGGGTGTTCCATTTATAACTGGTAATGTTCGGCTGGTATTGTTGCCGATGCGTACTGATTGGTATCGGTGTGTGAGGAAGCTGTTGATGATTTGCACTAGATTATAGTTGATACCCTTCCTTGTTAGCATATCTATCTATCTAACAGTGGTAGTATGAGTTCCATTTTATTGTAATTGCAGTCTCGATAACCTGATCAAAAATTTGTTCTTCCTCTGAAACTGAGGAGCCAACTCCTGACATCATAATTAACATTTCGCCTATCGGGGCCTCCACAGGAGGTGGGTCTCTTAATTAAAAAAAAATAAAAAGCAAAATTAATCTCTATTTGTCCCTTGTTCAGTAAGTAAGACCTGCTAGTGATCTTGTTCCCGACGTGTTCACACCCTTGGCAATACCCTTGACCGCATGTTCTTACTACTTCAAAATACACTCCTGCAATTTTATAAAGTTATGATCATCACATTGAAGTTTACTCTTAATGTTAAATGTTCCATCAATATTAACACGCACCATAGATTATTAGATTAGACCAGCTTTTTCAATGCCATATACCAAATCTGATAGATTTGAGTTTTCTTATTACCCTGTAGGTTCTAACCACAAGCTCATGTCTCTAAAAGAGCTCTCAGCTGAGGTGAAGAGATTACTGGAGCCTAAGAAGAAGGAATGTGAAGAGCTGTTTGATAAATGGTCAGCTGTGATGAAGGAGGCAGCGATCACGCTGTCTAACTGGGATACAGAAACTGAGAAAGGAGTCAAAATTATTGATGATACAGAGGAGAAACAGGTAATGTGATCATGCAGAAAAATTTAATACCAAAACTGATGTGGGAATTTTCCTTACCAAGCTTTTCTACCTAATTATTCAGGAGGTTCAAAAGTTTAAACACCACAGCAAAACATTTATAATCTGAGTGAGCATGAAAAATGAATTTGTTTGCCTCATTTGTATTTTTTCAGGACTGAATAACACTGTAAAACCATTCCGTGGTCAAATTGTGCTGTAAGCAGCCTTTACATGTCTACTTAATCTCTTTCTTTTATAGATACAAGCTATCAGAGAGAAATATGGAAAGTTGAAGGAGGAGTATATCACAAACAGAAGCAGCACAAAAGATAAGCTGACAGAATATATAGAGAAGGATGCTGGTCTAAAACTCACTGAATTTCATGAGCAGATTAAAACTTTCCGGTCTGATCTATCTAAACAACACTGTGTAAGTTGTTAAATCAATTTTGAGGTTGTGAGTCTAATTATGAATAAAACCAAACACTATGAGCCAGGTGACTTTTCTCCCCTGCGAACACTCCAATTAATCGTGTCATTTCACAGGATTAGCTTTAGGTTATTAAGTTGCAAAACTTCTGCAATGATATTTAAATTCACAGTGTACTTTTGTATACCTTTCACTGCTTTTGTCATATTTATAGTAGCAAGGACTATTGAATATATAAAGTTGTCCTCTCATTGACATTGAGGGAGCAACTTCAAAATAATGTTTTTATCGTTTATTTGGTCGGAGGCTTGAAAAGACAAGCTACCCAACTCAAGCTTCGTCAGTTGTTGCAATATCAGTTTCACATGAAATTAATGCGTTTATAGTAGTAGATCACCATATAAGTCAGTAAAAGCTTTCTGAAACCAAAACTCCACCCATTTGTAAAGTTTATTGTGAAATTTCCAAAAGAAAAAACTCTGGGTACCAGTCTTCAATGAAAACATTAAATGTTTTCGTTGAAGACTGGTACCCAGAGTTTTTTCTTTTGAAAAATTAGGAAATTAAGAAATTTTCTTAATTTCCTAATTTTCTTAATTATAGTAGCTATAAATTAACATACACATCGAATTGCCTTCTTATTATACAGGTTGATTTGCTGCGAACAAAGAAGATATTAGAGACTAAACTGGATGATATGGCTGTTGAAGAATTCAAAGGTCTAGTGGTGGAAAATCAACTGAATATCCAGACCAATGGTATATATGTTTTTCCTGCTGCTTCAATCGTCATCTCGCCATCTTGCCACCCTCCACGTTATAATGCTATGAAAATTTGCGTGCAAACCTGCAAAGTGATTAATTGATGCAATAAGTTTGAAGTGGAAATGTTGGGCTCTGCATGAGGAGCCACTAACTGAGGAACAAACCTGATAATGCGAAGGATGGCATTAATCCTAGTGAACGATTTGTTTAAAGTGTCTTGTTCACTTTTTAAACCGCGTAAAAACAAAAAAATAATTTGTTATATTTCAGAATCTGACACCACAGAGATAAACGCTGCTCTGGTTCCGACAGACGACTTTTTGATCGGTGTTGACCTCATGGGAAGTAGAAAACCTCCGACCTCGATACGGCTGGTGAAGCAGCTGGCAGCAAATGACTATTGCCTCACATCATGTAGTTATAAAGGTGTGACCTATGTAGGTCTAACCAGCGGCTCAATCAACAGAATAGATGAAGCTGGTAACAAGACAGCGGACTTCATCAAACTATCCAAATACATCCTCACCATAAGAGCTCATCAGGATCGACTCTACATTCTCATGTACGGACAACCTTACATGATCTATGTGTATGATTTGAATGGTCAACAGACCACCTCCTGGGATCACTCAGACAGCAATGGCAATGGCAATTACAATGGGAACAAACTGTGCATTGTGAACAATCAGATTTTTGCTGCTGATGCCACCAATAAGAGAATCACTAACTATAATCTCAACGGGAAAGTGATGAGACAGATTCCATGTCCTACAATCCCGACCAACACCAACATATCCATGTGTTCAGCAGGAGAAAACTCTGTCATCATCACCACTTACTCACCTGCTCAGGTATTCAAGTTCAACATGAGAACAGAGACTGTACTCTGGACTACAAGCCTCACAGCAGGACCACTCTCTGTAGCCTGCAGTAATAATGTAGTACTGGTCAGTGGAAATGGATACAACGGCAGTAAGAGAGGTGTATGGATAGAAGTTCTAAATACAGCGACTGGTAAGAACTTTACTCGTTAAATTATATTATATACATGTAGGTCTTTCATATAACAATAGAGTACTACAAAGTCCTGGTTAAATTAGTTTAGGGATTAGGGGATCAGTACCCTCATCGAAGCAATCAAACCACCAGTTAAATTTACGGATTTTGTTACCTTGTTCTGTGCGGTCTAATGTATGCGCATACTTTCTTATCCTCTATTGCAAATTTCAGGTGAACACATAACAGAATTAAACGATCAAGAAGGAGTGCGGACTCAAGTGTTTGATTTATGGACAGAGAATAACAGACTGCTGGTGTCCAGTTATCATCAGAGCTCTGTGCTGTGTTATGAACTTCTCTATGATTAATGTTTAGCTTTCAGTAACTTTATATAGGCGGTGAACTTCTATATAAATTATGATTTACACAAAACTGTTGCCCACTTGATGATTAAATTTCTAATAAACAAAATTTAGTTTTAGATATTTTAATGTTGAGGTCAACCTTATCATCATAAAGCTCACCACTATCAAGGCGGATAAACTTCATAATTTATAGAGTTCAAACCAAGTTAAATCATTAATTGTCAAAAAAAATCATTGACAGTTGATGGCGTTGTTTACAAAAGTGCTAGCTAACATTTCGCAGCCTATTTATTACATTCCCTTTACAGTAATTTCCATCTCTCTCGATTTGAAGTCGTCCGTTCCTGCAAAGATTTGTTTTATGTATTTAAATTTATGTTAAAACATTTATTATTTACGCCTGTAATAAACAAGACCCAAATACTGACCTTCGTGGTTAGTCTCAGCAGGGAAAGGGGAATTCAATTTTTACTGGACTGAGCCCTTATTGATAGCTTCTAACATATTTAATTTCCATCATAAGTAAGCTGTTTAGTCCATGATTTATTTCCAGTTCACAGAAATACAGATTTGACTCTATTCAGTTTCCAGCTGCAAAAATCCAGATCTTGCGATAGGATGGTACGGCAATTGTAACTGGCAGTAGGCAAAAGCCGGACATACATCGAAGTCATCAAGCCATTTTGCATCCAGCTTGAACATACATGTTAAGGCTTTCCGATGAGTCAACCTATAAAGGCCAGCACTACAGTCAGGATGGAGAACATCATTACAATTAGAATAAGCATGACTGTATTTTCAGTAAAATACGCATTATAATAACAACATTGCAACTATGAGAAGAGGAGGTTTCACAGAGAAGAATGCTTATAGATAAAATTGATTCCCCAGTTGTGTCGACAAGAAAACCAGTGGTTTGAAAAGAGCTTCCTTCCTCTTGTTATCCAGTGAATAGACAAGTCTGCTGGCATTCTTTGCTGGACATTGTCGATGCCATTAATTTTCATCATTCATCATAATAAGTCTGAGCTCAGAGACACAGGCGATCCTCATATTTAATATTTCCATGGAAAGAATCATTCAGTGGATTTTTTTCCCATTTTTGTAGTGTCAGTAGGCAAAGCCTATCCTTTGAGGTGGCTGGTAAGCCTGATTGCTCTGTGTTAGATCATCTCAAGCATCTCATGCCTTAGTTGAAGGTGGAGTCATTCACTTGGTCAACAAACTCCATCAATACAAAAATATGTGCTGTTCTGAATGGCCACTGAAAACTGTTGCGTTCGATGGGTGTTCTGCGACGTGTGGTAGGTGCTGTACAGGGACATGTCTTACAGCACTCAAGGCCTATAAAATATTGTTATTGGTGCTGTAAGGCATGCCCCAGCCCCATACAGCACCTGCCACATATCTCAGAACACCCGACTGTTGGATTGGACTACGTACCTAAAATATGTCTTAGCAAACACTGTGGTCTGCACCAACAAACCATCTACTATGATCTTTTCATGAAACTGGGTACTGCCCATACATACCTGGAATTTCTATCTGTAATGCCTGAAGGGTGGTTTAGTCTCAAACATCTAACTAGCGCTCTCTCAAATGGTCTCAGGCAAGAGATCAATAAATTCCTTTACTAATAAAATGATAATGCCTTGTGCAATTGAGAGTTGTCCCCTCATTGATATTTTTGAGACAGTGACTCTCATACAGGAAATGTCTGATCGGCGATATTGGATCATGCAGACAACAGCCATTCAATTCATAGATATAGAGCCAAATAGAAAACTAAGCCGCTCTTAGGAGTCGCTCCATTTTTCATGAATCTCCTGTATATAAGAAATCAGTGGTGGGGATTTGTTCAAGAATGATTAGAATGAACTTAATTGGCTAGCTGGAAAACATAACATAACAAGCTATAAATCCCTACCACTGATGGCGGTCACCAGTAATAACAAATACCGCAAAAACCGAGTAGGCATCTATTTCTCGATGTCTATGATTCCATTACATCTTCCCAACATTCTTTTGAAATGTTTTCTTGCTTCAAAGAAATCTCTATAAGTTTTATCAAAAATCAAAAAAAGTGAGAAAATAAAACTAGCTGCAACCAATGAACTTAACTTTTTTGCTACTGTAGTATTATTATCCCGGTATTATTGTCTAATATAATCCGCACTGTTCATCGATTCACAAACTCTGCATATTTGAGCTACTTTATTGTACATGCACTACAAGCTAACTGACTATCTAGATAAAATTGATAATGGGCAAAAACAGCATAAATGCAAACATCAAGATAATTGCTTTGACAGCTTTGTTGTGGGGGGGGGGGGGGACAGCTCAGACATAATACTGAAGTTTTCCCCTGTTCTGATTTTCAATGTGAATATTGTTCACAGGCATCAGTAATCAGAAGGTGGCTTCATAGTCATAATGATGAAAAGGAGGATAAATGGTATCACTGTTTACTACAGATCATTTTTGTGGTCAGCTCTACAGATCTGATGTGAATATTAAATAGGGGAACAAAATGGGATAAGGCAACCATAACAATATTATGAGTGTTGTCCAGCAAAGTGCATAGTGGGATGGTTTTTTAATATCTCTCGGTTTGAAAGTGATTAGCACATTGACAAGATATGTGCGAATTATTTTTGCAAAATATTCATTGAAACTCACACAAAATGGTCATTTGAGATGGTCTGATAGTATAGTGTCGAGAGTGATGTCTCTAGTTTGTCCAGCTGTGTCAGTTCATTGGTGAAAACCAGGAGACTTAGATTCAGAGGAGTTTCCAATTCCTCCTCAGGATAACCAAAGCTGTCTTCATACAGAGATGACCTATTCGTCAAATCATTCTCGAAGCTCAGCCAAAGGGATGTTTCAAATACACCAGGACTAGAAATTATCACAAAAATAACCAAGTTATATACAGTGGTCAAGAGCAGACAATTAGTATGTTATCGCGATCGCCAAATCTGTTGTCGATTGTTATCAGTTTTGTGACATTACTTCCAGACATGGTTTTTTTGCTGTTATGATATATTTGATTGAGTTCATGTTTGGAGAGATATGCCTATCAGAGACAGCCCAAATTATATCACTGTTTGGACGCTAGGTCAGCTCACATCATACTATCAACAATAGTTTTATATAAAGAAAAAAATGCAAGCTTTTGCTAGAAAAAGCGAATTTTTAGGGGTATAACTATAAGTTGTCTTCTTATTGTGAATGCAAAGACAATCCTTAAACTTTCTCATATCATATTATTTATTGACAACTGTCATATTCCTATTGGCTGAGGATGAAAGCTTTCACAGTTCTAGTCAGTTGCATGCAGCTTGCTAGTGCACTGATCTATCTGAATTTGGGTCTCAGCTGTAGTATGATATAAAGAAATAATAATATAAATACAAGTGACTAGTAGAACATCATTAAATACTCACCTTACATCATGTACCATATTTTGATCAGTCGGGATCTTCAATGACGAGACTTGATCATTAATTTTAAGAGAATCATCTACTAGCTGATTGAGGCTGTCGGTGAGCCGTGTAGTAAATAATGTGTCTGTAGTGAACTCTTCATCGCATGAGAAGGGAGACTCAGTGTCCAAGATGTCTGTGAGATCTGAGAATGTAAGAACTAATATGTTACATATCATAAATCGCTATTGATGTCCCATTTTTAGTTGGAGCTTCTCAATAAAAATTAGCAAGATATCTACATCTCTTGTCATGTCATACGGTTCGTGATTTTCTTATAACTGGTTGGGTTTCCTCTGCAATCGCTCAATGAAGAGCTAAACCTCAAGTACTGTTCTACTTTTCAATGGTTGTATGGTTCATTGGATTCAATACAATTCAATTATTGCAATTGTGAAATGCTTCAGGGTGGTAAAACTATTAACAAAGGCATAGTATTGGATAAATAACTCACAATAACAACATAACAAATAACACAGTCCCTCAGATAAGGATATTTACCATCAGAGAATTCACACATCTGATCTTCATCCCGGAAACTTGCCTCCTCAGACCCGTATCCTGCATCTGATTCTGAAATCAAATATGTTTTGATAAGTTTCTAATAAAACTGATTAGTAATCATATATGGTTGAACTTTTTGTATCGATGGCGATAAACCATGTCCGAGCAAGGGGTTAGAGACTCCTTGGTCTCTGCAGCTTCTATCAATGTCTACATAACAGCTGCTTTGGTATAGGATTTTGCCCTGCGTTGAAAACACCATGTTATGAAACAGGTCATTGACAAGATCAGCTGCTTCAATGATTCGTATGATCATCACGACAATAATGTGTTTTTGAAATTTAGACTCACCTTTCTGGCTTTTGCAGATAACTGCATCCTCTAACTCACTCACATCCTGCTGCTGGCCCTTGTGATCATCATCGATATCACTCCACAACCTTGTGCTAACTACCTCACTACTACAATGATTGAAATGTGTGCTGTGTTATTTAACTCTCACTGATAAAGTCACCTAGTAGTGTCACTACCGCTTGTACTACTTTCTCATTGTGTCGTTGTGCACTCAGAAGGCAGCGATTGCATCATCTTTGAAAGCGTAACGCTGCTGATGATGCATCATCTTTGGTTAAAATCTTATGGATTTTTTTGGAGTTCACAGACAGGGCATAAATATATCATTTTTTGATAAATGTGCGCTGGTGAATAATCTAAATAGTTAAAGCTTTCCCCTAGCCCAAACGAATTCAGGCCAAATCCCAAATATAAATGTATAATCGTAAACCATTACAAAAGAGTTGACAACTTGCCCACTATCAATTTAATAACATCAGTAATGAGAATAACAAGTACACTTACATGGCACTTCTGTACATTTCTTTTTGTTGATATTATTCGTTATATGAACAGAAGTTCCCTCGATATCACTTAGATTTATTTATAGCTTTTGACAGAGAATAACAGAAACACAGCTTGTTCAGTCAGTCACTATTTTCTGATTGTTGCGCTCAACCTTCAGTCATCATTGTGCTAAATGTTGTGTCATGGCGCATCTCCTTCAATTGTTGGCCATTTCGAATGGAAATCATTATTGTTGATTATTATAAAAGTTATCCTCTCGTTATGATTGTGATAGTCATAATAACTAGATATATGACATCATACAACTGTAGCAAGGAGTTATATAAATAAACCATACTTTGTGATACTAAAATTTTGACTTATATGCAGTGAACAGTGATCACACAAAAATGTGTGTAAAATGTAGGTGATCGGTAGGGTGAGTGTGGCCAGCGGTTTTATGGGTTAAGGCGTAAGGCTTTTTATTTTATGTTGGTAAAGTTTGATAGAGGATTTGAAAGAACGATGACTCAATTTGTATGACCACACACGGATTTGGCTCTTCGGTATGCAGCTTGAATATATAATCCTAATTAATGATTTTTTTTTTACACTTACTAGCACTAAAAAATCTCAATTTTTCAGTCTGTTGTAGAGAAGTTTCACCATTGTGGATTACAAATCAAAACTCCAACCATAAATTACAAATAATTAAAGAGATTTGATGTAAGTTTTTTCTGGTGCGATGATACAAAATACAGTAAGAAAATCCAACTTTCCTTCTCAGGACATCCGTCCAATATATTATTTCCTCACAAAATACCATCATCACAGAATCTTTGTTATCTTGTGCTAAACAAGATCAGAAGTCTAGTAGGGATATCTATAAAACAAGTGATCAACTATTACTGTGATTGCTGCTTGACTCATTTGGATATGCATTTACATCACAGCTGTGTATGCATATACTCGGATATATATATACGTAGCTCAGATATGCATATACATCACAGCTGGGTATGCATATACTCAGATATATATATGCATATACACATACGTTTATACAAATATATATATATATATATATATATATATGCGTAGCTCGGATATGCATATACATCACAGCTGTGTATGCGTATACTCCGATATGTATATACATAAACATATACACGTATATTTGTACATATATATATATATATTTATATACACTTAGCTCGGATATGCATATACAGCACAGGCGCAAACCTGCAATATATGCTGGTCGGTGTGAGATAAAATGAGGGTAGTAGTATGAATAACAGCTATTTGTATAGAACCCAGTCTGAGCAACAAATCAACGTGTCTGGTCAGCCAGAGAAGACTTTTGAATTAATAAGCAGCAACAACCCCTTCGACAACGGTCAATTCGAAACGGTCAATTAAATGGAGTAACACTTGCAGGTGTGCTACAGAATCTTGAGAATCTTGAGCTGTCTGGGGGGACCCGGATAGGTCAAAGCTGATCATTTCATAAATAGAGGTTACGATAATTATCACTACAGAAAAAAATAATGTGTAAACATAATAAAAATAAGAGTAAATATAACTAATATTGACATGCAAAGTGGACGTCAGTTATTGCATTTATCATCTCTAAGAGGCCAGAATCGGCGGAAATAGTTTGGGCATAGAAAAGGCTGTAAGATTTGCATAACATTAATCTATGTGTCACAAAACCTAGCTTCATCATTACATATTATAGTTTGCATGTTCAATTTACAGCTCTGCCGCAGATCTATTCTACCTAATGTAATGACAAAACATGTTGCAGTAAACACTGACAACTAGCAAACCAAGATGAGCCTACTAATTGTGTTCTGACACATCTAGGGATCCCTTTGCAGAACTCAATGAAGATGGTGGTGTTTAGATCCGGCTTACCTAAAAAATAATAGTTATTACTTGCAGTAGGGGTTTTTCGCATAGCATAGTAGTGCTGACCGCTGAGGGTAAATGACTGTACTGTATTTGTTTTTATTATTATAAGCTTATGATCCTAATTTATCTTAAAAGTTCTCGATCTAGGTTTTGCCTAAGGGGACAAATTATTTATACAATCTTGTGTGGAAAGGTCTTTACATACATTCACCAATTTTTCTTGCGCTTAAGCAATAAGGAGCTGATATAACTCTAGACGTCCCTTGATTATATACATTATTTCATTGACGGAGATACAGTAAACTATTATGCCCTGCACAAAATAATCATGTCATATCTTGCATTTAAGTGTGACAGTATTAAATGCTATTAACTTGTCTAAGAAGTATTCTGAGACCATGATCTGAACACCCTAACCTCGTCCTCATGGCATGTGGCTTGCGCCCTCCCTGCTTGCATAATATTATAATAGTTGTTAATCAAACATTGCTGTGTTATCCCCACCTGGATCATAAGAGGACAACTCTGAAATTAGTGATTTTTTCTGAGATCATAAGGTCAATGATACCTGAATAGACATATGTTTTTGACATCGATGATTGGCAATTTGAGAGTTGGTGTCTGTGTTTATGTGAAGAAAGTCCAAAGTTCATAAAACAAGTCTGTTAGCAGAGAAGATAAAATATACAGACCCTTGCAAATAAATAGTCAGTCGGATATTAGATACCTGGATTCGTTTGCTTGATTGGAACATTTTTATTGACTGCTACAGCAAGGTAATGCCATAGTTATTAATGTTTCAAATGCATTCTGTGAAACTATCATTAACATGTTATTGATTGAGAGATAACTAACTCAATACTGGAAGTGGCTGAGGCGCTAGGAGTTGGTCAACTCTGAGTCTACTCTTTGCTTGGTCTGAGCAATGAGTGGAATGTAGTCCCAGGGGCCCTTGTCACTGACTGATATCTATTCTATTGTAGCAAGCTAGTGTAGTACCTCAACTCAATCATCATTCTAACTTATAAAAGATATGATATGATAGCTGGAATAGTAGATTCTTGTATGGGTGTATATAAAACATTAAATTGAAAGTAATTAATGAGTAGTGATGCTGGATCACCACATGACAAAATGTAATTGGCTTGTTGTGCATATGACCTCCCTCCTGTTCTTCCTGGAGGAGAGCCCAGTGGGCACACACCAAAATAACACTAGTGGTGATATGGTAAAAACTCTACGTAGCAGTTTTACGTGTGGTACACGTGACAGCCGGGTGTAATTAACACCAGACCAGTAAAACATGTGTTGACCACGTGTGGCTATGGTGTTGTTTACCCCTGAATCTTCAAAATAATCAATCACTTAATATACCGGTGGTTGTTACTTGAAATTACAGTAAAATCTAAGGCTTCTAGTCTGTCAGATTTCAATTATTTCAAAAATGTTTAAATGGCCAGCTCAACCACCCACAAACGTGGTGATCACGTGTTGAAATGGTAAAGACTTTCACCTGACCAAACTAACCCGTGTTGACCACGTGTGGCTATGGTGTTGTTTACCCCTGATTCTTCAAAATAATCAATCACTTAATATACCGGTGGTTGTTACTTGAAATTACAGTAAAATCTAAGGCTTCTAATCTGTCAGATTTCAGTTATTTCAAAAATGTTTAAATGGCCAGCTCAACCACCCACAAACGTGGTGATCACGTGTTGAAATGGTAAAGACGTTCACCTGACCAGACTAACCCGTGTGGACCACATGTGGCTATGGTGTTTTATGCCAATTAACTATCCGAGAAAATAACACCAAATACAATGGGGATAGCGACATGAAATTATAGTTATAAATATGACTTCTTATCAGTTAGATTTAAATGTTATTTCCAATGTTAAAATGCCCAGATCAACCACCCACAAACGTGGTGATCACGTGTTGGAATCATCATGCATCATCTTCATTTGATGTTGTTACTCAAACTTATCACAACTAAACTATCTACTAGTAGAGAGACAATTATTATCAGCACAACTCTCATTGGAATATCGACCCTGCATCTCCTCTGGATCATATCTAACTATTTACAACTACCACCGTGATTGAAGTTGAAAGTCTTCTTGGAACAGTACAACTACCAACCACCGTGATTGCTAACAGACTCGTTTGAAGGGTGAGTGACTGGCCTCAGACGAGTCAGTATTTGTACTACTATTTCATCTTGTAGGCCTACTACTCACTCTTGCTTGCATGACTTATTCTACGACAATCAATATTGTGTAGATGGGGCACTGGCTGGCCACGCCACACATGCTGATAGTATCTCCTGATGATATCTTGTGTTGTATATATCACTTAGGTCTAGTAGTATTTCATAGTATAGTCATTCAATGACTTTACAACCTGCTTGTTTCTTGGCTGTACATTATTGCAATGTGAGAGTAGGCTAATGCCCGATCCAATAGTTTGGTTTAAAAACGTTGATTCTTCTTATGAAGTCGGATGAGTAATTATTGACACTGTTATGGCAATCAATTTTAATATGTTATCGAATGGTATATCCATGTTCAACTTATGGATATGTAGTTGATGCAAATATTACCATGCTACTGGTATAATAATTTATGGGGGATTCCAGTTGTATATTACTACTCGCTTGTGAATTTAGCCCATGCCATTCATGTCGTTAGGTCGTCGTCTTATAATGCTCTCACATGTGTCTTTTTAATGCTCTCACATGTCATGTCATTCCGCTCACTTATTGTCATCGGTGTGGAGAATTGCTACCCGTTGCAGTTCATAGTTAGAATGACTGGATATGTTAGGAAAGGACTCAATGCATAGGCCTACCTACCTTTGTGACAAAACATTATGTCAAGTGTGATGTCACATTTCAACATCGTCAAATTTATTTGAATGTCCAAAAGTTAGTCATTTCAAATTGAATCCCTGTGCTCCATTTGCTGCAACCAGACATGCATCAGAGTTGAAAGCTTTCTCATTAACACTGGCCCCAACTTGCTGTTACCACCATGGTGGGAATCCATGGGTACTGGTGTATCTTTTAGAAAGCGGCGGCTGGCGGAAATATATATCTGAATTGAATAGTACTTTAATAGTACTCTGTTTCCATTGTTGGCAACTATCTTATCCGTAGTGTATAGTGTAGAATAATATACCCATGTCTGTGAGACTTCTAGTTCATAATATTGTTCTGTGAGTCTCAGCTCCATTGTGTTAATTTCATACTTCACACAACATACTGCAATTGATAATGTATTGTTTTGCCTATTTGTAGATTCTCTTCTGATCAGATATAGGCACTCTGGGGCGACAGAGGATAAGATCAGCCGAGAGATGGCCGAAGTGATTAAGCAAGCAAGCAACCGCGTCAAAAACGAGTTGAAGAAGATGGTAGGTAGAGAGAATTTATAATTGTTAGTAGTCTGTAGTTAGTCTGCCATCAAATTGTTCCCATTAGCATCTCACAAGGTTACTTGCAGGGTATTGAGTGTCTCTACGCAAGTTGGGTCATTCTAATGTGAGGCGATAAATATGGCAACATAAATGTATTGGTACAGCAGTCAATGTTATTTTCTTTCTTGTATTCTAGGCTGGGCGAAGCAGTGGGACTGGAAGCTAGTCAGACAGACGTAACTACCAGCAACGCCTGATATTCATATTTCCTCTCATTCTCTTTTTTATCTGATATTTATATATTAATTACCCATGTTCAATTTAATTCAATCTGCCGCCTTAATTCATTTTAATGCCTATTCTCGAAACAGATATTTCAACCCGGTTAACATTTTGTTCTTACTACCCAATTAATTGTCACTTGCATATAATGTTTTTTATTTGATGTATATATTGTGATATACCCAAACAAGGCTGTAAAATGACTATTACGCCACTTTTCTGCTGTATATAACCAGAAACAGAATTCAAAAAGAAAAATACATCATCTCATGTTAAATAAACAAGTATGCAAAGTAGATGTGCTGATTATGTGAAATTAAAGCAGAATAATACAAACAACACCGCAATGCCACGTGATATAGCCGGACATACAACGTGGAGGTGTTGATATGGTTAAGTTCAATCAGACCAATTCGGACAACACCACATCACCACGCTATATAGCCGAGTATGCAACGTGGAGGTGTTCATATGGTTAAGTTTAATCAAACCAATTCGGACAACACCACGTCACCACGTTATATAACCGAGTATGCAACGTGGAGGTATTCATATGGTTAAGTTTAACCAGACTTATTCAGACATCACCACATCACCACATCACCACGTAATATAACCGTGTGTGCAACGTGGAGGTGTTGATCTGGTATAACTCAATTTTTGCCCCATGAGATATTGTCGTGTTATTCACGTGTTCACAACGTGGCGGTGTTGGTTTGGTACATTTCTACGTGGAAATCCGTTACATATACCACCGGATTTTCACCAAACCAGCACGTGTTGAGTCCGTAAAATACACGGGTTCCCAACGTGTTTGTGCCCACTGGGAGGGAGCTCATTGGTTGTGCAAATAAATAAGAATGAACCGCTTCACTCATCCGTATTCACAAAAAAAAACACCCAGTTGGTGTGGGTACGCCTAGGCCTATATATATAATATATATATATAGGCCTGTATATATATTTGTCGCTTCTCACCGCTCCTCACCTATTTTTCATACGCTATTTTCTCACCAAACGAGCGCATGTTTGGCAAGTGACCACTTTAATGGGACACGTAATATCTGGACTGGCCCCACCAGATTCAAACCTAGCTATGTATTCGCAAAGTGGTATGCGGATATTGTTTGGGTGATGAGTAAACAGGGACTCCATGGTGCGGTGTGGACTGTGAATAGTAGGCCTATGACAGAAATTGCCCTCATCATCGTCGCTATACTAATATTCAAGCCTGTACCGTCACTACTATATGGCAATGGTCACGGAACCAATAGGCCAACCTAAGGCTGCAGTTTTTTCTTTCATTACCCTTTTTATATCATCCTTGAATCAATCTCAGGTTCTGAACTGATTTATTGTGACAGTCTGTTAGGTACCATGTGGGAAGATAAATCTTGTGGAGTCCTTCGATTTCTGTCTTCTCCTGCACCATTCAACAACTATATTATCCCGAGCCATGTTTCATCTCCTGTAGATGGCGTTGGCTTTTGGTAAGGCAGTGAGTTAGGCACTACAGGCTCGTATGTCTAATCTAACGGTGCCTGCAGACAGCACCAGTATACAGTACAGCAGCTCTATGGCTAATAACCACAGTCCCTCAGCTCTAAGAGATGACTGGCCTAAGCCTCACTTTAATATAGATAAGACGATGGAGATTCTCGATCATGATAATCTGGAGACGATGAAAGAGATGAGAGAATTCTTTTGTGATCCTGTTTTCACTCCAAAGTAAGACTTCAGGGGTAAAGTTTTCAAACTCTGACTAGGAGCTGCAGCAGAGAGATTTAGTTGCACTCTGTAGTTACATATTGTCTGTCTTTGATAATATTTGATCATTTGCAGGACTAAAGTTTGCACTAGTAAGAATTAACGAAATTTAGTCGTCTTCAAAATAGTTAAAATAAAGTTCAAAACAGTTAAAATAATGTTTCGCTAATACATACTCATCCAGGATATGCAATCAAAATATAAATTATGTTTGAATATTAATATTCTGTATATAAACTCTAGGTTTTATAGATTCTTCAATCACTATATTATTATATAATTTTATTCAGATACATCTCATCACTATATAATGTTACTATGTAGATACTTCATATCACTGATAATATTATTATGCAGATATAACATTCCACTAGAAGAGGAGAGGGAGGTAGCCTTACAAAGACTACAGAGAATCTGTGATGGCGGATTTATCTCTGTACTCAACTTTAATGACAATCCTCGTAAAATATTCGCTGCTCACGAGCTGGCAGCTGTGGTCGACTCAGCTATGGCTACAAAGATGACTGTCCAGTTTAATCTGTTTGGTAGGTACAACAGAGCGGTGGTTATACAGCTGTGACTGGGCGCTTTATATCCCAGTCTGATAATTATCAGTATAAGTTTTTAGTATGAGTTTAACACATCAAGCTTCCTTGATTCACAATCAAAGTCCTTTAGCTTTGTGACTGAAAGTTTAAATTTTGTGTTTGTTATGTCAGAAGGTTAGTGAGTTTGTTGCTTGCTGGCCAAGTAGCAGAACTGTTCTATTATCACCATGCATTCCAAAGTAAAATCACTTACAGAGAAATTCATTCATCGCTTGCTTTTACAACTAGCAATGCACAGCAAACAGTTTATACATTAGCTTTCTGTTGTCAGCATGACAAGCACTGCACAGCCTTTTTCATGTAATGTTGTAGTGAGATTCACTGCCCTTCTACTGTTAGTATCACAGAACCTGTTGTTGAATGAGGGAGATAAACTTGGGTTAATCGACTCATGAATTCAGGAGCAAGCATTGAATATTTCATGCCATGACCAGAATCTGCTTTTCTCACATCTCTTGCTCATATCATACCACACCATCTCATTGTGACCTTTCTTCTATATATTATTGCCAACTTCATATGATCTGTACCCAATTAACTCCCTCACAGTTCATTTCTGTATCGTTATCATATACTAATAACTCATATTATCTAATAGGAGGTAGATCAGTTGGTTAGAGCGCCGTCCCTTCAACATGCAAATGTTGAAGGTCGTTGGTTCAAGTCCCACTGCAGTCTATTGACTATTGGGGTTTGGTTGGCCCCCAGGTGTGCTCCCACCTGCCTGCAAACAGAGAGCAAATGCAGCCCCTAAGGCAACTGGTATTTTGATGCCGATACTTCGGGACGCGGCGTGTGATATGACATCTGATTTTCCCATTTTAATCAACAATTTTTTATCTGAATATAACAGGGGTACAGTGTTCAAGCTTGGTACAGAGAGACATCACAGTAAACTCCTCAAGGGAATCAATACTCTGGAGGATGTCAGCTGTTTCGGTCTGACTGAGTTAGGATATGGTAGGCAAAACTAAAACTAGATTTTAATAACATATTATGCTGCAAATTGCTACTCTATGGATGAAACTCTTTTCTAATCCTGTAAATTGTTACGTCACCTCAATTACTACTTACACAAGTAATTTTCTGTCCATTACCAAACTTCTAAACATTTATATCCTCAAAGCTTCAATCATTCCAAACTTGAGTAATGCTGATTGTATCAATTTGTGCTAAAGTTTGTCACTTGATTTACAAGCAAGCCTCATATCCTGAGTCAGCACCTGGACTTTTATATGATAAGTGATGTGCAATGGCAAGCTATAGATTCGGAGTTGCCTCCTACTTGAGTAACTCTAACGAGTCCACTTCTTCTTTATTTAATAATCAGGTAATAATGCAGTGGAGATGGAGACTACAGCTATATATGATAAGAAGACATCAGAGTGGATAATAAACAGTCCTACCACTGTGTCTCAAAAATACTGGATCACTAACGGAGCTGTACATGCTAAACATTGTGTGGTATTCGCCAGGTGTGTACCTCTACATCTGAATAATATACTGGTCTATATATCAGAAACGTGTTAAATCTCCGGTTACAAGTGACATCAGTTTAATAGACCACAGGGTGGGTATCAATATGTTTTGTGAACTGAACACCTCAGTGATAGTTTGCATATAAATTATCAGTGATTGTATTCATAGTATAATTTTATTGGATCACGGATATCCACAAATATTTTACTTTAATGTTGACCATGTCTTTTTTGGATATCTGTAATACTGCGTTGGAAGCTGATTTAATTCTGATGTTATCCAGGGGGGGAGCCTCATCAAATAACTTGCGAAACTTTAATGATCAGAATTGATTAAGTACATCACTCTGTTATCTGATTTTTTATATTACAGTGTATATATTTTCTCTCCCAGTCTGTATCATTATTGTCATAAAGGTTATATTACGGTATATTCTATAACTTCAGGTCACTCCCCCCCCCCCCTCCTCTAACTTTGGCTCCAATTATAGGATCACTATTAATGTTGATAATGGATATATTCTATCTAGATGAAGTTTGGAAACATTTAAACGTTTGTTTACTTAAATTATCCCGAGCTGTATGGTAAAAGTATATGGGTTCTGAGATGAGGTGGATGTATAGTAAATATAGGAGACAAAATCTTTAAGGGACCACTTTGCATTCATGTATAGCTCTTCTTTAGGACGAGGATACATTTTCTGTATTAAATTCATTTATTTATATATGATTCATATTTTAAGGTGTGAGGGTGGAGGATATGGGTTATAAGATGCAGCTTAATGGAGTAGATAACGCTAAACTCATATTTGACAATGTCAGAGTACCAAGAGAGAATCTGCTCAATAAGTTCTCCGATGTAGATGAGAATGGTGTATTCTCTTCTCCTATAGCTGGAGGCCTCGCCAGGTAAGAGCAGATACAACTATTAACTCACGGGTCGACTGTAACCAGAAAATAGTGTTATATTATATCCCAATATGTTATATAAATATATACTTTATTATTGCCGGTCAATAAACAGTTGCCGATGTTATAATTTATTGATGATCCCTCACACTATAAATTGTGCTGACACTTAATTCTCAGAGTAGTTCATTATGAGAAAGAGAGACAGCGTTACTCTGATATCCCTGCATTATTGATATATTATTGATATTATGTTATGTATATTATATTATATATATTATATTATTGATTATTGTATTATTTATGTATTATTGATATATTACACCCTCTTCTGAGAGCTGAGCTAATCTGTATAATGATGACTTGCTTAGTAATCTCCCCCTTGTAGGTTCCTGAAAGTAGCTGATCAGCTCTTATCAGGATGTATATGTATAGCTTCTATGTCTTTCGGTAAGTATTGTCTTTGTCATGACAAGACAAGCAGCTTTGATCTGTGAACACTATGGGCTGGTACAAGCTGATTAGGTAAACATTTGTCTCTACAGCATAGGGCCTGAATTAATTCACTTCCATTGGTACCTAAATTGGAAAACAATGGAAAGCATAATTAGGAATACTTTGGTCTCAAGAGAGATAGCCTATTGCAGAATGATCTGAGAATAACATGCACCACCAGATGAGACATAATATCAGTGTTAAATTGGGTTGGGGGGGGGGGGGAGGAGTGTATGATAAAATTTGTATAAGATCTGTAAAAATTCTCCACACTTTTGATTTGGGTCGCAAGTCTTCACTCAGTTTGGGTAAGATTCAGGATAATTTGAAGCCTCGTTGAATTTGGATCTGTCACAATGATGACCACATTACAGCCAAATCACTTGTGGATTTGTTTTAGGTTTAAGATTAGCGTTTGAGATGTGACAGTATAATAATATAATATGAGAGTATATCACTCAATGTGGAATCGTGACCTCAATCTGCTGTTAATTAAGTTTCTCTCTTCTTTTCAGCAAGATGACAAGTTGGTAGACCCAGAAATCAGGAGGTCCAGTGCGGGAGTAATTTGGCCCTCGTTTGTTTAGCCAAAACAAGAGTATTCACATTACGAAAAGCGTCATACTACCTGATTTTACACATGATATTGTTGCACTTTATCCCAACTAGGAAAGACAGCCCTAACAATAGTGTTAGGCTAGGTAAAGATTATGAATATCTGCATACAAACAGTGATGTGTAATAGGTATATGTTCTGTGGAGGTGGGAAAACATAGTTTTCCTTGCAAAAAGAAGCTTGATAGTTTTTCTGGGTGAATGAAACTGAAAAATGGGAGACAGGGAGGGGATGGAAAAACCCCTAAAAACTGGGAGACTTGTCAGGTATGATTTTCAGCGAGATATTACGTGAGTCAACTGCTGTTATCACCTCTTGTACCACCTAATGGCTGACCACAGCAACATCATGCCACACCTATCTCATTATTTCACTTCTAACTCTCATTAAATTTTGAAGTTGATATACATACCTTGTTAATTTGATTTTTTTTTAATTTCAGCGATTAGGAATTCAGTGTGACATAAGATACTACAATAATGACCGTGTTAAAATCTGGCCATTCCAGTGCTCATATGCATGATAGATTGTCTGTTACTACAACACTGCAATGCTCATATGCGATTTACAACTGCCAGGTATGTGGAATCACAGTAGAGCAGTCAAACACCACTAGAAACCCTGGATGTGCAGTACAGCTGTTATTTATAATTTAGTGAATATTAACTCTAGTTAGAAGTTGTCATCCGATATTTTCAGAGATAATATTTACGCCTGTGTTACCAATGCATGCTGACTATTCTGCTCATGTAGAATAGTAATACAGATGTTTTATTATAAGAACTCAATTCTTCTCTCAGGAAATCTTGACTGCTCACTAGCTTAAGTTTGATCTGCAAACATCTAGCAAACCCAAGATGTAAGCCTTAGTAACGTATCAGGTTGCCCTATTTCTATAATTATCCGCAAACATTCTGCCAATATTAATAAGTTAGTCATGAGTTGTGCACTAATCAACCATAGTGATGGTGGTAGTCATTAACTAGTATCTATATTAAGACACACGCAAGGTGTATTATCACTAACCTAACCTGAGTAATCCCACCCTGCAATGCAACTTACCAAGTTCGAGTAAAAATCATCGTTCCTGGTGTTACACTGCTGTGTGGGATTCCAAATTACTTGGTCTTCAACACTTGTCTGCACTTGCAAACTACAGCAACCAACAAAAAGTGACTCCATCTTTCACTCGAGATTTTAGCGGTATGGTTGCTCAGTCTAATAGGATGAAGTTATGAAGCCACATGAGAAGCTATCGGTTGTATCGTGTTCTCTCTCACAGACAGTGAACCCCCCCCCCCCCCGTCCACCTTCCAATGAGTATGTATGGGAATCTTAGAATAACTGGATACTCTATAGATCAGACCCAGTATTATATTTGTGTTTTTCTGTTTAATGTGGACTGCGGAGTCTCCCAACATACTTGGTCGAAAGATAATCTCTCACTTGAAACAGTCACAAGGTGACAGCTTGAACTTTAAATTAATCAAGAATTAGTCAAGACTGAAGCCATAATAACCTGCTGAAAATTTGAATGTGTTCATACCCATAATTAGTTGATCAGATGGCGATTAAAGCAAGCGGCGAAAATAGGTGTAGGTTTGACACCAGCAGTATTAAGAACAGAGGTAGTCTGATCAAATGAGACTAAGGGATAAATAACTATTCTAACCGGGATTAAAGCAAAATGACTGTATGTTAAAGAGTTTAAACTGCAACATAGATAACCACTCTTACAGTTTTGTTTCGCTTATTTGACAGGCTATTAAGTTCAGGCCGTTTAACTTATTACACAGCGGTCTGCAGTCAAAACTTGAACAAGGAGGTTAGTATCGAGCAGTGGAGATTTAGACAGAACTACACACAGAGAGTTTACAGGACACAACTGTTGAGAAACAACAGGTCAGTAGTATGCTATGCAATACTATTCATCATTTAGTACCAGATGTTAAAATTTTGAATACATGTATCCTAATGTTGTTTTACATCGGTCAAGCTCACAGTGGGCTTTCTACCAATAAAATCTGGTGTTATAACAACAGTTTGCTGCAAGTGTGAATCAAAACAGTGTTCTTATTTTATTCTCTTGTTCGCTGCCCCATCCTAGATCAAACTTGATCTAGTTTGTTAGCGGTTGAGTATTCCCCCTCTACTGACATGACTCTGTCGCTGGCAAAGTGGACTAAACTTGATTTAGAGTCTAGACCCTTCCCTGGAAACAGTGATAAAGTTTCGACTGTAGTAAACAAAAGCCATTACGATTCTAAGGAGGTTATGGATGGTGATGTGCGCCTTCCACAAATCTTTTACACCCTTTGGCAAGCAAACATACCTTTGGGAGGCAAGACAGGCTGGACTTGATATTTTAGCTCTAGGTATTGTTAAAGCAATATTATTATGTTGATCGTTGGCTGTTTTAGGGCTCCACCAGGTAGCACAACATCACACAAGAGAAAAGGCCGTCTCCGTAGCAGAAGATACAACCCACCTGGTAGCATGTGGTAACTGCCTTGAAGAGGAGGGGTTTATCAATAACCCGATGTTTTTACCCTGTACTCATGTCTGTTGCGAGACTTGTCTGAGGAGGCAACTCAAGAAGACTGATGTAATCGAATGCAGAGTTTTTCAGTAAGTAACAGGGTCATTGAGCATTGAGATTCATTTCAACAGCAACAATATTTCAGATTGTTGTCTATTTTCAAACAAATTCAGCTTAGGAAGCTTGATAATTAACCCTATGGGTCTGTAGCTAACTGTAAAACATTCTTTCACCTAGTTTCGCTCTGCCCAAGATGGTTGGCCTTGTAGTGTTTGTGGGATTAATGTTGGGATAGTTGAGGTGGGTGGTCTGGAGGGATAATGGTGGTGGATTGAGTGACTTGATGGTCTAAGCGTGATGGGTGGCAGGATTGCGTTGGGCAGATGGGTAAGAAATGGTAATTCTTATAATATCCTCAACTTGCAATTGCAGTATTAATCAACTAATCAATATGATTTCTGCACAAGATGTTATGATTTGTAGAAACAAGTTCAAAGTGGTGATAGACAACCTTCCCTCAGCATTAGAGAATGTCCATCCAGCTACATTCTGTGAGCCGTGTGAGAAAAGTGGAAAACTCAAGATGACTGCCAACACTTACTGTCTGACCTGTGAACATAAGTACTGTGCTGCTCATCAGAAGGTAAATACTAATCGAGAACCTGTGGCTGTGTGTCTGTTAGGCAATTCTGAGAACTAATCTTGTAATTTGAACGGCATTATAAGCGAGAGCTATGCTGTGTTTTATATAATAAACAGTGTAAGCTGTATAATTCGAATCCTGTTGATATGAAATTCCTGTTAATTCAGACACCTGAGGTTGGTCCCAGCTCAGCCAATGGTTTGTACACCCTGTTAATTCTAAGTTGTAATTGTGATTCGAAGTTGTGTTCTCTGACCAAAGTAGAAAGTAACTCCACTTTCAGAGATTCGCTTTTGTCAAATCAGACAAAGGAAGTGATCATGATTTTGGATTTAGCACTCGTTAACAAAGCTGTCGACCCTGCTTACCCAATTTAGCGGTTACTACTGTTCACTCGGTCATCACTCATCAGTGTTCTATTTCTATTATAACTTGCATAGCACAACACTACAAAAAAAAATTTCTTCATACACTCCAATAATGCAAGACCACGAAACACTACTTTGTAAAAATCAGTAGAATTACTCTGACTCTATACATGATCAAAAGGTGCCTCAAATCTTCATACTGATGGCCTAATGCATCCTAGGAAATATCACCTTCTGGAATGACCAGCAAGGTAGCATAAACTGAACTGGCAATAAATGGCAATTTGGCAGTGACATATTTTTCTTAACCAACAGACCGGCAAGCAATGACTCTAGTGTCTAGGTTGACAGAGGACTGAAGCTATCGAGATTAACTTCATTCCACGCCCTCGCAGTTTATCCAGGTTTCCAAATCAGGTCCAGTGACTTAATATCAATATAGTTCATGCTTCAAATACACCCTGACTGCTAAGATGGCTCCTAACTGGAATATAGTTGGTGATTATCTTGTCCATGGCAGAGAATTTCTTACCGACCCTATGAAGAAAAGTATATTGGAAGTTGATATCAACTTTACTCCTGGAAGGTTCACAATAACTCTATCACCTCTGTCAATGACTATTCCAGCTATATCGGTGAGAGTTTAAATATATTTTCCAAATCGATTGCACTTTGGCTTCAGTTATTACAACAAATTTGCTGCCTCGCTCGTTTGATCTTTTCCAGGCTAGTTGAATACTAATGATATTGTATATCTTAATTGTAGCTAGAAGATTTGGACATAAGTCTTCATACAATACAGGCATTTGAGAGTGATGAACATGTTGTAATTCCACAGCAGGCTATTGGCAGCAAGTGGTGCCACATTTTACCAAGGTATGGAGATTTAACAAATTGATGCACAATGTTGATCATTTCATTGCAATCACGTACCAAGTTACCATCATTACCGGTCAAGTCCCTGCAAACAAACCATATAATCCGCGTAATAATGGCGTTTGGCCAAGGAGAGGATAACTCTCATCTGCATTTATCAGCAAATCATACAACACAACAAGGAGCTTACTCATTGAATGAACAAAACTCAAAAAGCCTAAAACCAGTAATTTTTGTTCTGGTGCAATGTATTCATCTGTATTTGAATAACTCAATGTGAGTTCAGATATTCATTCTCATGTTATCTGTGGTTGAACCTTTTTTTTAGCAATAAGAAAGGCCAGGTGTTTAGTATAAGTCATACTCTACCCACTTCTGGTGATGGTGGATTCAAATCTTACAAAGATATGAAGAGATATTGGAAGAATACATACGGATACAGATTACCTGACTCTGATGAGAACTTGCTCTACTATCAAATCAACTTCAAACTCATCGGAAGCAAGTTGTTCACGTATCCTTATGATGACCACTAATTTAACTGGAATTCACATTGACAGTGTTTTCAGTGGGTTTCAACGGGGCAAGTGGAGCAGATTTCAATATAGTTCTAGATTTTGGCTCGTTGATGTGCTTTTGTCTCCCTGGCCATCAAGTTTGATCCTGTTTGCCTGCATTCCAGTTGCTCCCCTTCCCATGGTCACGCCAGCATGACTAGTGGAGGGGAGCAACTCCTACTGCAGGCAAATGGACCTAAATTCGTCTACACTGGCCTCTGTAAACAGCTGATAGCACATATACCTTTCATTGTTTGTTAAATGTACCGAACGAATATGTTGAATGTCTTCTACGGTATGATACTTATAGAACAGAAGTTCCTTCCTTCCAAATATACTTCAAAACATTGCTATATTTTATTATATTACATTGTTTTCCTTAGCTTTGTTGAGACAGATATCCCTCAGTTTGTGTGAGACAGTCAGGTTATATCGGTCAGATATAGGACAGACAGCCCCTGTGTGATACCTTCATCTCTGATATACGTACTCTGATGAAGTCTGTATGTGGTGTGAAGATATCTTTATCCTGTAATGCTCACAACGCTACTCCACAGCTGTATACCATACCGACAAACCATTCAGTGAGTTGCTATTGTTGGGCTGAATTATGTTGGGAGAATTTATTTGTGTACTATTTTTTAGCCGACCTAGTCAATGTTATAAAATACACTCCGTCACGTAATGTAAGCTTAAAATAATATTATTTTTATTGTGGTTAAGAACCCAAAATTCCACTGTTTAATTGATCCCCTTCACTGATAGCCGGAATTCAATGCACTCCCTCTCCATTCATTGGTCTTTTGCATATGTGGTTTGGGCTGATGTTTTATCTCTTCCTTAAATTTGGTGAGAAGTTGAAAATACAAAAAAGAACTCCACGGTGACCTGATCTTGTGTTTTGTTATGTCAAATTGACACTGTCTTAAAAACGTTGAGATTGAAAGCACAAAATCACAATAGAGCCCTCGTAGCAGACACATAACTCTATCCTCTTCTGTTCTAGTTACCCAGTAGACCTAACACTGTTCCAGTTGTCTGTAAGACCAGCAGTTCATCAGAGGCAATACTCCAGCAGGATAAGCAATCAGCCGAGGCTAAAAAAGAGCAGACAACTTCTACTACAAGTGACTCGCTCAATCTGACTAAAGAAACTGTTGTTACTTTACCAGATCATGAAATCAAAGGTGACTTGCCAAATTCACCATTTTTTAGTAGTGCCTTGTTTTTTCTACATGCCTGCTGCTACTTCCATTTATCTGGGAATTTATACTTGTACAGCTTTTTTACTGATACGAAGTTGATGCTGATAGTATTCTCATTGTAGTTTATGTAATTTCGAGGGTCAAAATTAGGCTCTTCAGGACCAACGAAGATGAAGCCTCAGATCCCATCATTCCTGATGAAGCAGAGGTTGAAGAGTAAGACCTTCACCAATGACCTCTCTGTGATCTCTGCTGTCAGCACTGCTTCTACTAATCATCAACTAGGAGGGATAAATCTCAGATTTGCAGATAAACTCTCAACTAAGAATCCTGTCACTCCGCTGTATATGAAAAATAACAGTAAGTAGAAGTTTGGTAGTGCGTTTCCACTTAATTACACATAAGCCTTACTGTGGAGAAACCCATTGAACCCTATTGTACATTTCTCCCTACAGTCGGTAGATCTAGGGCTACATGTTACACACTGGTTGCTGATCCGATATGATTTAGGTTTGAAACTTGAGACTCCTTTCGCCGAATATTGTGTTGAGAGACAAAACATTATCGTAGATCAAGATTGATCCAGTTTGCCTGTTCCCACGGCTCGGTTATCCAAATGCTGCAGGTAAATTTGATCATACCTGATCTGAATGGATTGTTCACTGAATGGTATTTCAGGTCACCAAGCTCCTATCCTAGTCTCAGCTGTGAATCTTTCTCTTGTTGAGATGACGACTTCCATATATCAGCCTGGTGTAATAGCTAACGCAGCATCGCTGCCTGTCAGTATACTTAAAACACCCAAAGCTGTTTGTGTCAAAAGAGATAGCTCATGTCTCCCGACATCAACACAGGTAGATGTTAGTCTGATGCCTACGTGTTTGTTTGAATCATGTACTGTAGGTTTAATAAGGATAAGGATTGTCCAATATATTTGTCTTTTAGTTGCACTTAATTTTTGTAAATTCTGCGGAGAAAGTTAAAAGGGTTTGAATGGTCAGGGCGAGGAGTTAACTCCTTGGTCAGGGTGTGTTGGTTGATCTTCTCACCTAATAATTGTTATCCACCTTTGGTGAACGTAGTGGAGGTGTCGATGATCATGTCTATATCTATCCAAGTTTGATCAGGGAGTATGGGATATACCCTCTCTGGGTTATATAATCAGGTTACAAGACACTAAAATAATATTTTTCTGGATTGTGAACAGACAATTCTCATTTATACATATTTTCACTGAACATAACAAAATCTCATTTATATAGCCGATATTGGAGATTATACACCGTTTTTTTTTATCCATTTTTAGTCCTGCTTGCGTCCCATTAGTTCCCAAAATTCTCTAATTTCATCTTTTCAAGGTTCTATTTCAACCGGGAATCACCCCAAAAATAAAGCATTATTGCAAACTTAGGGTAGTCAGCTCAATGAACTCCCTCTTCCTCTTCATTGGTCAGCTGACTAGAAAACTTTTTGATACCGCAATCAGTTTGAGACAAGATTGCCAAATACCCAGCTTATGTGATGGTGTATGCACATCATATCATAGATATTGTCCAGCTTCCTCGTGTAATACAATATGAAACGAACTAGGCCATACAATGTAGTTCTTATCCACAACAATAAAGTTTAGTACACAAGTACTCTGAGTCATTTTGTTATGATTGAGAATCCCTCTATTTTTCAGGAAAAATCAGAAGCAGAAGGATATATATCTAATCAGATATAACTTGGGAGGCCTCTCTCTGACCTGTAGGGATTTCAAAACGGAAGCACAGAATACGAGATTCAAAATTATACATACTATTAGGATCAAAGAAAGTGTTTCGGCTTGTAGCGGAATCATTTCTAATCACGGATTATACGACAGCTCCAGTATGGATTATTCATCTAGATACTACAGCTATACTGCTAGCTATAATAGGAGTATATGAATAGCAGATGTACTTAGTACCTGATAAATCATGAGCTCTATATGACTCTCGTCTCCCAAAGATATGAAACAAAAATCAGGATATTAATGATGTATAAGATCAGTGCGGAATTATTTCTACTCTTGGATTATGTGGCTGCTCCTGGATGGATTATATTCTTCAAGATATTTCAGCTGTATCAGAATGAAAAAAAGATAACACTCTACTCAGTCCTCTATTGCAGTACATCCACACAAATATGGTGAGTTTTGGTTTTTGCCTCTCTTTCTTTCAATACAATATAGGTCAATGAACCTTCCATAATTTATTGTATTGGAACAGTAAAATACATGCAAAAAATGACTGAACCTGCAAAATGCAATTAACAGGGTAAGCATCTAACAAATGATGCATTGAAATATTGGAAACAAAATTGTAATCAACACAGCATGAAGATATGTATAATAGCCTGTGAGCCAGTATGAGTGTAAACATAAATATATATATAGGGAGACACTATGAGATAATCCTGCGTAGAGTGTTTCTCACCAAACTCTTGGCAATCTTAAAACATTTGGTAACTCTTCTCTTTATACCATGCTGAACTCTGCACGTAGCTGATAACTTGTTAGTAGCCTGAGAGCGTTTCTCACAGAGTCCTAATTTGTCACTAACTGTATCACACGGAATATGAGAGCTTTCATGCTGCACACATGTACCTGGTTCAGGTTTTATTTCGTCGTCAGTTTCGCTAATCATCTCCACTGAATCTGAAATCAGGTGAAGCATTTGTCAAAGTTTGCCCTCAATCACTGCTATACTCCATCAAGAGTTAGCCAGGGTAAGGAAATTTCTAATTTATTCATGATCTGTAGTACTCACCCTTGTTACATCTATTAATTGTGAATCTTGGATACTCTCGGTTTGAATGAGAGTGATGGCCATGGATGATGGTTAAGATTAACTAAGCAATATCTAGATTAAAATGATTTCCCTGTGTAGTTGAGAATTTCTGCTTTTAAGCTTTTCTCCATTATTGTTCTTAGTCCGAAAAAAATAACTTACAGGTAAATAAACTACAGAATTATATAGTGAATTGTGAGTAGATAACTCGAAATTTGTACAGCCTATTGTATTGTATATATTTATTTGTTTAAAGAGGTTTACAGATAACAGAGTAGTTAAAAAGTAACTTGTTTGAATTCACAGATAAAATATATAAAAGTGGTGCAATATTGTGAATGGCACTTGAGTGAGTTGGGGAAGTGTATTTTACACACCCATGCAAAAATCTTTATTCATTTAAAAGGATTTAAGCTAAATATGTAGGCCTTCTACTTTCCCAGCCCCATATCAATCCTTGACCCATTTTAGTATGTAAGTTTATTGATTTCATTACCACCGCTTTAAAGTTCGACACACCCAATCTAGTGATCGTTATGTTTTCAGAGTTCATGATTTAAGCTTAATAATGGACAGATAGTTTCATCAGAATTTACCAGATCTCATCAAATAAGTAAGAGTTTCTCACTCACCCTGAGGAACTGCAAGGGTATTATTCTGTTGCTCCTGTATTTCACTCACTGTCTTCATTTGTTGTGGGCAGAGATATCTCATGATACTGAAGTTTCTCCCCTTTCAGATTTTCAATGTATGTATATTTCACAGGCTTTAGTAATTGGGTGGTGGCTTCATAGGCATTACTATGAAAATGAGGATATTGTTGGTATCACTGTTTGCCACAGATCCTTTTTTGTGGTCAGCTCTACAGATCAGAATTACATAGCAAATAGGGGAACTAAGTTCATCATAGCCTGGATTCTCTCAAGAGATAACAATATTTTGAGTGTTGTCCATTTAACTGGATTGTGGTTTCTCTCGGTTTGAAAGTGGTTGACAATGTGCCAAATTGTTTTCCAAAATATTCATTGAAACTTACACAAAATGGTCATTTGTGATGTTCTGATAGAATAGTGTCGCGAGTGAAGTCTCTTGTTTTTCCAGCTGTGTCAGTTCATTGGCGAACTCCAGGAGACTTAGATTCAGAGGAGTTTCCAATCCAATTGTGCTATTTGCAATCATAGGATGCTTCAGCGTTGAAAGGTAGCAAAACTTACAACACAGAAGCATAGCAGTGGTTAGATAACTCCCAAATAACAATAAAGTCCCTCAGATCAATGAACTAAAGTTCATTGCTCAGATTAGGATATTTACCATCAGAGAATTCACACATCTGATCTTCATCCAAGAAACTTCCCTCCTCTGACCCGTATCCTGCATCTGACTCTGAAAATCAAATGTGTTTTAATAAGTTTCTAAAAAGAATTAGTTATTATAGTTATATGGTTTGACTTTTTTGTATCGATGGTGATAAATCGTGTCTGAGCTTCTATCGATGACAACAGAACAGCTGTTTTGGTATAGGATTTTGCCCCACGTTGATACTGTTCAATGACAAAATCAGGTGCTTCAATGAATCATATCATCATCATGACAATAATGTGTTCTTCAAATTAAGACTCACCTTTCTGGCTTTTGCATGAAGATGCATCCTCTAAATCACTCACATCCCGCTGCTGGCCCTTATGATCATCATTGATATCACTCAACAACCTCAGGCTAACTACCTCACTACTACAATGGATGAAATGCATGTTATGTGATTTACCTCATAGATTAACCTAGTATTACCATTACTAGTCCACTACTTACTCATTGTGCCGGTGCGCTCCCAGAAGGCAGCGATTGCATCATCTTTAATAGCGTAACGCCGCTGATGACACATCATCAATGAGAAAAACCTGATGGACTTTTTTGGAGTTCACAGTCATGGCATAGGTCATTTTTTTATATGTGCATTGATGAATAAACTAAATATTTTAAGCTTTTCCCCTAGCCCAAACAAAATCAGCCGAATCCGAGTAATTCATGACAATAGCAAAAGACTTAAAACTTTGCCTATCATCAATTAAAATAACAGCAGTAATGAGAATAATAAGTAAACTTACATGGCAGTACTGTACATTTCTTCTTGTTGATAATATTCGTTATAGTAAGACATGTTCATGTAGTTATCAGTTGATTTCTATATAATTTTACAGAGAATCACAGAAACACAGCTTGTTCAGACGGTTGCTTATTGCTGATTGTTATGCTCAACATTCAGTCATCATTGTGCTAAATGTTGTGTCATTGCGTGTCTCCATCAATTGTTGGCGGTTATTACTCTAGGTCACTTGATTTTGATTATAAGTTGTCCTCTCATTATTAGAGTATGAGAGTAATAATTATGATAAATATAGGATGATTTTTTGTATTCAAAAATGATAAAAATATGTAGTTTATTCCTATAGTGTTCATATGACGTCCAGGATGTAATTACCTGCCAAATAAAATTGTGTTCATATTATTTTGTTTACGTCCTCTTAGTAATTTCTTTAGATTTTCCAAACTGACTACTTGGTGTTAATATAAATATAAACACACATGAATGAACTTTTTCACGAAACTTCCGTACTCCTTTCATATTATTCTGGCATCAACTAATGCTGATTTAAAATTTAGTTGAGTTGTATAGGATTTGTTTTCTTCCATGTTGTAAGATAACTATCATTGTCCGTGCTGAGTCGCAGCATAAAACATGGCTAGTCCAGACTGCAATCTTTGCTCATGTCATCAGACAGTATAATTTGGTCACATCAGTTTCATGATTAAAGGGATGTTTTATTTTCAGAATAACTGAACTGTGGCTGGCTGCCGTACACTGATATTCAGAACTAGAAGGCTACACTGTGGTATTATAAATAGAGAAGGGCCATGCAGTAGCTAATGCATATCAGTGGATAGATATACCTCATCTGATATGTGAAGGTTACCGTAACTTGAAAGGGTGAGTTTTCATAATTATTCCTTTCTATTCCTTTAGGACCCGGTAGGAGTTAGAGTGTTATCAGCATGTGAAGTTCTCTCTTGAATCTAAAGGTTGCCTGTTATGATCTCGGGAGTTGCAGAAAGTGTCAAGGATTTGGATTTAAGGCTTAGAACCAATTGTATTCATCAGCTCGATAACAATTCACATTCATTGTTTTGGCAGTCATTACCCCTAACACAGCTGAAAAATTTGCAATTTTTTGTGCAATGATTAATCGAAAAACAACGAAATTTACCTTCCCAACATTCACTCTACACCAGATGTAATGCAGTTACCCAGTGACAACGATTCCAATTATTCAAATTTTGAGCACTGGGTACACACACTTATTTCGAGATTACACTATTAGCATGTGTATCTCTGATCGATAGAGCTGCTGTCGTAAATATTTGGGTACCTACTTTCGGCTGAATAAGAGGAAAACTTATGATCAAACAATCATGATCGAAACAGAATTAGCCAGCTCTGCATTATTAGTAATTCTATCTTCTCCCACTGAGCTTAGGCTAGCAATACACAGTTGTGATTTAACTTTGTTTGTCAAAAATATGTACTAAATGCTCTTCTAAAACTGTAACAATAGTAAGATTAGATTTTCCCAAGTAAAATTAAAATATTTTAACAAGAAATGAGAAAATGATATGTGTTTATCCAAAGGTTTGGGTATTCATCAATACGTCTCCTAAAAGCTGAATTTTAGCTGCTCTGAGGCTAGGTGAATTAATTCACTCTCTATTGTCAGAGATATACATGCAATAGTATATCACGTCATCAGTGTGCTTGATTCTATTGTATATGACCTAATGTGATCTAATATGAGATGTTAAAACAGGCAGATATCCAGCGAGTAGCTACCAGTGGTACGCTAATTTCTTCCAACGGGTGTTGAGGTCACAAGGTCTGTGATTGAGACCAAAGGAGGTGACTGAAGTGTCTGGACGTTTATAAACTGTTGCTGGGGATCACATGAGATGCGACCCCCCCCCCCCCCCCCGTTACGGACTTCGTCATCAAGTACATGTAAGTTAGTATTGTTTATGACCAAAAAACAACTGAGATTTCTTTGTCAAAATTATGATGTTGATTTGTTAACATGTTGCTGATTAATAGACAGTGTGATCAATTTATTACCCTAGCTGATGTATTAGGTGTCACCACTGACATGAATAAACTCATTTTAGTCCATATCAGCCTAGCCTAGCCTAGCTTAGCCTAGCCTAGCCTAGCCTAGCCTAGCCTAGCCTAGCCTAGCCTAGCCTAGCCTAGCCTAGCCTAGCCTAGCCTAGCCTAGCTGATGTACAATATATCACAACTGACTTGACTTACTTCCTTTTAAGCCTTTACATTGTATGCTACCATTTGTCTATGTATGCTACTGATAAACAAGTAAGAGATTGATAGCCCTTACAGGTTAACTTCCATCAATCAATCACATATAAACTGTGTGTAAAAAAATTGAAACTGCCATATGGATTTCCCACTTGTCACAGTTTTGTTTCGCTTATTTGTCAGGCAGTTAACTTATTACACAGCAGTCTGCAGTCACAGCTTGAACAAGGAAGTTAGTAACAAGCAGTGGAGATTTAGATAGAGCAACACACAGAGAGTTTACAGGATATAACCATTGAAAATATCAGGTCAGTAGGATGTACAATCAAGGCATTAGATACTCTAACTCTCTCTGACTCTTTATGTAAGGGTGTTGAACTTCTAATCCCTGTGTTCAGTTTTTTATCACAGCTTACTCTGGTTAGGGATTAGGGTCGCTAACAGAGGTTTTTTTATGGAAAGATAAGTGTAACTTCATTGAGACATTGATATGAAGGTTATTGTATTCTATTGTTAACCATACTGTGATCTCTATTACTGCAGGCTCTGCGATGATACATTAATCTTACATTTCGGAATGCTTAACTTGAAGACTCCCTCGTACTATTATACACATGTCTTGCTTGCTCACAGCGGACCCCTCCCACTTTAATTTAGTGTTTGGGGGAAAGAAAGTGGGATATAAAAGGTGTCCTCATTTTTTCTCTCATTCCCCGACCCACTTTAGAATCACTTGTCAGTGTGATAAAAATATACTCCAGCTAATATAAATTCCTTTGAGTCCATATCTGCCCTTTCATTGAATGCGACTGATAAGTAGTGAGTAATTGAATCCTTACAGGTTAACCTCCATCAGTCAATCACATGTAAACAGTGTGTTAAAAAATTGAAACTGCCACATGGATTTCCCTCTTGTCACAGTTTTGTTTTGCTTATTTGTCAGCCAGTTAACTTATTACACAGCAGTCTACAGTCACAGCTTGAACAAGGAAGTTAGTAACAAGCAGTGGAGATTTAGATAGAGCAACACACTGAGAGTTTACAGGATATAACCATTGAAAATATCAGGTCAGTAGGATGTACAATCAAGGCATTAGATACTCTAACTCTCTCTGACTCTTTATGTAAGGGTGTTGAACTTCTAATCCCTGTGTTCAGTTTTTTATCACAGCTTACTCTGGTTAGGGATTAGGGTCGCTAACAGAGGTTTTTTTATGGAAAGATAAGTGTAACTTCATTGAGACATTGATATGAAGGTTATTGTATTCTATTGTTAACCATACTGTGATCTCTATTACTGCAGGCTCTGCGATGATACATTAATCTTACATTTCGGAATGCTTAACTTGAAGACTCCCTCGTACTATTATACACATGTCTTGCTTGCCCACAGCGGACCCCTTCCACTTTAATTCAGTGTTGGGGAAAGAAAGTGGGATATAAAAGGTGTCCTCATTTTTTCTCTCATTCCCCGACCCACTTTAGAATCACTTGTCAGTGTGATAAAAATATACTCCAGCTAATATAAATTCCTTTGAGTCCATATCTGCCCTTTCATTGAATGCGACTGATAAGTAGTGAGTAATTGAATCCTTACAGGTTAACCTCCATCAGTCAATCACATGTAAACAGTGTGTTAAAAAATTGAAACTGCCACATGGATTTCCCTCTTGTCACAGTTTTGTTTTGCTTATTTGTCAGCCAGTTAACTTATTACACAGCAGTCTACAGTCACAGCTTGAACAAGGAAGTTAGTAACAAGCAGTGGAGATTTAGTCATAACTACACACAGAGAGGTTACAGGACATAACCATTGAGAATATCAGGTCAGTAGGATGTACAATCAAGGTGGTAGATACTCTCTCTAACTCTTTTAGGGTGTTGCACTTTTAATCGCCTTATTCAGTTTTGTATCACTGCTCACTCTAATTAGGGATTAGGGTAGCAAATAATGGCATTTTATAGTCAACCAACTGAGCTCTCAATTATGGCGAGCTATATTACCAGATTTGTAGTCACCCTTCTGTTAATATACATACACAGGTCATGGTCACAAAAGGCACTTTGTAAATGAAATTCATTGTTTGGGAGGGGCGGGGAAAAAGAGCGAATTTAAAAGAGTCTTCTCACTTCTGTGGTAACCCTCTGATGTGCTTCTTGGTTTATTATAGATGGCAATGTGCGCCTTCACCTGAGCAAGCAAGCACACCCACATAAGGAAAGGCGGGGCCTCCCCTGATATTCTTGTTCTAGGTATTGTTATTAGCAATATTATGTCGATCATTTAATTGTGCTTTTAGATCCACTGAGTGACACAACATCCAATAAGAGAAATGGCCGTCTCAGTAGCAGAAGATGTTCCACATCTGGTAACATGTGGAAACTGCCTTGAGGAAGAGGGGTTTATCCATAACCCAATGTTTCTGCCCTGTACTCATGTATGCTGTGAGACTTGCCTGAGGAGGCAACTCAAGAAGACTGATGTGATCGAATGTAGGGTTTGTCAGTAAGTATCGAGGTTCACAGAGCATCTAATATGACAGCGTTTCTAATAACAGTATTGCAATCAGTCTCTGATTTGAACTATCAACTATATATTATATTGTTGTGTAGCTCCACACAGATTCAACTTATTTGGGGTTTGGTTGGCCCCCAGGTGTGCTCCGACCTGCCTGCAAGCAGACAGCAACCTGGCACAGACTAAAATTTTGCCGCCTATGCTTCGGGTTAAGTAATAAGGCATGTGACTTTTAATTAATCGAGTCAGATGATTAACATCATTAATCTGTAGCCAATTTAAAACATTTCCTTCACCAGACTTCCTGTTGTCCAGGAAAGGGGGCGGGGCAGTGTTGGTGGGATAGCTGACAGGATAGAATAAGTGAGATGAGTTTCGGGATTGTCTAGGTGGGATGGTTGGCTTGATGGTACTGGCCACATGGTTGGAAGATTGATTTAGTACGGCTTAATGTTAAACATTTTTTTTTCATTTGCAGAAACAAGTTCAAAGTGGTGATAGACAATCTTCCCTCAGCCTTAGAGAATGTTCATCCAGCTACTTTCTGTGAGCCGTGCGAGAAAAGTGGAAAACTCAAGATGACCGCCAACACTTACTGTCTGACCTGTGAACATAAGTACTGTGCTGCTCATCAGAAGGTAAATACTAATCGATACACTGTGGCTGTGTGTCTGTTAGGCAATTTTGAGAAGTAGTTTTATAAAATATCAGCGATATATGGAGTGTTTTATATATAATAAATAAAAAACTCGATGTGATAGCTAAGTGTAAAGGGAGAAAGCAACTTTCCTTAACCTGTGATAAAGATTCAGATTTGAATACTTGTGTCATTACAGCTTCACATTGAGTTGAACTGGCATCATGAGACTCAGAATATAAAGGAGTACATGAGAACAACCTCAACAGTAGAGCAGCAGAAGTTCTGTGAGACTCACAAAGATCAAGTCGTCTCTTTTGGTTGTTCAAAGTGCTTGAGGGTTTACTGCGTCGAATGTTTGTCTTCTGTTGGCCTTTGCCAAAATGGTGAGTGACAATTCCATCATGCGACCTTTGACATCTGATATAGGCCAATCAGATTTGTAATTTACCGATGCAAGTTGTATCATCTTTGAAACTGAGGATGCAACTCCTAGTGGAATAATCAAGGTTTGTTTTATTGCGTATCGATAGATCTCATTCTTATACCAAGATATTTTCTATTGGTATCTCATAATACGTGCCTTCTGTTGAGAACAACTTCTGAATAAATGAGACGATTTTGAGCAAAGTTTGGATTTGGCCAAAGAAATACCCCAGTACTTTAATTTGGACATACATATTAATGACCTTCAAAGCTAAGAGAATTGAATATTCTAGCACCCTGGCACCACCCTATACACAGCAATTATCTGGCTACCGTTTTCACTTAAAAGCAAATTGGAATCTCTTTACTGAAAAAGAAGGTCAAATCATAATGTTGAGATTCAGTTTGCAGCGCAGCACTGAACTACCGAAGGACGATGGGTATGGTAGTAGTTTATCCCGTCTGTTGTCCTCAGTTTCACAGTCCTGACTTTCCTAGACTCTGTGTGTTTCCCATAAGTCTTCAACAATCACATTGATGGTCCAAACTAAAACCATTTAATTCAATTTCTATACTCCCTCTAGGATCTAACCACAAGCTCATGTCTCTAAAAGAGCTCTCAGCTGAGGTGAAGAGATTACTAGAGCCTAAGAAGAAGGAATGTGAGGAGCTGTTTGATAAATGGTCAGCTGTGATGAAGGAGGCAGCAGTCACACTGTCTAACTGGGATACAGAAACTGAGGAAGGAGTCAGACTTATTGATGACACGAAGGAGAAACAGGTATTGTGATCACTATTGTATTGGGAGAGAGTACAAAATGTTATAACACTGATCATGGTGAAATACGACTCTGCGTGAGATAGATAGGTTTGACCCGGTTGAAATTTATTGTGAAAAGAGGTCATCTTTAACTAAATTGCCTACTACATAGATACAAGCTATCAGAGAGAAATATGGAAAGTTGAAGGAGGAGTATATCACAAAGAGAAGCAGCACTAAAGATAAGCTGACAGAATACATAGAGAAGGATGCTGGACTAAAACTCACTGAGTTTCATGAACAGATCAAAACTGTCCGCTCTGATCTATCTAAGCAACACTGTGTAAGTAAATTCAATTTCAATATGATGGAAAAATCATAAATGAAGCCAAACAATGAGGCCCCATGACTCTCCTTCTACACCAACAAGTTGCATAGATACTGTAATTCTTGCTGAAATAAGATATGGGTTCTTTATAGTAAAACATGGAAAGAAAGAAAATTCATTTACAGTCATTAGTAACTAGAACCGCCCTTCCTGTACTAAGAAATTGAAGTTGTCCTCTCATTGATATTAAGGAGGCAACAACAAATTTTCTCACAATTGCAAACTAACCTAAAATTTAAGAAAAATATTGTCATACGCAGTGAACGACTCAATTAAAGTGCATAACCTGACAGTAGATATCAGATAATCTTAAAATGCTCACCTTAATACATTCGTTAATGATTTTAACCGATTGGGATATTTGAATACCAGACTTCGAGTATTTGAGCTATTGAGTGTGAGTGTGGTTACTACAATCATTTACATATTGCTTCCCTTTCCTATCATACAGGTGGACCTGCTGCAAACAAAGAAGGATTTGGAAGCTAAACTAGATGATATGGCTAATGATGATGGATTCCAAGCTCTGGTGGTGGGAAACCAGCAACTGATCCAGACCAATGGTATGCCTCTAATTTTCCTAGTGCAAGCCTCGCCATACAATGTGCAAGCGCTACAAAGCAACAGTTTCATGAAAATGTTCTGCAAGATTGTATATTTAGTGGAAATGTAGGGCCCTTCTAGCTGTAAAACAAACCTGTCAGTAATGTGTAAATGAATAATCCTAAAAACGGTAAAAATGCTTCTTGCCTATAGACATATCATCATAATTAATCACAGGGTTAGATGATATAGTTCTAGTGATTGCTGGATTTGTTGTAATTCTGGTGCATCAACACAACATGTAATATAAGTTATCAGTCATTTACTGTTTTTCAGATTCTGACACCACAGAGATAAACGCTGCTCTGGTACCAACAGACGACTTTGTAATCGGTGATGACCTCATGAGAAGAAGAAAAACTCCGACCTCGATACGGCTGGTGAAGCAGCTGGCAGCAGATGACTATTGCCTCACATCATGTAGTTATAAAGGTGTAACTTATGTAGGTCTAAGCTGCGGCTCAATCAACAGTATAGATGAAGCTGGTAACAAGACAACAGACTTCATCAAACTTCCCACTCACATCATCACCATAAGAGCACATCAGGATCGACTCTACATTCTCATGTATGGACAACCTTACAAGATCTATGTGTATGATCTTAATGGACAACAGATCACCTCCTGGGATCACTCAGACAGCAATGATGATAATGATGATAATGTCGGCAACAAACTGTGCATTGTGAACAATCAGATTTTTGCTGCTGATGCCACCAATAAGAGAATCACTAACTATAATCTCAACGGGAAAGTGATGAGACAGATTCCATGTCCTACAATCCCGACCAAAACCTTCATATCCATGTGTTCAGCAGGAGAAGACTCTGTCATCATCACCACACGCTCACCTGCTCAGGTATTCAAGTTCAACATGAGCACAGAGACTGTACTCTGGACAAAAAACCTCACAGCAAAACCATTCTCTGTAGCCTGCAGTAATGATGTAGTACTGGTCAGTGGAGATGGGTACAACGGCAGTAAGAGAGGTGTATGGATAGAAGTTCTAAATACAGCGACTGGTAAGAACTGTACTCGTTAAATCATATTATATACATGTAGGTCTTTCGTATAACAATAGAGTACTACAAAGTCCTGGTTAAATTAGTTAGGGATTAGGGGATCAGTACCCTCATCGAAGCAACCAAACCACCAGTTAAATGTACGGATTTTGTTACCTCGTTCTGTGCGGTCTAATGTATGCGTATACTTTCTTATCTTCTATTGCGAATTTCAGGTGAACACATAACAGAATTTAACGATCAAGAAGGAGTACAGACTGAGGTGTTGGATTTATGGACAGAGAATAACAGGCTGCTGGTGTCCAGTTATTTTTAGAGCTCTGTGCTGTGTTATGAACTTCTCTATGATTAATGTTTAGCTTTCAGTAACTTTATATAGGCAGTGAACTTCTATATAAATTATGATTTACAAAAAACTGTTGCCCACTTGATGATTAAATTTCTAATAAACAAAATTAAGTTTTAGATATTATAATGTTGAGTTTAACCTCATCATCATAAAGCTCACCGCTATCAAGGCAGATAAACTTCATACTTTATAGAGTTCAAACCAAGTTAAATCATAAATTGTCATAAAAAATCATTGACAGTTGATGGCGTTGTTTACAAAAGTGTCAGCTAACATTTCCCGCCTATTTATTACATTCCCTTTACAGTTATTTCCATCTCTCTCAATTTGAAGCCGTCCGTTCCTGCAAAAATTTGTTTTATGTATTTACATTTATGTAATTTATGTAAAAACATTTATTATTTACGCCTGTAATCAACAGGACCCAAATTCTGACCTTGGCGGTTAGTCTCAGCAGGGGGAGGGGAATTCAATTTTTACTGGACTGAGCCCCTATTGATAGCTTCTAACCTATTTAATTTCCACCATAAGTAAGCTGTTTACTCCATGATTTATTTCCATTTCACACAAAAAAATACAGATTTAAACTTATTTAATTTCAACTGCATGAGCAAGCATTTCTGGCGCCACAGTACTGTCCCCGAAAGTCCCCATGTTCTGATAGGATGGTACTGCAATTGTAATTAGCAGTAGGCAAAAGACTGAGATACATCGAAGTCATCAGGCCATTTTGAATCCAGCTTGAATATACATGTTAAGGCTTTCCAGAGAGTCAACCTAAAGGCAAGCACTACAGTCAGGATACAGTTACAGTTAAAATAAGCAGTACTGTATTTTTAGTAAAACACGCATTATAATAACAACATGGCAACTTTGGGAACAGGACGTTTTCCTGAGCACCATGCTGATAGATACAATAAAATATTTTATGCATTGATGCCCGAACGGTGTCGACAAGAAAGGCAGTGGTTTCAAGACAGATTGACCAGCTTCCTTACTAAATGTGAGATCATGGATAAACTCTCTCCGCAGACAGTTTAAACACTTTGAACAAGGTGAATAACTCACATGCTCAAGATCAATTCTTAGAGCTTCTCTTAGGTGCCATGAGCTAGTTTCAGATTATTAAGAAGTTACTGTGGACGCTTGCGACTAGAAACTGACGTAGCAGCAGCAGCACAAGCACAGGAGGCAGCAAGAACCGATGACAGACGATCACTTTCCGTTAGTGACTTTTTCTAGTATAATTTGTTGTTGCTAAGTCTGCTTCTGTTTCATACTAAATTGTACCACATTCATTGGGATCACATATTCTTTGAGAATATGAATACTTGTCGAGGAAAGGGATCTTACATACGACAACTACCCTCAGCTCCTAGCTGTGCACTGGGCTTTGCATATGTCCCTGATTGTTCCTCAGGTGTCTTATTATCCTCTGTGGAGAACTACCATGGTAAATTTGTGATGCTAGACACAGATGTTAACTCATCCATGTAAGCAAATCTTGTTGCATATTTTGGCATAAGATATTTCATTCATAGTTCGGGCTGAGAAACGGTGACTGTCCTCTTCTTGTAGTATCTTCATGTGAAGGAAGGACTATTCAGTGGTTTATTCTCCTTTGATGCAATGCCAGTAGGCCTAACCTCGAGACGGCGTCGGTGACATTAGCGCTTCGGGGTGGCTGATAAACCTGATCGATCTGTGTTTGATCTCCCGGGTGACTCAACGTCCTTATTGAAGATGGAGTCAATCACTGGGTCAGAAAACTCCACTGAGAGGTGGTTCAGGGGGGTATTTCAATTAGAAAGAGCGATCCTTTACTAAAGCAAGTTATCACTATCACATCGCTCCAAAATTATCACTCACTTGGTCTTTCAATTAGACGAAATCGCTCACTCAGAATGTAAATTAGTTCCATCAAGTAAGTGAGCGATCTGAAAGAGAGAGCCTAGCAGGTATCACCCACTCAGGGAGTGAGCGATCAAATTGCGATTTTGGCTCTTTCTAATTGAAAGACCCCCCCTGACTAAAACATCTATTGCCCACTCAGACGGTCTCTGGAAAGCGATTAATAAAAACCTTCACTGGTAATATTTGCTTGTTGTGAAATTGAGAGTTGTCGCCTCATTGATTATTTTGAGACAACTCTAAACAGGAAATGTATGATCAGCCATTTGGAACTTATGCAGACAACATGCCATTTGAATCCATCTGCCTAAGCTGCTTTCTGTTAGAATTGTTTAATTCTTTAAACAAATAATGTCTGTATGAGTTGATTAGTAAGTGAGAACATGAAAACAGCTGCAACCAATTAACTAACCTTCATTGCTGAAGCTTCTGGTACTCAACTATACTTGGAGAGTGTATGTTTGTAATAGTAGAAACTTGCCCTGCTATTTATTAGATTAATTATTTAATTATTATGGGACTAGAGAATTCTCCCTGTTGGAGAAGTTACAATTCATAGATAGAATAGATAAGCATCTGGAGTTACAAGGATGTAAACTTTGCCAAAACCAATGTACATATTGATCCATGGCCATTGGTTTTGTCAAAGAACACATGCTTTTACTTCTAGTCAACTAGTTGGCTCAAATCAGCTCAGAACCAACGCATTGACATTGGCAGACATGCTTGCAACTCTTTCAGCGTCTAGATTAAGATAGATATATGCCTATGTTATGGGGGTGGAGGTAGAAGTGTTTGAACATGTACATTGGTTGGCGACTTAAACATGCTTGTTACTGTAGATGCAATTGATGAGGTGATCCAATTTCAAATTATTATGTAAATTATACCTCCCTCAATAAGTAGTGGCCCAGGGGGGTTCTTTCAATTAAAGACAGCAATCCACCATCTGTGAGTGCCCGATTCGAGAATGAGACTCCTTGCATGTCAGACTCACTTCAAGAGTGTTCGATGGAATAATGATTTTTCGCTCTTTTTAATTAATTAAACCTGTCTGCTTTCGGTAACTGTAAATTGCTGAACAGGCTGAACGGACTGAACAGCTGAACAGAATTTCTCAGACTAAAATTATTATTTGTTTTCTTTCCTCTGGCTGACTATCACTTCTCAAACACATTCCTCCTAGCCGAATGATTTAACAAATCACTATGTTCCTGTTGGATCCTAATAAAACCAATTTAGGGAAAGCAAATGAAGCAATCAATGTGCCAATTCTGACAAAATCAGATGGTGTTCAGGTAACCAGAAAAATTATCTAGCTTAACCTTCCATCTAGCCAGTCTTGACAAGCTTTGTTATAGGGGGGGAGGTTGGGGTGGAGGTGTCACCCGAACGAAGCCTGCCAAGACAAGCTACTTACCATCCATTCACTAGTGTAACGCCGAATAATCGGAATAAACCAAGGCGAATGGAAACTTAAAATAAGAATTTAATGAGTAGAATATAGGAATTGTCCACGCTTATGCAAAATTAGCCATTCATGCAAAGAATCAAACAAATAGTAGTCTGAGAAATTCTGTTCAGTCCGTTCAGCAATTTACAGTTACCGTCCTGCTTGTGTGGGTCCCTGTCCCAGATTGGATACGTGAGTTTGCGTGTGTTTCACTAAAAATAAACTGTGTGAAAAAATGTTCTATAAAACAAATATGTTTGCCGCTTGGTTTCACCACAACTGTAAACTGACAAGTCATTCTTTGAGCGGCTCTTGCGAAACTAATTTCTGATCATAAAAAAATAAAGTACAGTTGTAAAATACCCTTTACCAGTGGCTTCTACATATTGTAGCAGCGGATGGATTGTGTAGACCCACAAATGAGTAGCAAAAGTAGAGAACTGAGGCTAGCATACAAGCTCCCCAACCATCGATCACACACACACACACACACACACACAAGCAAACTTTGCCTGCCATTGTACTCATTTGTTCACCAAACAAAAGGCCTTTTGTTATACAACTCTCTTAGGTGTCTTGGGACATGTTTCCCAGACATCAGCCCCCAGGGCCTATCCAACATACTACAGCATAACTGTGCTTTATTTTGTAATGATGGAAATATGCTATTTTGATCCCTTTTAGACTCTTGAGCTAAACTCAATATATATAATTGACGCTTAACGTTTTAGAATAATATCCATCTCATATTGAAGCCGAAATTCCGATGAATGATATTATTTTATTGGGATAAAAATCTCATATTTGTTGTTAAATTGATCAACTTTCAGTTATGCTAACATCTTGTGCGTTTGTGGTTACCTGGTGGTTTCTTCTTCCCTGAATATGGTAAGAGATTGAGAGCAAAAGAAAGTGCATGGTGACCCTGACTCTGAGTTTACTATGATAGTTTGTAGTCGGTGTAATTTTGAGCTCTTCTTCTGCCTCTATCCATCAAACATGAAGGGATAAATCCCAGATTACCCGATAAACTCTCCGCTAAGTAACCTTGTAGCCATCTGTTAAAGAAAACTAACATTAAGCAGAAGTACAGTAGTTTGGTTCAATATAATGCACAGAGTACTTACAGTGGAGATGCCCGTTGTGTCCTTCTGTACAATTCTCCCTACAGCTGTTAAATCTAAGGCTAAATGATACACACTGGTCGCTTAAACTACTAGAATGAAGATCTCTTTTTGCGAAATATTGTGTTGACAATATTGCATTTAGTTCGTTCTCTTTCTGCTAGTTAGCCGGCTGCAACTTGATAATCCAAACGCAGGGCAATTGGATCATGTTTGATCTAAATGGCTTGTTTGCTAAATGGTATTGCAAGTCACCAAGCTCCTATCCTAGTTTCAGCTGTGAATCTTTCTCTTGTTGAGATGACAACTCTCGTATATCAGCCTGGTGTAATGGCTAACGCAGCATCGCTGCCCGTCTGTATACTTATAACTCCCAAAGCTGTCGTTGTCAAAAGAGATAGCTCATGTCTCCCGACATCAACACAGGTAGATGTAAGTCTGATGCCTACGTGTTTGTTTGAATCATGTAGGTTTGATAAGGATAAGGAATGTCCAATATATCTGTCTTTTAATTTTTGTAAATTCAGCGGAGAAGGTTAAAAGGGTTTGAATGGTCAGGGTGTGTTGGTTGATCTTCTCACCCAATGATTGTTACCCACCTTTGGTGAATGTAGTGGAGGTGTCGGTGATCATGTCTATATCTATCCAAGTTTGATCAGGGAGTATGGAATATACTCTCTCTGGTTTATATAATCAGGTTACAAGACACTAAAGTAATATATTTCTGGATTGTGAGCAGACAATTCTCGTTTGTACATATTTTCGCTGACCATAACAAAAACTAATATAGCGGATTTTGGAGATTATACACTGTTTATTTTTCGCCATTTTTAATCCTGCTTGCGTCCCATTAGTTCCCAAAATTCTCTATTTTCATCTATTCGAGTTACCATTTCAACCCCGAATCACCCCAAAAACACAGCATTATTGCAAACTTAGGGTAGTCAGCTGACTAGAAAACTATTTGATACTGCAATCAGTTCGAGACGAGATTGCCAAATACCCAGCATATGTGATGGTTTATGCACATCATATCATAGATATTGTCCAGCTTCCTCGTGCAATGATGGGTACAATACAATATGAAACGAACTAGGCCATACAATGTAGTTCTTATCCACAACAATAAAGTTTAGTACACAAGTACTCTGAGTTAGTCATTTTGTTATGATTGAGAATCCCTCTATTTTTCAGGAAAAATCTGAAGCAGAAGGATATATATCTAATCAAATATAACTTGAGAGGCCTCTGTCTGACCTGTAGGGATTTCAAAACGGAAGCACAGATTACGAGATTCATCATGACGACTTACCTCAAAATTATACAAACTATTATGATCAAAGAAAGGTGTTTCGGCTCGTCGGGAATCATTTCTAATCACAGATTATACGACAGCTCCAGTATGGATTATTCATCAAGATACTACAGTTAGACTGCTAACTATAATAGCAGTTTATGAATATCAGGCGTACTCAGTTAGTATATGATGAAACATGAGCTCTATATGACTCGTCCCCCAAAGATATGAAACAAAAATCAGGATATTAATGATGTATAAGATCAGTTCGGAAATATTTCTACTCTTGGATTATGTGGCTGCTCCTGTATGGATTATTCTTCAAGACTTTTAAGACCTCTATGACAGTACAACCGTACATATATGGTGAGTTTTGGTTTCGACCTCTCCTACTTTCAATACAAAATAAGTTAATTAGCTTTCTATAATTTTTTGTATTGGAACAGTAAAACACATGCAACAAAATGACTGAAGCTGCAAAATGCAATTAACAGGGTACGAATCTCACCAATAATGCATTGAAATATTGAAAACAAAATTGTATTCACAGCATGAAGATATGTATAATGGAAAGACGCTATGAATATTTCATAAGAAAACCACACAAGAACTGGACCATAAACATAAAATAGCCTGTGAGCCAGTATGAGTGTAAGCATAAAGATATATATAGGGAGACACTATGAGATAATCCTGCGTATAGTGTTTCTCACAAAACTCTTGGCAATCTTAAAACATTCGGTAACTCGTCTCTTTAAACCATGCTGAGCTTTGCGCGTAGCCGATAACTTGTTAGTAGCCTGAGAGCGTTTCTCACAGAGTCGTAATTTATCACTAGCTGTATCACACGGAATATGAGAGCTTTCATGCTGCACACATGTACCTGGTTCAGGTTTTATTTCGTCGTCAGTTTCGCTAATCATCTCTACTGAATCTGAAATCAGGTGAAGCATTTGTCAAAGTTTGCCCTCAATCACTGCTATACTCCATCAAGAGTTAGCCAGGGTAAGGAAATTTCTAATTTATTCATGATCTGTAGTACTCACCCTTGTTACATCTATTAATTGTGAATCTTGAATACTCTCGGTATTGAATGAGAGTGATGGCCATGGATAATGGTTAAGATTAACTAAGCAATATCAAGATTAAAATTATTTTCCTGTGTAGTTGAGAATTTCTGCTTTTACGCTTTTCTCCATTATTGTTCTTAGTCCCCAAAAAATAGCTTACGGGTAAATAAACTACAGAATTATTTTAGCGAATTGTGAGTAGATCACTCGAAATTTGTACAGCCTATTGTATTGCATATATTTATTTGTTTAAAGAGGTTTTCTAGAAAGTTTACAGATAACAGAGTAGTTAAAAAGTAACTTGTTTGAATCCACAGATAAAATATATAAAAGTGGTTCAATATTGTGAATGGCACTTGAGTGAGTTGGGGAAGTCTATTTTACACACCCATGCAAAAATCTTTATTCATTCAAAAGGATTTAAGCTAAATATGTACTACTTTCCCAGCCCCAAATCAATCGTTGACCCATTTTAGTATGTAAGTTTATTGATTTCATTACCACCGCTTTAAAGTTCGACAGACCCAATCTAGTGATCGTTATGTTTTCAGAGTTCATGATGTAAGCTTGGCAAATGGACAGCTAGTTTCATTAGAATTTACCAGATCTCATCAAATATGTAAAAGTTTCTCACTCACCCTGAGGAGCTGCAAGGGTATTATTCTGTTGCTCCTGTATTTCACTCTCCGACCTGTCTTCAGAATATACAATATCAGCTCTGTAAAATTGAAATAGGCTAGTTGAACATCACTGTCTTCATTTGTTGTGGGCAGAGATATCTCATGATACTGAAGTTTCTCCCCTTTCAGATTTTCAATGTATGTATATTTCCCAGGCATTAGTAATTGGGTGGTGGCTTCATAGGCATTACTATGAAAATGAGGATATTGATGGTATCACTGTTTGTCACAGATCCCTTTTTGTGGTCAGCTCTACAGATCAGAATTACATATCAAATAGGGGAACTAAGTTTATCATAGCCTGGATTCTCTCATGAGATAAGGCAACCATAACATTATTTTGAGTGTTGTCCATTTAACTGTATTGAGGTTTCTCTCAGTTTGAAAGTGGTTGACAATGTGCCAAATTGTTTTCCAAAATATTCATTGAAACTTACACAAAATGGTCATTTGTGATGGTCTGATAGAATAGTGTCGAGAGTGAAGTCTCTTGTTTTTCCAGCTGTGTCAGTTCATTGGCGAACTCCAGGAGGCTTAGATTCAGAGGAGTTTCCAATTCCTCCTCAGGATAATTAAAGCTGTCTTCATACAGAGATGACCTATTCGTTAACTCATTCTCGAAGCTCAGCCAAATAGATGTATCAATTACCACAGGACTAGAAAATGTCACAAAAATAACCAAATTATATATAGTGATCAAGAGCAGACAAATTAGTTGTCTATTTGTTATCAGTTCCCATATATCCATGTGTGTCTTTTTGCTATTTGGATAGATTCGATTTGGGCTCATGTTTGGAGAGATATGTCTATCAGTGACAGCCAAATTATATCACTGATTTGACGCTTAGTCAGCTCACATCATACTATCAAAAATAGTATGATATAAAGAATATAATTAACACATAATAAATGAATAGATACAAGTAAATAATAATACACTATAAAATACTCACATTATATCATGTGCCATATTTTGATAGATCGGGATTTGCAACGACGGGACATCATTTATTAAAAGCGAATCTTCTTCTAACTGGTTGAGGCTGTCGGTGAGCCGTGTAGTAAATGATGGGTCTGTAGAGAAGGAAAACTCATTGACTAAGACGTCTGTGAGATCTGAGAATATAGAATATAAGAATTAATATGTAAAATACCATGTATAATTATGTAAGGTGGAACTAATGTGCTAAACATCATATTTCACTATCGATGCCAAATTTTAAGTTGGAGCACCTCAATCCTCTTTCTATCAGGTTGGGTTCCCTCTGCATTTGCTTTATGAGAAGCTATACATCTAATTCAGTTCTATTTTTCAATGCTTGCATGGTTCATTTGCTTCTATCCAATTGTGCTATTTGCAATCATAGGATGCTTCAGCGTTGAAAGGTAGCAAAACTTTCAACACAGAAGCATAGCAGTGGTTAGATAACTCCCAAATAACAATCAAGTCCCTCAGATCAATGAACTAAAGTTCATTGCTCAGATTAGGATATTTACCATCTGATCTTCATCCAAGAAACTTCCCTCCTCCGACCCGTATCCTGCATCTGACTCTGAAAATCAAATGTGCTTCAATAAGTTTCTAAAAAGAATTAGTTATTATAGTTATATGGTTTGACTTTTTTGTATCGATGGTGATAAATCGTGTCTGAGCTTTTTTTCTTCTTTTTTTCCGGTTTCTGTTTGTGTTTATTTGTAATAAAAGGTTCTTCTAAAAAAAAATGATGACAGCGGAGCGATCAGGTAGTCAGAGACTAGAATGGCGACCGCCCGATTAACAGTATGACCAAGAACTATGTGGCCGAAGACAGCCCAAGGAACCCCGCCCGCCGCGCCTGCTGACTATGCACCACACCCCCACAGGGCCCTGGTCAGCCGACCACGCAGACCAAGGGGCTCACAAACCCGTTCACCAGGAAGGTACCTGTTGAGCAGGTTTACACCTGTCGTCAACAGGGACCTTGCCCCCCTGCAGTTGTTGGCTCTTTGAGGGACAACTCCAAGTTTACTTCTTGTGAAACTAACATTTGGTGAGCTCACACAGATCTCACAATTTGCAATTGTTTTTGAATACAATATTAAAAAGCGATATTTAAATAGCATTTGCACCGGCATAATTTTAAGGTGCTCAAAGAATGAAGTTACATGGCCTCGTGGATGAATTTTAAAATGACACGGAGTGCTGATTTTTGTAAAAGTAAAATTTGGTTTATCTCGCATTCAGCTGCATGGCCCCAGAACTCGATGCCGTAAATTAAGTGTGGGTAAAAAAATGTGTAGTATAAATTTATCATCATTGGAATATCTAAATATGGTCTTATGGAACGCATGAGCAACAGTATAAAATTTAGCTTTTTACAAATTTGTACAATATGAGGTTTAAAAGTTATGTTACTGTCAAGCTCAATCCCTAAGAATTTTGTATTTAATTTATTATCAAGCTGGTTTCCACCCATATTTACAATGTAGTTTTCCGGAGTTTTAATCAGTTTATTTGGAGCTTTAAAAATGACCTGGAAAGTTTTAGAGTAATTCAAAATGAGCTTGTTTGCAATACACCAAGTTTCTACTTTGTGCAGATTTTCTTGCACTAAATGGGAATCTGTTGAAAAAATGTTTGTGTCATCTGCAAATAAAATATATTCAAGGTCAGGAGCTGCTTTCATAAGATCATTAATAAATATAAGAAAAAAGATAGGGCCTAGAACTGAGCCTTGAGGTACCCCAATTTTAATCGGCAGCCATGATGAACTGTGCGAATCCAGCTTCACATACTGGTACCTCTCGGATAAATATGTTTTTACAAGATTACAAGCATCAGGGGTGAAACTATAGTAAGGTAGTTTTGCGTAGTGATGGCAACGAGACGGGACAACTCCCGGTCTCGCGAGACTTGTCTCCTCGGGACAGTATCTCGTCTCGTCGAGACAGACAACTCTTACTACAGGTCGAGACTACTGGCATTGTAAATGGTAGTAGCTGGTCAAAACATTGGCTTCACCCAGATTCGAACCAGTGACCTAGTGATCAGCAGTCCATGCTCTTACCCACTACACCACGGTTATTACATGAAGCCTCAAGAAATTCTGACTATGATATAATGGAATGATAGTTATTAGTCATGCTTTTGCTGCAATTATTTAACGGAAATGTTATCTGATTGGCTGTCAGATTTGATTGATTGGCTGTGTGTTTTGATTGATAAGTCAAGGCCATATCTATGTAAACAACTTCTGTTAAAAAGATGGAATGGATGATCAATGTGGAGCTTTCTCATTGATTTGGACCTGGGGCAAGAGGGAGAAGGGATACAATGACTAATGGGGTATCAAATTGTATAAATATGAGAAGATAGTTGAGTCTAAGCATATCCAGAAGCTGAATCACTGGACTGGTTGGTATAATAAACAAGAAGAAACAGCTTCTCCTTGGTTAAACTATTTTATTTAGTTATCACTATAGATAGGCCTATGTTTTAGATTGGCTGAAGAGGATTACAGTAGGATTACACCCATAAATCATGAATATGAATTTGGGCAATGACAATCATGTGTGGCAGGCTGATACTCATACAAGATTTAATTTGCAAGAATTAGTGGAAATCTGCACGAGCGGTGGCTTTCTATAATTCAATAAATACTTGACAGAATTTGATGAAACTTGGTTTCAACATAGATCCTTATTGCAATAGATCATAAGTTACAACTTGAATCAAATGTACTATAAGCTGATTGCACTAGTGAATGAATATCCACCATTCTTTTAAATTGTGATATCTGAAGAATGTTTTATCGGCATCGTTATATGTCTCGGTCTCGTCCCGGTCTCGTCTCGAATTTTCTTGCTGTCTCGGTCTCGTCCCGTCTCGCCAAAATCTGACAATTTGCCATCACTAGTTTTGCGATTAAAATTTCATGGTCTATGGTGTCAAAAGCTTTACTAAAATCTAGAAATATTCCTTGGGTTATGTCACTATTGTTAAAATTCTTATAGAGTTTCTCCATTAAGCGTGAAATAGCTAATGAAGTGTTGCGGTTTTCCCAGAAACCAAACTGGCTGTCGCTAAAAATATTGTTATTTTCAAAGTGGAAACGCAGCTGTGATGCTAAAGTCTTTTCTACAAGTTTGGATAATGCTGTTAAAATTGAAATCGGCCTATAGTTATTAGGGTCTGACTTAGATCCCTTTTTGTGAAGTGGTGTTACACGGGCAATCTTTTGGCTATCCGGGAATTTCGAGGTACGCACTATTAAGTTAATCATGTGGGTTAAGATCGGTGAAAGTTTTATTTTCTTTTATAAGGCTGATGGGTATTCCATCATAGCCCGTAGCTTTCCTTTCCGATGAACAGTTGATTACAGACTCAGTTATCTCATTAGAAATCTCTAAAAAGTCAAATGCTGGCAAATTATTGTCATTTATTAAATATGAGCTATAGCTGATTGTTGGAGTTGGGAGATCACCTGCTAAAGCTTTCCCCACACTAGCAAAATGAGTATTAAAAGCTTCAGAAATTTCTTGAATCGAAGTAATTTTTGTGCCCTGAGATTCTTTGTACTGTGGTGGGGTATTTGCTTTCGAATCCCTATGTAACATTCTATTTATAAAATTCCATTTTTCATTTTGGTTGAATTTACAATTTTCAAATTCAGATTTATAGAACTCCTTTTTAGCACTTTTGATTGCCATTGTCACAGAATTACGAAACTTTATCAATGACAACAGAACAGCTGTTTTGGTATAGGATTTTGCCCCATGTTGATACTGTTCAATGACAAAATCAGGTGCTTCAATGAATCATATCATCATCATGACAATAATGTGTTCTTCAAATTAAGACTGACCTTTCTGGCTTTTGCATGAAGATGCATCCTCTAAATCACTCACATCCCGCTGCTGGCCCTTATGATCATCATTGATATCACTCAACAACCTCAGGCTAACTACCTCACTACTACAATGGATGAAATGCATGTTATGTGATTTAACTCATAGATTCACCTAGTATTAGCATTACTAGTCCACTACTTACTCATTGTGCCGTTGCGCTCCCAGAAGGCAGCGATTGCGTCATCTTTAATAGCGTAACGCCGCTGATGACACATCATCAATGAGAAAAACCTGATGGACTTTTATGGAGTTCACAGTCATGGCATAGGTCATTTTTTTATATGTGCATTGATGAATAAACTAAATATTTAAAGCTTTTCCCCTAACCCAAACAAATTCAGCCGAATCCGAGTAATTCATGACAATATAGCAAAAGAGTTAAAACTTTGCCTACAATCAATTAAAATAACAGCAGTAATGAGAATAATAAGTAAACTTACATGGCAGTTCTGTACATTTCTTCTTGTTGATAATATCCGTTATAGCAAGACATGTTCATGTAGTTATCACTTGATTTCTATATAATTTTACAGAGAATCACAGAAACACAGCTAGTTCAGACGGTTGCTTATTTCTGATTGTTATGCTCAACATTCAGTCATCATTGTGCTAAATGTTGTGTCATTGCGTGTCTCCATCAATTGTTGGCCATTATTACTCTAGGTCACTTGATTTTGATTAAAAGTTGTCCTCCCATTGTTAGATTATGAGAGTAATAATTATGATAAATAGAGGATGATTTTTTCGTATTCAAAAATGATAAAATTATGTAGTTTATTCCTATGGTGTTCATATGACGTCCAGGATGAAATTGCCTACCAAATGAAATTGTGTTCATATTATTTTCTTTACGTCCTCTTAGTAATTTCTTTATATTTTCCAAACTGACTACTTGGTGTTATATATAAATATAAACACACATGAATGAACTTTTTCACGAAACTTCCATACTCCTTTCATATTATTCTGGCATCAACTAATGCTGATTTAAAATTTAGTTGAGTTGTATAGGATTTGTTTTCTTCCATGTTGTAAGATAACTATCCTTGTCCGTGCTGAGTCGCAGCATAAAACATGGCTAGTCCAGACTGCAATCTTTGCTCATGTCATCAGACAGTTCTTTCGCCATCTTATTGGTATAAGTTGGTCACATCAGTTTCATGATTAAAGGGATGTTTTATTTTCAGAATAACTTAACTGTGTCTAGCTGCTGTACACTGGCATTCAGAACAAGAAGGCTACACTGTGGTATTATAAAAAGAGAAGGGCCATGCAGTAGCTAATGCATATCAGTGGATAGATATACCTCATCTGATATGTGAAGGTTCATAACTATTCCTTTCTTTTCTTTTAGGACCCGGTAGGAGTTAGTGTCATCAGCATGTGGTGTTCTCTCTGGAATCGAAGGGTTGCCTGTTATGATCTTAGGAGTAGTAGAATGATCTGGGTTTAAGGCTTAGAACCATTTGTATTCATCAGCTCAATAACGATTCACATTCATTGTTTTTGGCAGTCATTACCCCTAAAAAAGCTGAAAAATTTGCAATTTTTTGTGCAATGATTAATCGAAAAACAACGAAATTTACCTTCTCAACATTCACTCTACCCAGTGACAACGATTCCAATTATTCACATTCAAATTTTGAGCACTGGGGTACACACAATGATTTCGAGATTACACTGTTAGCATGTGTATCTCTGATCGATAGAGCTGCTGTCGTAAATTTTTGGGTACCTACTTTCGGCTGAATAAGAGGACAACTTATGATCAAACAATCATGATCGAAACAGAATTACCCAGCTCTGCATTATTAGTAATTCTATCTTCTCCCACTGAGCTTAGGCTAGCAATACACAGTTGTGATTTAACTTTGTTTGTCAAAAATATGTACAAAATGCTCTTCTAAAACTGTAACAATGGTAAGATTAGATTTTCCCAAGTTAAATTAAAATATTTAACAAGAAATGAGAAAATGATATGTGTATATCCAAAGGTTTGGGTATTCATCAACACGTCTCCTAAAAGCTGAATTTTAGCTGCTCTGAGGCTAGGTTAATTAATTCACTCTCTATTGTCAGAGATATAAATGCAATAGTATATCACGTCATCAGTGTGCTTGATTCTATTGTATATGACCTAATGTGATCTAATATGAGATGTTAAAACAGGCAGATATCCAGCGAGTAGCTACCGGTGGTACGCTAATTTATTCCAACGGGTGTTGAGGTCACAAGGTCTGTGATTGAGACCAAAGTAGGTGACTGAAGTGTCTGGGCGTTTATAAACTGTTGCTGGGGATCACATGAGATGCAACCCCGTTACGGACTTCGTCATCAAGTACATGTAAGTTAGTATTGTTTATGACCAAAAGACTACTGAGATTTCTTTGTCAAAATTATGATGTTGATTTGTTAATATGTTGCTGATTAATATACAGTGTGATCAATATATTACCCTAGCTGATGTATTAAGTGTCACCACTGACATGAATAAACTCATTTTAGTCCATATCAGCCTAGCCTAGCCTAGCCTAGCCTAGCTGATGTATAATATATCACAACTGGCTTGACTTACTTCCTTTTAAACCTTTTCATTGTATGCTACCATTTGTCTATGTATGCTACTGATAAACAAGTAAGAGATTGATAACCCTTACAGGTTAACTTCCATCAATCAATCACATATAAACTGTGTGTTAAAAAATTGAAACTGCCACATGGATTTCCCACTTGTCACATGTTTGTTTCGCTTATTTGTCAGGCTATTAAGATGAAGCCGTTTAACTTATTACACAGCAGTCTACAGTCACAGCTTGAACAAGGAAGTTAGTAACAAGCAGTGGAGATTTAAGCCTGGTACCCATCAACTGCATAACTGTCCCAGGAACTCATCTGCGATCATACAAGACCACTTGTGCATTGCTGTGATTGATGGGTACAAAATACACAGAGATCGTGCGTTTACAAATACCTTCGCACGATAGTAGAACTGATTCTACTTTCGTGCGATATGTTGTGCTGCATTTTGTGGTACCCACAAATTCTTTAACGATTGCCAGTGCAAAATCTTAGAAATTCCTGAGATTAAAAAAGCACATTGGTGGGTACAAGGCTTTAGATAGAGCAACACACTGAGACATAACCATTGAAAATATCAGGTCAGTAGGATGTACAATCAAGGCATTAGGTACTCTAACTCTCTCTGACTCTTTATATAAGGGTGTTGAACTTCTAATCCCTGTGTTCAGTTTTTTATCACAACTTACTCTGGTTAGGGATTTGCTAATAAGTGTAACTTCATTGATATGAAGGTTATTGCATTCTATTGTTAACCATACTGTGATCTCTATTACTGCAGGCTCTGCGATGATACATTAATCTTACATTTCGGAATGCTTAACTTGAAGACTCCCTCGTACTATTATACACATGTCTTGCTTGCTCACAGCGGACCCCTTCCACTTTAATTCAGTGTTTGGGGAAAGAAAGTGGGATATAAAAGAGCGTCCTCATTTTTTCTCTCATTCCCTGACCCACTTTAGAATCACTTGTCAGTGTGATAAAATATACTCAGCTAATATAAAATCCTTTGAGTCCATATCAGCCCTTTCATTGAATGCGACTGGTAAGTAGTGATTAATTGATAACCCTTACATTGTTTGGGAGGAGCAGGGAGAAAGAGCGAATTTAAAAGACTCTCCTCACTTCTGTGGTAACGCTTGGATGTGATTCTCAGTTTGCTATAGATGGCGATGTACGCCTTCACCTGAGCAAACAAGCACACCCACATATGGAAAGGCGGGGCCTCCCCTGATCTTCTTGTTCTAAGTATTGTTATTAGCAATATTATGTCGATAATTTATTCATGCTTTTAGATCCACTGAGTGACACAGCATCACATAAGAGAAATGGCCGTCTCAGTAGCAGAAGATGCACCACATCTGGTAACATGTGGTAACTGCCTTGAGGAAGAGGGGTTTATCCATAACCCGATGTTTCTGCCCTGTGATCATGTCTGCTGTGAGACTTGTCTGAGGAGGCAACTCAAGAAGACAGATGTAATCGAATGCAGAGTTTGTCAGTAAGTATCAGGTTCACAGAGCCTCTAATATGACAGCGTTTCTAAGAACAGTATTGCAATCAGTCTCTGATTCGAATTATCAACTATGTTTTATATTGTTGTGTAGCTCAACATTGATTCAACTTATCTAGTCAGATGATTAACACCATTAATCTGTATCCAATTTAAAACATTTCCTTCACATAATTTCCTGTTGTCCAGGAAAGGGGGCAGGGCAGTGTTGGTGGGAGAGCTGGCAGGATAGAATAAGTGGGATGCGTTTCGGGATGGTCTAAGTGGCATGGTTGGCTTAATGGTACTGGCCACATGCATCTTTCAGTAATTCAATTGCAACATTACTCCGCTCGATAATTGATTCAGTATGACATAATGCACAACATTTCTTGATTTGCAGAAACATGTGCAAAGTGGTTATAGACAACCTTCCCTCAGCCTTAGAGAATGTTCACCCAGTTACTTTCTGTGAGCCGTGTGAGAAAAGTGGGAAACTCAAGATGACTGCCAACACTTACTGTCTGACCTGTGAACATAAGTTCTGTGCTGCTCATCAGAAGGTAAATACCAATCGTGAACTTTTCTATGGGTGTCTGTTAAACAGGTTTGAGAAATAATTTTGTAATTTGAACAGCATTATCAGTGATAGCTATGGAATGAATGAGTAATATATATGTATATATGTATATATATTATATTGATATATATAACTCTTTGGTGAAACATTAATGTAAAAGGGAGGGAGAGAACTTCCCTTTATGTCTATTAAGGATCAAGTTTTTGATAATTTTGTAATTTACAGCTTCACATTGAGCTTAACTGGCATCATGAGACTCAGAATATTAAGGAGTACATGAGATCAACCTCAACAGTAGATCAGCAGAAGTTCTGTGAGACTCACAAAGATCAAGTCATCGGATTTGGTTGCTCAAAGTGTGCAAAGGTTTACTGTTTTGAGTGTGTGTCCTCTGTTGGCCTTTGCCAAAATGGTGAGTGACAATTCCAGTAACAGAGGTTGTATGAGTTCCATTTTATTGTGATTGCAGTCTCGATAACCTGATCAAAAATTTGTTCTCCCTCTGAAACTGAGGAGCCAACTCCTGACATCATAATTAACATTTCACCTATCGGGGCCTCCACAGGAGGTGGGTCTCTTAATTAAAACAATAAAAAGCAAAATTATTTTCTAGTTGTCCCTTGTTCAGTAAGTAACACCTGCTAGTGATCTTGTTCCCGAAGTGTTCACACCCTTGACAATACCCTTGACCGCATTTTCCTACTACTTCAAAGTACACTCCTGCAAATTTATAAAGTTATGATCATCACATTGAAGTTTACTCATAATGTTAAATATTCCATCAATCTTAACACGCACCATAGATTATTAGATTAGACCAGCTTGTTCAATGCCATATACCAAATCTGATAGATTTGAGTTTTCTTATTACCCTCTAGGTTCTAACCACAAGCTCATGTCTCTAAAAGAGCTCTCAGCTGAGGTGAAGAGATTACTGGAGCCTAAGGAGAAGGAATGTGAAGAGCTGTTTGATAAATGGTCAGCTGTGATGAAGGAGGCAGCGATCACTTTGTCTAACTGGGATACAGAAACTGAGGAAGGAGTCAAAATTATTGATGATACAGAGGAGAAACAGGTATTGTGATCATGCAGAAAAATGTAATACCTAAACTGATGGGGGGAATTTTCCTTACCAAGCTTTTCTACCTAATTATTCAGGATGTTCAAAAGTTTGAACACCATAGCAAAACATTTATAATCTGAGTGAGCGTGAAAAATGATTTTATCTGCCTCATTTTGAATTTTTTCAGGACTGAATAACACTGTAGAACCATTCCGTGGTCAAATTGTGCTGTTAGCAGCTTTTACATGTCAACTTAATCTCTTTCTTTTATAGATAAAAGCTATCAGAGAGAAATATGGAAAGTTGAAGGAGGAGTATATCACAAACAGAAGCAGCACTAAAGATAAGCTAACAGAGTATATAGAGAAGGATGCTGGACTAAAACTCACTGAGTTTCATGAACAGATTAAAATTTTACGGTCTGATCTGTCTAAACAACACTGTGTAAGTAAATTCAATTTCAATATGAGGGAAAAATCATAAATCAAGCCAAACAATTAGGCCCCATGACTCTCCTTCTATCCCAACAAGCTGCATAGATACTGTAATTCTTGCTGAAATAAGACATGGGTTCTTTAATTGTAAAACATGGAAAGAAAGAAAATTCATTTACAGTCATTAGTAACTAGAACCGCCCTTCCTGTACTAAAAAATTGTAGTTGTCCCCTCATTGATATTAAGGAGGCAACTACAAATTTTCTCACATATGCAAAGTAACCTAAAATTTAAGCACAATATTGTCATATGCAGTGAACGATTCATTTAAGGTGTATAACCTGACAGTAGATATCAGATAACCTTAAAATGCTCACCGTAACACATTCGTTAATGATTTTAACCGATCGGGATATTTGAATACCAGACTTCGAGTTATTGAGTGTGAGTGTGGTTACTACAATCATTTACATATTGCTTCCCTTTCCTATCACACAGGTTGACCTGCTGCAAACAAAGAAGTATTTGGAAGCTAAACTAGATGATATGGCTAATGATGATGGATTCCAAGCTCTTGTGGTGGGAAACCAGCAACTGATCCAGACCAATGGTATGCCTCTAATTTTCCTAGTGCGAGCCTCGCCATACAGTGTGCAAGCGCTACAAAGCAACAGTTTCATGAAAAAGTTCTGTAAGATTATATTTTTAGTGGAAATGTAGGGCCCTAGGGCTGTAAAACAAACCTGTCAGTAATGTATAAGTGAATAATCCTAAAGACGGTAAAAATGCTTCTTGCCTATAGACATATCATCATAATTGATCACCGGGTTGGATGATATAGTAGTGATTGCTGGATTTGTTGTAATTCTGGTGCATCAACACAACATGTAATACAAGTGATCAGTCATTTACTGTGTTTCAGATTCTGACACCACAGAGATAAACGCTGCTCTGGTACCAACAGACGACTTTGTGATCGGTGATGACCTCATGAGAAGTAGAAAACCTCCGACCTCGATACGGCTGGTGAAGCAGCTTGCAGCAAATGACTATTGCCTCACATCATGTAGTTATAAAGGTGTAACTTATGTAGGTCTCGAAAGCAGCACAATCAACAGAATAGATGAAGCTGGTAACAAGACAACTGACTTCATCAAACTACCCAGTATCATCATCACCATAAGAGCTCATAAGGATCGACTCTACTTTCTCATGTACGGACAACCTTACAAGATCTATGTGTATGATTTGAATGGTCAACAGATCACCTCCTGGGATCACTCAGACAGCAATGGCAATTACCTAGGGAACAAACTGCGCATTGTGAACAATCAGATTTTTGCTGCTGATGCCACCAATAAGAGAATCACTAACTATAATCTCAACGGGAAAGTGATGAGACAGATTCCATGTCCTACAATCCCAACCAACACCTACATATCCATGTGTTCAGCAGGAGAAGCCTCTGTCAACATCACCACACGCTCACCTGCTCAGGTATTCAAGTTCAACATGAGAACAGAGACTGTACTCTGGACTACAAACCTCACAGCAGGACCATTCTCTGTAGCCTGCAGTAATGATGTAGTACTGGTCAGTGGAAATGGATACAACGGCAGTAAGATAGGTGTATGGATAGAAGTTCTAAATACAGCGACTGGTGAGAACTTTACTCGTTAAATTATATTATATACATGTAGGTCTTCCATACAACAATAGAGTACTACAAAGTCCTGGTTAAATTAGTTAGGGATTAGGGGATCAGTACCCTCATCGAAGCAACCAAACCACCAGTTGAATGTACGGATTTTGTTACCTTGTTCTGTGCGGTCTAATGTATGCGTAGACTTTCTTATCCTCTATTGCAAATTTCAGGTGAACACATAACAGAATTTAACAATCAAGAAGGAGTACAGACTCGAGTGTATGATTTATGGACAGAGAATAACAGACTGCTGGTGCCCAGCTTTCATCAGAGCTCTGTGCTGTGTTATGAACTTCTCTATGATTAATGTTTAGCTTGCAGTAACATTATATAGGCAGTGAACTTATATATAAATTATGATTTACACAAAACCATTGCCCACTTGATGATTAAATTTCTAATAAACAAAATTTAGTTTCGGATATTTTGAGGTCAACCTTATCACCATAAAGCTCACCACCATCAAGGCCGATAATCGTTATACTTTATAGAGTTGAACCAAGTAAAATCATTAACTGTTACAACAGACTATTGGCAGTTGATTGCATTGTTTACAAAAAGTAAGCTGTTTACTCTATGATTTATTTCCATTTCACACAAAAAATACAGATTTAAACTTATTTTATTTCAACTGCATAAGCAAGTATTTCCAGCGCCACAGTACTGTCCACCAAAGTCCACATGTTCTGATAGGACGGTACTGCAATTGTAACTAGCAGTAGGCAAAAGACTGAGATACATCGAAGTCATCAAGCCATTTTGAATCCAGCTTGAATATACATGGTAAGGCTTTCCGGCATGTCAACCTATAAAGGCCAGCGCTACATTCAGAATGGAGAACATCATTACAGTTAAAATAAGCAGTACTGTATTTTTAGTAAAACACGCATTATAATAACAACATGGCAACTTTGGGAGCAGGACGTTTTCCAGAGCACCATGCTGATAGATACAATAAGCATCATAATAGCTGACAAACTCATTCATGGTTATCAAGTTGGCCCTCAGATTTGAATCATGACTGAGCTGGCTCTTGACTGAGAGGGCAACTTCCAATTTAATTTTAAAATGTGCTGTATTCAGCAGGTTTTCAGTTTGTGGCCAACTCAGAAACTGGTGCTACATCCAAAAAAATGCTATTTTTCATCATTTTTTTCATATTTTTTTACCCCTGCAAAGTCCAGAACCTCCAAGGTGTCAGTAATGCTTTAAATATCTATTGCTCGCTCAGACGGTCTCCGGAGAGTGGTTAATTAAAACTTCCACTGGAAAAATTTGCTTGTTGTGCGCAATTGAGAGTTGTCTCTGCATTGATGTTTTTGAGACAACTCTAAACAGGATATGTATGATCGGCCATTTTGGAACTTATGCAGACAACATGCCTTTTGATTCCTCTGCCTTAGCTGCTTTCTTTTAGAATTGTTTAGTCTTTTGCAGAAAAAGATAAATGAATAGTTAGCTGATTGACTAACGATCCAGGTGACCAAATGTGGTTATTCTGAATTAAAAACTGTAGGAAGGAGATAGCTTTTGAAAAAGTAAGGAGGAGATAACTACAACTGAGCATTTTTGACTTTAAATAACTGAGTTTTTTAAACAAATGTCAGTATGTATTAATTAATAAGTGAGAACATGAAAACAGCTGCAACCAATTAACTAACCTTCACTGTTGAGGCTTCGGGTACTCCACTCTACTTTGAGTCTTGGAGAGTGGATGCTTGTAAAATTGGGGTTCGGAATGAACGTCGCCTGGAACGAACGTCGACGGGAATGAACGTAGCTGGAATGAACGTCGGCTGAAATGAATCTCGACATTCCCGGAACCAACGTCGAACTTCCTGGATTGAACGTCGACTACATTAGTTTATACATGGAATCAATGGGAGTGCAACTCCCCAAAATAAATGTGTAAAATAAATGATCATTCACAAAGGTAATTTCATCTGTTTATGATGATGGTTACCAAATCTCTGATGGCTGAATGGAATCAAGTATGTAATGAAGTTCCACAGGATTGTACTATTCAGTGAGTAGTGCAAAACAGAAATGGTAATGAAATACTGCAAGAGAAATAGGTCCCGACGGGGCCATGAACTACCAAGAGATAATGTACACTGTTCTCCCGGAGTACACAACACCATCAGTTTTTTATCTGCAGTGAAATATATATGGCTTATGAGTCGTAGTTTACTTATATTTATGAACAATCATTTTTTGTACTAGTTATTGTAATCGATGGGAGGGAGTACACCGTTGTAACCGTGTACAATTTTTCCTGCGTGCTGACCACCAGTCGTCATTTATCGACTCGGCAAACTCGTATCCCGTTGCAGTATTGTCATCACATCTGTCATGTCTGTGAAAAGAACATAATATGTAAATCTGCTGAGGGCAAGCATCTTGATCACATGATATACCATTGATTTTATATCTCTGATTGAAAGAGAGCGAAATAATTCACTGAGCATCAGTACCATCATGTCATGTATTAAGGGCGGGTACATGTCAAAATAGCTCGCTCATACTCAATTGACTCTTACTACCAGACAAGTAAAATTCTGCGGAACTTCATTTCATACTTGATTCCATTCAGCCATCAGAGATTTGGTAACCATCATAATAAACAGATGTAAGTACCTTTGTGAATGATCCTCTTTATTTTACACAATTATTTTGGGGAGTTGCATTACCTTTGATTCCATATATAAATTAATGTAGTCGACGTTTGAAATTCATTCCAGTCGACATGTAATCCCGTCGACGTTCGTTCCAGCCGACGTTCATTCCAAAATCCGTAAAATTTACCCTGCTATTTTTAATTTTAATTATAGGACTAGTAGGACTGTCGCATTTCCTGACTTTGGGCTTGTTGTGTCCAAAGTCAGGAAATGCAGCAGTCCTATGATGGGACTAGAGAATTCTCCCTGCTGGAGAAGATTCACAGATAGAAAAGATAGGCATCTGCAATTACAAGAATGTATACTTTGCCAAAACCAATATACATTTATTCATATTCATGCTTTTAGCCAATTTATTGGCTCAAATCAGAGCCAACGCAGTGACATTGGCTGACATGCTTGCAACTCTGTTAGCGTCTAGATTAAAATATAAATAGGCCTACTTATGTTATGGGGAGGGGGAAGGGGGAGGTGTTTGATCATGGACAACATTGGTTGGCAAAGTACACATGCTTGTTACTTTAGATGCATATGATGAGGTGATCCATTTACGAATTATATAATTTAGTGGCCCAGGGCGGTCTTTCAATTAAAAACAGCAATCCATCAACCTGTGAGTGCCCGATTGGAGAATGAGACTCGTTGCAGGTCAGACTCTCTCCCAGAGTGTTCAATGGAATAATGATTTTCGCACTTTTTAATTAAACTTGTCTTGCATGTGTGGGTCCCTGTCCCAGATTGGATACGTGAGTTTGTTTGTGTTTCGGGACAAGATTGCCAAATACCCAGCTTATGTGATGGTGTATGCATATCATATCATAGATATTATCCAGCTTCCTCACGTTATGATGGGTACAAAACAATATGAAACAAACTAGGCCATACATGTAGTTCTTATCCACAATAATAAAGTTTAGTAAACAAGTACTCTGAATTAGTCATTTGTTATGATTCAGAATCCCTCTATTTTTCAGGAAAAAAACCAAAGCAGAAGGAGATATATCTAATCAAATATAACTTGGTAGGACTCTGTCTGACCTGTAGGGATTTCAAAACATAAGCACAGATTACGAGTTTCATCATGACGACTTAACTCAAAATTATAGGAACTATCAGGGTAGAAGAAAGGTGTTTCGGCTCGTCGCGGAATCATTTCTAATCTCGGATTATAAGACAGCTCCAGTATGGACCATTCACCAAGATACTACAGTTATACTGCTGACTATAGGAGTATATGAATATCAGATGTACTTAGTACCTGATAAATCATGTGCTCTATATGACTCGTCTCCCAAAGACATGAAACAAAAATCAGAATATTAATGAAGTATAAGATCAGTCCGGAATTATTTCTACTCTTTGATTATGTGACTGCTCCTGGATGAATTATTCTTCAAGATTTTTCAGCTGTATCGGAATGAAAAAAGATAACACTCTACTCTACTCCGACTTCTATGGCAGTACATCCACACAAATATGGTAATATAGTAAAACACATGCAACAAAATGACTGAAGCGGTAAAATGCAAAAAAAGGGTATGCATCTAACCAATAGTGCATGGAAATTGGAAACAAAATTTTCATCAACATAGTCATGAAGGTATAATGGAAAGAAGCAAAGAATATTTCATAAGAAAACTACACAAAAACTAGACCGCCAACATAAAATAGCCTGTGTGCCAGTAATGAGTGTTAATCATTATTATATATTCTATATAGCGAAACACTATGTGATAATCTTGCGGAAATTATTTCTCATAAAACTCTTGACAATCTTATAACATTTGGTAACTATTTTCTTGATACCACGCCGAGTTCTGTGTGTAGCGGATAACTTGGTAGTAGCCTGAGATTGTTTCTCACAGACTTGCGATTTATCACATATAGCTGGTTCAGGTTTCATTACCTCATCGGTTTCGCAAATAATATCTCTTGAATCTGAAATCAGGTTGACTTTTGTCAAATTTTGCCCTCCATACGTGCTTGTATGTTCGTTTATCGATTTCACTACCACTGATTCGAAGTTTGACAACCCAATCTGGTGATCATTATTTCAGAGTTCACGGTTAAAGCTTGGCAAAAGGACTGAGGGAAATGATTTTTTTTGTTAAGCTTTCATTAATGTGACAAAAAACAGATCTAACTCACCCCGAGGAACTGCAAGTGAATTATTCTGATGCTCCTGTATTTCACTCTCCGACCCATCTTCAGAATATACAATTTCGGCTCTATAAAATTGAAACAGACTAGTTAAATATCACTGTCTTCATTTGTTGTGGGGAGTTATAGCTCATAATACTGGAGTTTCCCCTCTTTTCGGAATTTCATTGATTATATTGTTCAATGGCAAAAACTTCAGCTGTTGGCTTCATAGTCATAATGATGAAAATGAGGATTAATGGTATAACTCTGTTTTGATTATACCGATCCTTTTGAGTGGCCAGCTCTACAGATCGGAAGTAAATATCAAATAGGGGAACAAAATATATCATAAACTGGATTCTCTCATGATATAAGGCAACCATAACATCAGTAGGAGTGTTGTCAGTTATTGTATTGTGGCATGCCTTTCAATATATCTCAGTTTGAAAGTGATTGGCACATTGACATTGACATTGAGAATGTGCGGAAACTTACACCAAATGGTCATTTGAGATGGTCTGGTAGAAAAGTGTCGAGAGTGATATCTCTTGTTTTTTCAGTTGTGTCAGTTCATCGGGGAACTCCAGGAGACTTAGATTCAAAGGTGTTTCCAATTCCACTTCCGGAAAATCGAAGCCTTCATCGTGCAGAGATGACCTGTTCATCAAATCATTCTCGACGCTCTGCCAAAAGGATGTATCAAATACTTGAGGACTAGAAAATGACACAGAATAACCAAATCATATATAGTGATCAAGAGCAGACAAATCAGTTGTCTTTTTGTTATCAGTTCCCAATTTGGGACATATTTCCATATGTGTCTTTTTGCTAGTTGAATAGATTTGATTTGGGTTCATATTTGGAGAGATATGCCTATCAGAGACAGCCAGATTACATCACTGATTGGACACTTAGTCAGCTCATATCATACTATCAATAGGAGTATGATATAAAGAAAAATATGCAAGCCTTTGCTCGAAAAAAAAAGATTCATTATGGGGATAACTTTACGTCATCTTCTTATTGTCAAAGTAAAGACAATTCTTAAACTCATATTCTTTATTGACAACTGACATATTCCTATTGGCTGGGGGATGAAAGCTTTCGCCGTTCCAGTCAGTTGCATGCAGCTTGATAGTGCACTGATCTTTCTGAATGTTGGTTTCAGCTGTAGTATGATATATATAAAAAAATAACACAAATGAATAAATACTAGTGAATAATAGTAGATCAATTAACACTCACATTACATCATGTACCAAGTCCGGATTTGCAATGACAAGACATGATTATTTATTTGAAGAGGATCTTCTTCCAACTGATTGAGGTTATCGGTGAGCTGTGTAGTCAATAATATGTCTGTAGTACACTCGTCATCACATAAGAAGGGAAAGTCAGCATCCAAGATGTCTTTGAGATCTGAGAATGTCAGAACTAATATTCAAAAATCATATTTCGAAATCGATGCCCCATTTTAAGTGGGAACATCTTGATATATACGAGTGTATATCTAAGTCTTATCTCTTGATCTGTCTATGGTTATCTTTCTATCAGGTCGGGTCTCCTCTATAACTGTGTGTTGTAGAGCTATACAGTTCTGTTCTATTTTGCAATGATTGCGTCAAATGTTGTAATGCAATCATGAAATGCTTAAATGTTGATATGTAGCAAACCTTAGCAAACGTAGCAGTGGATAGATAGTTCCCACAATAAAAATTAAGTTCCTTAGATTAGGATCTTTACCATCAGAGCATTCATACATCTGATCTTCATTCCGGACACTTCCCTCCTCAGATTCTTATCCACCATCTGAATCTGAAAATCAAAAAGTGTTGTGATAAGAAGCTAAAAAGAACTAGTCGTCATATATGGATCGCAATGGACCGATGTCTGAGCTTCTATAGCTGTCAACAGATTGTCTTTAATGGGATTGAGTTCCCCTCCAAGTATTGAGAACGCCATGGTTTGATACTGTTCAATGACAAAAGAAGCAGCTTCAATGCTTCATATTATCATTATGAGAATAATGTGTTTTTCAAATTAGACCAATTTCAACTTTTTCGCATTTCTGGCTTTTGCATGAGAATGTATCCTCTAAATCACTCACATCCCGCTGCTGGCCCTTGTGAGTATCATCGATATCACTCCACAACCTCAGGCTAACTACCTCAATACATGATTGAAATGTATAATATGTGATTTAACTCTCACTCATAGAGCCACCTAGTAGTATCACTGCTATTTGTACTACTTACTCATTGTGCCGTTGCGCTCTCAGATGGCAGCGATTGAATCATCTTTGATGGCATAACGCTGCTGATGACACTTCATCTTTGGTGAAACAATATGATTGAATTTTTTCATGGGAATGAATGTAATTATATATATATAACATGTGCATTGACTCTAAATAATTTAAGCTTTTTCCCCAGTCCTAACAAATTCAAGCCAATTCCAAAATATGAATGAATAAATAAATTCCATTGCAACAGGACAGAGTGGAAAATTTGCCTGGGCCTACTACCATTTTAACAACAGCATTAACGAGAATAACAAGTGAACTTACATGGCAGTTCTGTACGTTTCCTCTTGTTGATAATATTTGCTATAAGAACACATGTTCACAGATATATCGATTAGATTTCCATCAAATTTTACAGAGAATCACAGAAACACAGCTTGTTTAGTCGGTTGCTTGTTTCTGAATTTTGCGCTCAACCTTCAGTCATCATTGTGCTAAATGTTGTGTCATGGCGCAGCTCCTACAATAGTTGGACATTTCCTACTCAAAACATTGGTTTCTGTTTATAAGTTGTCCTCTCACAATGATTATGATAGTTTTAGTTAATCATAAAAATTATTTTAGTAAATTCATAACTGTAAATTTATCTGTTTTATTTGGAGTTGATAGTGGTAAAATTTATGGTAGCATTTCTCTCGCGATTCTTTCCTGAGATAAACAGCCCTACTCGTCTTCTCCTATGAATTTGTGATAAATGAAAGACTAAAACATGAGGATTTTGAGCAAAAAAACTTCCTTCCTTTCGTACACAACACAGCATGGAATCTGGCTGTGATTTTTGATTGTAATGTCCATGTAGTGTTGTCTGAAATATAGGAACCAAGGTTGAGGAGCTATAGATGGGGATTAACTGCAGTAGATGGGAAGAGAGAGATCCGGGATGCGAACTTGTGAGTGCACGACATTATACACTGTGGAGGTCCAGTTTTGTGCTCGGCATTAAACAAAAGAAGGATGGCGAGTAAGTTTGTCAAGACGCTCTATGCAATACTTTACAATAGACTAAGTGATCCATCACGTTATTGGTTCAAGAAAAGTACATTTTCTTCCTCTGTCTGTTAATCAAGGTTCTAACCACAAGCTCATGTCTCTAAAAGAGCTCTCAGCTGAGGTGAAGAGATTACTGGAGCCTAAGAAGAAGGAATGTGAAGAGCTGTTTGGTAAATGGTCAGCTGTGATGAAGGAGGCATCACTCTGTCTAACTGGGATATAGAAACTAAGGAAAGAGTCAGACTTATTGATCGAGTAGGTCATGACAAGAAAATCAATAATTATTTCTGAATAGGTCCCCACCCCTTCATAAAAAAGCTTGTAAAGACTGGCTACAGTATCTGTAATTGAGAAATAGTTTAAAGTTGTCTCCTCATTGATATTCAGTAGGCAACTTCGCAATAATATTTTTTCATTTATTTTGTATGTGTAGTCCCTACAATTTATTTACATTTGCTTTCTTTCTTATCTTACAGCAGGTTGACTTGCTGCAAACCATGAAAGTGTTGTAAGCTAAATTAGATGATATTGCTGATGATTTATTCCAAGCTCTTGTGTTGGCAGACCAACAACGAATCTTGACCAATGGTATGGCTATTATTTTCCCACAGCAAACTTCAATGTAATGTTAGTTTGTTTGAGAGTTCCAAAGTGATTCAATAATACAGCAATGCTAAAGTTATTTGATAGTAGTGAGAATGTCAGGTCCTGGCTGAGAAGTCACTTGCTGAGAAACAAACCCGTTAATGTGTGTAAATATATAATCTGAATAAAGTGAGGCATTTGTCCTGATTGAAGAAATATCATGACATAAATATTCACTCTCGAGATGGGGTGGGGGGCTTATATGTGCTGGATTGGCTGCAACCACTTGAATATGAACAACACACACCATAATCAGCGGTGAGTCATCATAATGTTTCAGATTATGATACCGCAGATATTTAATACCAACAGAAGACTTTGTGATTGGTGATACCAAAAGATTATCTTGCTATACATTCCCAAGATTAAAAACCCTCTTTAGTCCAGAAAGACACCTAGCTAAAAGTTACTCAAAAAAATGTGTTAATTTTAGCGGAAGCGAGGCAACATTCAATTAAATTTTTTTAGATTAGAGTTATATGCTGATTTCAATTATTTGGTTTCTATGCCTAAATACTATGTCTTAGTTCTACACCTCTCAGTTTGTCAGTTCAGGAGAAAACTAATTTAACTAAAAAGAACGGAGATATCCCTATCAATCGCCCATATATTCCGATTGTTCTGCCTTAGTATAGCCAGTTGTGTACTATCTAATTTAAAAACCTCACCATTTGTGCCTTGATATTATACTATATATACTGTATATATACCTATATACCTTCTAACTACATATACACTACGGCATGCATCGAACCAAATTCTAGCAGTTTGATCCGCACAATAAAAATTAGATGGGCCTGATCGCCTCTGACAACCGTTTTTAACAACGTTCAAGGAAGATTTGGTTGCTCAACTTTGTGCTGAATCAGTGGATAAAATGTATTCAATGTCATTGGCTGATGTCTGAACAGTAGAGCGAAATCAGATTGAGTCGAATCGTAGCACCATTCCATTACTTTGTCTCTCTAAAAAATTTGTAATATCACCAAGAAGAAAAAAAATGAAATGAAAAACTTCATTTTGTATGGTATGCACATATCAGAATGAATTTGAATTGAGTCATCGACTCGCTACTTGTTTTGTCTTTATCATTCACATTCAGTCTCTTTCCAGTCTGTTTGGATCAGGACCATAAATACAGGAGGTCTACTGTGTGCACGCAGTATAAAGATCCTCCTCTGCTTTTTCAAAAAAAGAGTTGCGGCAAGGGTATAGGGTATCCCACCCAAGCCACCTGAGATTAAGGGGGCTCGTTAAATAGGGCGGTTAAATAAGACCTAGTGTATAGAAAGAAAAAAAAATTCATATTATGAAAATTGTTAATCCTCATTGCCTTTGAATAATAAGGGCAAGGCTCTAAAAGTTCTCTCAGTCTCAGATTTTTACCGCTCTAACTTATTCTACAAATACTTTGACATTGACATTATAACCAAAGAGTTAATATCAGCGTTAGAAAGTTTTACGCTTGAGGCACAAGGAGCTGCTTCCTCCTTTGCCAGCTTCCTTTTTTTCTCTCTTGATTCAACCCTTTCACAAACCAGTCGACTACAAACTCTTATAGCAACGGTTCTCTTAGAGATCATAGCGAACGCACTATATTCCCTCTATTTTATTGAATTTACTGGCTGCAGACTTTGAAAACCTTTTTAAGACGCCCTCACACCTCTCTACATATACATCTGCTGTCTTAAATTGACTTTGAGTCATAATTGTAACCTATCTCATAACATTGCACCTTGCAGTAAAATGTACAAACTTGCTCCAATTCCTTTTAAACTGAGCGGAGAAAAGGAAAATATGGGAAAATTTTGGTATTCTAAGGCTGAATCATGGGATTCCATAGGTAATTATTAAGACTTATCTCCTCCCATTTTTTTAGGGTTTAAAAACTGATTTTCTCCCTAACTGGCAAACTGAGAGCTGTAGAAACTATGACATTGTATTTAGACAACCTATCTACACATTCTCTTCTTCTATTGGCAGTCTGTTACAAAGCAATAGATTGAAGAGTGAAGATTTGAGCGAAGTTTGGATTCGGCGAAAAGAAACCTTCCCATTGAAAGACTTCAGCATTGAAACCTACACATACATGTTCATTCGTGACCTTCGATGTTTAGAGAGTTATATCCTCTTACAAGTTAAGTTTGTGACTTGGCTTGGCACAGAACAGTATGAGGATGAAGGGTATGGCAGTTGTATATGATCTATATTCCACAGTCCTGACTTTCTTAGACTCTTTGTGTTTACCCAGAATTATTCACCAATCACTGCAATTCTATACATGGGAGAAAGCAACCAATCATGTTCTTGCTGACACACAACTCTATTTTCAATTTCCGTACTTCCTCTAGGTGCTAACCACAAGCACGTTGGGCTAAGATTTTAGAGAGTTGTTCGATAAATGGTCAGCTGCGATGGAGGAGGCATGGATCACTGTGTCAAAATGGGATACAGAAACTGAGGGATTTAGAATGATTGATGATAGAGAGGAGATAAAGGTGGGGTGATCACTGCCTTATAAAGAAATTAAAAGAGAGTATACTAGCTAAAGATATAAAAAGCACTCTGAGTTGTTTCCGTCGGTGGATATAAGTAAATTTGAGTTCAAGAAGTAATAGTCGTGATGGTCATCGAAGTCCCACCAGTAAACACAAACAGTTTGATCTATACTTGTAAAGATTTAGATCCTTTACCCACAGCATTTGTCAATAATAACTATTGTGTTCTATTCTATTGTCATTTGAGCTTATTAAGGGTTTGTGAAATATAAAATCAACCAAATGTTGCTTTAATGTATATATTACAAATCTAAAAATAAATGTTGAACAAAACAGTCGTTCCACTCCTGAAGGAAATGCAATGAGGAAGATACCTTGAGGTAAAGCTTAGATCAGGGTTGATAGTGTGGCTATTTATGGAAGCTTACATGGAACTTTTACAAAGCATTTCCTATTTCAAAGAGCTTTCTTAGTATTTACCTAGAATTTGGTTACATGTTAGTTCCTGGGCGATATTTTGATCAGCATGGATAACGGTGTTTGGGTGTGATATTCAACAATGATGTTCGATTTTCATAATATGTTTCTCCTACATTGATGGCCTACCCTGCAAAATTTTGCAATAGTCTGTAGAACAAATGTTGTGATGTACAAACCTTCAGCAGTTGAGATAAATATTGCCCATTAGTTCAGCTAATGATTAAAATATCATGTTCTCTCAGTTAATCATTTAATCATTTGATGCTAGCTAACATTGACTCATCCTCTTAACTTTCTGTCCAGCTAGCCAAAATGTAGTGAAGGCCACCCCATAACATTGATTGGTCATTTGAGCACTTGTTGTAAATAGTCATGTCCTCTTTCATGTAATGTGCGTGACAAGTGAGCAAGATAACATTAAGTGGGAAATTGAGGGTTGAAATGTTCCATATTGAGAAGGAACACTGTTCAAATTAGGCCACGTCAGCATCTTACTTCCAGTTGGGCAGAATTCCTCTAACAGTGCGTGCTCTGCACATGAATATGAAACACCTTGATCAATTCGGATCCAAAATTCCTTTTGATGGCAGCTCCAAGGGGGAAGGGAAATGCCAAATGCTGGCTTAGTGGATATGAGTTGATCTATGAAACAAACATTTAATTTTATGTCAAACAATATAAGTTTGCTAGATGGCACATGGCCTGCTCGCTACCCGGCAATTTTTCATGTCACTTTACATTGGCATCTCTACCTTGAGTATTGCGAAACACCTGGTTGGATAATTTTCAATGAGTTAATATATGCATCACATAGTCAATGTAAGAGTTTTGAGATGTTATGGTATGTCGTGTTTGGTTTTGCATCTGTTTAAAAAAAATTAGGTCAAATTGCAAATTTGTCGCAAAAAAAACTCCAAATAAAGTAAGTACTTTATTTGGCTGATCTTGCCTGCCCCTCCATTATTCATCGTCAAATTTGTTTGGTTCCTCAGCTTCATATTTTTATAATTGGAGTTTCAAAGTAATGAACTTTTTTTTTCAATCTTTTTTTATGCCTTACTCTTGGCAGAAAAATAACAAGAGTGAGATGTCCAAGCTATTGCGAGCTTTTAATTTGTTAAATTTACTTGAAATACTTCATGGATAAATACCCCAAAACTACAGGGGAATAGATAACAGACCGTCATTTTTTTAAAACTTGGCAACTGAGTTATGTTAGATGAACGGTTGAATGGGTTTTCCAGTATAGGTTTTGGGTCGTCGATAATTGACATGGGCATAAACCTAGAAAATCACAGCCTTGTCAAGGCAGGCTAGAATCGTTGTAGAGTTGCATGCATGATATATATATAGTGCCTAGTTATAATTGCTATACACTTTTATCAAGAATTATTTGCTTTAGTCGTTTCTTTGCTTTCATTTAACCTATTCCTATTGGTATTTTATTACATAAATTAGGATATCATCTTTCTATAGTTAGCCAGCTTAGCTTAGCGGTAAGCGCATCTGTTTGACCAGCTGGTTGTTGTTTCCAATCTCATCTGGTACCCAAATCGGTTTCGACTTTGAATGATCACATAGTCCCTTCAGGACTCAAAATAAATAATGGAGGTCACCTGTATGAACATCAAACACCGTGCAATGCAGATGAAATAACCCCATCTGTATGGTATAGCTCTATGCAGGAGGACGAAGTCACCAACCACTGCAGCTCCGGCCTTGAAGTGCTATGCTTAATGCTGGGTCAAAGCAGCCAGTAGTTGAACATTGGGACTAGTGACTTGGAAACCTAGTGAAGTTTTTGTCTGAATAGACAGACAGCCATTATAGTCACAGTGATAATTTGTGAAGGTGACTTTAAATGATGTGGTAATACCAAGGAGAAACAGGTAGCAGTAGTAAGACATTTTTTAAATTGATCCAAGTCTAATATCATCTGAACTTTATAGATAGACAAGACTGATAGATATAGATGGGAAGATTAAAAGTAAGAGTAATCGCAGATTCAGTGAACAAGTGAATATTCAGATCAAGATCAATTTTCTTTAATCTTGTATATATATAATACATAGCTAGTTGTATAATCGTGAGTGTTTATTATTGAGCCAAATCAAGGCTTGGGTAATACTGTGAAAATGTGACCTTGAGGTGTGTTCTGAAAATCTAAAAATAATGTTCAAGCTTTGATATACATAACAGTGTCATTTCTTAAAGAAATCATACAAGGAAACAATTTTCTTATCATGCTTTGAATAGTAGTTAGAAGAGGCTATTTATGGAGCAAGACACAAAAGCATATCCGATATCGGCGAGAATCTCAATGCAATGGATATTATACCTCTTCCCTGAAGATGTCAATTTTTTGTGCCAAACAAGGTTAAAGGAAATGCCTTCACAATCCTGTTCAGTCTTGCAAAGTCCTCATTTAGTTTTTTTGCCACATCTGTTACCAGGGAAATTAATACACTGTTAATGTTTGTTCTTCAGATTAGCTCTTTGGTTGGACAAGAACAGACTGCTAGTCTGCGCATTCCTGTAATGCAAGATTGGTTTTCATTAGCATATTGACTATATCATGAACCATGAGGTTGTATCTCCAATGTTCCACAATTAGGCAAGCTAAACCTACCCTCCTAACCAAAGTTCTATGTAAGATAAACTGATATACAGTATTGATAACCATGGCCAATAACAGTAAACACGATTTACTAGCTGATAGAAATCTCACAGTAGTTCTAACAAACCCATAAAAGCTAATTCCTATAAGGATTTATTTTATGTTTGAAGTTCAGAGACGAAGATTGTTTTCCTGTTATCTTGATGTTTTGTAATTCTTTTCTAGGAAACCCAACGCATTACCAGGGCTGCCAAATGTTTTTTGTGGAGATTTTTGTTGGAATAGCGATGGCTTGGCCGTTCATAAGCATGGAGACCCTAAAATTGATTGCTGTCTAACTGTTTTGTTATTTACGACATACTTGGCCAATATAGACAAAAGGCCAAGGCAGGTTTGTTCGTGGGCAAAACGGAGTCAAATCAAAACAACATAGATTGAAAGCATGAATATGACTAGGTATCGAATCGAATTGAATCGAATGGGGATAATTAAAATCGGTTCAAACCTCAAAAAATAGTAGATAACCATGCTTTTTGAAAAACGTAGAAATGGAAAAAGAATAGATCTACTCTTAAAAGAGAAGAATTGGCCCTGCTCATTACTATGCTGCTCTTAGATAAACAAGAAACGATGTGGCGCAGAGTAAGGCCTACAGCTCCCATGCAAAAAAGACTACAGACTTGATGACTATATTTTATGTCGCGATCTTCCCGAACTCAGCAGTCAAACACAATCAGCTACAATTGTCAATATTTTTACTACCAATGTTGAATGTGAGCGACCACAATTGTCAAACTTTCAATCGCAAACATGCAATTTGATCCATGTCGCCTACAGATGTGTATCAAGAATTCGGAGTTTATTCCCAAAAAGGTTACCTCATTTGTAGTTTAAACTTTTCATATCTGTGGTTGATCAAATTGTAATAATTGTGGTAGTTATCGTCACGACAGTTCTGTCAACAAAAACTGACCATCAATTCTGACGTACCTCATAAGAAATCAGTAATCACATCGCGAATCATTGATAATATTCATCACTGCAATGCTCCATTCCCCCAAGCTACCTGTGACTTAGGACAACCAACCAAAATGCTCAGATATATTTATATCCAACCAATCATATGTTGCGTGGTTTGGTGTACACCTATAAATAGAGTTGCCTCGGCATTTGTTTCTCAGTTTCCATGCAACATAGGTATTAGTTTATTGAATACATTACAAGTTGCTATAGGCATCATGAGGCCAGGCAGCGTGCTTGCAGTTTTGATAGCAGCGGGTAAGAATAGATGCAATTTGTTTCTTTTGCAATTCAAAATTGAAAAGTTTTCCGTAGTTGAACACAGATATCGTGTTCGAAATTCATGTCCTTTATAAAAAACATTTTCAGCCATGTCTTTCATATGTCTGTCCACATACCATGTATATATTATTTCCCTGTAGATGCAAACTACAACTCTATACAGTCCGTTTATTTGTGGCTTTTATTTTGCAGTGGCAGCATCAGGGGCAAATGGCTGCAGCAACGGTTGGGTAAAATCGCCAGCCACAGGCAGATGTTATAAATTTGTTGTTGATAGAAGCGTCAATTGGGGAGAGGCAGAGGGCCTGTGCAGTATCTATGGTGGAAGACTGGCTACTCTACGTACTTCTGATGACTTGGTCTTTGTCAATGGTTACAGAGTAACGTACTATGGTGAGTTTATCTAAAAATGCTTTGTAATAATGTCTATGTATGACATTGTCCCAACTTGTCAACTTGTGTATCTTGTGAGATCTTCTGCTCAGCAACCATAGAGTCCCAATCGTACCTTGGAGGTCTCACCAGCAGAAAGATACTGTTTAACTTGCAAACTTTGTGTAGTATGATGTATTGTTGTCACAATCTAATCGTAATATTAGTTGCACAAGCTCCCTTCACCAATATGGATGCAGTCACTTACACAATTTAAAGACAGCCATCTAATCTGAAGAAGGAGCAGTCTACAATAAGATACCCTACATTTTGGTTTCTGTTATTCTTAAGTTCTGAATACTGCTGTTCTCTAGGTTTCAAAGGTGACTTCTGGCTGGGAGGAAGGAAGATTGGTGGACAATGGTATTGGAAAACTAGCCCTCCAGCACAAAAAATTGCCTCGAACCTAATGCTATGGGAACCCAGTCAGCCAGACAACTGTTGTGGCGGTGCATATTGTCTTCAAATGATTGCAAGATCGGATGGAAAAGTGAGATGGGATGATACTTTATGTAGCACTCATAAGCACTTCATCTGTGAGAAGGAAACCTAAAATATGGGCATTCACCATCGGTTACTGATTACATTTCTGAGTAAACGGCTTCATTATTACAATAAAATTACACAATGTTTAAAATTCATTAAAAAAACTATTCGAAAACCAACATTCTTATTTCATTCAATTCCCTGCTCAAGGTTATATTAAAGGAAAACGCAACATACTCGCAGTATGTTTTCATGAAATACAGAGTTTTTTACACCTAAAGAACTCATTTTTTCTTGAGCAATGTGACAAGGCTCAGTTATTTAATAACACAGTACTGTGTTATAACTGGTAAAATTTACTAGCTTTAATCTGGCCTCAGAGCCTCATACTTTGTAGTTATCTTATATTACCTTAAGCATTATCCTGTACCACGGCGCACCTCATAGCGAGTTTATGCAAATTTACTTTTCTCGTCAGTTCGCGGGTTTTACTCATCCTTTTCAATCTAGACAACTGAAGTGACAAGTCGTCTTTTCACAATTCCCACCCTCTTGCCCTAAAATACTGCCTTATGTTACTATATTTCTCAGCGTGTGAAAGGTGACTTGGGTCCATGTGTGGTTGGTGCTAAATTTTCCACCTTTTCTAAAGTATCGAGGCCGAATTTCCTCCTATAAAGTTCTTGCCCTGCCCATGCTGTTCTCCAGCAACTTAAATGTTTATTTCTAACTTATTGGGGGTTAACCAGGAAACGGCGTATTAGTCGCCCCCCTCCTATAGGGGAACCCCCAGCTATCGTGTTAATCATCTTATACCTTGTTCTGAATTAATCGGAAAAGTGATTCGTGACATCACAATTAAAGTACTGACATCTGGTTGATTTCTTGATGGTCAGAATGTGAAAGCTGCTATGTTGGTATATTATGCTATGCTACAGAGGAATAAGTGCTTTTAGAGGTGCATGTGCTCGAATTAACAACTTGATTGTTGGCAACAATAGTTTCTTCCATTGTTGTTATTATTTATGAAAAGAAAGCCCTGATCAATGAGCGTAGACATAGACATACATCGTAGTCTATAGTATGATGCCGTCGTAAATGTGCTGCCATTAGAGTTTCCAATGATCACCATTGTCTAAAAGCTCAAATTTATAGTAATATATACAAGCAGGACACAATTCATTGGAATAGAGTTAACATGACAAAAATATAAACGTATTTGCACTTACATGACTGGTTTGGCTGGAAATCAATTTAATCCAGGAGAAAAGTTTATATTCGGCAGAAAAATTGCCACAGAGGATGCTGCCTCATTGGCATGGCTGTATCCTCAACACTGACATAAAAATTGTCATTATCATCAGTTGTGCCCAAAATAATACAAAAGGAACGCTGTGGTGCATTTCAGCTTGTTAAAGCTATCTATTGTTAATGATAGGTTATGATGGTGAATCTAAATGTGTGTTAAAGTCTTATTTTACATGCTTATAGTCATTGCATCAATATTTAATAATAATACAAAAAAAAACCTGGCATTAAACGTCCTAAAACAGGTAGGAATCGATGTTCCTTTTCGATTGCTCCGGTTTGTCTTTTGATTAAGAATTCAGAGTCGTTTGCCTGTAACAGTCTTTGGAGATTTTCTCTCAAGGATTTGGTTTGGAGGACCGGACGTATTAGTTAAACTCAAAATGTATCTCCTTCGATAATGGAAATATTTTTTGACATTTCATGCCGCAATGCTAGGCAATGAGCCTGGGGAGTGAAGTGAGAAAATTAGGCCTTATATGTACATTGTGAGGGCGTTTTTCATTTCTAGTGTAATTTATCTTCATGGTTTGGACATATCAACAGGAATGTTTCAAGAATTTTACTTATTATCATTTAATTGGCAAGAACAATAGCAAAGTATTTTTTTAGTATGTGAATTAATCTGTGACTCGTTTACGGTCACCTTGAGCGCACAAATATATAATCTGGCCACACCTAGGCCTGTTGGTGACAGGTCCCGTAATGTCCGCCTCGAATCAACCGGTAGATGAAACTGGGTAATCAGCATTCCCTCCATTAGAGTGAGCCTGGTGAGCTGAAGTACAGCATGACCTAATTCTATGTTGTTATGATATGAAGCTGCTGGATATTTGTCACTATGTGACTGGTATTTATGGTGATGGATATTTCAAATTTACCTCTTCCTGGTCTGTTTTTATGTCACTAGCTAATTAGAGATGTTCATGAGCTCATCTAGTTTTAGATGTGAAGATGATAAGGTGAACAGTTCATTGAATCCTTTCCTAGTATTGAGATATAATTGAGCTGATGTCAACAAGAGTTGTCTCCTTCTGTCTTGTAAGAAGACAATCTTGTTTGAGCAAAATTGAGCTGATATTTATAACGGTAATAAAGTTTAAATGATTATTTGAACAATGAATTCTTGGCCTTGTAAATAAGATATTTATTATCAAAATTTAATTCAAGTATAATTGTATTATCATTGTCTGAGCAAAGCATACCTTAGCTGATCTAGTTCAAATATCGCTACCATTACTACTGTCTTATCACCAATTGATAACGCTTGCAGGTTAATATCAATCAACCGAATGCAGAGAAACTGGATGTTAGAGATTTTAACTGCAACATAGATAACCGCGCTTACAGTTTTGCTTCGCTTATTTGTCAGGCTATTAAGATGAGGCCATTTAGCTTATTACACAGCAGTCTGCAGTCACAACTTGAACAAGGAAGTTAATACAAGCAGTGGAGATTTAGATAGAACTACACACTGAGAGTTATCAGGACATAACCATTGAAAATATCAGGTCAGTAGGATGTACAATCAAGGCATTAGGTACTCTAACTCTCTCTGACTCTTTATATTAGGGTGTTGAACTTCTAATCCCTTTGTTCAGTTTTTTATCACAACTTACTCTGGTTAGGGATTAGGTTGCTAATAAGTGTAACTTCATTGAGACATTGATATGAAGGTTATTGCATTCTATTGTTAACCATACTGTGATCTCTGTTACTGCAGGCTCTGCGATGATACATTAATCTTACATTTCGGAATGCTTAACTTGAAGACTCCCTCGTACTATTATACACATGTCTTGCTTGCTCACAGCTGACCCCTTCCACTTTAATTCAGTGTTTGGGGAAAGAAAGTGGGATATAAAAGAGTGTCCTAATTTTTTCTCTCATTCCCTGACCCACTTTAGAATCACTTGTCAGTGTGATAAAAATATACCCCAGCTAATATAAATTCCTTTGAGTCCATATCAGCCCTTTCATTGAATGCGACTGATAAGTAGTGAGTAATTGATAACCCTTACAGCTGGTTAACCTCCATCAGTCAATGACATATAAACTGTGTGTTAAAAAACCGAAACTGCCACAGGGATTTCCCACTTGTCACAGTTTTGTTTCGCTTATTTGTCAGGCAGTTAACTTATCACACAGCAGTCGGCAGTCACAGCTTGAACAAGGAAGTCAGTAACAGACAGTGGAGGTTTAGTTAAAACTACACACAGAGAGGTTACAGGATATAACCATTGAGAATATCAGGTCAGTAGTATGTACAATCAAGGTGTTAGATACTCTCTCTAACTCTTTTAGGGTGTTGAACATCTAATCGACTTGTTCAGTTTTGTATCACTGCTTACTCTGGTTAGGGATTCGGGTCGCTAATAGTGATTTTTCTTATGGAGAGTAACTTGATTGATATGAAGGTTATTGCATTCTATTGTGAACCATACTGTGATCTCTATTACTGCAGGCTCTGCGATGATACAGTAATCTTACATTTCGAAATGTTAAACTGGAAGACTCCCTCCTATTATACACATGTCTTGCTCACAGCGGACCTCTTCCGCTTAAATTTAGTTTTTGGGGGAAAGAAAGTGCGATGACCCACTTAAAAATCACTTGTCAGTGTGTTCAAATATACCCCAGCTAATATAAATTCCTTTTAGTCCATATCAGCCCTTTTATTGAATAACCCTTACAGGTTAGCCTCCATCAATCAATTACATCTAAACTGTGTGTTAAAAACCCGAAACTGCCACAGGGATTTCCCACTTGTCACAGTTGTGTTTCGCTTATTTGTCAGGCAGTTAACTTATCACACAGCAGTCGGCAGTCACAGCTGGAACAAGGAAGTTAGTAACAAGCAGTGGAGATTTAGTTATAACTACACACAGAGAGGTTACAGGATATAACCATTGAGATTATCAGGTCAGTAGTATGTACAATCAAGGTGTTAGATACTCTCTCTAACTCTTTTAGGGTGTTGAACATCTAATCGCCTTGTTCAATTTTGTATCACTGCTTAGTCTTATTAGGGATTAGGGAAGCAAATAATGGCATTTTATAGTCAACCAACTGAGATCTCTATTATGGAGAGCGATATTACCAGATTTGTAGTCACCCTTCTGTTTATATACATACACAGGTCATGCTCACAGCAGGCACTTTGCAAATAAAATTCATTATTTGGGAGGGGCAGGGAGAAAGAGCGAATTTAAAAGAGTCTCCTCACTTCGGTGGTAACACTTGGATGTGATTCTCAGTTTGCTATAGATGGCGATGTGCGCCTTCATCTGAGCAAGTAAGCACACCCACATATGGAAAGGCGGGGCCCCCCTTGATCTTCTTGTTCTAAGTATTGTTATTAGCAATATTATGTCGGTAATCTATTCACGCTTTTAGATCCACTGGGCGACACAGCATCACACAAGAGAAATGGCCGTCTCAGTAGCAGAAGATGCACCACATCTGGTAACATGTGGTAACTGCCTCGAGGAAGAGGGGTTTATCCATAACCCCATGTTTCTGCCCTGTGCTCATGTCTGCTGTGAGACTTGTCTGAGGAGGCAACTCAAGAAGACTGATGTAATCGAATGTAGGGTTTGTCAGTACGTATCAGGTTCACAGAGAGTCTAATATGGCAGTGTTTCTAAGAACAGTCTTGCAACGAGTCTCTGATTTGAACTATCAACTATACATTTTATTGTTGTGTAGCTCCACATTGATTCAACTTATCTAGTCAGGTGATTAACACCATTAATCTGTAGCCGATTTAAAACATTCCCTTCACATGATTTCCTATTGTCGAGGAAAGGGGGCGGGGCAGTGTTGGAGGGAGAGCTGGCAGGATAGAATAAGTGGGATGCGTTTCGGGATTGTCTAAGTGGGATAGTTGGCTTCATGGTACTGGCCACATTGTCGGGAGATAGTAACTCCACTGTATCCTTCACTGATTCAATTGCAACATTACTCCGCTCGATAATTGATTAAGTATGACATAAAGCGCAACATTTTTTTATTTGTAGAAACAAGTGCAAGGTGGTTATAGACAAACTTTCTTCAGCCTTAGAGGATGTGCATCCTGCTACATTCTGTGAACCATGTGAGAAAACTGGAAAACTCAAGATGACCGCCAACACTTACTGTCTGACCTGTGAACATAAGTACTGTGCTGCTCATCAAAAGGTATATAGTAATCAAGGACTGTAGCTGTGTGTCTGTTAGGCAATTTTGAGAACTAATTTTGTATTTCGAATGGCATTATCAACGATAGCTATGGAGTGTTTTATGAAGGTGTTAGAGTTAGTGTCTCTAACTCTAACTCCTTGGTTTTATACATCATAATATTTTAGGGAGCCAAGTCTAAAGGGACAAAGAGAACTATCCTTAAGCTGTTATAAAGAATGAGATTTTAATAATTTTTTCATTACAGCTTCACATTGAGCTAAACTGGCATCACGAGACTCAGAGTATAAAAGAATACATGAGATCAACCTCAACAGTAGATCAGCAGAAGTTCTGTGAGACTCATAAGGATCAAGTAATCACTTTTGGATGTGCTAAGTGCTGGAAGGTTTACTGTGTGTACTGCGTGTCTACTGTAACTGGAAATTGTGAAAGTGGTGAGATATATGTAATTCCGCATCATCATATTATTATTGTATATACAGCAACAGATTGGATAACGGTTTTAGTTTCTAAACACATTAAAAACAACTCAAATTGTGCGCCCTTCTAATCTAAGAGGACAACTCTCTTGGTTACACAAAGAAAAGTCCTAGATTTTCGCTGAGATTGCTTACAACACAAATTTCTGACTCTATTCACCTTAATCATAACTGTCTGCCAAAAATAACTGGAAAAGGGGTTTCGACCTATTAAGATAGTTAATATTTTTTTCCCAATTTCCAAAGTTGACACCACAAGGAGTTTGCTGAGTCCATTCTGAGAGTTTGTGAGAAAAATACCCAAGGCTCGATGTCATGGGAATAACTCATATGAGATGCATAAAGAGAGTTGGAAATGGTAAAATTCTAGGATTTTCCTTATCATAATTATTAGGTATTATTGAACTGTTGAAATTAAGATAAATCTGATCTGATATGTGTTTTTTTTTGACAGCAACTAGTGTTATCCTGAGCGCGCGAGAAAATAAATCTTTTTGCCTTGCATTTATATCACATCATATTTATTGGTAGATGGATGTGTAAGGAGCGGGTCACTGATACAAGACGGCTGGTATCTGATCCCTGGCATAAAAGTTGGTGTCAGGAAGGGCATTCGTATGATGACCAAAGACACAGGCTATCATAGCTATTGACAGGTGTTTTTTAGCTATTCAGATTACAATCTAAAAGGGAGGTCATTATTTTACAACTCAAGCATTTTTCTCTGTCTTTCTAGCAGGATCTTCCCACAAGCTTTTACCTCTCAAAGAGCTGACAGCTGAGGTGAAGAAAGCATTTGAGCCGAAACAAGCAGAAGCTGAGGAGTTGTTTGATAAATGGTCAGCTGTGATGAAGGAGGCAGCGATCACTCTGTCTAACTGGGATACAAAAACTGAGGAAGGAGTCGGACTTATTGATGATACAGAGGAGAAACAGGTATTGTTATCACAGTCATAATGAATAAATGAAAAAGATTTTGTTGATACCTTATCGATAGGTATTGGAAGAGAATACAAAATGTTATAACACTGAATCTTGATGAAATACAACTCAGCGTGAGATAGTTAGGTTTGACCGGTCGAAATTTACTGTGAAAAGAGGTCGTCTTTCACTTATTGCCTACCAAATAGATACAAGATATCGGAGAGAAATATGGAAAGTTGAAGGAGGAGTATATCACAAATAGAAGCAGCACTAAAGCTAAGCTGACAGAATACATAGAGAAGGATGCTGGACTAAAACTCACTGAGTTTCATGAGCAGATTAAAGCTTTCCGGTCTGATCTATCTAAACAAAACTGTGTAAGTTGTTCAACCATTTTGGAGGTTGTGAGTCTTTCACTGCTTTTGTCCTATTTAGGGTAGCAAAGACGATTGAATATATCAAGTTGTCCTCTCATTGACATTGAGGGCGCAACTGCAAAATAATGTTTTATCGTTTATTTGGTCGGAGGCTTGAAAAGACAGGCTACCCAACTCAAGCTTCGTCAGTTGTTGCAATATCAGTTTCACATGAAATTAATGCCTTTATAGTAGTAGATCACCATATAAGTCAGTAAAAGCTTTCTGAAACCAAAACTCCACCCATTTGTAAAGTTTATTGTGAAATTTCCAAAAGAAAAAAGTCTGGGTACCAGTCTTCAACGAAAACATTTCTTAATTTCCTAATTTTCTTTATTATAGTAGCTATAAATTAACATACACATCGAATTGCCTTCTTATTTTACAGGTTGATTTGCTGCGAACAAAGAAGATATTAGAGACTAAACTGGATGATATGGCTGTTGACGAATTCAAAGGTCTAGTGGTGGAAAATCAACTGAATATCCAGACCAATGGTATATATGTTTTTCCTGCTGCTTCAATCGTCATCTCGCCATCTTGCCACCCTCCACGTTATAATGCTATGAAAATTTGCGTGCAAACCTGCAAAGTGATTAATTGATGCAATAAGTTTGAAGTGGAAATGTTGGGCTCTGCTCTGAGCCACTAACTGAGGAACAAACCTGATAATGCGAAGGATGGAATTAATCCTAGTGAACGATTTGTTTTAATTTGTTATATTTCAGAATCTGACACCACAGAGATAAACGCTGCTCTGGTTCCGACCGACGACTTTTTGATCGGTGATGACCTCATGAGAAGTAGAAGACCTCCGACCTCAATGAGGCTGGTGAAGCAGCTTGCAAACAACTATTGCTACACGTCATGTAGTTATAAAGGTGTGACTTATGTAGGTCTCGACTTTGGCTCAATCAACAGAATAGATGAAGCTGGTAACAAGACATCAGACTTCATCAAACTTCCCAGTAACATCATCACCATAAGAGCTCATCAGGATCGACTCTACATTCTCATGTACGGACAGCCTTACAAGATCTATGTGTATGATCTAAATGGTCAACAGATCACATCCTGGGATCACTCAGCCAGCAATGACAATAACTATGGGAACAAACTTTGTGTTATAAGAAACCAGATACTTGTTCCTGATGCCACCAATAAGAGAATCATTAACTATAATCTCAACGGGAAAGTGATGAGACGGATTCCATGTGCTAAGATCCCGCCCAACACCCACATATCCATGTGTTCAGCAGGAGCAGACTCTGTCATCATCACCACACGCTCACCTACTCAGGTCTTCAAGTTCAACATGAGCACAGAGACAGTACTCTGGACAACAAGCCTCACAGCAGGACCATACTCTGTAGCCTGCAGTAATGATGTAGTACTGGTCAGTGGAAATGGATTCAGCGACAGTAAGAGAGGTGTATGGATAGAAGTTCTAAATACAGCGACTGGTAAGAATTTTACTCGTTAAATTATATTATATACATGTAGGTCTTTCGTATAACAATAGAGTACTACAAAGTCCTGGTTAAATTAGTTAGGGATTAGGGGATCAGTATCCTCATCGAAGCAACCAAACCACCAGTTAAATGTACGGATTTTGTTACCTTGTATTGTGCGGTCTAATGTATGCGCATACTTTCTTATCCTCTATTGCAAATTTCAGGTGAACACATTACAGAATTTAACGATCAAGAAGGAGTGCGGACTCAAGTGTTTGATTTATGGACAGAGAATAACAGGCTGCTGGTGCCCAGCTATCATCAGAGCTCTGTGCTGTGTTATGAACTTCTCTATGATTAATGTTTAGCTTTTAGTAACTTTATATAGGCGGCGAACTTATATATAAATTATGCTTCACCCAAAACTGTTGCCCACTTGATGATTCTATTTCGTATAAACAAAATTTAGTTTTGGATATTTTGAGGTCAACCTTATCAGCATAAAGCTCACCACCATCAAGGCCGATAAACTTTACACTTTATAGAGTTTAAACCAAGTTAAATCATTAACTATTGGCAGTTGATTGCATTGTTTTCAAAAGTGTTATGCTAACATTTCCCCGCCTAGTTATTACATTCCATTTACAGTAATTTCAAAAGTTTTCCAGCTATAATTTGTTTAAAAAGATTTATGCATTTATGCCTGTAATCAACAAGACCCAAATACGACCTTAGTGGTTAGTCTGAGCAGGGAGAGGGGAATTCAATTTTTACTGGACTGAGCCCCTATTGATAGCTTTTAACCTATTTAATTTCCACCATAAGTAAGCTGTTTACTCCATGATTTATTTCCATTTCACACAAAAAATACAGATTTAAACTTATTTAAATTCAACTGCATGAGCAAGTATTTCCGGCGCAACAGTACTGTCCCCCAAAGTCCACATGTTCTGATAGGATGGTACTGCAATTGTAACTAGCAGTAGACAAAAGATAGAGATTCTTCAAGTCATCAAGAGAAGTCATCAAGCCCTTTTGAATCCAGCTTGAATATATATGTTAAGGCTTTCCGGCGAGTCAACATAAACGCAAGCGCTACAGTCAGGATGGAGAACATCATTACAGTTAAAATAAGCAGTACTGTATTTTAGAAAAACACGCATTATACCATTATATTATATTAATAACAACATGGCAACTTTGGGAACAGGAGGTTTTCCAGAGCACCATGCTGATAGATACAATAAAATATTCTATGCATTGATGCCCGAAAGGTGTCGACAAGAAAGGCAGTGGTTTCAAGACAGATTGACCAGCTTCCTTTCTATTGTTTCTTCAAAATGGACAAATCTATGTATACAACCTTTGCTCTATACTGTAAGTATCAATTGGATCGCTGATGATTCTGATATTTCCGAAGTACAACAAGAAATATGTGAGATCATGGATAAACTCACTCCGCAGACAGTTTCAATGCTTTAAACAGGGTTAATAACTCATGCTCAGGATCTTTAGTGTCATGAGCTAGTTTTAGATTATGAAGTACATGATGTGAATGCTGATGGCAGCATTGTAAGTATAGCAAGACCCGCAGGCAGCGAGAATTGTTGACAGACATCAGTTCACATTCCATAAGTGTAACCTAATAGTAGATTTGAACCGTATTCTTTGCAAGTATGAATATGTGTCGGGTAAAACGACCCACGCAACAGACTGAAACATCTATTGCCCACTCAGATGGTCTCTGGAAAGCAATAAACAAAAGCCTTCACTGGTAAATATTTGCTTGTTGTGCAATGGAGAGTTGTCTCCTCATTGATTATTTTGAGACAGCTCTAAACAGGAAATGTATGATCGGCCATTTTAGAACTTATGCAGACAACATGACATTTGATTCCATCTGCATAAGCTGCTTTCTTTTAGAATTGTTTAATTATTTAAACAAATGTCTGTATGTATTAATTAATAAGTGAAAACATGAAAAATAGCTGCAACCAATTAACTAACCTTCATTACTGAAGCTTCTGGTACTGAACTCTACTTGGGTCTTGGAGAGAGTGATGTTTGTCATAAAAAATTGCCCTGCTATTATTATTAATTATTATGATGGGAATGCTCTAGTCAATTTCATATTGTATAATTTATACCTCGCTTAATTAGTAATGACCCAGCACAGACAGCAGGTCACTGACAGTTGACTTGATGAGTTGCAGCCTTGTGTGTGTGCAATGAACTCCCTCATTGGTGTGTGGTTTGTGTTTGTTGTGGTGAAGATGTGAAGCTGTGCATGAACCAAGTTATCGCAGCTGCGCAGCTTCTGCACCCGCCAAATGCGTTGCTCAGATGAGTCACTTCTCTCTCATTGGTCAGAACATACTTGCCAAGTCTCCCGATTTAGGCGTGACCCTCCAGATTTTCACACCCACCTCCCACTTTTTGTAAATCTCACTATTTCCTCCAGATTTTAGAGAAAACAGTCCAATCGCAATTTTTTGATAGTTATCCAAGCACATGTTGTTGTTGACTAGTTACTGTTAAGGTCTTTGCACACAAAATTGAAAAGAATTATCAAATTTAACAATCCTAACAAATTTACCTGTTTTGTTAAGATTCAGCCTATTATTGTAAATGACCAATAGCATCCTCTCATAACTCACAACACTGACTGTCATTGGTCACAATATAAAGTAGCTAGTCAAATGCATACCTTTAGTTTTCATTTCCTTTCAGATCACACATTTTTTAGTATTAATTTTGTACTCACTGTCTACACTAGTTAAATTTAAGGGAAGGAAAATAGAAACCTAATAATTCCAAAGGTAGGTCCACTACAATTTAACAAATCTCGGACCAAAGACTTTGAAACATATTTAATGTTAGTCAAACAAAAATAAAGTAGCCTACCTTATCTGGATTCTCCCTGCTGTGACTGAGCACCATTTCAGATCTTGATGATGCATGGGCACTTGTAGCCTGTCTTGACAGGCAAAGGCCCCTGGGACTTACATGCCTCCACTTTGCCAATGGGGTGTTTGATACTGGACATTGACAATGTAAAGGCATGTATGTAATTGTTTGAAGTATTTCACTTCACCTCAGTTTGATATTTTAGTACTAGTACAAACATGAAATTATTTGGGGTCAAATATACCTTTTAAGCCCTTCCTAGTGGCTTGAAATGCTCTCAGAGCTTCTGCAGACGGGGCTCCGCCCCGTACCCCGTTGGGGGGCTCACACCGCCCCCCAAACCCCCAGGTGGGAGACTCGGGTGCTTCGCACCCTCGAAGCACCACGTTGTGGTGCAGTATCGCCTTAAAATGGAATCTCCCTATTTTGTATTTAGATTACTTGGCAAGTATGGGTCAGAATATTATATTCTGACCAAGGCGGGGAAGGTGTGGGTGTGTCCATACACCGGGCTTTTGATTGGCTTGTCCAGCTCAAGGTCAAAAGTCAAACTCTGTATGTACCATAATTCTTCACTTGGGAAAAGTAAAAACGCTCCAGTTATAAAGCACCCATTTGAAAAAAAAGTTGGGATTAGAACCCACAACATTCTTAATAAACAGTGATTACAAGGCAGACGCTCTACACACTGAGCTATTCAGCCTGGCTTGCATAGACTTAGATTGACGGAAATCTGTGTTCCGTGATTGCTAATATACGCCACTGGAAGCTGAAGTATACATAGTAGTAATTAAATTGGAGTTCAGATAAAATAGTTGACTTTTGTTGAATGCACTCAGTGGTGATCAGTAGGCATTCAATACCTATCTCATTTTCATAGCTATCTATTGTTGCAGATTAAATTGATGGATGTGTTTTTTTTCTGCTGAAATTGATAGAAACATCTTTACTCACTTCGTTGTGAATAATTTGGTCCAATGTTGTTCCTCGTAAGAAAATGTCTAATTTGATGAACAACAAAGTTATCCTCTTCTGCTTTTTCAAAGTAGGAGGACAATTCCTATCCTAATAACAGCAGAGAGTTTGGGACCATAGGCATCTGGGGATACAAGCATGGACATTGGCAATGTATACATGCTTGTCACGCCAGATGCCCATGTTTGGGACATAGGAGCCGGGAGTTTGCTCTGACTCGGTGATTAGTAACACTAACACGACCGGGGTTCGAGTGATCTTGGCGAATTGAGTGACTACGCACAATAATGCTCATAGTCAAATGATTATTGCAAATACTCTGTTTATGTGATCTTTGAGGTGTTTGAGTGATAAGGTGATTCTTGCAATTATTATATCCAAGCAGATATCAAAATATATAAATTAAGGTATAGGTTCAGCAAAGAGTCTTTACGCTTAATCCGATCCGAGGTTGAATTTATGTAATCTTTTTTCTGGATTGTGAACAAACAATTCTCATTTATACATATTTTCACTGAACATAACAAAATCTCATTTATATAACCGATTTTGGAGATTATAAACTGTTTTTTTTTCGCCATTTTTAATTCTGCTTGCGTCCCATTAGTTCCCAAAATTCTCTAATTTCATCTTTTCAAGGTACCATTTTAACCCGGAATCACCCCAAAAACAAAGCATTATTGCAAACTTAGGGTAGTCAGCTGACTAGAAAACTATTTGATACCGCAATCAGTTCGAGACGAGATTGCCAAATACCCAGCTTATGTGATGGTGTATCCACATCATATCATAGATATTGTCCAGCTTCCTCGTGTAATGATTGGTACAATACAATATGAAACGAACTAGGCCATACAATGTAGTTCTTATCCACAACAATAAAGTTTAGTACACAAGCACTCTGAGTTAGTCATTTTTTGTTATGATTGAGAATCCCTCTATTTTTCAGGAAAAATCTGAAGCAGTAGGATTTATATCTAATCAGATATAACTTGGTAGGCCTCTGTCTGACCTGTAGGGATTTAAAAAACGGAAGCACAGATTAGGAGATTCATCACGATGACTTAACTCATAATTATACATACTAATAGGATCAAAGAAAGGTGTTTCGGCTTGTCGCGGAATCATTTCTAATCACGGATTATACGACAGCTCCAGTATGGATTATTCATCAAGATACTACAGTAATACGGCTAACTATAATAGGAGTTTATGAATATCAGACGTACTCAGTTAATACATGATAAAACATGAGCTCTAAATGACTCTCGTCTCCCAAAGATATGAAACAAAAATCAGGATATTAATGATGTATAAGATCAGTCCGGAATTATTTCTACTCTTGGATTATGTGGCTGCTCCTGTATGGATTATTCTTCAAGATTTTTCAGACCTCTATGTCAGTACACCCGCACATATATGGTGAGTTTTGGTTTCGACCTCTCCCAATTTCAATACAAGATAGGTTATTTGACTTTCCATAATTTTTATATTGGTACAGTAAAACACATGCAAGAAATGACTGAAGCTGCAAAATGCAAATGACAGGGTACGCTTCTACCCAATAATGCATTGAAATATTGGAAACAAATTTGTAATCAGCACAGCCATAAAGATAATATGTATAATGGAAAGTCGCATTTAATATTCCATAAGAAAACTACACAAAAACTGGACCATGTACATAAAATAGCCTGTGAGCCAGTATGAGTGTAAACAAAAAAATATATATAGGGAGACACTATGAGACAATCCTGCTTAGAGTGTTTCTCACAACACTCTTGAGAAACTTAAAATATTTGGTAACTCTTCTCTTTATACCATGCTGGGTTCTGCGCGTAGCCGATAACTTGGTAGTGGCCTGAGAGCGTTTCTCACAGACTCGTAATTTATCACTAGATGTATCACACGGAATATGAGAGCTTTCCTGATGCACACATATAGCTGGTTCAGGTTTTATTTCCTCATCGGTTTCGCAAATCATCTCTACTGAATCTGAAATCAGGTTAAGTTTGTGTCAATGCATGCCCTCCATACCTGCTAATATGTTTGTTTATTGATTTCACTACCTCTGGTTCAAAGATTGACAGCCCCAATGGTCATTGTTTCAGAGTTCATGATTAAAGCTTGGCAAATTGGACACATATTATTTTTGTTATCCTTCTTCCATCTGACAGAAATTATCAAATCTAATCAAATGTGTAAAAGTTTCTCACTCACCCAGTAGAACTGCAAGGGTATCATTCTGTTGCTCCTGTATTTCACTCTCCGACCAATCTTCAGAATGTACAATTTCAGCTCTGTAAAATAGAAAGGGGACAGCTCATAATACTGATGTTTCCCCCTTTTCAGATTTTCAACGTATATATTGTTCACAGGCATTAGTAGTTGGGTGGTAGCTTCATATAGTCATTACGAAGAAAATGGGGATAAATGATATTACTGTTCGCTACAGATTCTTTTGTGTGGTCAGGTCTTTGGATCAGAAGAAAAGTACAAAAATGGGAACATATTATATCGATGCCTGGATTCTCTCATGAAATAACCTAATGGTAACATAGTTATGAGTGTTGTCCATTACATTGCATTGTGGTATACTTTTTAATATCGACAATTGAAAATATATACTAGATGTGATACAAAATATTCCTTGAAACTCACACAACATGGTCCTTTGCGATGGTCTGATAGAATAGTGTTGAGAGTGATGTGTCTAGTTTAGGTTGTGTTAGTTCATTTGTGAACTCAAGGAGACTAAGATTCAATGGTGTTTCTAATTCATCTTCAGGATACTCAAAGCTGTCATTATGTAGAGATGACCTATGCCTCAAATCATCCTCGAAGCTCTGCCAAAAGGACGTATCAAACACTCCAGGACTAGAAAGTAACACAATTATAACCCTATATATGAAGTGAACAAAAGCAGACAGTGGTTGATCAGTTTCCAGATTTGGACATATTTCCATACAAGTTTTTCTAGCTGTTTGGAAAGAGTTGATTTGTGTTCGTGTTCAGTGAGATACGCCTAGCAGTGACTGCCAAATTACATCACAGATCGGAGCTTAGCCAGTTCACCACATACTATCAATAATTGGATCTTATAAAGAAGATTTTAAATGCATAAATAAATATATAGTGAAGAACTATAAAATACTCACATTACATCATGTGCCATAGTTTGATAAGTCGGGATTTGCAATGATAAGACATGATTATTTATTCGAAGAGAATCTTCTACTAGCTGATTGAGGCTGTCGGTGAGCTGTGTAGTCAATAATATGTCTGTAGTACACTCGTCATCACATGAGAAGGGAAAGTCAGCATCCAAGACGTCTGCGAGATCTGAGAATGTAAGAACTTATATGCAAAATTTCAGATTTCGCTATCGATGCCCCATTTTAAGCGGGAGCATCTTGATAAAAGCGAGTGTATATCTAAGTCTGACCTCTTGTTCTGTCATATGGTTATCTTTCTATCAGGTTGGGTCTGCTCTATAATTGTGTACTGCAGAGCTATATATTTAGCACTGTTCTATTTTGCAATCAGTGCATCGTTCATACGTATCAATCCAATTCCGTTATTGCAATCATGAAATTCTTCAGCGCTGACATGAAACAAAACTTTAAACAGAAGCTTAGCATTGGATAGATAACTCCCAAATAACCGTTTATATTAGGATAATTACCATCAGAGGATTGGCACATCTGATCTTCATCCCAGACACTTCCCTCCTCAGACTCGTATCCACCATCTGACTCTGTAAATTAAATGTGTTATGATAAGGTTTCTAAAAAGAATTAGTTGTCATAATAATATATGGTTGGACTTTTGAATTGAGTGCAATAAACCATGTCTGAGCTTCTATAGCTGACAGCAGACCTTCTGCTGTGGGACTGAGTTCCATTCCAAGCTGAGAATTAGCAGGTTCAATGCTTCATATCTTCATCATGACAATGATGTGTCATTCAAGATCGACCATTTTTCGGTTCCCCTAACTCACACTAACCTTTCTGGCTTTTGCAGAAAAATACATCCTCTAAATCTCTCACATCCAGCTGCTGGCCCTTTTGATCATCATCGATATCACTCCACAACCTCGTGCTAACTACCACACTACTACAATGATTGAAATGTGTGATATGTTTTTTAACTCCTACTGATAAAGTCACCTAGTAGTATCACTACCGCTTGTACTACTTTCTCATTGTGTCGTTGTGCACTCAGAAGGCAGCGATTGCATCATCTTTAATAGCGTAACGCCACTGATGACGCATCATCTTTGGGAAAAACCTGATGGCCTTTTTTGGAGTTCACAGTCCGGGCCTAGGTCATGTTTTAATATGTGCATTGATAAGTAATCTAAATATTTATATAGCTTTTCCCCTAGCAAATTCAGCCAAATCCAAAATATAATGAATTATTCATGCCCACAGCTAAAGAGTCACAATCTTGCCTACTATAAATTTAATAACAGCAGTAATGAGAATGATGATTTAACTTACATGGTAGTTCTGTACATTTCTTGTTGTTGATAATATTGGTTATAGGAAGACATGTTCACGTAGATAACACTCGATTTCTATAGAATTTTACAGAGGATCACAGAATCACAGCTAGTTCAGTCGGTTGCTTATTTCTGATTGTTACGCTCAACATTCAGTCATCATTGTGCTAAGAGTTGTGTCATGGCGTGCCTCCTTCAATTGTCGGAATATTTTTCTATCGAAATATTTGTTTCTGATCATAAGTTGTCTTCTCGCATTATTAGAATGGTGATAATTAAATCTGCAGAAAAATTTCAATTCATGCTGAAATTATAGCAGTTTATTGTGATGATGTTTACATCCCTTTTCTAAATTCTTACAATTTTACACACGCTCCCATATGGGGTTTTCACATGAACATGATATATGTATCAATGACTGCCTGCTCCTTTCATATTATTCCGGCATCATGACTGGCAAGACCCGGGGAATAGCTCGTGCTAGCTCAAGGTTGATTCAAAATTCGGTCGCGCTGCTTAATAATTAGCCATAATTAGCCATAATTATTTTCTTACGTTTTGTGAGAAGACAATCCTTGTTTGTGCGGCATAAACAGATCTTAGCATTTATAGACCAGGGTGTCCCACCCTCCCGGGATAGACCAACCTTCAACATTAGCTCATGATATCAGATAGTTTTGTTACCTTTCTCAAACCTTCACCACATATCAGTCTACTGCATGCCTGTCATTTTTATTTTCTGTTACATTTCACATTGCACTCAAATCCCACAGTTAGTTTTGAGATCGAGGATGCTGGGCTGGTTCCTATATTCTAGTTTAATTTTGTTGGTATAACTTCATCATGAAGATTAAAGGGATCAAGATGACGCTGTAAATACTCCAGGCAAGCTGTATGCTGAGACTAATTATTCTCACATAATATGTAAATGATATCAACAATATAAAATCTCAGTAAAAATACATATAACAATATGTGATCCTCTGATCCTATCCTCAGTTGCAATCCCTTTTGACAAAGAAAACCATTGTTGTGTTCTCATTATAGAAACTCTGCTTTGTTTTTCAGAATTACCGGACTGTGGCTAGGGATATACTGTCAACATCATAATTGGAAGTACCTACCTACTGCGAAACATATACCCACTGGGGTATAATGAATGGTGAAGGGCCTGACTAAGCTAATCTACCGGTGGATATTCCTGATCTGATATGTGAAGTCTCTTATTGATGATGGGAATGATGAATGAGTCATCAAAATACTGCAGATATTCAGCAAAATGAAATATGTATGACCTCGTGGACCAACACAGATAGAGTTAGTTTTCTCTTTTATTTTGAGACACGGTAGGAATTAGAGTGTCAGCATTTAGGTTCTCTTTCATTACGCGGGTTGGATTTCTGATTGAGCATTAGGAGTCGATTGCATGTTACGATATTTGGAGAACAAGAAAGTTTTGTTTCAAGGATTTTGTTTTGAGGACCGGAACAAGTCGTAAAGCCTCAGTCAAAATTTCCAACCTTCGATATTTGAAATGATTTTTAATGTTTCAATTGTTATATTGTAACATTACCAGATAATATGACGTTTGAATGCAATGCATGATTGGAAGGAAGCGAAACTTTCCCTGGAACTTGATAAGTTACTGCGCTACGCAACAAGCCTCTGATTGAAGTGAGGAAAAGAGGCCTAACATTTAAATTGATAGGGCAGTTACACTGAATTAGATTCTTCTCTTAGAATGGAAATAGTATCATAGCGTTATACGGTTAGGACACTAAACGCAGGGACCCATCTGACTGTTATCTGATTGGCTGTCCCTAGTAGCATAAATAATTAGCCTGAGAAATTGTCTTGTTTACAAAATTGCAAACAGTAACTATACCCCTACAGTGTCGATGATTAGGGCATTTCTAGATTGCTACTAGGGACTGGCTATTTTTGCAAGCCCTTTGTTTTGCAAAAGAAAGCTAATGACGCTATTCCAGATATGGAATTCAATGGGCAGTTAGTATTATCAGTGTGATTATCTCCATTGCTTGGAAATATCAACAGGATTCACTTTGGGAATTTAATTATTATCAGTTTAAAAGCAAGAGCATTGAAGAGGTATATTTATTATAATATGTGAATAAATCTGTGTCTTGTTTAAGATCACTATGGAGCTTCATGTTCAAATGCACAATCCCAAGTTCTTGACACGCCTGGAACAAGTAGATCAACTTCGGCAATGGGCATTTCCTTCATTGGAGCAAGCCTTGTGAGCTTAGGAACAGCAGGAATTATATCTATGTTGTTATTTTTGGCTCTGTTAGCAATGATTGGTTCAATCTTATGTCCATGACCATATCTAGTTTTAAATGTGAAGGTTATTGGGTCAACATCTTATTAGAATTATGATTGAGCTTATGTTAACAAGAGTTGTCTCCTTCTGTCTTGTAATAAGACTATCCTTGTTTAGGAAAATTTGAGCGGATATTTATAATGGTAACAAAGTTTATAAACTTGTTGGGAATAATGATTTCTCAGCCTTCTTAATAAGATATATTATCAAAATTAAATGATAAAGTACTTAAAATAATTCAACTCTACTTGTACATATATTATCGTTATCTGAGCGAAGCATACCTTAGCTGATCTAGTTCAAATATCACTACCACTACAACTGTCATATCAGCAATTGATAACGCTTGCAGGTTAATATTAATCGACCGAATGCATAGAAACTGTATGTTAGAGACTTTAAATTGCAACATAGATAACCACTCTTACAGTTTTGTTTCAGAGTATTAAGATAAGGCTTTCAACTTATTAAACAGCAGTCTGCAGCCACAGCTTGAACAAGGAAGTTAGTAACAAGCAGTGAAGATTTAGATATAACTACACTGAGAGAGTTTACAGGACATAACCTTCGAGAATATCAGGTCAGTAGTAGGTACATTAATAATGTGTTAGATACTCTGACTCTCACTATTTCCTTGTGGTGTTGAAATCCTATAGTTGTCCTTTATCACCGCTTGCTATGACATTCTATTGTCAACCATCTAAGATCCCAATTATAGCGGGCTATGAGCTAGTAACCATCCTCTTTCTCCGGATGTTATACTTGAATACACAGGTCATGCTCCCAGCCCTCTTTCGTAATGGAATTCGTTCATTGTTTCGGGAGGGGCACGGAGAAAGAATGAACTAAAAATTCTTCTTATTTCTGCTACCTTTCCTTGGAATCAGTGGTCAGGGTCTTTCTGTGGTTACAGTCTATAAAAAACATGGTGGATTGATTCACAGGTGGGTATAGATGGCAATGTGCACCTCCACCTGAGCAAACAAGCCCTCCCACAGAAGGTAAGATGGGGCCTCCACTGATCTTATAGTTCTAGGTGCTGTTATAAGCAATATGAAGTTGATCTTGACTCATGCTTTATAGATCCACTGAGTGGCACAACGTCACATAAGAGAAATGGCCGTCTCAGTAGCAGAAGAGGCACCACATTTGGTTACATGTGGTAATTGCCTTGAAGAAGAGGGTTATATCCATAACCCGATGTTTCTACCCTGTACTCATGTCTGCTGTGAGACTTGTCTGAGGAGGCAACTCAAGAAGACTGATGTAATCGAATGTAGAGTTTGTCAGTGAGTATTGGATTCATTGTGCATATAATGTGACATCCTTCTCAAAGTCCGATAATTCAAGTTGTTGTGTAATTCCACACAAGTTAACAAGATCATTCTATTGCTCATGACAAGCACAATAATCAACAATTTCCCATCTCTTTCACATAACTACTGATGTCCAGAATGAATTGAGGGTAAATTTTGTGGGATGGATGGCAGTATCATGCAGATTGGTAGGCGGTGGGATAGTGAGGGCGGGTGGGTGGGATAGTGCGGGTGGATCGGTGGTATAGTGTAGGTTGGAATGATAGAGAGGTGGTGATAGATAGTTTGCAGGATAAGTGTCAGTGGGATGGTTGGTGAGATGGTACAAGCAGGATGTGTTGTGGGATGGTTCGAGTGGGGTTGGTGGTGGGATAGTACTGGCTTTATTGGTGGGAGAAGATGATTCCACAAATATCCTATAGTTATTTCAATTTCAACATTAATCAACTCAGTAATCTATTTGGTATGGCCTAATGCGTCAGATATTTTGATTTGCAGAAACAAGTTCAAAGTGGTGATAGACAACCTTCCCTCAGCCTTAGAGAATGTTCATCCAGCTACATTCTGTGAGCCTTGTGAGAAAAGTGGAAAACTCAAGATGACAGCCAACACTTACTGTCTGACCTGTGAACATAAGTACTGTGCTGCTCATCAGAAGGTAAATACTAATCGATAAACTGTGGCTGTGTGTCTGTTAGGCAATTCTGAGAACTACTTTTGTAATTTGAACAGAATTATCAGCGAAAGCTATGGAGTATGGTATATATATACATATTTATATATAAATATTCATTGATATAAAATAACTTTATGGTGATAGCTAAGTGTGAGGGCAGGAAGAGAACTTTACTCTATGTCTCCGATTCGATTTTGAATACTTGTGTCATTACAGCTTCACATTGAGCTAAACTGGCATCATGATACTCAGAATATAAAGGAGTACATGAGATCAACCTCAACAGTAGACCAGCAGAAGTTTTGCCAGACTCACAAAGATCAAGTCATCGGTTTCGGTTGCTCAAAGTGTGCAAAGGTTTACTGTTTTCAGTGTGTGTCCTCTGTTGGCCTTTGCAAAAATGGTGAGTGACAATTCCAGTGACAGAGGTTGTATGAGTTCCATTTTATTGTAATTGCAGTCTCGATAACCAGATCAAAAATTTGTTCTCCCTCTGAAACTGAGGAGCCAACTCCTGACATCATAATTAACATTTCACCTATCCGGGCCTCCACAGGAGGTGGAGTCTCTCAATTAAAAAAACAAAATTATTCTCTGATAGTCTCTTGCTCAGTTAAAATAAAAAGCAAAATTATTCTCTATGTGTCCCTTGTTCAGTAAGTAAGACCTGCTAGTGATCTTGTTCCCGAGGTGTTCACACTCTGGACAATACCCTTGACCGCATGTTCCTACTACTTCAAAATACACTGCTGCAATTTTATAAAGTTATGATCATCGCACTGAAATTTACTCATAATGTTAAATATTCCATCAATCTTATCAAGTACCATCGATTATTAGATTAGACCAGCTTGTTGGTACCATATACCAAATCTGATAGATTTGAGTTTTCTTATTACCCTCTAGGTTCTAACCACAAGCTCATGTCTCTAAAAGAGCTCTCAGCTGAGGTGAAGAGATTACTGGAGCCTAAGAAGAAGGAATGTGAAGAGTTGTTTGATAAATGGTCAGCTGTGATGGAGGAGGCAGCGGTCACTCTGTCTAACTGGGATACAGAAACTAAGGAAGGAGTCAAACTTATTGATGAAATAGAGGAGAACCAGGTATTGTGATCATGCAGAAAAATCTCATACATAAACTGATGGCGCTTATTTTTTCACCAAGCTGTTATACCGAATTATTCAGGATGTTCAAAAGTTTAAACACCACATCAAAACATTTATAATCTGAGTGAGCGTGAAAAATTATTTTGTCTGCCTCATTTGTATTTTTTCAGGACTTAATAACACTGTAGAACCATTCCGTGGTCAAATTGTGCTGTTAGCAGCCTTTACATGTCTACTTAATCTCTTTCTTTTATAGATAAAAGCTATCAGAGAGAAATATGGAAAATTGAAGGAGGAGTATATCACAAACAGAAGCAGCACTAAAGATAAGCTGACAGAATATATAGAGAAGGATGCTGGACTAAAACTCACTGAGTTTCATGAACAGATTAAAATTTTACGGTCTGATCTATCTAAACAACACTGTGTAAGTAAATTCAATTTCAATATGATGGAAAAATCGATAATGAAGCCAAACAATTAGGCCCCATGACTCTCCTTCTACACCAGCAAGCTGCATAGATACTGTAATTGTTACTGAAATAAGGCATTGGTTCTTTATTTGTAAAACATGGAAAGAAAGAAAATTCATTTACAGTCATTAGTAACTAGAACCGCCCTTCCTGTACTAAAAAATTGTAGTTGTCCCATCATTGATATTAAGGAGGCAACTACAAATTTTCTCACATATGCAAAGTAACCTAAAATTTAAGCACAATATTGTCATACGCAGTGAACGATTCAATTAAGGTGTATAACCTGACAGTAGATATCAGATAACCTTAAAATGCTCACCTTAACACATTCGTCAATGATTTTAACCGATTGTGATATTTGAATACCAGACTTCGAGTATTTGAGTTATTGAGTGTGAGTGTGGTTACTACAATCATTTACATATTGCTTCCCTTTCCTATCATACAGGTTGACCTGCTGCAAACACAGAAAGATTTGGAAGCCAAACTAGATGATATGGCTAATGATGATGGATTCCAAGCTCTTGTGGTGGGAAACCAGCAACTGATCCAGACCAATGGTATGCCTCTAATTTTCCTAGTGTGAGCCTCGCCATACAATGTGCAAGCGCTACAAAGCAACAGTTTCATGAAAATGTTCTGTAAGATTATATTTTTAGTGGAAATGTAGGGCCCTACTAGCTGTAAAACAAACCTGTCAGTAATGTGTAATTGAATAATCCTAAAAACGGTAAAAATGCTTCTTGCCTATAGACAGATCATCATAATTAATCACAGGGTTAGATGATATAGTTCTAATGATTGCTGGATTTGTTGTAATTCTGGTGCATCAACACAACATGTAATATAAGTGGTCAGTCATTCACTGTGTTTCAGATTCTGACACCACAGAGATAAACGCTGCTCTGGTACCAACAGACGACTTTGTGATCGGTGATGACCTCATGAGAAGTAGAAAACCTCCGACCTCGATACGGCTGGTGAAGCAGCTGGCAGCAGATGACTATTGCCTCACATCATGTAGTTACAAAGGTGTGACCTATGTAGGTCTCTACAGCCGCTCAATCAACAAAATAGATGAAGCTGGTAACAAGACAACAGACTTCATCAAACTACCCAGTATCATCCTCACCATAAGAGCTCATCAGGATCGACTCTACATTCTCATGTATGGACAACCTTACAAGATCTTTGTCTATGATTTGAATGGTCAACAGATCACCTCCTGGGATCACTCAGACAGCAATGGCAATTTTGATGGGAACAAACTTTGTGTTGTAAGAAACCAGATTTTTGTTGCTGATGCCACCAATAAGAGAATCACTAACTATAATCTCAACGGGAAAGTGATGAGACAGATTCCATGTCCTACAATCCCGACCTACACCCACATATCCATGTATTCAGCAGGAGAAGACTCTGTCATCATCACCACATGCTCACCTGCTCAGGTCTTCAAATTCAACATGAGAACAGAGACTGTACTCTGGACTACAAGCCTCACAGCAGGACCACTCTCTGTAGCCAGCAGTAATGATGTAGTACTGGTCAGTGGAGATGGATACAACGGCAGTAAGAGAGGTGTATGGATAGAAGTTCTAAATACAGCGACTGGTGAGAACTTAACTCGTTAAATTATATTATATACATGTAGGTCTTCCATACAACAATAGAGTTCTACAAAGTCCCGGTTAGGGATTAGGGGATCAGTATCCTCATCGAAGCAACCAAACCACCAGTTAAATGTACGGATTTTGTTACCTTGTTTTGTGCGGTCTAATGTATGCGTATACTTTCTTATCCTCTATTGCAAATTTCAGGTGAACACATAACGGAATTTTATGATCAAGAAGGAGTACAGACTCGAGTGTTTGATTTATGGACAGAGAATAACAGACTGCTGGTGCCCAGCTATTATCAAAGCTCTGTGCTGTGTTATGAACTTCTCTATGATTAAAGTTTAGCTTTCAGTAACTTTATATAGGCGGTGAACTTCTATATAAATTATGATTCACACAAGACCGTTGCCCACTTGACGACTACATTTCTAATAAACTAAATTTAGTTTTAGATATTTTGAGGTCAACCTATCACCATAAAGCTCACCACCATCAAGGCCGATAAACTTTATACTTCATAGAGGTCAAACCAATTTAAATCATTAACTGTTACTGTTACGTTACGTTAATGTCTGTATGTATTAATTAACAAGTGAGAACATGAAAACAGCTGCAACCAATTAACTAACCTTCATTGCTGAAGCTTCTGATACTCAACTATACTTGGAGAATGGATGTTTGTAATAGTAGAAACTTGCCCTGCTATTAATTGTTAATTATTTAATTGGAGAGTGATGTTTGTCATAAAAAATTGCCCAAAACCGTTGCCCACTTGATGATTACATTTCTAATAAACAAAATTTAGTTTTAGATATTTTGAGGTCAACCTTATCACCATAAGGCTCACCACCATCATGGCCGATAAACTTTATACTTTATAGAGTTCAAACCAAATTAAATCATTAACCATTACAACAAACTATTGGCAGTTGATTGCATTGTTTACAAAAGTGTTATGCTAACATTTCTCCGCCTATTTATTACATTCCTTTTACAGTAATTTCCAAAACTTCCAGCCTAAAATTTGTTTTAAAAGATTTATGTATTTACGCCTGTAATCAACAAGACCCAAATACTGACCTTAGTGGTTAGTCTGAGCAGGGAGAGGGGAATTCAATTTTTACTGGACTGAGCCCCTATTGATAGCTTCTAACCTATTTAATTTCCACCATAAGTAAGCTGTTTACTCCATGATTTATTTCCATTTCACACAAAAAATACAGATTTAAACTGATTTTATTTCAACTGCATGAGCAAGTATTTCCGGCGCCACAGTACTGTCCCCGAAAGTCCCCATGTTCTGATAGGATGGTACTGCAATTGTAACTAGCAGTAGGCAAAAGACTGAGATACATCGAAGTCATCAAGCCCGTTTGAATCCAGCTTGAATATACTATATATATGTTAAGGCTTTCCGGCGAGTCAACATAAACGCAAGCACTACAGTCAGGATGGAGATCATCATTACAGTTAAAATAAGCAGTACTGTATTTTTAGTAAAACACGCATTATAATAACAACATGGCACCTTTGGGAACAGGACGTTTTCCAGAGCACCATGCTGATAGATACAATAAAATATTCTATGCATTGATACCCGAACGGTGTCGACAAGAAAGGCAGCGGGTTGAAAACAGATTGACCAGCTTCCTTACTATTGTTTCTCCAAAATGGACAAATCTATGTATACAACCTTTGCTCTATACTGTAAGTATCAATTGGATGGCTGATGATTCTGATATTTCCCAAGTACAACATGTTAATACAAGAAATATTTGAGATCATGGATAAACTCGCTCCGCAGACAGTTTCAATGCTTTAAACATGGTTAATAACTCGTGCTCAGGATCCTTAGTGTCATGAGCTAGTTTTAGGTTATGAAGTACATGATGTGAATGCTGATGTCAGCATTGTAAGTATAGCAAGACCCACAGGCAGCGAGAATTGTTGACAGACATCAGACAATAGATTTTAACCGTTGACAGACATCAGACAATAGATTTTAACCGTATTCATTGCAAATATGAATATGTGTCTGGTAAAAGGACCCTTACACACAACTACTACCCCTCCTCTGGTTCTAGCTGGGCTTTGTATATATTTGGGATTGTTCCTTCGGTTGCATTTTGTTCTCGACGGAAAACTATTGTAGTAAATTTGTGACGCCCATATCAGCAGATCATGCTGCCATGCTTTGTCATCAGATACATCATTCTTAGTCTGAGTTTAGAAACAGTGTTTGACTTCTTCTTGAAGTATCTTCATGAGAAGGATTATTCTGTGTTTTTTTCTCCTTTGATGCGATGCCAGTAGGCCTAACTCTGAGCCGGCGTCAGTCAGATTAGCGCTTTGTGGTGGCTGATACGTAAACCTGATCGATCTGTGTTGGATCTTCTCGGGTGACCCAACGTCTTTGTTGAAGGTGGAGTCAGTCAATCATTGGCCGGTCAGAAAACTCCACTGAGAGGTGGTTCTGACTAAAAAATCTACTGTCCGCCCAGATGGTCTCCGGAAAGCGATTGATAAAAGCCTTCACTGTTAATATTTGCTTGTTGAGCAATTGAGAGCTGTCTCCTTATTGATTAATTTGAGACAACTCTAAACATGAAATCTATGATCGGCCATTTTGGAACTTATGCAGACAACATGCCATATGATTCCATCTGCCAAGCTACTTTCTTTTAGAATTGTTTAATTCTTGAAACAAATGTCTGTATGAGTTGATTGACCAGTGAGAACATGAAAACAGCTGCAACCAATTAACTAACCTTCATTGCTGAAGCTTCTGGTACTCAACTCTACTTGGGTCTTGGAGAGTGATGTTTGTCATAAAAAATTGCCGTGCTATTATTAATTATTATGGGAATTCTCTAGTCAATTTCAAATTGTATAATTTATACCTCGCTTAATTAGTAGTGTCCCGGGGGGGGGGGGGGGGTCTTTCAATTAAAAACAGCAATCCATCAACCTGTGAGTGCCCTTTTCGAGAATGAGACTCCTTGCAGGTCAGACTCACTCCCAGAGTGTTCAATGGAATTATGGTGTTCACTCTTTTTAGTTAAACCTGTCCTGCTTGTGTGGGTCCCTGTTCCTGATTGGATACGTGAGTTTGTGTGTGTTTCGACCAAAACATACTGTGTGAAAAGATGTTTTATAAAACAAATAATTATGTTTGCCGCTTGGTTTCACGCAAAGGCCCCCTGCAGTGAAAGAATGAGAGAAAGAATGAGAGAATGGAAGGCAGACAGATGAAAATAGCATACCTGCACTTTACCTATATGTATCTTCTTATAAACAGTCATCTGAAGTCTTTACCATTGAAAATGTGTGAAAACCACTGATACTTGATACAATGACCAATTTTGCTAGGTCATCAGGATGTCACTGAGGCAGCGCAGTTTCTTCATCGGTAAAGTCAGCTTTTTCCCATTCACGAGCGTCACTGGTGTACCAATAATTTAAAATTTTCATTTACGACTTTATCACCAATTTTTATCATTTCCTGTCATGCTTGTGTGTTTACAAAACGGGACATTTTCGTTGGCTCTACAAAACTTTGTTTACAAAATTGATCTGAATGATGGCTCAGGGAAAATGTAGGTGTGGCTTTTTTTATGCATCATTTGGTGATAAAGTCGTAAATGAAATTTTTAAATTATTGGTACACCAGTGACGCTCGTGAATGGGAAAAAGCTGACTTTACTGATGAAGAGGCTGTGCTGACTCTGTGCTGACTTGAATACTTTTTCATCTTGGCCAAACTAGTAAGTTAGTATGGTTCTCGCATATTTTGTGTAGAATATTTCTATAACTGCTGTTTTATTGTTTACACGGAGAATTAAAATGCAACCATCAATTTTTAATATGTGGACCTTCTTTCACTCTTTTCATTCCCTCTTTCATTCTGGGCTGCAGAACATCTGCGGTTTCACAACAACTGTAAACTGACAAGTCATTACTTGAGCGGCTGTCGCCAGACTTTATGATTGAAATATGCTAGTTTTGTTCTCTTTTAGACTCTTGAGCTCAACTCAGTAAATATATGATTGACGCTTAATGTTTTAGAATAATGTCAATCTCATATTGAAGCCGAAATTCCGATGGTTGATATTATTTTATTGGGATAAAAATCTCTATTTTTTATCTTGAATTGATCACCTTTCAGTTATGTTATCATCTTGTGCGTTTGTGGTTACCTGGTGGTTTTTTCTTCCCTGAATATGCTAAGAAATTTAGAGTAAAATAAAGTGCATGGTGACCCTGACCCTGAGTTGACAATGATAGTTTGCAGGCTGTATAATATTGATTGAACTTTGACTCGTTAGGCCCAGTAAGGATGAAGCCTCATTCCTGACAAAGCAGAGGGTGAAAAGTATGACCCTCACCAATGACCTCTCTGTGACCTCTGCTTCTGCCACTATCCCTCAACATGTGGGGATAAATCTCAAACTATCTGTTAAACTCTCCGCTAGTAACCTTGCAGCCATCTGTTAAAGAAAACTAACAGTAAGCAGAAGTACGGTTGTTCTCCCTACAGCTGTTAAATCTAAGGCTACATGATACACACTGGTCGCTTATACTACTAGAATGAGGATCTCTTTTTGCCAAATATTGTGTTGACAATGTTGTGCAACAACACTGGAATGTAGATCAAGCTTAAAGGCCGAGCCCAATGAAGTTTTAAGTGTTTTACTTTAGGTGATGAGCTTTCAGATGAGCCATTGGACAAGATTCTACACATACCACAATCAGATCTGCTGATGCTCAAAGATGACATCTCCATCAAACAGTCAATAAATTCAGTCATATTATTGAGAAATCATTTTAATGTCCTTGACCTTCTGACGTCATATATAGTGTTTAACATTTGCCACTAATGGTTTTAACTGTTTGTATTATCCATTGTTCTTTGTTTGTTTCTAGCAAAAATATCCAATAAAAATTAAGGTGATTGTAGCCTGATATCTTATTCACTCATTCCAAAGTTTTTGAGGGGATCTGTACCATCACTCCCCTCGTCAGCTTCATCAGATTGGTTTATCGCAATCGGCGAGTTGTCGTCCTTCGATGCGATGTGTCGATATGAGACAGTAGTTGTGACGGCAAGAGTTTCCAATCTAGTAACATCGATGAGCAGATGAGTGTCATTGTACATAATCATTGTCTAAACAAGGATGTCCTTTACATAAGGAGTGTTATTCTTGGGTTGTTAGTGCAGCGTGAGGTCTGGTTAATCCGGCAGTTATTAGTTTAGGAGGGTTCTGGGGTGATACAGCGGCAGATAGACTAGGGGGCAGTTTTGATAACAGATAGGCTTTCATTGAGTAGTCAGGAGTGGAGTGTTAGAGACATGAAGGGTGGAGTAAGGGGGAAGAATAAAATAATGTATTGAATATTAGGATATTATGTTAAGGCTATCGGGAATGGCTGATCGGTCCTGGTAATCTGATCCGCAGCAGCACAAGTACCCATTGACAGCAAGCAGACAACAAGACCACTCCGGGCAGCGACACCCGCCGCGACAACAGTGGCTAGCGTGTGTTCTCCCGGTGCCACCCCACACATAGTAGCAAAGAACTTACATTAATCCTAATCCTAACCACCAACCCGCCCAGTACAAGATTGACAGATCCAACGCACCTGTTCCTAGTGCCTGGGATATGATATCAAAAATGTATTACGAGGGCTGTGAGTCTGTAAGTCAGTAGGTGGATATTCTGCCAGGTCACTCTAGTTGTGCCACTTATAGGTCAGAGAATCTATGTGTACACGGGTTGTGGTACCTGTGAACTCGATATTTAAAGGAGTACTTTTTCACATTGGTGTTCACAAGACCCTGTACAGGCCCGACACGTGTGTCATGTTCTGATTTGTGGGTAGCCACTGCCTTCTCCGATTCGACCACAGCATTACCTGAAATATCAGCATGATGCCTTCGTTCAGCAAGGGTCTTCCATCCGGATTGATTCATCAGGTCTGATATTCTCTCCGTTTTTGTTTACTGAAGGTCAACCTAAACGCTTTCCTGTTTATGGCCTCAAGAACATCAATATGCTTAGTCTTAAAGGGTGACCATGACGGGGTAGCAAACTCAAGTATTGGTCTACTTATTGTTTTATAGGCTGTCATACGTGTTTTGGGTCTGGCCTTTTTTAAGTTTCTCATGAGCAGGTGAAGGACATTTGTGGCTTTCTTGCCAAGTTCCTGGATATGCCTGTCAAAGGATAAACGTGAATCGATTAGGACACCAAGGTCAGATCATCCTGTAGTTGAAAATCATCAAATGCACCTGTTTGTAGATAAGAATATCATCAGCAAATAAGCGAAGATTACATGAGTTTACACATGACGGCATATCGTTTATGAATATTAAAAGCAATAAGGGACCTAGCACACTACCCTGTGGCACTCCAGAGGTGACGTTTCTAGGAGAAGACTTAGACCCAATTACTGTCACTGACAGAGACCTGTTGGATGACCAGTTTTCACTCCCCTAATATTTGGAATGCTCTGTACGTGCTGTTGCGTGGGCATCTAGGGAGCATGCCAGGCCTGCAGGGGGCCTGAGTTGTGACAGTAAGTAGATATACAGTAATGAGTAAGAGAAGCAAACCTCTGAACTGACAAACTTACTACCGTAAGGTCGCGTATTGTAACCACGCGGCTTGTTAGTGAACAGGCCTGGACAAACTTACTAACTAAACTTTTACTACTTTTCATTTCCATCATTCATCATCATCTATTATTTTGATTTACCAAACCATTGATTGAAAATACTCTGGAAAACATACAGTAAGTTAGAATTTCATTGGGCTTGGCCTTTAATATCATTTGCATTCAGGCTGTTCTCATTCTGCTGGTGAGCCGGCTGCTGCTTGATAATCCAAACGTAGGGCAATTGGATCATATTTGATCTGAATGGATTGTTCGCTTAATGGTATTTCAGGTCACCAAGCTCCTATCCTAGTCTCTGCTGTGAATCGACTTCCATATATCAGCCTGGTGTAATGGCTAATGCAGCATCGCTGCCTGTCAGTATACTTAAAACTCCCAAAGCTGTCGGTGTCAAAAGAGATAGCTCATGTCTCCCAACATCAACACAGGTAGATGTTAGTCTGATGCCTACGTGTTTGTTTGAATCATGTAGGTTTAATAAGGATAAGGATTGTCCAATATATCTGTCTTTTAGTTGCACTTTAACGCAATATTTGTAAATTCAGCGGAGAAGGTTAAAAGGGTTTGAATGGTCAGGGTGTGTTGGTTGATCTTCTCATCTAATGATTGTTATCCACCTTCGGTGAATGTAGTGGAGGTATCGGTGATCATGTCTATATCTATCCAAGTTTGATCAGGGAGTATGGAATATACTCAGGTTACAAGACACTAAAGTAATATATTTCTGGATTGTGAACAGACAGTTCTCATTTATACATATTTTCGCTGACTTTAACAAAAACTAATATATATAGCCGATTTTGGAGATTATATCCTGTTTTTTTACGTCATTTTTAATCCTGTTGGCGTCCTGTTAGTTCCCAAAATGCCCTAATTTCATCTATTCTAGGTATCATTTCAACCCCGAATCACCCCAAAAATAAAGCATTATTGCAAACTTGGCTAGTCAGCTGACTAGAAAACTATTTGATACTGCAATCAGTTCGAGACAAGATTGCTTGTTGCCAAATACCTAACTTATGTGATTGTGTATGCATATCATACCCTAGATATTGTCCAGTTTCCTCATGTAATGATGGGTACAATACAATATGAAACGAACTATGCCATACATGTAGTTCTTATCCACAACAATAAAGTTTAGTACACAAGTACTCTGAATTAGTCATTTGTTATGATTGAGAAACCCTTTATTTTTCTGAAAACAGAAGCAAAAGGATATGTCTATTATAACGTGCGAGTCCTTTGTGTTACATGCAGTGATTTTAACAGCAGCAGCACAGATTCATCATGACGACTAACTCAAGATGAAAAGAAAAGGTGTTTCGGCTCGTCGCGGAATCATTTCTAATCTCGGATTATAAGACAGCTCCAGTATGGATTATTCATCAAGATACTACAGTTATACTACTGATTATAGGAGTATATGAATAGCAGATGTACACTTAGTACCTGATAAATCATGAGCTCTATATGACTCGTCTCCCAAAGATATGAAACAAAATTCAGGATCATATTGATGTATAAGATCAGTCCGGAATTATTTCTACTCATGGATTACGTAGCTGCTCCTAGATGGATAATTCTTCAAGATATTTCAGCTTTATTGGAATAACAAGAGATAACAATCCACTCAGACCTCTATGACAGTATACCCGCACAGCTATGGTGAGCTTCGGCTTTAACCCCTTACACTTTCAATACAAGATAGGTTATTTGACTCTCCATAATTTTTATACTGGAACAGTAAAACACATGCAAAACATGACTGAAACTGCAAAATGCAAATAACAGGGTACGCATCCTAACCAATAATGCATTGAAATATTGGAAAGAAAATTGTTATCATCACAGCATGAAGATAATGGAATGACGCAATGAATATTCCATAAGAAAACTACACCAAATCTGGACCATGAACATAAAATAGCCTGTGAGCCAGTCTGAGTGTGAACATAAAAATATATATAGGGAGACACTATGAGATAATCCTGCGTAGAGTGTTTGTCACGAAACTCTTGACAAACTTAAAAGATTTGGTAACTCGTCTTTTTATACCATGCTGAGCTCTGCGTGTAGCCGATAACTTGGTACTAGCCTGAGGGCGTTTCTCACAGAGTCCTAATTTATCAGTAGGTGTATCGCACGGAATTTGAGAGCTTTCATGCTGCACACATGTAGCCGGTTCAGGTTTTATTTCCTCATCATTTTCGCATATCACATCTAGTGAATCTGAAATCAGGTTAAATTTGTGTTTAAGTCTGCCCTCCATACCTGCTAATATGTTCGTTTTGACAGTCCCAATCTAGTGGTCATTGTTTCAGAGTTCATGATTAAAGCTTGTCAATTTGGACACATATATTTTTGTTATCCCTCTTCCATCTGATAGAAATTATCAAATCTAATCGAATGTGTGAAAGTTTCTCACTTACCGAGAAGAACTGCAAGGGTATTATTCTGTTGTTACTGTATTTCACTCTCCGACCCATATTCGAAATATACGATTTCAGGTCTGTAAAATAGAAGTTCACTAGTTAAAAATCACTGTGTTCATTTATTGTTGAGGGGGGACAGCTCATAATACTGATGTTTCCCCCTTTTCAGATTTTCAACATATATTGCTCACAGGCATTAGTAGTTGGGTGGTAGCTTCATATAGGCATTAAGATGCAAATTGGGATAAATGATATTACTGTTCACTTCTGATCCTTTTGTGCTCTACAGATCAGAAGAAAATTACAAAAATTGGAAGATATAACGATGCCTGGATTCTCTTGTGAAATAACCCAATGGTAACATAGTTATGAGTGTCGTCTATAACATTGCATTGTGGGATACTTTTCAATATCGACAATTGACTATACATACAAGATGTATTACAAAATATTCCTTGAAACTCACATGACATGATCATTTGAGATGGTCTGATAGAATAGTGTTGAGATTGATGTGTCTAGTTTTTCTAGCTGTGTTAGTTCATTGGTGAATTCAAGGAGACTTAGATTCAAAGGTGTTTCTAATTCATCTTCAGAATACTCAAAGCTGTCTTCATACAGAGATGACCTATTTGTCAAATCATTCTCGAAGCTCAGCCAAAAGGATGTATCAAGTTTCCGAGGACTAGAAAATAACACAAAAATAACACTATTATTATACAGTGAACAAGAGCAGTCAATTTGTATGGTCTCACAAGTGCCAAATCGGTTGTCGATCAGTTTCCAGTTGTGGGCATATTTCCATACATGTTTTTTTGCTGTTTGGAAAAATTTGATTTGACTTTGTGTTCAGAGAGATAAGCCTATCAGTGACAGCCAAATTACACCACATATCTGACGCTTAACCAGTTCACAACATAGGCTACTATCATTAATTGTATGTTATAAAGAAGACTTTAAACACATGAATACATATATACGCGTAAATACTAAAACACTATAAAATACTCACATTACAGGATGTGCCATAGTTTGATAAGTCGGGATTTGCAATGACGAGACATGATTATCTATTTTGAGAGAGTCTTCTACTAGCTGATTGAGGCTGTCGGTGAACGGTGTAGTAAATAATGTGTCTGTAGTGCACTCTTCATCGCATGAGAAGGGAAACTCAGTGTCCAAGATGTCTGTGAGATCTAAGAAGGTAAGAACTAATATGCTACTAAAGGTAATATTATCACTATCGACACCCCATTTTATGTGAGAGCACCTCAATAAAAATTAGCAAGATATCTAAATCTCTTGTCATGTCGTATGGTTCGTTATCTTTCGATCAGGTCGAGTTTCCTATGCAATCACTCAATAAAGCTAGACATCTAGTATTGTTCTATTTTGCAATGGTTGTATGGTTCATATGATTCGATTCGATTCCATTATTGCAACCATGAAATGCTTCAGCATAGCAAAACTATTAACAAAGGCATAGGATAAATAATTCCAAATAACAATTAAGTCCCTCAGATTAGGATAATTACCATCAGAGAATTCACACAACTGATCTTCATCCCGGACGCTTCCCTCCTCAGACTCATATCCACCATCTGACTCTGAAAAACAAATGAGTTATGATAAGTTTCTAAGAGGAGTAGTTATCATATATGGTTGAACTTTTGAGTGCGATAAACCTGGTCTGTTTTTCTATAGCTGACTACAGGAATGTTCTTTGCTTACAAGTTTTAATTCCGTCAAGATCAGCAGCTTCAATGCTTCATATAATAATCATAATGTGTAACAAGATCGACAAATTTCAGGTTCCCCTAATTGAGACTCACCTTTCTGGCTTTTGCATGAAAATACATCCTCTAAATCTCTCAAATCCGGCTGCTGGCCCTTGTGATCATCATCGATATCACTCCACAACCTCAGGCTAACTACCTCACAATTACTACAATTGAAATGTATCACCACTACTACAATGATTGAGTTGTATGAAATGTGATTTAACTCTCACTCATAGAGTCACCTAGTAGTATCACTACTACTTGTACTACTTACTCATTGTGCCGTTGCGCTCCCAGAAGGCAGCGATTGCATCATCTTTAATAGCGTAACGCCGCTGATGACACATCATCAATGAGAAGAACCTGATGGACTTTGATGGAGTTCACAGTCATGGCATAGGTTATTTTTTTATATGTGCATTGATGAATAAACTAAATATTTTATGCTTTTCCCCTAGCCCAAACAAAATCAACCGAATCCGAGTAATTCATGACAATAGCAAAAGAATTAAAAGTTGGCCCACCATCAATTTTATAACAGCAGTAATGAGAATAATAAGTAAACTTACATGGCAGTTCTGTACATTTCTTCTCGTTGATAATATTTGTTATAGTAAGACATGTTCATGTAGTTATCACTTGATTTCTATAGAATTTTACAGAGAATCACAGAAACACAGCTTGTTCAGACGGTTGCTTTTTTCTGATTGTTATGCTCAACATCCAGTCATCATTGTGCTAAATGTTGTGTCATGGCGTGTCTCCATCAATTGTTGGCCATTACTACTCTAGGTCACTTGATTTTGATTATAAGTTGTCCTCTCATTATTAGATTATGAGAGTAATAATTATGATAAATATAGGATGATTTTTCGTATTCAAAATTGATAAAATTATGTAGTTCATTCCTATGGTGTTCATATGACGTCCAGGATGAAATTGCCTGCCAAATAAAATTGTGTTCATATTATTTTCTTTACGTCATCTTAGTAATTTCAGTAGATTTTCAAAACTGACTACTTGGTGTTATATATAACCCTTCATATACTCCCTTCATATTATTCTGGCATCAACTAATGCTGATTTAAAATTTAGTTGAGTTGTATAGGATTTGTTTTCTTCCATGTTGTAAGATAACTATCCTTGTCCGTGCTGAGTCGCAGCATAAAACATGGCTAGTCCAGACTGCATTCTTTGCTCATGTCATCAGACAGTTCGTTCGTCATCTTATTGGTATAAGTTGGTCACATCAGTTTCATGATTAAAGGGATGTTTTATTTTCAGAATAACTGAACTGTGTCTAGCTGCCGTACACTGATATTCAGAACTAGAAGGCTACATTGTGGGATTACAAAAAAGAGAAGGGCCATGCAGTAGCTAATGCATATCAGTGGATAGATATACCTCATCATATGTGAAGGTTACCGTAACTTGAAAGGATGAGTCTTCATAATTATTTCTTTTTTTCCTTTAGGACCCGGTAGGAGTTAGAGTGTCATCAGCATGTGATGTTCTCTCTTGAATCTAAAGGTTGCCTGTTATGATCTCGGGAGTTGTAGAAAGTGTCAAGGATTTGGATTTAAGGCTTAGAACCATATGTATTCATCAGCTCGATAACAATTCACATTCATTGTTTTTGGCAGTCATTAGCCTAACAAAGCTGAAAAATTTGCAATTTTTTGTGCAATGATTAATCGAAAATCAACGAAATTTACCTTCTCAACATTCACTCTACGCCAGATGTAATGCAGTTACCCAGTGACAACGATTCCAATTATTCATATTCAAATTTTGAGCACTGGGTACCATACTTGCCAACCTGTACGCATAAAGCGCTTGTAAACGCTTATTTGACACTAATTGAGTTTTAAAGGCAAAACGCTAGTTGTACTCATTTATGGTTTTCCAAACGCCTGTTCATCTAATTAGGCAATCAAAAACGCGCAGCGCGAAAAAATTTTTTTTGGGCGTTTTCTGGTCATTTGAGGCACCCTGGAGTTTTGTACTCATTTTTAAGCATTTTGGAAATTTTTGTACTCATTTTGGAAAAATTAGGTTGGCAAGTCTGCTGGGTACACACACCGATTTCAAGATCACACTATTAGCATGTATGCTACCATTTGTCTATGTATGCTACTGATAAACAAGTAAGAGATTGATAACCCTTACAGGTTAACTTCCATCAATCAATCACATATAAACTGTGTGTTAAAAAATGGAAACTGCCACATGGATTTCCCACCTGTCACAGTTTTGTTTTGCTTATTTTTCAGGCTTTTAAGATGAAGCCGTTTAACTTATTACACAGCAGTCTGCAGTCACAGCTTGAACAAGGAAGTTAGTAACAAGCAGTGGAGATTTAAGCCTGGTACCCATCAACTGCATAACTGTCCCAGGAACTCATCTGCGATCATGCACGACCACTTTTGCATTGCTGTGATTGATGGGTACAAAATACACAGAGATCGTGCGTTTACAAATACCTTCCCACGATAGTAGAATTGCTTCTACTTTCGTGTGATATGTTGTGCTGCATTTTGTGGTTCCCACAAATTCTTTAATGATTGCCAGTGCAAAATCTTAGAAATTCCTGAGATTAAAAAAGCACATTGGTGGGTACAAGGCTTTAGATAGAGCAACACACTGAGACATAACCATTGAGAATATCAGGTCAGTAGGATGTACAATCAAGGCATTAGGTACTCTAACTCTCTCTGACTCTTTATATAAGGGTGTTGAACTTCTAATCCCTGTGTTCAGTTTTTTATCACAACTTACTCTGGTTAGGGATTTGCTAATAAGTGTAACTTCATTGATATGAAGGTTATTGCATTCTACTGTTAACAATACTGTGATCTCTATTACTGCAGGCTCTGCGATGATACATTAATCTTACATTTCGGAATGCTTAACTTGAAGACTCCCTCGTACTATTATATACATGTCTTGCTTGCTCACAGCGGACCCCTTCCACTTTAATTCAGTGTTTGGGGAAAGAAAGTGGGATATAAAAGAGCGTCCTCATTTTTTCTCTCATTCCCTGACCCTCTTTAGAATCACTTGTCAGTGTGATAAAATATACCCCAGCTAATATAAAATTTGTTAATATACATACACAGGTCATGCTCACAGCAGGCACTTTGCAAATAAAATTCATTGTTTGGGAGGAGCAGGGAGAAAGAGCGAATTTAAAAGACTCTCCTCACTTCTGTGGTAACGCTTGGATGTGAGTCTCAGTTTGCTATAGATGGCGATGTACGCCTTCACCTGAGCAAGCAAGCACAACCACATATGGAAAGGCGGGGCCTCCCCTGATCTTCTTGTTCTAAGTATTGTTATTAGCAATATTATGTCGATAATTTATTCATGCTTTTAGATCCACTGAGTGACACAGCATCACATAAAAGAAATGGCCGTCTCAGTAGCAGAAGATGCACCACATCTGGTAACATGTGGTAACTGCCTTGAGGAAGAGGGGTTTATCCATAACCCGATGTTTCTGCCCTGTGATCATGTCTGCTGTGAGACTTGTCTGAGGAGGCAACTCAAGAAGACTGATGTAATCGAATGCAGAGTTTGTCAGTAAGTATCAGGTTCACAGAGCCTCTAATATGACAGCGTTTCTAAGAACAGTATTGCAATCAGTCTCTGATTCGAATTATCAACTATGTTTTATATTGTTGTGTAGCTCCACATTGATTCAACTTATCTAGTCAGATGATTAACACCATTAATCTGTATCCAATTTAAAACATTTCCTTCACATAATTTCCTGTTGTCCAGGAAAGGGGGCGGGGCAGTGTTGGTGGGAGAGCTGGCAGGATAGAATAAGTGGGATGCGTTTCGGGATGGTCTAAGTGGCATGGTTGGCTTAATGGTACTGGCCACATGCATCTTTCAGTAATTCAATTGCAACATTACTCCGCTCGATAATTGATTCAGTATGACATAATGCACAACATTTCTTGATTTGCAGAAACATGTGCAAAGTGGTTATAGACAACCTTCCCTCAGCCTTAGAGAATGTTCACCCAGTTACTTTCTGTGAGCCGTGTGAGAAAAGTGGGAAACTCAAAATGACTGCCAACACTTACTGTCTGACCTGTGAACATAAGTTCTGTGCTGCTCATCAGAAGGTAAATACCAATCGTGAACTTTTCTATGGGTGTCTGTTAAACAGGTTTGAAAAATAATTTTGTAATTTGAACAGCATTATCAGTGATAGCTATGGAAGGAATGAGTAATATATATATATATATATATATTATGTTGATATATATAACTCTATGGTAAAACATTAATGTAAAAGGGAGGGAGAGAACTTTGCTTTATGTCTATTAAGGATCAAGTTTTTGATAATTTTGTAATTTACAGCTTCACATAGAGCTAAACTTGCATCATGAGACTCAGAATATAAAGGAGTACATGAGATCAACCTCAACAGTAGATCAGCAGAATTTTTGTCAGACTCACAAAGATCAAGTCATCGGTCTCGGTTGCTCAAAGTGTGCAAAGGTTTACTGTTTTGAGTGTGTGTCCTCTGTTGGCCTCTGCCAAAATGGTGAGTGACAATTCCAGTAACAGTGGTAGTATGAGTTCCATTTTATTGTAATTGCAGTCTCGATAACCTGATCAAAAATTTGTTCTCTCTCTGAAACTGAGGAGCCAACTCCTGACATCATAATTAACATTTCACCTATCGGGGCTTCCACAGGAGGTGGGTCTCTAAAGTAAAAAAGCAAAAACCAAAATTATTCTCTATTTGTCCCTTGTTCAGTAAGTAAGACCTGCTAGTGATCTTGTTCCCGACGTGTTCACACCCTGGACAATACCCTTGACCGCATGTTCCTACTACTTCAAAATACACTCCTGCAATTTTATAAAGTTATGATCATCACATTGAAATTTACCAATAATGTTAAATATTCCATCAATCTTAACACGCACCATAGATTATTAGATTAGACCAACTTGTTCAATGCCATATACCAAATCTGATAGATTTGAGTTCTCTTATTACCCTCTAGGTTCTAACCACAAGCTCATGTCTCTAAAAGAGCTCTCAGCTGAGGTGAAGAGATTACTGGAGCCTAAGAAGAAGGAATGTGAAGAGCTGTTTGATACATGGTCAGCTGTGATGAAGGAGGAAGCGGTCACTCTGTCTAACTGGGATACAGAAACTGAGGAAGGAGTCAGACTTATTGATGATACAGAGGAGAAACAGGTATTGTGATCATGCAGAAAAATGTAATACCTTAAACTGATGGGGCGAATTTTCCTTACCAAGCTTTTCTACCTAATTATTCAGGAGGTTCAAAAGTTTGAACACCACAGCAAAACATTTATAATCTGGGTGAGCGTGAAAAATGATTTTATCAGCCTTTGCATGTCTACTTTATCTCTTTATTTTATAGATAAAAGCTATCAGAGAGAAATATGGAAAATTGAAGGAGGAGTATACCACAAACAGAGGCAGCACTAAAGATAAGCTAACAAAATACATAGAGAAGGATGCTGGTCTAAAACTCACTGAGTTTCATGAGCAGATTAAAACTTTTCGGTCTGATCTATCTAAACAACACTGTGTAAGTTGTTCAACCATTTTTGAGGTTGTGAGTCTAATTATGAATAAAACCAAACACTATGAGCCAGGTGACTTTTCTCCCCTGCTAACACTCCAATTAATCATGTCATTTCACAGGATTAGCTTTAGGTTATTAAGTTGCAAAACTTCTGCAATGATATTTGAATTCACAGTGTACTTTTGTATACCCTTCACTGCTTTTGTCATATTTATAGTAGCAAGAACTATTGAATATATAAAGTTGTCCTCTCATTGACATTGAGGGAGCAACTTCAAAATAATCTTTTTATCGTTTATTTGGTCGGAGGCTTGTGAAGACAGGCTACCCAACTCAAGCTTCGTCAGTTGTTGCAATATCAGTTTAACATGAAATTAATGTGTTGTAGTAGTAGATCACCATATCAGTCAGTAAAAGCTTTCTGAAACCAAAACTCCACCCATTTGTAAAGTTTATTGTGAAATTTCCAAAAGAAAAACCTCTGGGTACCAGTCTTCAACTAAAACATTTCTTAATTTCCTTATTTTCTTAATTATAGTAGCTATAAATTAACATACACATCGAATTACCTTTTTAATTTACAGGTTGATTTGCTGCGAACAAAGAAGATATTACAGACTAAACTGGATGATATGGCTGTTGACGAATTCAAAGGTCTAGTGGTGGAAAATCAACTGAATATCCAGACCAATGGTATATATGTTTTTCCTGCTGCTTCAATCGTCATCTCGCCATCTTGCCACCCTCCAAGTTATAATGCTATGAAAATTTGTGTGCAACCCTGCAAAGTGATTAATTGATGCAATAAGTTTGAAGTGGAAATGTTGGGCTCTGCATGAGGCATTAATCCAAGTGAACGATTTGTTTTAAGTGTCTTGTTCATTTTTAAACCGCGTAAAAGGAAAAAAATAATTTGTTATATTTCAGAATCTGACACCACAGAGATAAACGCTGCTCTGGTTCCGACAGACGACTTTTCGATCGGTGATGACCTCATGAGACATCGAAAACCTCCGACCTCAATGAGGCTTGTGAAGCAGCTTGCAGGAAATAACCGTTGCTTCACATCATGTAGTTATAAAGGTGTAACCTATGTAGGTCTAAGCAGAGGCTCAATCAACAGAATAGATGAAGCTGGTAACAAGACAACAGACTTCATCAAACTTCCCACTCACATCATCACCATAAGAGCACATCAGGATCGACTCTACATTCTCATGTATGGACAGCCTTACAAGATCTATGTGTATGATCTTAATGGACAACAGATCACCTCCTGGGATCACTCAGACAGCAATGATGATAATGATGATAATGTCGGCAACAAACTGTGCATTGTGAACAATCAGATTTTTGCTGCTGATGCCACCAATAAGAGAATCACTAACTATAATCTCAACGGGAAAGTGATGAGACAGATTCCATGTCCTACAATCCCGACCAAAACCTTCATATCCATGTGTTCAGCACGAGAAGACTCTGTCATCATCACCACACGCTCACCTGCTCAGGTATTCAAGTTCAACATGAGCACAGAGACTGTACTCTGGACAAAAAACCTCACAGCAAAACCATTCTCTGTAGCCTGCAGTAATGATGTAGTACTGGTCAGTGGAGATGGATACAACGGCAGTAAGAGAGGTGTATGGATAGAAGTTCTAAACGCAGCTACTGGTAAGAACTTTACTCATTAAATTATATTATATACATGTAGGTATTTCGTATAACAATAGAGTACTACAAAGTCCTGGTTAAATTAGTTTAGGGATTAGGGGATCAGTACCCTCATCGAAGCAACCAAACCACCAGTTAAATGTACGGATTTTGTTACCCTGTTCTGTGCAGTCTAATGTATGCGTATACTTTCTTATCCTCTATTGCAAATTTCAGGTGAACACATAACAGAATTTAACGATCAAGAAGGAGTACAGACTGAGGTGTTGGATTTATGGACAGAGAATAACAGGCTGCTGGTGTCCAGTTATTTTCAGAGCTCTGTGCTGTGTTATGAACTTCTCTATGATTAATGTTTAGCTTTCAGTAACTTTATATAGGCAGTGAACTTCTATATAAATTATGATTTACACAAAACCATTGCCCACTTGATGATTAAATTTCTAATAAACGAAATTTAGTTTTAGATGTTTTAATGTTGAGGTCAACCTTATCATCATAAAGCTCACTACTATCAAGGCCCTTAAACTACATAATTTATAGAGTTCAAACAAAGTTAAAATCATTAATTGTCATACAAAATCATTGACAGTTGATGGCGTTGTTTACAAAAGCGCTAGCTAACATTTCCCGCCTATTTATTACATTCCCTTTACAGTAATTTCCATCTTTCTCGATTTGAAGTCGTCCATTCCTGCAAAAATTTGTTTCATGTATTTACATATATGTAATTTATGTAAAAACATTTTTTATTTACGCCTGTAATAAAAAGGACCCAAATTCTGACCTTAGCGGTTAGTCTCAGCGGGGAGAGAGGATATCAATTTGTACTGGACTGAGCCCTTATTGATAGCTTCTAACATATTTAATTTCCATCATAAGTAAGCTGTTTACTCCATGATTTATTTCCAGTTCACAAAAATATAGATTTGACTCTATTTAGTTCCCAGCTGCAAAAATCCAGATCTTCCGATAGGATAGTACAGCAATTGTAACTAGCAATAGGCAAAAGCCGGACATACATCGAAGTCATCAAGCCATTTTGCATCCAGCTTGAACATACATGTTAAGGCTTTCTGATGAGTCAACCTATAAAGGCCAGCGCTACAGTCAGGATGGAGAACATCATTACAGTTAAAATAAGCAGTTCTGTAATTTTCAGCAAATTACGCATTATAATAACAACATTGCAACTTTGAGAACAGGAGGTTTCACAGAGAAGATTGCTTATAGATAACAGTGATGCCCCAATTGTGTCGACAAGAAATCCAGTGGTTTGAAAACAGCTTGAAGAGATTCCTTCCTCTCGTTATCCAGTGAATGGACAAGTCTGCTGGCATTCTTTGCTGGACATTGTGGATACCATTTATTTTTATCAGATACCTCATCATAAGTCTGAGCTCAGTGACATAGACGGTCCTCATATTAAATATTTTCATGGATAAAATCATTCAGTGGATTTTTTTCCCATTTTTTGCAGTGTCAGTAGGCAAAGCCTATCCTTTGAGGTGGCTGGTAAGCCTGATTGCTCTGTGTGAGATCATCTCAAGCATCTCATGCCTTAGTTGAAGGTGGAGTCATTCACTTGGTCAACGAACTCCATCAATACAAAAATATGTGCTGTTCTGAATGGCCGCTGAAAACTGTTGCTTTCGATGGGTGTTCTGAGACGTGTGGAAGGTGCTGTAGGGGGACATGTCTTACAGCACTCAAGGCCTATAAAATATTGTTATTGGTGCTGTAAGGCATGCCCCATACAGCACCTGCCACATATCTCAGAACACCCGACTGTTGTATTGGACTACATACCTAAAATATGTCTTAGCAAACACTGTGGTCTGCACCAACAAACCATCTACTATGATCTTTTCATGAAACTGGGTACTGCCCATACATACCTGGAATTTCTCTCTGTAATGCCTGAAGGGTGGTATAGTCTCAAACATCTAACTAACGCTCTCTCAACTGGTCTCAGGCAAGAGATCAATGAATTCCTTCACTAATAAAATGATAATGCCTTCTGCAATTGAGAGTTGTCCCCTCATTGATATTTTTGAGACAGTGACTCTCATACCACTCTGCCTGCAGGATAGCCTTGCGACATATGCCTCAACAGTTCGCACATGCGTAGAGTGTTCTCATACAGGAAATGTCTGATCTGCCATTTTGGATCATGCAGACAACATTTAGATCTTCTCAACTTTCTTTCAAAATGTTTTCTTGTTTCAAACAAATCTCTATAAGTTTTATCAAAAATCAAAAAAAGTGAGAAAATAAAAGTAGCTGCAACCAATGAACTTAACTTTTTTGTTACAACCTTTGGTATTCAACTCTTCTTGGAGAGTTGACTGGAGAATTATTATCCATGCACCTCTGGATTTGGAGTTTTCCCTGCTGGGGGTGATTCATAGATACGACAGGTAGGTAGGTATCTGGAGTAACAAGCATGTTTACATTGCAAAAACATGTAATGCTTGTAACTCTAGATGCCTGTGTCTGCTCACCAGAGTTCTTCAGAACGAGAACCAACACCATGCTCTCTCTAAAGCATACGATGAAATCACCGAAGACAGGGAAAACGCTACAATCAATGATCACCAGAGCAGCCGCCAGAGGTGAACCTGGCCACAAACAAAAGTATTTACCACGCTAGTTTCCTGCCTCGGACAATCCGTGAGATGAGAGGGCAGAAAACCGCCCTACCCTAAACAGCGCCATACTGTTAAAACCACATTCCTGGTCTAAACCCTGGTCCTAACATTTAATTTTAGAGGCATCCCTAAACCGATTTCTTCGACAAATCAAGGATGTGCAACCTCATCTAAGCCTGAGCCTAGGGGGGGAATTAGTTGATAATGGACTTCAGTTGGCAAAATATATATGTATGTTACTTTGAGGAGGAGGTGATTTATTTTCCAATTATATAATTTATACCTCAGCTTAGTAGTGCCCTCTAACTCCTTGCCTAGGCTAAGTACACTAGACTTAGTTTTTAGTTGGTTAGGTAGGCCTAAAAAATAAACTAAATGTTGTGAGTGGTTAGTGTTCTGTAAAAGAGTTCTATAAACTGTGATCCATTTAAGGATTCTATTGCTTCTCTTGGCCTCACTCATTTTGCTCATTAGACATAGACTAGAGGGTACATGTATATGTGGTACAGGTGGTCTTTCTGATAGGAGGAATGATGATGATGTTTTAAGAGATGTTTCCCATAGTTTGTCCATTATTCAAAAACTCCACTTCAAGTGTAAGTGGCTGGGAAGATTTTGGTTGGTGTGACTAGCTGAAGAAGGACTGGAAATAATTGGAAGACAAAAACTATATGTTAACCGTTTGCAATGATAGCGCATCTAATTCACTGTGGTGTGTGTTCACTGAAGAGCACATTTGTCCTTACAGTTGATAAACCCAACTCATCATTGTGTCCTATTGTACATTCATCCCTATAGTCAGAAGATCTAGGGCTAAATGATGCACACTGATCGCAGACACCGATATGACTGAGGTTGAACATCTTTTTCTTGTTTCTCATAATATTGTGTTGACAATGTTGAGAGACCACACTTGATTGTAGATCAAGGTTGATCTGATTTGCCTGCATTTAAGTTATTCCCCTTCGGCTGGTGAGTCGGCTGTGGCTTGATAATCCAAATGCAGGTAAATTGGATCATATTTTATCAAAATTGACTGTTTCCAAATGATATTCCAGGTCAGCAAGCTCCTATTGGTATCTAGGCTGAAAATCATTGTGTTGTTGGGGTGACGGCTCCTGAATATCAGTCTGAAGTAATGGCTTCCGTAGGACTTCTGCCTGTAAGTATAATACTTAAAACTCCCGAAGCTTCCAGTGTTAGGAGAGATAACTCAAAATTAAGAAAAACCCGAAATAATGGAGATTAAATACTGTTTTTTTGCCATTCTCAATCCTGCCTGCCACTTATGAGGTTCCCAAAATCCCTAATTTTATCTGTTCTAGGTACTATTTTAAGCCTGAATCACCCGAAAAACATAGCATTTTTACAAACTCAGGGGAGTCAACTGACCAGAAAACTATTTGATAATGCAATCAGTTCGCGAAGGGATTGCTTGTTGCAAATACCAAGCTTTTGTGATGGTGTATGCTTATCATATCATAGATATTGTCCATCTTCATAATGCAATGATTTGTGCAATGTGAAATGGGCTAGGGGATTTATGTAGCTTTATCCATGACACTCTATTTTACAGAAATCCAGAAGCCAAAGGACAGCTAATATTGTGTGCAAGGCCTACGTCTGACTTGTAGAGATTTTAAAAACAGAAGCATAGATTACGAGATTCATCATGACGACTTAACTCAAAATTATAAGGATGATCAGGGTAAAAGAAAGGTGTTTCGGCTCGTTGCAGAATCATTTCTCATCTCGGATTATACGACAGCTCCAGTATGGATTATTCATCAAGATACTACAGTTATACTGCTAACTATAATATGAGTATATGAATAGCAGATGTACTTAGTACCTGATAAATCATGAACTCTATATGACTCATGGATTATGTGGCTGCTCCTAGATGGATAATTCTTCAAGATATTTCAGCTGTATCGGAATAACAAGAGATGACAATCCACTCAGACCTCTATGTCAGTACATCCGCACAGCTATGGTGAATTTCGGCTTTAACCCCTTACACTTTCAATCCAAGATAGCTTATTTGGCTTTCCATAATTTTTTGTATTGGAGCAGTAAAGCACATGCAAAATGCAAATAACAGGGTACGCATCTAACCAATAATACATTGAAATATTGGAAACAAAATTGTAATCAACACAGCCATGAAGATATGACGTATATAATGGAAAGTCGCAATGAATATTCCATAAGAAAACTACACAAAAACTGGACCATGTACATAAAATAGCCTGTGAGCCAGTATGAGTGTAAGCACAAAAATATATATAGGGAGACGCTATGAGATAATCCTGCGTAGAGTGTTTCTCACAAAACTCTTGACAATCTTAAAACATTTGGTAACTCTTCTCTTAATACCATGCTGAGCTCTGCGCGTAGCCTATAACTTGTTAGTAGCCTGAGAGCGTTTCTCACAGAGTCTTAATTTATCACTAGCTGTATCACACGGAATATGAGAGCTTTCATGCTGCACACATGTACCTGGTTCAGGTTTTATTTCGTCTTCAGTTACGTTAATCATCTCTACTGAATCTGAAATCAGGTGAAGCATTTGTCAAAGTTTGCCCTCAATCACAAATGATTTTCCTGTGTAGTTGAGAATTTCTGCTTTTAAGCTTCTCTCCATTATTGTTCTTAGTCCCAAAAAAATAGCTTACAGGTAAATAAACTACAGAACTATATAGTGAATTGTGAGTAGATAACTCGAAATTTGTACAGCCTATTGTATTGTATATATTTATTTGTTTGAAGAGGTTTTTTAGAAAGTTTACAGATAACAGAGTAGTTAAAAAGTAACTTTTTTGAATCCACAGATAAAATATATAAAAGTGATGCAATATTGTGAATGGCACTTGAGTGAGTTGGGGAAGTCTATTTGACACACCCATGCAAAAATCTTTATTCATTCAAAAGGATTTAAGGTAAATATGTACTACTCTCCCAGCCCCATATCAATCCTTGACTCATTTTAGTATGTATGTTTATTGATTTCATTACCACCGCTTTAAAGTTCGACAGACTCAATCTAGTGATCGTTATGTCTTCAGAGTTCATGATTAAAGCTTGGCAAATGGACAGCTAGTTTCATTAGAATTTACCAGATCTCATCAAATATGTTAAAGTTTCTCACTCACCCTGAGGAACTGCAAGGGTATTATTCTGTTGCTCCTGTATTTCACTCTCCATCCTATCTTCAGAATATACAATTTCAGCTCTGCAAAATTGAAATAGGCTAGTTGAACATCACTGTCTTCATTTGTTGTGGGCAGAGATATCTCATGATACTGAAGTTTCTCCCCTTTCAGATTTTCAATGTATGTATATTTCCCAGGGTGTGGCTTCATAGGCATTAGTAGTAAAAGTGGGAGCAGGTCGTTAGCCCGAACCCATTGAAACGAATGAGCGGCTCGATCCCTTTTGTAACGTTCCTGGTGGAACGACTACTCATATTGTATGGGAGTTGTCAATTTCTACTCTATCATTTTGTATGGTGAGGATGGAAGTTTGTTTATGTAATTCTTTTTATGTATATTTATTCATGATAAATGAGATGCTTGTGTGGGTAATGTGATTGATCACATTCACTGTTAGCTAGTGTTGTTGTAAATATTAATGAATTGAGTGTCAGTTTGTTTGTGAGGATAAATGTTCATTGGTACAGGGTAGAATGATAAATTGATATACAAAATGAGCAGCTGTATATATATGTTCATTGAAGTGTTAAAACAATTTCAATAAAAATCTGAGGACAATACGGCAAAGACAAGGTTTTGAAATGAGATACATGCATAAAATCACATAAAATAACACGGGAATAAATGAATGCAAAGTTGACAGATTAGGCATCTGACATAGCCCATGGAACAGATTGTACTAGTTTACATGTTACTGGTAGCAGGTGCAAGCATTCCTGATCTGACAAAATTGGCAACGCAATTTGTGAGTGCTCCCGTAGGCAGCAGGGTAACAACGCCAGACTCATGCTATGACTTTGATGAGCATAAAGCTGATGAACATAACTTTGACACCCACCATTCCAACGCAAATTACGCTGCCCTGGATAAAAACAACAAAAAAGTAGAAAAACAGATAAAAAAAATTAACAAAAAAAAGAAGAAAAAATGATTAGTTATCAATTAAAGATTACAGACTGTCTTTAATTGCCATTCGTCGTAGTTTTTGTCTCATATTTCTATCTAACTCTGCCTCTGCTGCTGCCAATTCCCTGAGTGTCGCTCTTGTTTTACGCACCAGATCCGATCTCATAATTTTGAATCGATGTTGCAACCTCTTTACATCTACAACACAGAAGTTTGAGTTCACGTATTAATGACAATTGCCTTCAGGAATGTAATGAAAGTATCACTACCTTCAGAAAACATCGATGGTTAGTGTACTGAATGTATGTACTTACGTTTGGCATCCATTATTGGCACTCTACTCTCACATGTCGGACAGTGAAAACTTTCAGCAGCAAATATTTCTTTTAATTCATCTGAAGTCTTTGCCGTCTGTCTCGTGAGGCACAGCTCCTCACCATTAGGAAACATTTCTTTGGCGCATTCTGTACAGGAACGAGTCTGCAACAAAAAACCCATGACTAGTTACCAAGCCAACATAGTATTCTGAGCAATGGAAATTCACATAAGCAATTTGTCAAGTCATATACAACAAAGGTAAAAAAATTGAAACATAAAAAATATTATAATTATAGTAGGAAAAATAAAGCAAAGTACATGTGTATACTCACATGTTCCATAGTGATAAAAGTGTCCTATAATAGATCAAACAAATAGTCACTTTGGTAGTGTGTAAGTCCGTCTGTGTGTGTGTGTGCGTCCGTGAGTGAATTTGGTAAGCAGGCAAGCACTTAAATACCAGTGAACCAAGTGGTTATATATTACTCGGAAGATACCTATTCATATTAGTGTTTCCTAGGCAACCTATGATGGAACGGTTAGAAGAGACAAGTGATTATATTAACCTGTTGAAACATCTGAGTTCACCCATCAATGCAAGGCAATATTTGCTAAGCAATCTTGCAGGCAAATGTTATCCTCTATCTGTGACATTGATGGATGACAAATCCAGCACGCTGTACATGATTCAACAAAATGTGGAAGAATTGTATGTAAATGATATTGAATTGATATCAAGAAAAATCTTATCTGCCAGCCAAACTTCACAGACCTATGCCTCCCTCTGTGAAGAAATCTTATCTTCTTCCACAAACAGCAAGAAGTTGCTGTTTCATTCTATCACATTATTGACTATTCTACAAAAGGTATTTTTGTCATTGGGCAAAAATGAAGTGAGGAGTATAATAACCACCCAATCAATAAACAGTTTTTGCAGAACTTTAAATAAAGCTATCGTTCGCATGAGATTTCAGACAGTGACACTGCAGATACTTTATGTATTGGTTACTTTGCTGTTATTTAGCATAATCAGTCTATGGCTACAACATAATGGATAAAACAGATGCATCTATGGCTGCTACTTTGTGGGAATTAATCTCCCTTCAGGTCAGCAAAAATTGTCAAGGCTGTAATTCTAAAGGCTATACAGACTTCTCTCATCATGACTGTCAACTTATAAATCAATACATGTATCTTTTGCACACTGACAAATTACGTCACCATTTTGATATTTGGTATGAAATCGCAATGCAGATGATTCCATCAGGACTTCATAGACCTGTGACAAGATATTTAATAAAGGCAAAGAAAGAGACTTTGTTCAGTCAGATCGTGGTACTGCTACCAGACGCACCCTATACTGTGACATTACCCCCTCATTTACGTTAGTTTACTATGCCTGTGTCTGATATCACAACCAGACAGTTTTTATCACAATACCGTGCACTTCTCACAATTATCCTGATTACCATAGCCACCATATGTTCGCTGTGTGCAGCGTTTTTTCAACAAGAGAAAGGAGAGCTTCATTCTATCATAAAACTCCTCGGTGAAAACTTTGAATCCACTACAAAGTCAACAAACTCTACACTCTAGTATGGCTTCAAATCTTAAGACGACAGAATTTCAACTTGAGGCACCGTTCACATCTATAATCTCAGGTAAGAATTTTATCTAGTTGTTTTTTGACCTTAAGCATGGTTATATGTGCCTCATATCCATAGCGGAGGTGAGCCTTCATGAAACTTCATGTTGGGATTTATGACAGCGAATTTGCCGAGCAAACAACCAAGGCTATTTGTAATTGACGTCAAAGGGTGGTGCTGAATGACTAACTAATCTCCTTAATGCGTTCAAAATTAGAGCAGAAGCGGAACTTTTGCGGGTAAAAACTCCATATTATCGGAACTTTTGCGGGTAAAAACTCTCATAAAATATGAAATTTATTGAGCATTTCATTACCGCAATCCTTCCCTTAATTTTCAACACACCCAGTACTTGGAGGTACAGTTATCATGTGATGGTTAGCTTGCATAACAGTAATTACATCTGTGTCTGCAGAAATTTAATGAGCATTTCATCACCAAAATCCTTCCCTTAATTTTCAACACTTCCAGTACTTGGAGGTGCAGTTATCATGTGATGGTTAGTTTGCATAACAGTAATTACATCTGTGTGTGCAGAAATTTAATGAGCATTTCATCACCAAAATCCTTCCCTTAATTTTCATCACTTCCAGTACTTGGAGGTGTTATCATGTGATGATTAGCTCGCATAACAGTAATTAATCATCTGTGGCTGCAAACTTGAAACAAACACTTAAGAGGTCATAGTGAAATGATGAGCAATATTCGATGTATGTGTGTAGATGAGAGAATTTTAGTCACAATCTCTGACCTGCTGACTGTTTATGCTGTCTGTTTCTAGGGCCAACATCAAGTGGTAAATCTACCCTACTAAGGGAGATTATTTCCAATGCTGACAAAATCTTTGTTCCACCGCCTGTGGAAATAATTATCTGTTACTCAATCTACCAACCACTTTACAACTCTTATGATGCCTCGGTGCCAATAAAATTTATAGAAGGGCTAGCAACAATGGAATCATTACCTAAAGATCGACAGCATAGACTTCTAGTCATTGATGATTTAATGGAGGAAGTCTCCAGCTCTAAGGATATTGCTGACTTTTATACAAAATTTAGTCATCATTATAATTATAGTATAATCACACTGACACAAAATCTATTTTGTAAAGGACCATTTTTTCGTACGATTAGTTTGAACTCACACCATTTCTGGTTGATGAAATCTGTGAGAGACATTTCAGTAATCAAAACAATTGGCAGACAAATGGGTAAGGAAAAACTTGTGATAGAAGCTTATTTGGATGCAGTGAAAGATCGTTATGGTTATCTGTTTTTGAATTGCTCCCCGGGTTGTGATGAAAAAGCTCGTGTGCGAGCTAAGATTTTTGAAAATCCAAGCGTTGTCTATTTAACAAAGTGATATTTTTTTCTAAAGAACTGATGTTTCCACAAGGGTTAAACAGCACTCATCAATTAATTTTTCAAAGTCTAAGTGGTAGTCAATAAATTATCTCAGAACACAGAAATATCTTAGTCATGGGTTGTTGAACACAGTAATCATTGGAGCTACAGGCAAACATTAATATTTTTCATGCAACAGAAAAGTAACCCTCCCTCTAAGACACCTCTAAGCTGTGTAGATTTTAGGCTGGAAACCAAGGTATAAAAGCTCAGCGCTGGAATAGCCAACACATTCTTCCAGTTTAGTTTGAATTCACTAAGCTCACAAGAAGCCACCACTCTTCTTTAGCAGATTTGATCTTCCTTCAAATATTAATCGTAAGTTTGTTTTAAATGTTTTCACATACAATGATCTTTGTTTTTTTCATTTTTATTTTTTTACTTTTGTTTTGAAATTCTTTTTTAAACTTTTTAATTTTTTTATATTATAGATGCTAGACACTTGTTTTGGATGTCAATATGACAAACCTGGGCAAAGATCCCATATGGGAGATGGTGGTTGTCTGTCAACAGACATGAGGACCAACATTCATGTAAGAATGCTGACTTACTGGTTAAGTTTCATTGTAGTGTGTTTTTTGTAAATTGCCCAAGATTTTTTTTTCAGTTTTTTTAGCGAAGATTAGGTCCACCCTGAGGGCGTGTCGAAAACGCTCATCTTTTAACTCATTATTTTCTTTTTGTAACCATCTGTGTTTGGGGTGTACCTCATTCAATAATCGTTGTAGAGACTAAATTTCAATGATGCGTGAACAGAGTATTGATTCATATTTGGTTTAAAAAATTTTTTTTTTGCAATAAACAGTTTTAAATTGATAATGTTGTATTTTTGCATAAACAGCTGCATTTCAGTTTTAAGCAAACCATTCATTTTTCATTTTGTTTCATTTTAGATGCCCAAGAGAATTGGAGGTGATGCGATGAGCTCCTATGCCAAACGTATGTTTCTTGACGATGAAGCTAAGGAGGTTAAATTGTCTGATGGTGCATATGATGATGAAATGGTAAGTAACTTTCATGAATTATTGCCTGATGCATAATTTGATGTGCGGGGATTAAATGGAGTGAAGTACATGTTATTGTAATTACTGTTACCATTGCTAGGCAACCTAGCATTGAATTGACTTGTATTGAATTGATAACTCCAAACTTGTTTGGTTTCAGGAAGAATTTGAGAATGAATTTCAGATACAGTGCCCAAAAAAAAGACCAGCTTCAAGTAAAGGGAAGTCCCCGGCAAAGAAACTAAAAAGAGTGAGTTATTAGAGTCTGTTTTTAATTCAATTCACATATTATAATGTACTACTTTTACAGCGTTATAATGCATAGTAACTACACATCTTATGTCAAAGTTTGATTGATGAGAAAGTCAGGTGAATAATGACCTGGCTGTTATTTCAAAGCAACACTCTGAAAATAGCTTGTTTCTCTTTTTGAAAGATTAATGTGTAATGAGCATGGAATTATTCATTTCAGCTTGATAATGAAGTTGACGACGAACCTATTGTCCTATCGTCGGAAGACGACGAAAAAAGAGATGAGTTACATGCTTCCCACTCCAAGAAGCGCAAAGCTTATCAGCGGGTAAGCACATTTTACTTTAGATTATCAAAGTATCAAACTGTCATTCACGAGTGACTTTCATTGATGCATATTTATCTCCGACAAAGTCCAATGTGTATACCATCGTACCTAAGTGTGGTTGTTGTCCGCATTGCGTTGGACTTATTTTAAAAATTATTTTTTATAGATGTTCAGCGATAGTGAGGAGGAGAATGTTGATGGTAATGGTGATATGCTTGATGCACCGATTCCAAAACGAAAGAAAAAAACCATCCAACCATCCAAAAAGGTGACTCACGTTTCTTAACTTGCATTCCCAAATTATAAATGATACCATGCATCTAGTTTGGTGGTGTATCAAATCATTTTATCAGATTCCATCTCTCAACCCAAGGTATATCTGTGATCAATACATCCCTGTTTGAATTCATAATAATATACTCTCAAATAATTAAATAATTTTCTGATTATGATCATTTTAGAACATGACGAAGCTGAGTTTAATTAAGCTCCCACTACCAAAAGTGGATGATGATGGAGAACTCCCTGACTTAGATGACGAAGAGCCGTCTACTTCGTCAGTTGTGAGGGAGTTCAAGCAACAACGTGCAAAGAATTCCCAAAAGCCTAGCACCCCAGAGCCAACACCTCCACCACCACAACAAAGGCCCCTACTTCTACCACCAACTCCTCCAACAACTCAATTTCCTGGACTAGTGGTTTTCCCTGTGAAGGTGGAGGCCTTTGATATTGATGACGTCGAACTAAACGTATGTTTTCCATTTATTGATTCTTCTTATCCTTCTCATGACAAACTCTCCACATTCATATCATATGTTTATCATAATTAGAGTATTAGCATAATCCTTAAAAATGGAATTCATATACATGTAAATTGCACATTATAAATAGAGTATAACGACAATCCTTAAATATAACTTATATATTTACGATTATAGGAGGATGGTGACGTCTGGCACAAGTCGGACACACTCAGAAGACCATTGAGCATCACTGCTCTTCACCAACTGTCGGAAGGATGTAAGTTTTATAAGTTGTTTCTTCTCTGAACTGACTTTGCAAAAAAAGGACAACTGTAAAAATGGTTAACTATTGGTATTGTGTTTAGTTTTGGGAGTTATGTTATGCAAGGATAGGACAACTACTAAATATTTAAACACTGTTATTGGACTTACACTGCACTACATTGAGAATAGAATAAGTGACAAATGCTTCAGGTATTTTTGCAGTGGTGTCATTTCAAAGTATTGACAGCTGTTGTATGATGTGTCGTTTTACTATTGTCAAAATGTCATTATTTTTCTGTTGTTTTTGCAGTTATTAGCCCAAGGTACCAATACGGAACAAAAACAATCCGCGGGTATCAGGTTTCACCGGCAGTATCTTCGCCGTTGGCACGGGCGCTTGCTGCAATAGAGAGCAAGTATGAGAAAAGTTTTATGGGTACCAAGGTCAATAAACGTTTCAGAAGTCAGTATGCTCGTCTCAGGATAAGAGGAACACCAGAGAATACTGATACAGTGTGAGTAATAGTCTTCTTCTCTTCATTACCTATATACAGCTTTGATTTGCTAGTTGGCTTCGTAGTGTAGATTATAAAGTGACTCATTGTCATTTCTATCACATTTGCATGTAAAACCTTCACAAATCGATAAGTAATCCCCGAGTTTTTTTGTTGATTAGATTATACAACTGTCAGCAGACACTCACACTCGAGGATGCATTGGAGCTAGGAGCAGCGTGCAAAGGAAACCAAACACGTGTATCATATGTTGTCCAGCTCGGACTGGCAACAATTGGAGAGGCAGTTAACATCATGCCAAAAATCAATATAGCAAGATTGGAGGAGATACTCCCCACAAGGTCAGGAAATCTTCCTAATCCCGTGGCAGACGGGTCTTTTGACTATCTGTCTTTATAGTTATATTAGTTATTAGTTATATTTTCAACTTGTTTTTCTTCCTACTACTACACTCATTTAATCTGTTTGGAAAGCAATAACACTTTATCAATGTACATGTGCAAAGTGTGTTTAGTTGAGTTCTCAACCAAATCCAATCTCAATAGGCATTTTAAGACCAAACACGACAAAAACTTTATCGGTTTTAAATGCGATAGCTGTGGCAGGAACTTTACCAGGCGCCACCAACTGAACTTACACAAGCAGAAGTGCTCGAAAGCAATCAATTCTACTGTGTCAAGATCAGATGGTGCCTCCCAACAGATTGGCGGTGCAATCAATCACAATGACACAAATGAATCCACCCAGGTAGAAACCTTTGCACATGCATCTCCTCTTAAAGACATCCTTAAGTCAAATTGGGAAGCCATCAAAACGTACTTTCGTTGTAGGAAAATTGTTGACATATTCAATTTCCGACTGATAAATCAATCTGTGACAATATATGATGCTCTATGCAACCTTTGGCTTACAAAATTATCCAAACAAGTCAAGCTTCAATGCTGCTTAGGTTATGTGCTCAAAAACACCAATACCGATGAATTAAGATACTACCATAGTTCTGCAAACAACACGATGATTTTCGATAAGCCCATGACTATTAAATCATTAACAGACATGCAAGATGTTGCAGAGCTTCTAGAAAGTGTGGACTTATGTGAAAAGGCAAAAGCCAATCGACCCAACAGTTCATGGGGTGTCCTTCATGTAACAAATATATCATTTTACCTGAGTAAACTTCCGTTTCCCAAGATTGGATCACCCGGTAACATTCCATCACATATCAAAAAACTGAAATGTGTCAAAACTCTAAAGAGGGGAGTAAACAACAAACCCATCTCTGATAATCTTTGTTTCTTCCGTGCTCTCTACTTGAAACAAAATTGCACTTGTAAAAAGCGATGTGACTGTTTATTTCCAAAAAGCAGTTTGGTAAAAATACATGACTTGCTCCATAGATTTGTTGAATACATTGGTGGATCTCTACCTTCAGCCTCTGAGTTCCAAGGGGTGACTTTAGATGATTTGACATCTATCGAAAAGATTTTTGACCTCAAGATATCAGTATACAGCTTGTCAAGTGATGGAAACTGCACACTGTTGTTTCAATCATTCAGTAAGTCCAAAGTAGAGCTAAACTTGTGTATGGTTGGCAAACACTTCTGTTACATACAAGATATGTCAACTTTTTCTAAGTGTTTTACTTGCAAAACATGCAAGTTGAGCTTCCCTAGAAAAAATAACCTTCTGCGACATAGGAAAATTTGTGCTAAGCAGCAATCACGCTACAGATTTGATAAAGATGTATTTCACCCACCGGGTAATATCTTTGACGAGATAGAGAATAGGACAGGACTTACCATTCCTAATGAATTACGGTTTTATCCCTATCGTGTGACATTTGATATCGAGTGCTACTTACCCAAGTCCACTTTAGAAAACACACCCAAGCTGACTTTTAACAATGACCACAAGCTCATGAGCATCAGTGTGTGTTCCAACATCCCTGGGTACCTTGATCCATTTTGTTTAGTAAGTGATGGAGACACTGACACGCTTGTTAAAAAATTTGTCATTTACTTGTCTCATCTCAGTGATATTGCATACTCTCTGTGTCTAGAAAAAGTTTCCCCCCTGCTGGAAAAACTTGAGAGCTTAGATAGCATGCGCATGCAAACCGAATTAGAATACTCACAGAAACATTGGTCCCATCCCGCAAAATATCAATCCAATAGTATTGGTAGTCTTATCGAAAAGCTCAAAGACCACTTAGCGGAACTGCCAGTGGTCTCTTTTAACGGTCAAAAGTATGACTTAAATGTCATCCGTGCGCCTTTGATCCGTCACCTATGTCAAACAGATCAAATAAAATTTGCAATAAAAAGAAACAATTGTATGAAATGTATTAAAACCAAAAAATTAAAATTTGTAGATGCCACTAATTATATCGCGCCAGGATTTTCTTATGAGTCCTTCCTAAAAGCTTACAATTGTTCTGTGCAAAAAGGCTACTTCCCGTATGAATACATCACTTCTTTGGACATGCTTGATGCGACTACGTTACCCCCTCACTCTGCATTTTATTCATCCCTTAGACAGTCCAATATTACGCATGATGAATACGACTACTGCAAAAAGATATGGCGTGATCACAATATGGAAACCATGCGTGATTTCCTGATATGGTACAACAATTTGGATGTGGTCCCATTTCTTGAGGCTCTTGAGAAACAGTCCTCTGTGTACATCTCAAAAGGTTTAGACATGCTCAAAGATGCTGTCAGTGTCCCATCACTTGCTACAAAATGGCTTTTCAAGGAGTCATTGACAAATGAATTTTCTATTCCACTCATATCTCAAAAAAATTCAGACTTACATAAGACAATCAGAGATAACATTGTTGGAGGGCCAGCACTTGTGTTTCATAGGTACCATGAGTGTGATAAAACCTATCTTAAGTCAAATAAATATGGTCAGCAGGCAAAAATTTGTAAACAGATAAAAGGCTATGATGCCAATAGTTTATATCTATATGCAGCGATGCAGCCTTTACCAACCGGCTGTATGATCAGACGACGATGTGACGAAAATTTCTATCCATGCTTTGTGGATGTTCGAGGGCGTTTAGCCAATGAGTGGCTTGAGTTCAATGCTCACTTGACAAAGACACATATCAGACACAAATATAACCAAGGTGAAATTTATTTGGGTCAGCATGCCTTACCAGTTGATGGATTTTGCAAAGAAAATAACACCGTATACCAGTTTCACGGCTGTATTTTTCACGGATGCCCAATCCCACAATGCCCAAACACGAACAATCAGGGAACAAATCCCATTAATGGTGTCCCTTATCAACAATTGTATCAGGACACAGTAGAAAAGGAGGGATATTTACAAAAGCTAGGTTTCAAAGTTGTCTCTATTTTTGAGTGCAAGTGGTTAGAACAAAAAAAATCATCTAGGATGGTCTCTAGATTTGTGAAAAAACTTTCTTTTAGAGATATGAGTGAAAAGAAATCGATGACTGAGAGTGAAATTATTTCAGCAATAGAATCAGAGAGCTTTTTTGGTCTTGTAGAATGTGATGTACATGTGCCAACTGATTTACAATCTAAGTTTCAGGAAATGCCACCAATTTTCAAAAATGTTAGCATCAGTCGGGAAGATCTCTCCCCTCTGATGAAGAACTTTGCGATTGAGAACAATCTGTATCGAACTCCACAGCGATCCCTCATTGGTAGTATGTTTGGTAAAAAAATTCTGGTATTAACATCTCTGCTGAAATGGTACATTGACCATGGACTAAAGATCTCGAAAATTTACCAAATAGTTCAATTCAAAAAACATCGGTGTTTCCGTGAGTTTGGAGAAGCAATCTGTGATGAAAGAAGACAAGGTGATGGTGACCCCTCAACCAAGGTCAGATCTGACACCGCTAAGTTACAGGGTAACGTTATTTTTGGGGCCACTATAATTAATAAGGAACGGTTTACCGATATCAAATATACAACTGACCTCAAAACAGCTAACTCATATGTCAACAACAAAAATTTTATGTCTATAGAGGAGTTGGATGACGATGTATTTGAGATCGAGTTGAGTAAAAAGAAAATAAAACTTGATACTCCCATAATAATAGGCTTCTCTATTCTGCAAATTGCCAAGTTACGCATGCTGCAGTTCTATTATGATTTCATGCAAAAATTCTTTCACGATTCTTCTTTTGAGTATGTGTGCATGGATACCGATTCGGCCTATTTTGCTACATGTGGGGATTTGGAATCTTTGGTTCCCATGAACTTAAGACAACAGTATTTTGAAGAATTTGGTGAATGGTTTATCCCTGAATTCTGTGCGGAGCATAAAAAATCCTTCGTTGAGACTAAAGTTCAAGGTCTTCCATGGACCATGCAACCTTGCTGTAAGACTGTACATGTATATCATAAGCGAACACCTGGTTTGTTTAAAGAGGAGTTTTCAGGCACTGGGATCATTGCACTAAACGCCAAAACCTATCACACTTTCAATGCATCAACCAGTAAAACTAGCACTAAAGGAATAATGCGTAATTTGAATTCTTTCAACAAAGCACACTTTCTTGGCACACTTACCACCAAAAAACCAGTTTTTGGTACAAATAAAGGGATCATGAGAAAGAAAAACTCAATGGTCACATATACCCAATTAAGGTCTGGACTTTCTTTTTTCTACGCGAAACGGTTAGTTTGTGATGATGGTGTGTCTACATCACCTATTAATTTATAGTGTATTATGAAAAATATTGCGCTAAATACTATGCATGAACACTGATTTCTGAACTCACCCTTGAATTTCTTTAAATGATAACATGTACATGCTTCCACTTATGGTGTCTATGCTTCTATGATATTTTTCTAATGTCTCACCTCCTTTTATCGTGATGAGAAATGCTTACTCTTGTGGTTTATTAAACTTCCCATGTATATTCATTTGCATTTGTATTCCACATGGATGTTTACTGTATAAATCTGTGCTCTGTTAAAATATTTATTGATTTTCATTATATAGCATATTTTTATCAAAAACTTCTACCTTTTTTTTTAAAATATTTCCAAAATAAAGGTCATTGATCACTTGGCTAACAATAAAGTCCCTCTCCCTTGATGAGTCAACTTGTCTCAATTTAGATAAAATATTTTTGTATGAGTAGTTTCTTGCTCGCATCAACAGAAAAATAAGACAATATTGTCCACAAACTGTAGAAATCCCTTGCAATACATGTTTACTACGCTTTATTCTTCCCATTTGTTTTAGTTTGGTATCAATCAAAATATTTTGGACAGTGTCTCCATATGAGTCAAAGTACTCTATGCTTCCGGAGTCTGTTATATTCACCGCGATCCAATGGCTTCCTGGCTGATGAGATTGGTCAAAGTTGACAATATTCATTGATGGAATAAATATCTCGGTGTTCACAAATTCATCCAATGATTTAACACTCGGGTTCAGCCTTGATGTGTGCTCATCACTGTTCAAAATATTCCTTAGCTGTTGTGAGTTCATGATACCGATGCCAAACTTGCATTCCTCAATTCATCAATATTCAGTAATTCGTCATACTCATAGTAAACCATCAAATTGACAGTCTCATTCAGTGGTTGGGAGAAAGTAAGTTCTACTTTTGTGTCACTTATGCGCTGCAGATGGGTCCCTTCACCATGACACCAATCGCTTGTCAAATCAAAAGCATAGAGACAAAGGCTGCTCTTAAAATGTTCTGGTGTTATCCCGTTACCTTGCTCTGTGAAGGTTTTCTCACACACTGTTTGAAGATTATGATAAGCTCTCATATAGATATTCTTTTCAAAGTCAACTACTAGTGGTTTCTTCAGCGCATAGTTGTTGTTAACCATAACATTGATGGATGATAGGTGAAATGGTTCAAACTTAAATGGGGAGTGGTTGTAGGACCCATTCTTGGCAGAGTGCTTTACCATACCAAAAATGATCAGTTTGGGCTCCTGTTGGTTTGATAATACCGTAATTGTTTCACTTCCTCTTCCTGGTGAGATCGTAAAGAACTTGACATCCGACCCATTCATTACATACTTGGCTGGTGTTTTACGCAGAGTCTCAATATGTGAGATGCTGACAGACGGATGCACTTCTAATCTTCTCATCAGCATTGATGCCTTAACAATCTCAATTTTGTAATCATACGGATCCGTAACACCTTTAATATGTTGTAGGACAAATTGTGGGCTGTTAAATTGCAATTCAAACCTCATTGAAACCCCTGGCAACATATACTTTTTTTGCATGAAAATCGGGGAGTTCAATCTTCCAATGAGGTCTAGTACTGGACTTCCCGCTAGCTTTGCAGCCCTTGCTTTCATTTTTGCGTCTTGAGTACCAGTTAATTGCTCAGAATGCTCCTCAACCATGTCGTCTGATATCCATCCAACTGTTCGCAAATGAGTGTGCTTAGCTCCGTCATCATGATTCAAAATGTTGGTAAGAAATGCTTTGTGTGCATAATGTACATTATCTTCAACTTGTTTGTGATTAAGCAGTACTGAGAACTTAGAAATCAAGCTATGAAAAATCTGCTGTGATGGAGTTACAACAACTTTCGTTCCATCAGTATCCAATTTAGTTCCATCTGAATTCTGAATCATGATCTGAAGATGAAGTAATGAGTTTGCAAGATCATAGTAGTGAGTATTGGATCCGGTTATTTCGAATGTCACTGGTTCTAAGCCTTGAGGATGCGTCTCTGGTGTTATCTCATGGATCTCAGATTCCTTAAGATTTGTGTTGACGTGAATGTTGTCAAAGATCTGTAATTCATCCATAGCAATTTCCACAGCATGTTTGTCAAGTTTTTGATATTCACCTGTTGTTGTCATTTTGCCTATGAGAAAATGTCGCGCTTCTTCTGTAGCCGTCGCTTTTTATTGCCCTTCAAACCTCCCACAGCCAGTTTCCTCTTGACTCCTCCCCTTTTGCCTCCAGTTATGTCTGAGGTTAGAGTTCTAATAAGTTTCTTCCCACCTAAGGTCAAATTTTTGACTGCAGCAGTGGAAAGTTTCTGTCCATCAATCAAATCAGAAGCAAAGTTAGCACCTGTCTTTAGTAGTTGCTTGCCAGCTGACTTTGCTACAGTTTTGAGAGTTGGCGCAAAACTTCTAAAAATACGCGTGAAGACACCTCCTAACCCATAGCCACGCTGTCTTGTTGCACCGCGAAATACAGGTATAAAGCCACCTTGTTGGTACGCATTTCCTTTGTAATGTTTATGTAATATGTTTGATGGGGTATCAAAGCTATATGATCTACTCATGGTTTGACTTTCCGGAAATGTAGCGTCACGTTTGTCTTTCCTTTCTCAAATGCAATTATTCTTCCATCGTCTCGCCTTATATTCACCTCCACTGTGTCTGTATGTGTGGAGGCAACTGGAACATATTGCACGTCTTGAAAAGTAACCCACTTAAATGTTGAGCTTTGGCGAGATGGCTCAGCCGGTACAACTCTGAGCAATGGCACCATTACGTCTCCAACCAATCTACGCTGAACAATATCTGTGTACACAAATAGCCCAACCAAACCATCATTGATATCGCTAGCTGCGCCTGACCAATGAACTCCATTTAGAAATAACTCGCCATGGTTTTTGTTAAAACCCATGATCTGTATTAGGTTTTCTGTGAAAGTCACACCGGCTACTTCATTACCCTTCACTGTTATAGCTGTTCTATCACGAAGCTCGTCATAGTATATACTTAAATTACCCGTGCACCCAGCATTGCTGATGACCTTTGTTATTTCGGAGACCAGCTTTTCAACAGAGGGGTAAAACCCATCGTGCAAACTGAACTCAGTCATTGTTCCGTTGGAGAATTTAATCCAAACCTTTGCATTCATGACATTTGGCCATCTGCCAGGAAACTGAATTTCTGTCATTCCCACCTCCCAGGCACCATCATGAATTGGAAGTTTTGGGATTTTAGTCTTATATGAATGAAGTTTATTATCTGGAAAAAATTTTAAAGATGCATTTGATGGCAGAACTACATAAAATGAATTGCTCATGACTGCCCAGGAGTGCGTAGAGACAGTAAGTGAGGAGACAAAATTATTTATCGCAATTTTATTAATTGTTCAGCACTAATCCATTCATTAAATTTGCTAGGGTAGCCTCTATATGTCACAAAGTATTCCTTATTACGCTTATTTCCTCTTTCTTGTATAATATCCTCGATAATGAATGTCTTTGGCAAAGAGACCTTCTGTAATTCGTTTGCATAATATGTTCCATGAATCTTTTCTTCTTTTTGATCTCGCAACCTGTATGTTATTGGAAATGTCTTTTCGATTTTGTCAACAAAAAATACCTCACTTGACCAGTTTTGGTCATATCCTTTTGCAAAAACATGCTTATACTTGCTTATTCTCACAGGGTCATTTATGTTAATGTCATTCTTTTTGTGTTTCTGGAGACTCTCTCGGAAGTGAAGGTTGAGCCATATATCTTCTTGGTTGGCTTTTGCTGCATCTTTGGGAGGAACCTTGGTCGCAGAGTGTTTGGTGGCATTATACCCTTTCGTTATATCATCTATCACTTGGGTCCATCCATATGTGTTAGTATATGTAAACCAACGATGGAGCTTAGATTGAATAGTACGATTGAAACGCTCCACAATTGACGCTTTAATATCATCATTTTCGGTAGAAAAGTGCCTTATTTGAAGCTTTTTCAGCAGAGTTTTGACCGATGAGTTGTAAAACTCTTTTCCTTTATCAGTCTGCAAATCCTTGCATGGTGAAGTGGATAAAATCTTTCCCAATTCTGCACTTATTTCTTTCCCTTGTTTCGTTTTAAGAGGAACACACCAACCAAACTTCGTAAACACATCAATCAATGTGAGGATATAATTATAACCGGAGTTGTGAGGTGAATATTTGCGCATATCTACCAAGTCAGCTTGGTATTGAACGTTTGCCCCACTCACAATTGTTGGTCGTCTCAAAAAATTTTTGCGCGCTGTTTTATGCAAAGTATATGCATCTTGTGATGACAACCACTCCTTTATCATCTGCTGTGGAATATCAGCTGCTTTGTCATGAAGGTGTTGTTGCCCTCCAAGAGATGATGGGAGGGAAGGTTTATAGTACAATTGTGTAAGCTTTTGAGACATTTGATTGCTCAGCTGTCGAACTTTTCCCACTTTATTGGTTTTGTTCCTGTTGGTGTACTTTTTAATCCTTTGTTTTTGTCTTTTCGCTTTAGCTGTTTCCATGATGGAGATGGAAGTTTATCAACAATCACTCGTTTCTTATCTAGAGCTTTTAACTTACGGGTATAGGGTAATGAGGAGGTAGGGAATCCTGCTTCTGCTAATGCCGCGACGAAATTATTAACTGTCTCCCTCTGCTTTCCAAAAATGTTCCTATAAGTTACCGCACTCTTAAACAATTCCTCAGCATCTGATATATTCCATTCATTACCCTTGTATTTCAACACTCCTGGGGTGGTCATAGTGAAATCCTTTGATGAGTTAATGAATTTAGAAAGTCTGACAGCGCTAGACTGATAAGATTTTGGAACAGTTTTTAATGTTTCAGTAAAAATGTTTTTTTTTGATGCTTTTTCCAGTGTTGGTGTTGAAGTGTTTGTGGATGAATTGCTGGGATGAGCATTAGAGTTTGAATCGGAGACAGATTGAGTTGGTAGCTTAAGTGTTTGCAAATTACTTTCTCTTGGTATAGGGTCAGTCAAGAATGCATCCTTTCTTGAAGTTTCAATAGCATTTCGGAAATTCCTTTTGTATCTATCTAGATTAGAGTTGTACTCGTCAAGCTTTTCCACATCTGAAGTTGTTGGTTCCTTGAGAATATCATCAATCTTTGTATCTATTTCTTTCAAAACCTTGACATTCGGGTGTGTCAACAAATCAGTTCTAGACTTGGAGTGACTGACCAATTCATTATACCTTTCTGGTTCGATTAGGAAATACTTTTTCAATGAAGACATCTCCTTACATTCCTCCTAGTAACACTTTAACAAGTGGTTTTAGTAAAAGCCCAATAAATCCTCCTTTCATTAATGTCTTCCTTCTGCTCTTGCGAGATAATGACTTTTTGCTTAGCTGTTTCAAATGTTTGTGATATGGCTTCAGTGCCCTGAATTGGTGTGTCGTAAGTGGAACATTACCATTCCTTATATTACATGCACAGTCGCTCAAGGCATCAACTGTGTCATCACCCAGATTCTGAAGTATGCGCTTGCGGTTTGCTCCTCTGCTCCTATGCAGGTCTCTTAAGACATGAATATTACGCTCTAGCCTAGCATCCACCATGTTACTTCTAATGCGACATAAATGCAAATAACAAGTACTGAAAATATCCATAGATTAAGTATGTATCTTATTATTGTGATAGGGTAGAAATTGACAACTCCCATACAATATGAGTAGTCGTTCCACCAGGAACGTTACAAAAGGGATCGAGCCGCTCATTCGTTTCAATGGGTTCGGGCTAACGACCTGCTCCCACTTTTACTACTGGCATTACTATGAAAGTGAGGATATTGATGGTATCACTGTTTGTCACAGATCCCTTTTTGTGGTCAGCTCTACAGATCAGAATTACATATCAAATAGGGGAACTAAGTTTATCATAGCCTGGATTCTCTCATGAGATAAGGCAACCATAACATTATTTTGAGTGTTGTCCGTTTAACTGGATTGTGGTTTCTCTCGATTTGAAAGTGATTGGCACATTGACAATGTGCCAAATTGTTTTCCAAAATATTCATTGAAACTTACACGAAATGATCATTTGAGATGGTCTGATAGAATGGTGTCGAGAGCAAAGTCTCTTGTCTTTCCAGCTGTGTCAGTTCATTGGCGAACTGCAGGAGACTTAGATTCAGAGGAGTTTCCAATTCCTCCTCAGGATAATTAAAGCTGTCTTCATACAGAGATGACCTATTCGTTAACTCATTCTCGAAGCTCAGCCAAATTGATGTATCAGTTACTCCAGGACTAGAAAATGTCACAAAAATAACCAAATTATATATAGTGATCAAGAGCAGACAAATCAGTTGTCTATTTGTTATCAGTTCCCATATTCCATGTGTGTCTTTTTGCTATTAGGATAGATTCGATTTGGGCTCATGTTTGGAGAGATATGTCTATCAGTGACAGCCAAATTATATCACTGATTTGACGCTTAGTCAGCTCACATCATACTATCAAAAATAGTATGATATAAAGAATATAATTAACACACAATAAATAAATAGATACAAGTAAATAATAATACACTATAAAATACTCACATTATATCATGTGCAATATTTTGATAGGTCGGGATTTGCAACGACGGGACATCATTTATTAAAAGCGAATCTTCTTCTAACTGGTTGAGGCTGTCGGTGAGTCGTGTAGTAAATGATGTGTCTGTAGAGAAGGAAAACTCATTGACTAAGACGTCTGTGAGATCTGAGGATAAAGAATATAAGAATTAATATGTTAAATACCATGTATAATTATGTAAGGAGGAACTAATGCGCTAAACATCATATTTCACTATCGATGCCAAATTTTAAGTTTGAGCACCTCAATCCTCTTTCTATCAGGTTGGGTTTCCTCTGCAGCTGCTCAATGAGAAGCTATACATCTAATTCAGTTCTATTTTTCAATGCTTGCATGGGTATTTTGCTTCAATCCAATTGTGCTATTTGCAATCATAGGATGCTTCAGCGTTGAAAGGTAGCAAAACTTTCAACACAGAAGCATAGCAGTGGTTAGATAACTCCCAAATAACAATAAAGTCCCTCAGATCAATGAACTAAAGTTCATTGCTCAGATTAGGATATTTACCATCAGAGAATTCACACATCTGATCTTCATCCAAGAAACTTCCCTCCTCCGACCCGTATCCTGCATCTGACTCTGAAAATCAAATGTGTTATAATAAGTTTCTAAAAATGATTAGTTATTATAGTTATATGGTTTGACTTTTTTGTATCGATGGTGATAAATCGTGTCTGAGCTTCTATCAATGACAACAGAACAGCTGTTTTGGTATAAGATTTTTTCCCCACGTTGATACTGTTCAATGACGAAATCAGCTGCTTCATTGATTCATATCATCATCATGACAATAATGTGTTCTTCAAATTGAGACTCACCTTTCTGGCTTTTGCATGAAGATACATCCTCTAAATCACTCACATCCTGCTGCTGGCCCTTGTGATCATCATTGATATCACTCAACAACCTCAGGCTAACTACCTCACTACTACAATGAATGAAATGCATGTTATGTGATTTAACTCATAGATTCACCTAGTATTAGCATTACTAGTCCACTACTGACTAATTGTGTCGTTGTATACTCAGAAGGCAGCGATTGCATCATCTTTAATAGCGTAACGCCGCTGATGACACATCATCAATGAGAAAAACCTGATGGACTTTTAGGGAGTTCACAGTCATGGCATAGGTCATTTTTTATATGTGCATTGATGAATAAACTAAATATTTTAAGCTTTTCCCGTAGCCCAAACAAAATCAGCCGAATCCGAGTAATTCATGACAATAGCAAAAGAGTTAAAATCTTGCCTTCTTCTCATTTAATAACAGCAGTAATGAGAATAATATTAAACTTACATGGCAGTTCTGTACATTTCGTTTTGTTGATGATATTTGTTATAGTAAGACATGTTCATGTAGTTATCGCTTGATTTCTATAGAATTTTACAGAGAATCACAGAAACACAGCTTGTTCAGACGGTTGCTTATTTCTGATTGTTATGCTCAACATTCAGTCATCATTGCGCTAAATGTTGTGTCATGGCGTGTCTCCATCAATTGTTGGCCATTAATACTCTAGGTCGCTTGATTTTGATTATAAGTTGTCCTCTCATTATTAGATTATGAGAGTAATAATTATGATAAATATAGGATGATTTTTCGTATTCAAAAATGATAAAATTATGTAGTTTATACCTATGGTGTTCATATGACTTCCAGGATGAAATTGCCTGTCAAATAAAATTGTGTTCATAACATTTTGTTTACGTCCTCTTTAGTAATTTCTTTAGATTTTACAAACTGACTACTTGGTGTTATATATAAATATAAACACACCATGAATGAACTTTTTCACGAAACTTCCATACTCCCTTCATATTATTCTGGCATCAACTAATGCTGATTTGAAATTCAGTAGAGTTGTATAGGATTTGTTTTCTTCCATGTTGTAAGATAACTATCCTTGTCCATACTGAGTCGCAGCATAAAACATGGCTAGTACAGACTGCAATCTTTGCTCATGTCATCAGACAGTTCTTTTGCCATCTTATTGGTATAAGTTGGTCACATCAGTTTCATGATTAAAGGGATGTTTTATTTTCAGAATAACTTAACTGTGTCTATCAGTGGATAGATATGCCTCATCTGATATGTGAAGGTTACCGTAACTTGAAAGGGTGAGTTTTCATAATTATTCCTTTCTATTCCTTTAGGACCCGGTAGGGGTTAGAGTGTCATCAGCATGTGATGTTCTCTCTGGAATCCAAAGGTTGCCTGTTATGATATTGGGAGTTGTAGAAAGTGTCAAGGATTTGGATTTAAGGCTTAGAACCAATTGTATTCATCAGCTCGATAACAATTCACATTCATTGTTTTTGGCAGTCATTACCCCTAACAAAGCTGAAAAATTTGCAGTTTTTTGCGCAATGATTAATCGAGAAACAGCAAAATTTACCTTCTCAACATTCACTCTACGCCAGATGTAACCCAGTGACAACGATCCCAATTATTCACATTCGAATTTTGAGCACTGGGTACACACACTGATTTCGAGATTACACTATTAGCATGTGTATCTCTGATCGATAGAGCTGCTGTCGTAAATATTTGGGTTCCTACTTTTGGCTGAATAAGAGGACAACTTATGATCAAACAATCATGATCGAAACAGAATTACCCAGCTCTGCATTATTAATAATTCTATCTTCTCCCACTGAGCTTAGGCTAGCAATACAAAGTTGTGATTTAACTTTGTTTGTCGAAAGTATGTACTAAATGCTCTTCTAAAACTGTAACAATGGTAAGATTAGATTTTCCCAAGTTAAATTAAAATATTTAACAAGAAATGAGAAAATGATATGTGTATATCCAAAGGTTTGGGTATTCATCAATACGTCTCCTAAAAGCTGAATTTTAACTGCTCTGAGGCTAGGTGAATTAATTCACTCTCTATTGTCAGAGATAAAAATGCAATAGTATATCACGTCATCAGTGTGCTTGATGCTATTGTATATGACCTAATGTGACCTAATATGAGATGTTAAAACAGGCAGATATCCAGCGAGTAGCTACCGGTGGTACACTAATTTATTCCAACGGGTGTTGAGGTCACAAGGTCTGTGATTGAGACCAAAGGAGGTGACTGAAGTGTCTGGACGTTTATAAACTGTTGCTGGGGATCACATGAGATGCAACCCCTTTACGGACTTCGTCATCAAGTACATGTAAGTTAGTATTGTTTATGACCAAAAAACAACTGACATTTCTTTGTCAAAATTATGATGTTGATTTGTTAATATGTTGCTGATTAATAGACAATGTGATCAATAAATTACCCTAGCTGATGTTTTAGGTGTCACCACTAGGTAAATTCGCGCCCTTTGTATCTATATTAAATAATCATCAATCATAATCATTTTCATGGGGAAATCAAACTGAATAGATTTTTTGATTAGGTATACTGTTTTTCTATATCAGCCAATTGAACCTTAGAATTATCTCCTCATTGGTAATAGGGAGACAACTTGAATTCAAGTTGGATTCTGTTGGATTTCCCAATGAAAATGATTATTTGATATGGATACCAAGGGCGCGAATTTACCTACTGACATGAATAAACTCATTTTAGTCCATATCAGCCTAGCCTAGCCTAGCCTAGCCTAGCCTAGCCTAGCCTAGCTGATGTATAATATATCACAACTGACTTGACTTACTTCCTTTTAAGCCTTTACATTGTATGCTACCATTTGTCTATGTATGCTACTGATAAACAAGAAAGAGATTGATAGCCCTTACAGGTTAACTTACATCAATCAATCACATATAAACTGTGTGTAAAAAAATTGAAACTGCCACATGGATTTCCCACTTGTCACAGTTTTGTTTCGCTTATTTGTCAGGCTATTAAGATGAGGCTGTTTAACTTATTACACAGCAGTCTGCAGTCACAGCTTGAACAAGGAAGTTAGTAACAAGCAGTGGAGATTTAGATAGAGCAACACACAGAGAGTTTACAGGATATAACCATTGAAAATATCAGGTCAGTAGGATGTACAATCAAGGCATTAGGTACTCTAACTCTCTCTGACTCTTTATATAAGGGTGTTGAACTTCTAATCCCTTTGTTCAGTTTTTTATCACAACTTACTCTGGTTAGGGATTAGGGTCGCTAACAGAGGTTTTTTTATAGAGAGATAAGTGTAACTTCATTGAGACATTGATATGAAGGTTATTGCAATCTATTGTTAACCATACTGTGACCTCTATTACTGCAGGCTCTGCGATACCATTAATCTTGCATTTCGGAATGCTTAACTTGAAGACTCCCTCGTACTATTATACACATGTCTTGCTTGCTCACAGCGGACCCCTTCCACTTTAATTCAGTGTTTGGGGAAAGAAAGTGGGATATGAAAGGTGTCCTCATTGTTTTTCTCATTCCCTGACCCACTTTAGAATCACTTGTCAGTGTGATTAAAATATACCCCAGCTAATGTAAATTCCTTTGAGTCCATATCAGCCCTTTCATTGAATGCGACTGATAAGTAGTGAGTAATTGAACCCTTACAGGTTAACCTCCTTCAGTCAATCACATATAAACAGTGTGTTAAAAAATTGAAACTGCCACATGGATTTCCCTCTTGTCACAGTTTTGTTTTGCTTATTTGTCAGCCAGTTAACTTATTACACAGCAGTCTACAGTCACAGCTTGAGCAAGGAAGTTAGTAACAAGCAGTGGAGATTTAGTCATAACTACACACAGAGTTTACAGGACATAACCATTGAGGATATCAGGCCAGTGGTATGTACAATCAAGGTGTTAGATACTCTCTCTAACTCTTTTGGGGTGTTGAACATCTAATCGCCTTGTTCAGTTTTGTATCACTGCTTACTCTGGTTAGGGATTCGGGTCGCTAATAGTGGTTTTTTTTTATGGAGAGTAACTTCATTGATATGATGGTTATTGCATTCTATTGTGAACCATACTGTGATCTCTATTACTGCAGGCTCTGCGATGATACAGTAATCTTACATTTCGAAATGTTAAACTGGAAGACTCCCTCCTATTATACACATGTCTTGCTCACAGCGGACCTCTTCCGCTTAAATTTAGTTTTTGGGTGAAAGAAAGTGCGATGACCCACTTTAAAATCACTTGTCAGTGTGTTCAAATATACTCCAGCTAATAAAAATTCCTTTTAGTACATATCAGCCCTTTTATTGAATAACCCTTACAGGTTAGCCTACATCAATCAATTACATCTAAACTGTGTGTTAAAAAACCGAAACTGCCACATGGATTTCCCACTTGTCACAGTTTTGTTTCGCTTATTTGTCAGGCAGTTAACTTATCACACAGCAGTCTGCAGTCACAGCTTGAACAAGGACGTTAGTAACAACCAGTTGAGATTTAGTTATAACTACACACAGAGAGGTTACAGGATATAACCATTGAGAACATCAGGTCAGTAGTATGTACAATCAAGTGTTAGATACTCTCTCTACTCTTTTAGGGTGTTGAACATCTAATCGCCTTGTTCAATTTTGTATCACTGCTTAATCTTATTAGGGATTAGGGTAGCAAATAATGGCATTTTATAGTCAACCAACTGAGATCTCAATTATGGAGAGCTATATTACCAGATTTGTAGTCACCCTTCTGTTTATATACATACACAGGTCATGCTCACAGCAGGCACTTTGCAAATAAAATTCATTATTTGGGAGGGGCAGGGAGAAAGAGCGAATTTAAAAGAGTCTCCTCACTTCGGTGGTAACACTTGGATGTGATTCTCAGTTTGCTATAGATGGCGATGTGCGCCTTCACCTGAGCTAGCAAGCACACCCACATATGGAAAGGCGGGGCTTCCCCTGATCTTCTTGTTCTAAGTATTGTTATTAGCAATATTATGTCGATAATGTATTCATGCTTTTAGATCCACTGAGTGACACAGGATCACATATGAGAAATGGCCGTCTCAGTAGCAGAAGATGCACCACATCTGGTCACATGTGGTAACTGCCTCGAGGAAGAGGGGTTTATCCATAACCCGATGTTTCTGCCCTGTGATCATGTCTGCTGTGAGACTTGTCTGAGGAGGCAACTCAAGAAGACTGATGTAATCGAATGCAGAGTTTGTCAGTAAGTATTAGCTTCACAGAGCCTCTAATATGACAGCATTTCTAAGAACAGTATTGCAATCAGTCTCTGATTCAAACTTTCAACTACGTATTATATTGTTGTGTAGCTCCACATTGATTCAACTTATCTAGTCAGATGATTAACACCATTAATCTGTATCCAATTTAAAACATTTCCTTCACATAATTTCCTGTTTTCCAGGAAAGGGGGCGGGGCAGTGTTGGTGGGAGAGCTGGCAGGATAGAATAAGTGGGACGCGGGATGGTCTAAGTGGCATGGTTGGCTTAATGGTACTGGCCACATGTATCCTTCAGTAATTCAATTGTAGCATTACTCCGCTCGATAATTGATTCAGTATGACATAATGCACAACATTTCTTGATTTGCAGAAACATGTGCAAAGTGGTTATAGACAACCTTCCCTCAGCCCTTGAGAATGTTCACCCAGTTACTTTCTGTGAGCCGTGCGAGAAAAGTGGGAAACTCAAGATGACTGCCAACACTTACTGTCTGACCTGTGAACATAAGTTCTGTGCTGCTCATCAGAAGGTAAATACCAATCGTGAACTTTTCTATGGGTGTCTGTTAAACAGGTTTGAGAAATAATTTTGTAATTTGAACAGCAATATCAGTGATAGCTATGGAAGGAATGAGTAATATATATATATATATATATTATGTTGATATATATAACTCTATGGTGAAACATTAATGTAAAAGGGAGGGAGAGAACTTTGCTTTATGTCTATTAAGGATCAAGTTTTTGATAATTTTGTAATTTACAGCTTCACATTGAGCTAAACTGGCATCATGAGACTCAGAATATAAAGGAGTACATGAGATCAACCTCAACAGTAGATCAGCAGAAGTTCTGTGAGACCCACAAAGATCAAGTCATCGGATTTGGTTGCTCAAAGTGTGCAAAGGTTTACTGTTTTGAGTGTGTGTCCTCTGTTGGCCTTTGCCAAAATGGTGAGTGACAATTCCAGTAACAGTGGTAGTATGAGTTCCATTTTATTGTAATTGCAGTCTCGATAACCTGATCAAAAGTTTGTTCTCCCTCTGAAACTGAGGAGCCAACTCCTGACATCATAATTAACATTTCGCCTATCGGGGCCTCCACAGGAGGTGGGTCTCTTAATTAAAAAAATAAAAAGCAAAATTATTTTCTATTTGTCCCTTGTTCAGTAAGTAAGACCTGCTAGTGATCTTGTTCCCGACGCGTTCACACCCTTGGCAATACCCTTGACCGCATGTTCCTACTACTTCAAAATACACTCCTGCAATTTTATAAAGTTATGATCATCACATTGAAGTTTACTCATAATGTTAAATGTTCCTTCAATATTAACACGCACCATAGATTATTAGATTAGACCAGCTTGTTCAATGCCATATACCAAATCTGATAGATTTGAGTTTTCTTATTACCCTCTAGGTTCTAACCACAATCTCATGTCTCTAAAAGAGCTCTCAGCTGAGGTGAAGAGATTACTGGAGCCTAAGAAGAAGGAATGTGAAGAGCTGTTTGATAAATGGTCAGCTGTGATGAAGGAGGCAGCGATCACTCTGTCTAACTGGGATACAGAAACTGAGAAAGGAGTCAAAATTATTGATGATACAGAGGAGAAACAGGTATTGTGATCATGCAGAAAAATTTAATACCAAAACTGATGGGGGGAATTTTCCTTACCAAGTTTTCTACCTAATTATTCAGGAGGTTCAAAAGTTTGAACACCACAGCAAAACATTTATAATCTGAGTGAGCGTGAAAAATGATTTTATCTGCCTCATTTTGAATTTTTTCAGGACTGAATAACACTGTAGAACCATTCCGTGGTCAAATTGTGCTGTTAGCAGCCTTTACATGTCAACTTAATCTCTTTCTTTTATAGATAAAAGCTATCAGAGAGAAATATGGAAAGTTGAAGGAGGAGTATATCACAAACAGAAGCAGCACTAAAGATAAGCTAACAGAGTATATAGAGAAGGATGCTGGACTAAAACTCACTGAGTTTCATGAACAGATTAAAATTTTACGGTCTGATCTGTCTAAACAACACTGTGTAAGTTACTCTATTTCAATATGGTGGAACCGACATTTAGAAAAGCCAAACAATGGGGGCCAATGACTCTAAATCTATGCCAACAAGCTGTATAGATGCTTTTTTTTTTGCTGAAATTGGCGATGGCTTTTTTAGTTGCAAACAAGGAAAGATAAAAAATACATTTACAGTCATTAGTAACAGGAACCGCCCTGCCCGAATTGAGACATCAGAATTGTCCCCACATTGAAATTAAGGGGACAACTTCAGTATAATGTCTTACAATTTCATAGTTTTATACTGTTAACTCATGTTATCGATCAGGTTGAAGCTTTTGCAGCATTTTATGATATGACAGTAGATATTAAATAACCTTAAAGGGTTACCTTTACACATTTAGGATTTTCCCTCATTGGAATACTTGAATACCAGACTTTGAGTATTTGAGTGAGTTAATGAGTGTGTGTGGTTACTAAAAGTTTTTACATCTTCTTTCTTCCCTTTCTTATCTTACAGGTTGACTTGCTGCAAACAAAGAATGAGTTAGAAGCTAAACTAAATGATATGGCTGTTAAAGGATTTCAAGGTCTGGTGGTGGAAAACCAACAACTGATCCAGACCAATGGTATGGCTCTAATTATCCTACAGCGAACCTCGCCAAACAACGTGCAAGCGCTACAGAGCAGTAGTTTCATGCAAAAGTTCTGTATGAATATCTTTTTAGTGGAAATGTAGGGCCCTACTAGCTGTAAAACAAACCTTTCAGTAATGTGTAAATTCATAATCCTATAAAAACGGGAAAAAAAATTCGTGATTATAGACATATCATCATAATTATTATTCACTGGGTTTGATTATAAAATTCTATTAATTGCTGGATTGGTTGTAATTCTGGTGCATTTACACAACATTTAATATAAGTGGTCAGTCATTTACTGTGTTTCAGATTCTGACACCACAGAGATAAACGCTGCTCTGGTACCAACAGACGACTTTGTGATCGGTGATGACCTCATGAGAACTAGAAAACCTCCGACCTCGATGAGGCTGGTGAAGCAGCTTTCATCAAATACCTATTGCTACACATCATGTAGTTATAAAGGTGTAACTTATGTAGGTGCCCACAGCCGCTCAATCAACAGAATAGATGAAGCTGGTAACAAGACAACAGACTTCATCAAACTACCCAGTACCATCATCACCATAAGAGCTCATCAGGATCGACTCTACATTCTCATGTACGGACAGCCTTACAAGATCTATGTGTATGATTTGAATGGTCAACAGATCACAACTTGGGATCACTCAGGCAGACATGGCAGTTTCTGTGGGAACAAACTGTGCATTGTGAACAATCAGATACTTGCTCCTGATGCCACCAATAAGAGAATCACTCTCTATAATCTCAACGGGAAAGTGATGAGACAGATTCCATGTCCTAAGATCCCATCCAACTGCATATCCATGTGTTCAGCAGGAGAAGACTCTGTCATCATCACCACACCCTCACCTGCTCAGGTATTCAAGTTCAACATGAGCACAGAGACAGTACTCTGGACAACAAGCCTCACAGCAGTACCATACTCTGTAGCCAGCAGTAATGATATAGTACTGGTCAGCGGACATGGAATCAACGGCAGTAAGAGAGGTGTATGGATAGAAGTTCTAAATAGAGCGACTGGTAAGAACTTTACTCGTTAAATTATATTATATACATGTAGGTCTTTCATATATCAATACTGTACTACGAAGTCCTGGTTAAAGTAGTGAGGGATTAGGGGATCAGTATCCTCATCGAAGCAACCAAACCACCAGTTAAATGTACGGATTTTGTTACCTCTTTTCTTTGCGGTCTAATGTATGCGTATACTTTCTTATCCTCTATTGCAAATTTCAGGTGAACACATAACAGAATTTAACGATCAAGAAGGAGTACAGACTGAGGTGTTTGATTTATGGACAGAGAATAACAGACTGCTGGTGCCCAGTTATCATCAGAGCTCTGTTCTGTGTTATGAACTTCTCTATGATTAATGTTTAGCTTTCAGTGACTTTATATAGGCGGCGAACTTCTATATAAATTATGATTTGCACAAAACTGTTGCCCACTTGATAATTACATTTCGTATAAACAAAATTTAGTTATAGATATTTTAATGTTGAGGTCAACCTTATCATCATAAAGCTCACCACTATCAAAGCCGATAAACTTCATACTTTATAGAGTTCAAACCAAGTTAAATCATTAATTGTCATAAAAAATCATTGACTAACATTTCCCGCCTATTTATTACATTCCCTTTACAGTAATTTCCATCTCTCTCAATTTGAAGTCGTCCGTTCCTGCAAAAATTTGTTTTATGTATATACATTTATGTAATTTATGTAAAAACATTTATTATTTACGCCTGTAATAAACAGGATCCAAATCCTGACCTTAGCGGTTAGTCTCAGCGGGGAGAGAGGATATCAATTTGTACTGGACTGAGCCCCTATTGATAGCTTCTAACCTATTTAATTTCCATCATAAGTAAGCTGTTTACTCCATGATTTATTTCCAGTTCACAAAAATATAGATTTGACTCTATTTAGTTTCCAGCTGCAAAAATCCAGATCTTTTGATAGGATGGTATGGCAATTGTAACTAGCAGTAGGCAAAAGCCGGACATACATCGAAGTCATCAAGCCATTTTGCATCTTGCTTGAACATACATGTTAAGGCTTTCCGATGAGTTAACCTATAAAGGCCAGCACTACAGTCAGGATGGAGAACATCATTACAGTTAAAATAAGCATAACTGTATTTTGAGTAAATAAAGCATTATAATAACAACATTGCAACTTTGAGAACAGGAGGTTTCACAGAGAAGATGGCTTATAGATAACATTGATGCCCCAATTGTGTCGACAAGAAAACCAGTGGTTTGAAAACAGCTTGAAGAGATTCCTTCCTCTTGTTATCCAGTAAATGGACAAGTCTGCTGGCATTCTTTGCTGGACATTGTGGATACCAATTATTTTTATCAGATACCTCATCATAAGTCTGAGCTCAGAGACACAGACGGTCCTCATATCAAATATTTTCATGGAAAGAATCATTCAGTGGATTTTTTCCCATTTTTTGCAGTGTCAGTAGGCAAACCCTATCCTTTGAGGTGGCTGGTAAGCCTGATTGCTCTGTGTAAGATCATCTCAAGCATCTCATGCCTTAGTTGAAGGTGGAGTCATTCACTTGGTCAACGAACTCCATCAATACAAAAATATGTGCTGTTCTGAATGGCCACTGAAAACTGTTGCTTTCGATGGGTGTTCTGAGACGTGTGGAAGGTGCTGTACGGGGACATGTCTTACAGCACTCAAGGCCTATAAAATATTGTTATTGCTGCTGTAAGGCATGCCTCATACAGCACCTGCCACATATCTCAGAACACCCGACTGTTGGATTGGACTACGTACCTAAAATATGTCTTAGCAAACACTGTGGTCTGCACCAACAAACCATCTACTATGATCTTTTCATGAAACTGGGTACTGCCCATACATACCTGGAATTTCTCTCTGTAATGCCTGAAGGTTGGTATAGTCTCAAACATCTAACTAACGCTCTCTCAACTGGTTTCAGGCAAGAGATCAATAAATTCCTTCACTAATAAAGTAATAATGCCTTCTGCAATTGAGAGTTGTCCCCTCATTGATATTTTTGAGACAGTGACTCTCATACCACTCTGCCTGCAGGATAGCCTTGCGACATATACCTCAACAGTTCGCACATGCCCAGAGTGCTATCATACAGGAAATTTCTGATCTGCCATTTTGGATCATGCAGACAACATTTAGATCTTCCCAACTTTCTTTTAAAATGTTTTCTTGTTTCAAACAAATCTCTATAAGTTTTATCAAAAATCAAAAAAGTGAGAAAATAAAAGTAGCTGCAACCAATGAACTTAACTTTTTTGCTACAGCTTTTGGTATTCAACTCTATTGGAGAGTTGACTGGAGAATTATTATCCATGCACCTCTGGACTTGGAGTTTTCCCTGCTGGGGGTGATTCATAGATACGATAGGTAGGTAGGTATCTGGAGTAACAAGCATGTTTACATTGCAAAAGCATGTAATGCTTGTAACTCTAGATGCCTGTGTCTGCTCACCAGAGTTCTTCAGAACAAGAACCAACACCATCCGTTCTCTAAAGCATACGATGAAATCACCGAAGACAGGGAAAACGCTACAATCAATGACCACCAGAGCAGCCGCCAGAGGTGAACCTAACTCTGTGGCCACAAACAAAACTATTTACCACGCTAGTTTCCTGCCTTGGACAATCCGTGAGATGAGAGGGCAGAAAACCGCCCAACCCTAAACAGCGCCATACTGTTAAAACCACATTCCTGGTCTAAACCCTGGTCCTAACATTTAATTTTAGAGGCATCCCTAAACCGATTTCTTCGACAAATCAATAGGATGTGCTACCTCATCTGAGCCTGAGCCTACGGGCTGAATTAGTTGATCATGGACTTCGGTTGGCAAAGTATATATGTATGTTACTTTAGAATAGATGAAAATGAGGAGGTGATTTATTTTCCAATTATATAATTTATACCTCAGCTTAGTAGTGCCCTCTAACTCCTTGCCTAGGCTAAGTACACTAAACTTAGTTTTTAGTTGGTTAGGTAGGCCTAAAAAATAAACTAAATGTTGTGAGTGGTTAGTGTTCTGTAAAAGAATTCTATAAACTGTGGTCCATATAACGATTCTCTTGCTTCTCTTGGCCTCACTCATTATGATTATTAGACATAGACTAGAGGGTACATGTATATGTGGTACCGGTGGTCTTTCTGATAGGAGGAATGAAGATGATGTTTTAAGAGATGTTTTCCATAGTTTGTCCATTATTCAAAAACTCCACTTCAAGAGTAAGTGGCTGGGAAGATTTTGTCAAAAGTCGGTGTGTGACTAGCTGAAGAAGGACTGGAAATAATTGGAAGACAAAAATTATATATGTTAACCATTTGCAATGATAGCGCATCTAATTCACTGTGGTTTGTGTTCACTGAAGAGCACATTTGTCCTTACAGTTGATAAACCCAACTCATCATTGTGTCCTATTGTACATTCATCCCTATAGTCGGAAGTTCTAGGGCTAAATGATGCACGCTGATCGCAGACACCGATATGATTGAGGTTGAAGATCTTTTTCTTATTTCACATAAATATTGTGTTGACAATGTTGAGAGACCACACTTGATTGTAGATCAAAGTTGATCTGATTTGCCTGCATTTAAGTTATTCCCCTTCGGCTGGTGAGTCGGCTGTGGCTTGATAATCCAAATGCAGGTAAATTGGATAATATTTTATCTAATGGACTGTTTTCCAAATGATATTCAGGTCAGTACGCTCCTATCGGTATCTAGGCTGGGAATCATTGTGTTGTTGGGGTGACAGCTCCTGAATATCAGTCTGAAGTAATGGCTACCGTAGGACTTCTGCCTGTAAGTATAATACTTAAAACTCCCGAAGCTTCCAGTGTTAGGAGAGATAACTCAAAATTAATAAACACCAGAAATAATGGAGATTAAATACTGTTTTTTTGCCATTCTCAATCCTGCTTGCCACTTATGAGGTTCCCAAAATCCCTAATATTATCTGTTCTAGGTACTATTTTAAGCCTGAATCACCCGAAAAACATAGCATTTTTACAAACTCAGGGGAGTCAACTGACCAGAAAACTATTTGATAATGCAATCAGTTCGCGAAGAGATTGCTTGTTGCCAAATACCAAGCCTTTGTGATGGTGTATGCTTATCATATCATAGATATTGTCCATCTTCATGCAATGCAATGATTTGTGAAATGTGAAATGGGCTAGAGGATTTATGTAGCTTTATCCATGACACTCTATTTTACAGAAATCCAGAAACCAAAGGATATCTAATATTGTGTGCAAGGCCTCCGTCTGACTTGTAGAGATTTTAAAAACAGAAGCATAGATTACGAGATTCATCATGACGACTTAACTCAAAATTATAAGGATGATCAGGGTAAAAGAATGGTGTTTCGGCTCGTTGCAGAATCATTTCTCATCTCGGATTATACGACAGCTCCAGTATGGATTATTCATCAAGATACTACAGTTATACTGCTGACTATAAGAGTATATGAATAGCAGATGTACTCTATATGACTCATGGATTATGTGGCTGCTCCTAGATGGATAATTCTTCAAGATATTTCAGCTGTATCGAAATAACAGGAGATGACAATCCACTCAGACCTCTATGTCAGTACACCCGCACAGCTTTGGTGAGTTTCGGCTTTGACCCCTTACACTTTCAATCCAAGATAGCTTATTTGGCTTTCCATAATTTTTTGTATTGGAACAGTAAAACACATGCAAAAAAAGCTGAAGCTGCGAAATGCAAATAACAGGGTACGCATCTAACCAATAATGCATTGAAATATTGGAAACAAAATTGTAATCAACACAGCCATGAAGATATGTATAATGGAAAGACGCATTGAATATTTGATAAGAAAAATACACAAAAACTGAGCCAGTATGAGTGTAAACATAATATATATATATAGGGAGACACTATGAGATAATCCTGCGTAGAGTGTTTCTCACAAAACTCTTGACAATCTTAAAACATTTGTTAACTCTTCTCTTTATACCATGCTGAACTCCGCGCGTAGCCGATATCTTAGTAGTAGACTGAGACCGTTTCTCACAGACTCGTAATTTATCAATAGAAGTATCACACGGAATTCGAGAGCTTTCCTGCTGCACACATGTAGCTGGCTCAGGTTTTATTTCCTCATCAGTTTCGCAAATCGCTTCTCCTGATTCTGAAATGAGGTTAAAGTTTGCCCTCCATCACTGCTATATAGTATGTTTGTTTATCGATTTCACTACCTCTGGTTCAAAGATTGACAGACCCAATCTAGTGGTCATTGTTGAGTTCATGATTAAAGCTTGGCAAAAGGACACATATTTTTGTTATTCTTCTTCAATGTGACAGAAATTACCAGTTCTAATTAAATGTGTAAAAGTTTCTCACTCAACCTGAGGAACTGTAAGGGTATCATTCTGTTGCTCCTGTATTTTACTCTCCAACCCATCTTCAGAATATACGATTTCAGCTCTGTAAAATAGAAGTTCACTCGTTATAAATCACTGTGTTCATTTGTTGTGGGGGGACAGCTCATTATACTGATGTTTCCCCCTTTTCAGATTTTCAACGTATATATTGTTCATAGGCATTAGTAATTGGCTGGTTGCTTCATAGTCATTATGATGAAAATGAGGATAAATGTTACCACTGTTTACTACAGATCATTTTGTGTGGTCAGCTCGGAAGTAAATATCAAATAGGGGAACAAAATGTATCATAGCCTGGATTCTCTCATGAGATAAGGCAACCGTAACATTATCATGAGTGTCTTCCATTAAACTGCATTGATGCCTTTTATTATCTCGCGGTTTGATTGACAGTGATTGGCACATTGACAATTTGCGGTATGTTTTGCAAAATACTCAATAAACTTACACGAAATGGTCCTTTGAGATGGTCTGGTAGAATAGTGTCGAGAGTGACATATCTTGATTTTCTAGCTGCGTCAGTTCATTGGTGAACTCAAGGAGGCTTAGATTCAAAGGCGTTTCTAATTCATTGTCGAGATAATCAAAGCCTTCATCGTGCAGAGATAACCTGTTCATCAAATCATTCTCAACGCTTTGCCAAATGGATGTATCAAATACTCCAGGTCTAGAGAGTAGCACAGAAATAGCCAAATTATATATAGTGATCAAGAGCAGACAAATCAGTTGTCTATTTGTTATCAGTTCCCAATTTGGGACATATATCCATACGTGTCTTTTTGCTTTTTGGATAGATTTGATTTGGGTACATGTTAGGAGAGAGGTATGCCTATCAGAGACAGCCAAATTACATCACTGATTAGACGCTTATTCAGCTCTAGTCTAAGTGCTCAGACTCCAAGGCGCAGGGAGTTACTTGCGCACGCTATAAACAAGAGGGAGAGGAGTTTGATAGTGTGCGCAAGTAACTCCCTGCGCCTTGGAGTCTGAGCACTTAGACTAATTCAGCTCACATCATACTATGTTCAATATTAGTATGATATAAAGATAAAAATGCAAGCTTTTGCCCGAAAAAGCGATTTTTTAGGGGTATAACTATAAGTTGTCTTCTTATTGTGAAAGTAAAGACAATCCTTAAACTTTTTATATCGTTTATTATTTATTGACAACTGTCATATTCCTATTGGCTGGGGATGAAAGCTTTCACAGTTCCAGTCAGTTGTATGCGGCTTGCTAGTGCACTGATCTATCTAAATTTGGGTCTCAGCTGTAGTATGATATAAAGAAGAAAAAAATGAATACAAGTGACTAGTAGAACATCATTAAATACTCACCTTACATCATGTACCATATTTTGATCAGTCGGGATCTTCAATGACGAGACTTGATCATTAATTTTAAGAGAATCTTCTACTAAGTGATTGAGGCTGTCGATGAGCCGTGTAGTAAATAATGTGTCTGTAGTGGTCTCTTCATCACATGAGAAAAGAAACTCAGTGTCCAAGATGTCTGTAAATCAGAGAATGTAAGAACTAATATGCTACATATCATATATCATTATCGATGCCCCATTTTTAAGTAGATGTATCTCAATGAAAATGAACGAGATAAAAAAAACCTGAACTCTTGTTCTGCAATATTTCTATCAGGCTGGGATCCCTCTGCAATCACTCAATGAGGAGCTATACATCTATGTCAGTGCTGTGTTGCAATGAGTGCATGGTTCATTTGCTTCAACTAAATTCTGCAATTATAATCATAAAACGCATCGGCGTTGAAAATTAGCAAGTAGCAAAAATTAACATAGCAGTGGATAGATAACTTCCAAATAACAATTATGTCCTTTAGATTAGGGTATTTACCATCAGAGAATTCACACATCTGATCTCCATCCCAGAAACTTCCCTCCCCAGACCTGTATCCTGCATCTGATTCTGAAATCAAATATGTTTTGAAGTGTTTCTAACATGAATTTGTTATCATATATGTTTGAACTTTTGAATTGAGTGCGATCTAAACCATGTCTGTTCTTCTATAGCTGACTACTGGACAGTTCTCTTGGGCTGAGTTTGCTTCCAAGTTGGGAACTTTATGTTTTAATTCTTTTTAATGACAAAATCAGCAGCTTCATAGCTTCATATAAACATCATAATGACTGTTATTCAAGATCAACAAATTTCAGGTTTCCCTAATTGAGACTCACCTATCTGACTTTTGCATGAGAATGCATCCTCATGATCACTCACATCCGGCTGCTGTCCCTTGTGATCATCATCGATATCACTCCACAACCTCAGGCTAACTACCTCACAACTACTTCAATGTTCGAAATATATAATATGTGATTCAACAACTCTCACTCATAGAGTCACCTAGTAGTATCACTGCTACTTGTACTACTTACTCATTGTGTCGCTGTGCACTCAGAAGGCAGCGATTGCATCATCTTTAATAGCGTAACGCTGCTGATGACACATCATCTTTAGTCAAAACCATTGAATTGTACTATTCTATTGTACTAATGGATTGAGTTCAGTGGTAAAAACATAATGGACTTTTTTAGAGTTCACAGTCATTGCATTATCATTTTTTAATATCAATTGATGAAGTGAAGAACCCTAACCCCTAACAAATTAAGGCCAAATTCCAAATATTATGATAAGTTGATTACCATTGGAAAAGAGTTTAAAACTTATCTACTATCGATTTAATAACAGCAGTAATGAGAATAACAAGTAAACTTACATAGCAGTTCTGTACATTTCTTCTTGTTGATTATATTCGTAATACGAACAGATGCTCACTTATAAATATCACTGAATATATTTAGTTCTAGACAGAGAATAACAAAAACACAGCTTGTTCAGTCGGTTGCTTATTTCTGATTGTTGTACCTGTCATCATTGTGTTTAAAGTTGTGTCATGGCGCATCTCATTCAATTGTTGGCGGTTATTACTCTAGGTCACTCGATTTCGATTAGGAGTTGTCCTCTCATTATTAGATTATGTGATTAATAATTATTATGATAAATATAGGATGATATTACTTCATATTCAAAAATTAAAAAAGAAATTATGTATTTTATTTCTATGATGTGAATATGACGTCCAGGATGATATTGACTACCAGATAAAATTGTGTTTAAATTATAATGTTTACGTCCCTTTACTAAATTCTTTAGATTCTCCAAACTGAATACTTGGTGTTCTATATGAATATAAATACCATGAATGAACTTTTTCATGAAAATTCCATTCCATATTATTCTGGCATCACTACATGCTGGTGTCAACTAATGCTGGTTAAAATTTAGTTATGTTTCATAAGATTTTTTTTTCCATGTTAAAAGATAACTATCCTTGTCTGTGCTGAGTCGCAGCATAAAACATGGCTAGTGCAGACTGCAACCTTTCATTGCGATATCAGACAGTTTTATCTATTTAATGGGTACACCTTGGTCACATCAGTTTCATGTTAAAAGGGATGTTTTATTTTCAGAATAACTGAAATGTGACTAACTGCCATACAGTGATATTCAGAGCTAGAAGGATATACACATTGTGGTATTATTAATGTAGAAGGGCCATGGAGTAGCTAATACATATACACCCCATCTGATATGTGAAGGTTACCATAACTGGAAAAGGTGAGTTTACATAATTATTCCTTTCTTTTCCTTTAGGACCCGGTAGTAGTAAGAGTGTCCTCAGCATATGAAGTTCTGTCTGGGATCTAAAGGTTGCTTGTTATGATCTTGGGAGATGTAGAAAGTTTAGTTTCAAAGATTTGGATTTAAGGCTTGGAACCAATTGTATTCATCAGCTCGATAATAATTCACATTCATTGTTTTTGGCAGTCATTACCCCTAACAAAGCTGAAAAATTTGCAATTTTTGTATAACACTGTATAGCCACTGATGTGAATAAATTCATTTTAATAGTCCATTTCATTGTATGTTATTGATCAATAGTAAACAATTGACGCTTACAGGTTAACTTCTATCAATCAATAACATATAAATTGTTTTGTTTAGCTTTTTTGTCAGGCTATTAAGACCAGGCCGTTAACTCATTACACAACAGTCTGCAGTCACAGCTTGAACAAGGAATTTATTAACAAGCTGTGGAGATTTAGATAGAGCAACACACTGAGAGTTTACAGGACATAACCATTGAGAATATCAGGTCAGTAGTATGTAAAATCAAGGTTTTAGATACTCTCTCTAACTCTTTTAGGGTGTTGAACATCTAATCGCCTTGTTCAATTTTGTATCACTGCGTACTCTAATTAGGGATTAGGGTAGCAAATAGTGGCATTTTATAGTCAACCAACTGAGATCTCAATTATGGAGAGCTATATTACCAGATTTGTAGTCACCCTTCTGTTTATATACATACACAGGTCATGCTCACAGCAGGCACTTTGCAAATAAAATTCATTGTTTGGGAGGGGCAGGGAGAAAGAGCGAATTTAAAAGAGTCTCCTCACTTCGGTGGTAACCCTCGGATGTGATTCCCAGTTTGTTATAGATGGCGATGTGCGCCTTCACCTGAGCAAGCAAGCACACCCACATATGGAAAGGCAAGGCCTCCCCTGATCTTCTTGTTCTAAGTATTGTTATTAGCAATATTATGTCAATAATTTATTCATGCTTTTAGATCCACTGAGTGACACACAGCATCACATAAGAGAAATGGCCGTCTCAGTAGCAGAAGATGCACCACATCTGGTCACATGTGGTAACTGCCTCGAGGAAGAGGGGTTTATCCATAACCCGATGTTTCTGCCCTGTGATCATGTCTGCTGTGAGACTTGTCTGAGGAGGCAACTCAAGAAGACTGATGTAATCGAATGCAGAGTTTGTCAGTAAGTATTAGCCTCACAGAGTCTCTAATATTACAGTGTTTCTAAGAACAGTATTGCAATGTGTCTCTGATTCGAACTATCAACTACGTATTATATTGTTGTGTAGCTCCACATTGATTCAACTTATCTAGTCAGATGATTAACACCATTGATCTGTGTCCAATTTAAAACATTTCCTTCACATAATTTCCTGTTGTCCAGGAAAGGGGGCGGGGCAGTGTTGGTGGGAGAGCTGGCAGGATAGAATAAGTGGGATGCGTTTCGGGATGGTCTAAGTGGCATGGTTGGCTTAATGGTACTGGCCACATGCATCCTTCAGTAATTCAATTGTAACATTACTCCGCTCGATAATTGATTCAGTATGACATAAAGCACAACATTTCTTGATTTGTAGAAACATGTGCAAAGTGGTTATAGACAACCTTCCCTCAGCCCTAGAGAATGTTCACCCAGTTACATTCTGTGAGCCGTGTGAGAAAAGTGGGACACTCAAAATGACTGCCAACACTTACTGTCTGACCTGTGAACATAAGTTCTGTGCTGCTCATCAGAGGGTAAATACCAATCGTGAACTTTTCTATGGATGTCTGTTAAACAGGTTTGAAAAATAATTTTGTAATTTGAACAGCATTATCAGTGATAGCTATGGAAGGAATGAGTAATATATATATATATATATATTATGTTGATATATATAACTCTATGGTAAAATATTAATGTAAAAGGGAGGGAGAGAACTTTGCTTTATGTCTATTAAGGATCAAGTTTTTGATAATTTTGTAATTTACAGCTTCACATTGAGCTAAACTGGAATCATGAGACTCAGAATATAAAGGAGTACATGAGATCAACCTCAACAGTAGATCAGCAGAATTTTTGTCAGACTCACAAAGATCAAGTCATCGGTCTCGGTTGCTCAAAGTGTGCAAAGGTTTACTGTTTTGAGTGTGTGTCCTCTGTTGGCCTCTGCCAAAATGGTGAGTGACAATTCCAGTAACAGTGGTAGTATGAGTTCCATTTTATTGTAATTGCAGTCTCGGTAACCTGATCAAAAATTTGTTCTCTCTCTGAAACTGAGGAGCCAACTCCTGACATCATAATTAACATTTCACCTATCGGGGCCTCCACAGGAGGTGGGTCTCTAAATTAAAAAAGCAAAAACCAAAATTATTCTCTATTTGTCCCTTGTTCAGTAAGTAAGACCTGCTAGTGATCTTGTTCCCGACGTATTCACACCCTGGACATTACCCTTGACCGCATGTTCCTACTACTTCAAAATACACTCCTGCAATTTTATAAAGTTATGATCATCACATTGAAATTTACTAATAATGTTAAATATTCCATCAATCTTAACACGCACCATAGATTATTAGATTAGACCAGCTTGTTCAATGCCATATACCAAATCTGATAGATTTGAGTTCTCTTATTACCCTCTAGGTTCTAACCACAAGCTCAAATCTCTAAAAGAGCTCTCAGCTGAGGTGAAGAGATTACTGGAGCCTAAGAAGAAGGAAAGTGAAGAGCTGTTTGATACATGGTCAGCTGTGATGAAGGAGGCAGCGGTCACTCTGTCTAACTGGGATACAGAAACTGAGGGAGGAGTCAGACTTATTGATGATACAGAAGAGAAACATGTATTGTGATCATGCAGAAAAATGTAATACCTTAAACTGATGGGGCGAATTTTCCTTACCAAGCTTTTCTACCTAATTATTCAGGAGGTTCAAAGGTTTGAACACCACAGCAAAACATTTATAATCTGGGTGAGCGTGAAAAATGATTTTATCTGCCTCATTTGTATTTTTTCAGGACTGAATAACACTGTAGAACCATTCCGTGGTCAAATTGTGCTGTTAGCAGCCTTTGCATGTCTACTTTATCTCTTTATTTTATAGATAAAAGCTATCAGAGAGAAATATGGAAAATTGAAGGAGGAGTATACCACAAACAGAGGCAGCACTAAAGATAAGCTAACAAAATACATAGAGAAGGATGCTGGTCTAAAACTCACTGAGTTTCTTGAGCAGATTAAAACTTTTCGGTCTGATCTATCTAAACAACACTGTGTAAGTTGTTCAACCATTTTTGAGGTTGTGAGTCTAATTATGAATAAAACCAAACACTATGAGCCAGGTGACTTTTCTCTCCTGCTAACACTCCAATTAATCATGTCATTTCACAGGATTAGCTTTAGGTTATTAAGTTGCAAAACTTCTGCAATGATATTTGAATTCACAGTGTACTTTTGTATACCTTTCACTGCTTTTGTCATATTTATAGTAGCAAGAACTATTGAATATATAAAGTTGTCCTCTCATTGACATTGAGGGAGCAACTTCATAATAATCTTTTTATCGTTTATTTGGTCGGAGGCTTGTGAAGACAGGCTACCCAACTCAAGCTTCGTCAGTTGTTGCAATATCAGTTTAACATGAAATTAATGTGTTATAGTAGTAGATCACCATATCAGTCAGTAAAAGCTTTCTGAAACCAAAACTCCACCCATTTGTAAAGTTTATTGTGAAATTTCCAAAAGAAAAACCTCTGGGTACCAGTCTTCAACTAAAAAATTTCTTAATTTCCTTATTTTCTTAATTATAGTAGCTATAAATTAACATACACATCGATTACCTTCTTATTTTACAGGTTGATTTGCTGCGAACAAAGAAGATATTAGAGACTAAACTGGATGATATGGCTGTTGACGAATTCAAAGGTCTAGTGGTGGAAAATCAACTGAATATCCAGACCAATGGTATATATGTTTTTCCTGCTGCTTCAATCGTCATCTCGCCATCTTGCCACCCTCCATGTTATAATGCTATGAAAATTTGTGTGCAACCCTGCAAAGTGATTAATTGATGCAATAAGTTTGAAGTGGAAATGTTGGGCTCTGCATGAGGCATTAATCCAAGTGAACGATTTGTTTTAAGTGTCTTGTTCATTTTTAAACCGCATAAAAGGAAAAAAATAATTTGTTATATTTCAGAATCTGACACCACAGAGATAAACGCTGCTCTGGTTCCGACAGACGACTTTTCGATCGGTGATGACCTCATAAGAAATCGAAAACCTCAGACCTCACTGAGACTTGTGAAGCAGCTTGCAGCAAATAACCGTTGCTTCACATCATGTAGTTATAAAGGTGTAACCTATGTAGGTCTAAGCAGAGGCTCAATCAACAGAATAGATGAAGCTGGTAACAAGACAACAGCCTTCATCAAACTTCCCACTCACATCATCACCATAAGAGCACATCAGGATCGACTCTACATTCTCATGTATGGACAGCCTTACAAGATCTATGTGTATGATCTTAATGGACAACAGATCACCTCCTGGGATCACTCAGACAGCAATGATGATAATGATGATAATGTCGGCAACAAACTGTGCATTGTGAACAATCAGATTTTTGCTGCTGATGCCACCAATAAGAGAATCACTAACTATAACCTCAACGGGAAAGTGATGAGACAGATTCCATGTCCTACAATCCCGACCAAAACCTTCATATCCATGTGTTCAGCAGGAGAAGACTCTGTCATCATCACCACACGCTCACCTGCTCAGGTATTCAAGTTCAACATGAGCACAGAGACTGTACTCTGGACAAAAAACCTCACAGCAAAACCACTCTCTGTAGCCTGCAGTAATGATGTAGTACTGGTCAGTGGAGATGGATACAACGGCAGTAAGAGAGGTGTATGGATAGAAGTTCTAAATACAGCGACTGGTGAGAACTTTACTCGTTAAATCATATTATATACATGTAGGTCTTTCGTATAACAATAGAGTACTACAAAGTCCTGGTTAAATTAGTTTAGGGATTAGGGGATCAGTATCCTCATCGAAGCAACCAAACCACCAGTTAAATGTACGGATTTTGTTACCCTGTTCTGTGCGGTCTAATGTATGCGTATTCTTTCTTATCCTCTATTGCAAACTTCAGGTGAACACATAACAGAATTTAACGATCAAGAAGGAGTACAGACTGAGGTGTTGGATTTATGGACAGAGAATAACAGGCTGCTGGTGTCCAGTTATTTTCAGAGCTCTGTGCTGTGTTATGAACTTCTCTATGATTAATGTTTAGCTTGCAGTAACTTTATATAGGCTGTGAACTTCTATATAAATTATGATTCACACAAGACCGTTACCCACTTAATGACTACATTTCTAATAAACTAAATTTAGTTTTAGATATTTTGAGGTCACCCTATCACCATAAAGCTCACCACCATCAAGGCCGATAAACTTTATACTTCATAGAGTTCAACCAAGTTAAATCATTAACTGTTACTGTTACGTTATGTTAATGTCTGTGTGTATTAATTTATAAGTGAGAACATGAAAACAGCTGCAACCAATTAACTAACCTTCATTGCTGAAGCTTCTGGTACTGAAATCTACTTGGGTCTTGGAGAGTGATGTTTGTCATAAAAAATTGCCCTGCTATTATTAATTATTATAGGAATTCTCTAGTCAATTTCAAATTATATAATTTATACCTCGCTTTATTAGTAGTGTCCCAAGGGGGTCTTTCAATTAAGAACAGCAATCCAACAACCTGTAAGTGCCCGATTCGAGAATGAGACTCCTTGCAGGTCAGACTCACTCCCAGAGTGTTCAATGGAATTATGGTGTTCACTCTTTTTAATTACACCTGTCCTGCTTGTGTGGGTCCCTGTCCCTGATTTGACTCATGAGTGTGTGTGTTTCGCCCAAAACATACTGTGTGAAAAGATGTTTTATAAAACAAATATGTTTGCCGCTTGGTTTCACCACAACTGTAAACTGACAAGTCATATCTTGAGCGGCTATCGTCAGACTTTATGATTGAAATATGCTAGTTTTGCTCTCTTTTAGACTCTTGAGCTCAACTCAGTAATTATATGATTGACGCTTAATGTTTTTGAATAATGTCCATCTCATATTGAAGCCGAAATTCCGATGGACGATATTATTTTATTGGGATAAAAATCTCTATTTTTATCTTTTTGTTAAATTGATCACCTTTCAGTTATGTTAACATCTTGTGCGTTTGTGGTTACCTGGTGGTTTTTTCTTCCCTGAATATGCTAAGAAATTGAGAGTAAAATAAAGTGCATGGTGACCCTGTCCCTGAGTTGACAATGATAGTTTGCAGGCGGTATAATATTGATTGAACTTTGACTCGTTAGGTCCAGTAAGGATGAAGCCTCAGATCCCATCATTCCTGACAAAGCAGAGGGTGAAAAGTATGACCCTCACCAATGACCTCTCTGTGACCTCTGCTTCTGCTCTATCACTCAACATGTACGGATAAATCTCAAACTATCGGTTAAACTCTCCGCTAAGTAACCTTGCAGCCATCTGTGAAAGGAAACTAACAGTAAGCAGAAGTATGGTAGTTCGGTTCAATGTAAATCACAGAGTACTTATAGTGGTGATGCCCGTTGTGTCCTACTGTACAATTTCTCCCTACATCTGTTAAATCTAAGGCTACATGATACACACTGGTCGCTTATATTACTAGAATGAGGATCTCATTTTGCCAAATATTGTGTTGACAATGTTGTGCAACAAAACTAGAATGTACATCAAGCTTATTACCATTTGCATTCAGGCTGTTCTCATTCTGCCGGTGAGGCGGCTGCGGCTTGATAATCCAAACGCAGGGCAATTGGATCATATTTGATCTGAATGGATTGTTCGCTTAATGGTATTTCAGGTCACCAAGCTCCTAACCTAGTCTCAGCTGTGGATCTTTCTCTTGTTGAGATGACGACTCCCGTATATCAGCCATGTGTAATGGCTAACCACTGATTTAGATTCTTCTCTTAGAGTGGAAATAGTATCATAGCGTTATAAGGTTAGGACACTAAACACAGGGACCCATCTGACTGTTATCTGATTGGCTGTCCCTAGTAGCATGAATAATTAGCCTGAGAAATTGTCTTGTTTACAAAATTGCAAACAGTAATTATACCCCTACAGTGCATACTGACTCTCGTGAATCTGACTGGGCATGTAGATCACTGATAAACTAGGCTATAGTTACCACAAAGTAGATGTCGTAAGGCTAAGTATAAATCATGCGTGACTTTAAATTGCGCATGTGCAAGAACAATGAGTTTAGTCTAGGTTCTGAGAGAAAATTTGGTCAGGGAGAATGGGATAGCCCCTGCATGAACTGCCAATCAAAATCAGCTAATAGTGACAAGAGAGAATAACTATCAATATCAATTCCGCACGCATTGAAGAGCATACCACCAGAGACTCAATTTTGCAGAGATCAGCTCATGCCCAGAGCTGAGCATGCGCAGAATGCCTACAGTGTCGATAATTAGGGCATTTCTAGATTGCTACTAGGGACTGGCTATTTTTGCAAGCCCTTTGTTTTGCAAAAGAAAGCTAATGATGCTATTCCAGATATGGAATTCAATGTGGCTAACGCAGCATCGGTGCCTGTCAGTATACTTAAAACACCCAAAGCTGTTGGTGTCAAAAGAGATAGCTCATGTCTCCCAACATCAACACAGGTAGATGTTAGTCTGATGCCTACGTGTTTGTTTGAATCATGTAGGTTCAATAAGGATAAGGATTGTAATATATTTCTGGATTATGAACAGACAATTCTCGTTTATACATAATAATTTTCGCTGACCATAACAAAAACTAATATTTTCATCATGGCGAGTTAACTCCAAATTATACAAACCACAGGATAAAATAAAGATTTTTCCGCTTGTCGCGGAATCATTTCTAATCTCGGATTATAAGACAGCTCCCGTATGGATTATTCATCAAGATACTACAGTTATACTGCTGACTATAGGAGTATATGAATATCAGATGTACTTAGTACCTGATAAATCATGAGCTCTATATGACTCCTCTCCCAAAGATATGAAACAAAATTCAGGATCATATTGATGTATAAGATCAGCCCGGAATTATTTCTACTCTTCGATTATGTGGCTGCTCCTGGATGGATTATTCTTCAAGATTTTTCAGCTGTATCGGATTAACAAAAGATAACACTTACCCAGACCTCTATGTCAGTACACCCGCACAGCTATGGTGAGTTTTGGTTTCGACCTCTCCTACTTTCAATACAAAATAGGTTAATTAGCTTTCTAAAAAAATTTCATTGGAACAGTAAAACACATGCAACAAAATGACTGAAGCTGTAAAATGCAAAAATAGGGTATGCATCTGAGCGTTGATATTGGTAACAAAATCTTCGCCAACATAGCCATGAAGTTATAATGGAAAGGAGCAATAAATATTTCATAAGAAAACTACACCAAAACTTGATCGTGGGCACAAAATAGCCTGTGTGCCAGTATGAGTGAAAATATTATAATCAATACAGGGAAACACTATGAGTTAATCCTGTGGAGAGCATTTCTCATAAAAGTCTGTACATTCTTAAAACATTCGGTAACTCGTCTCTTTATACCATACTGAGCTCTGCGCGTAGCCAATAACTTGGTAGTAGCCTGAGAGCGTTTCTCACAGAGTCTTAATTTATCACTAGCTGTATCACACTGTATTTGAGATATTTCATGCTGCACACATGTAGCTGGTTCAGATTTTATTTCCTCATCGGTTTCACAAATCATCTCTACTGAATCTGAAATCAAGTAAAGCATTTGTCAAAGTTTGCCCTCCATCACTACTGTACTCCATCAAGAGTTAGCCTGGGAAGGCAATTTCTAATTTATTCATGATCTGTAATGCTCACCCTTGTAACATCTATATTTGTGAATCAATCCTTGACCAATTTTGTATGTTAGTTTATTGATTTCATTACCGCCGCTTCGAAGTTTGAAAATAGAATGATCACTGGACAGGGTCTGTCAGTGTTCATGATTAAGCTTCGCAAATGGACACATATTTTTGTTAGCTTTCTTCCTTTGTGATAGAATTTACAAGATCTCATCAAATGTGTAAAAGTATCTGGCTCACCCTGAGGAACTGTAAGGGAATTATTCTGTTGTTCCTGTATTTCACTCTCCGACCCATCTTCAGAATATACAATTTCAGCTCTGTAAAATTGAATTGAACTAGTTGAACATCACTGTCTTCATTTGTTGTGGGGGGACAGCTCATAATACTGAAGTTTTTCCCTGCTCTGATTTTCAATGTAAATATTGTTCACAGGCATCAGTAATCAGAAGTTGGCTTCGTAATCATGATGATGAAAAGGAGGATAAATGGTATCACTGTTTACTACAGATCATATCTTGTGGTCAGCTCTACAGATCTGAAGTGAATATTAAATAGGGAAACAAAATGTATCATAGCCTGGATTCTCCAATTGGATAAGGCAACCATAACAATATTATGAGTGTTGTCCATCAAAGTGCATTGTGGGATGGTTTTTTAATATCTCTCAGTTTGAAAGTGATAAGCACATTGACAAGATATGTGCGGATTATTTTTGCAAAATATTCATTGAAACTCACACAAAATGGTCATTTGAGATGGTCTGATAGAATAGTGTCGAGAGTGATGTCTCTAGTTTGTCCAGCTGTGTCAGTTCATTGGTGAACACCAGGAGACTTAGATTCAGAGGAGTTTCCAATTCCTCCTCAGGAAAACCAAAGCTGTCTTCATACAGAGATGACCTATTCATCAAATCATTCTCGAAGCTCGGCCAAAGGTATGTTTCAAATACTCCAGGACTAGAAATTATCACAAAAATTACATTACATTACTTCCAGACATGGTTTTTTGCTGTTTTGATATATTTGATTGAGTTCATGTTTGGAGAGATATGCCTATCAGAGACAGCCCAAATTATATGACTGTTTGGACGCTAGGTCAGCTCACATCATACTATTAATAATACGTTTATATAAAGAAAAAAATGCAAGCTTTTGCTAGAAAAAGCGAATTTTTAGGGGTATAACTATAAGTTGTCTTCTTATTGTGAATGTAAAGACAATCCTTAAACTTTCTCATATCATATTATTCATTGACAACTGTCATATTCCTATTGGCTGTGGATGAATGCTTTCACAGTTCTAGTCAGTTGCATGCAGCTTGCTAGTGCACTGATCTTTCTGAATTTGGGTCTCAGCTGTAGTATGATATGAAGAAATAATAAAATAAATACAAGTGACTAGTAGAACATCATTAAATACTCACCTTACACCATGTACCATATTTTGATCAGTCGGGATCTTCAATGACAAGACTTGATCATTAGTTTTAAGAGAATCATCTACTAGCTGATTGAGGCTGTCGGTGAGCCGTGTAGTAAATAATGTGTCTGTAGTGAACTCTTCCTCACATGAGAAGGGAGACTCAGTATTGATGTCTCTTTTTTAGTTGGAGCTTCTCAATAAAAATTAGCAAGATATCTACATCTCTTGTCATTGATTGATTGATTGATGAGTACTTTATTATCGATCAAAATACATTTGCAACAAATGACAATGTATATAGTGGATCTGATTTGACATAAATCGATAAAAATGACTTCAGTACGTTAGTTAGAAAAAAATTGACATAAAACAGGATTTGTCATGTCATACGGTTCGTTATTTTTCTATCCGGTTGGGTTTCCTCTGCAATCGCTCAATGAAGAGTTAAACCTCAAGTACTGTTCTATTTTTCAATGGTTGTATGGCTCATTGGATTCAATACGATGCCATTATTGCAATTGTGAAATGCTTCAGCATAGCAAAACTATTAACAAAGGCATAGGATAAATAACTCCCAAATAACAACATAACAAATAACAAAGTCCCTCAGATAAGGATATTTACCATCAGAGAATTCACACATCTGATCTTCATCCCGGAAACTTCCCTCCTCAGACCCGTATCCTGCATCTGATTCTGAAATCAAATATGTTTTGATAAGTTTCTAATAGAATTAATTAGTAATTATATATGGTTGAACTTATTGTATCGATGGCGATAAACCATGTCCGAGCAAGGGGTTAGAGACTCCTTGGTCTGAGCTTCTATCAATGTCTACATAACAGCTGCTTTGGTATAGGATTTTGCCCCGCGTTGAAAACACCATGTTATGAAACGGTTCATTGACAAAATCAGCTGCTTCAATGATTTGTATCATCATCATGACAATAATGTGTTCTTGAAATTTAGACTCACCTTTCTGGCTTTTGCGGATAACTGCATCCTCTAAATCACTCACATCCTGCTGCTGGCCCTCGTGATCATCATCGATATCACTCCACAACCTCGTGCTAACTACCTCACTACTACAATCATTGAAATGTGTGATATGTTATTTAACTCTCACTGATAAAGTCACCTTGTAGTATCACTGCTACTTGTACTACTTTCTCATTGTGTCGTTGTGCACTCAGAAGGCAGCGATTGCATCATCTTTGATAGCGTAACGCTGCTGATGACACATCATCTTTGGTTAAAATCTGATGGATCTTTTTGGATTTCACAGACAGGGCATAAATATATCATTTTTTGATAAATGTGCCTAGCCCAAACGAATTCAGGCCAAATCCCAAATATAAATGAATAATTGTAAACCATTACAAAAGAGTTGACAACTTGCTTACTATCAATTTAATAACAGCAGTAATGAGAATAACGAGTACACTTACATGGCAGTTCTGTACATTTCTTTTTGTTGATATTATTCGTTATATGAACAGAAGTTCCCTCGATATCACTTAGATTTATTTATAGCTTTTGACAGAGAATAACAGAAACACAGCTTGTTCAGTTGGTCGCTATTTTCTGATTGTTGCGCTCAACCTTCAGTCATGATTGTGCTAAAAGTTGTGTCATGGCGCATCTCCTTCAATTGTTGGCCATTTCGAATGGAAATCATTATTGTTGATTATTATATAAGTTATCCTCTCGTTATGATTGTGATAGTAATAATAACTAGATATATGACATCATGCAACTGCAGCAAGGAGTTATATAAATAAACCATACATTGTGAAGCTAAAATTTTGACTTATATGCAGTGAACAGTGATCACACAAAAATGTGTGTAAAATGTAGGTGATCGGTAGGGTAAGCTTGGCCAGCGATTTTAAGGGTTAAGGCGTAAGGCTTTTTATTTTATGTTGGTAACGTTTGATAGAGGATTTGAAAGAACGATGACTCAAATTGTATGAACACACACGGATTTGGCTCTTTGGTATGCAGCTTGAATATATAATCCTAATCAATGAATTTTCATTTATTTTTCACTTACTAGCACTAAAAAATCTCAATTTCTCAGTCTGTTGTAGAGAAGTTTCACCATTGTGAATTACAAATCAAAACTCCGACCAAAAATTACAAATAACTAAAGAGATCTGGTGTAAGTTTTTTTCGGGTGCGATGATACAAAATACAGTAAGAAAATCCAACTTTCCTTCTCAGGACATTCGTCCAATATATTATTTCCTCACAAAACACCATCATCACAGAATCTTTGTTATCTTGTGCTGAACAAGTTCAGAAGTCTAGTAGGGAATTTTATAAAACAAGTGATCAACTATTACTGTGATTGCTGCTTGACTCAGTCGGATATGCATATACATCACAGCTGTGTATGCATATACATCACAGCTGTGTATGCATATACTCGGATATGTATATACATAAACACATACATTTGTACATACATATATAAAAATAAATATATATATATATATATATATATACGTAGCTCGGATATACATATACAGCGCAGCTGTGTATGCATGTACTCGGATATGTATATACATATACACATACTTATGTACATATATATATTTATATATACACGTAGCTCGGATATGCATATACAGCACAGCTGCTGTGGTCACAAGCGCAAACCTGCAATATATGCTGGTCAGTGTGAGATAAAATGAGGGTAGTAGTATGAATAACTGCTATTTGTATAGAACCCAGTCTGAGCCACAAATCAACGTGTCTTGTCAGCCAGAGAAGACTTTTGAACTAATGAGCAGCAACAACCCCTTCGTCAACGGTCAATTCAAAACGGTCAATTAAATGGAGTAACACTTGCAGGTGCGCTGCAGAATCTTGAGAATCTTGAGCTGTCTGGGGGGACCCAGATAGATCAAAGCTGATTATTTCATAAATAGAGGTTACAATAATTATCACTACAGAAAAAAATAATGTGTAAACATAATAAAAATAAGATATAACTAATATTGACATGCAATGTGGACGTCAGTTATTGCATTTATCATCCCTAAGAGCCCAGAATCGGCAGAAAAAGTTTGGGCATAGAAAAGGCCGTAAGATTTGCATAACATTAATCTATGTGTCACAAAACCTAGCTTCATCATTACTTATCATAGTTTGCATGTGCAACTTACAGTGCAGCCGCAGATCTATTCTGCCTAATGTAATGACAAAACATTTTGCAGTAAACACTGACAACTAGCAAACCAAGCTGAGCCCACTAGTTGTGTTCTGACACACCTAGGGATCACTTTGCAGAACTCAATGAAGATGGTGGTGTTTAGATCCGGCTTAACTAAAAAATAATAGTTATTACTTGCAGTAGGGGTTTTTCGCATTGCATAGTAGTGCTGACCGCTGAGGGTGAATGACTGTACTGTACCGTAATACCTCACCTATAAGTCACCAGACTTATAAGTGAATCACCCCCTCAGAAAAAATAAAAATGCTCCAGTTCTAAGACACCCCACAGCTATAAGCCACCCCACAGCTATAAGACACCATGTCTTATAAGTGAATCATATCAGTAGTTGATGTTGGGAAGCTCTCCATCTTTGAATCAAGCGTTTATTAATGTTCAATTCCCTTGCAGTCTTGTCAAGGTTGTTATTCTTTTCAACTGTTCTCAATACTTCCAGTTTCTGCTGAATGGTGTATGAGGTTCTTGGCATGTTTTATTTATTTTGAAAGACTGTGAGAGAGATATGATATGCTGATTGTTGAAAAATTTGAATTTTGTGGCACATATTCACTCACTACAAATGAGTAGTTTGGGAAAAAACCTGCCCTGAGAGGGTTTCAAACTCGCAACTTCATGCTTACAAGTCGCACACTGAGCTATACAGCTTCGGTGATTGTAAGAGGTTTCAGTCCAAATTAAATATAAAAATGCTTCAAATGATAGTCGTGTCTATATGCTACTCTCTTAGAGCCGCCTTCATTTATAAATCGCGCGATCTATAGATGAGGGATTACGGTATTCGTTTTCATTATTATAAGCTTATGATCCTAATTTATCTTAAAAGTTCTCGATCTAGGTTTTGCCTAAGGAGACCAATTATTTATACAATCTTGTGTGGAAAGGTCTTTTACATACATTCACCGATTTTTCTTGCGCTTAAGCAATAAGGAGCTGATATAACTCTAGACGTCCCTTGATTATATACATTATTTCATTGACAGAGATACAGTAAACTATTATGCCCTGCACAAAATAATCATGTCATATCTTGCAAGTGTGACAGTATTTAATGCTATTATCTTGTCTAAGAAGTATATTGAGTCCATGATCTGAACACCCTAACCTCGTCCTCATGACATGCGGCTTGCGCCCTCCCTGCTTCCATAATATTATAATAGTTGTTAATCAACTATTGCTGTGTTGTCCCCACCTGGATTATAAGAGGACAACTCTGAAATTAGTGCTTTTTCTGAGATCATAAGGTCAATGATACCTGAATAGACATATGTTTTCAACATCAATGATTGGCGATTTGAGAGTCGGTGTCTGTGTTTAGGTAAAGAAAGTTCATAAAATAACTCTGTTAGCAGAGAAGATAAAATATACAGGTTGCAAATAAATAGTCAGTCGGATATTAGATACCTGGTTTTGTTTGCTTGATTGGAACATTTTTATTGACTGCTACAGCAAGGTAATGCCATAGTTTATGTTTCAAATGCATTCTGTTCTGGATTTTCTTGATTACTACACCCGTCTTGTGATTAGTTTGGTAGCTTAGGCACGAGGGTTAATAAATCCACCAGAACAAGAAAGCTTCAGTGTCTATTCAAGCACACTGACCGAGTTGCCAATCCGTTACGCAACTCAAACCGGCTTATACGAAGCCCAATTGATGATCCAGTGAGTATTGGCTCTCACCTCAACAATTGCAGTTACTCAGAATGAGGGGTTGTATAAGGCGTTGAGCCCCCTTACTCACTGCAGAGAACTAAAGACCTATATTGCAATAAATATAGTCAATCCGCCAATAATATTGCCACTTGCGAAGATGTGAATATCTATGTTGTAGATTATAGGCATGGAGCCAGGCCTACAACTATAGTGAAACTCCTGAGACTGCGAAGAAAGGAAAAGCTATGATGTAAATTATAGGCATTGAAGCCAGGCTTACAACTATAGTCAAACCTCTGCGACTGCGAAGAATGGAAAAGCTATGATGTAAATTATAGGCATTCGAGCCAGGCTTACAACTATAGTCAACCACCCTTTGTGCTCAACGGAGTAATTACCAGTGGAATTATCCTGCAAGCCACCACTCTAACAATTATAGGCACTAGGCCAGGCTGTTAATAGTGATATACCAAGATGAAAGAGACTGAATTATAGACACTAGGTCAGGCTCAGTCCTCAATGTTACTTGGGACAATTTAGTTATATATACAACTTATTATGTTAATAACAGTTTATTGCTCTCACAATTCAACCATCCACAATGAAGTCTGATAACTAAATCATGAAGCACAAAGCCACAGACGCTCCTTTTATAGGCGCATTGGAAAAACTGTCCTAAATGCACTTGAAACTGTCCTAAATGCACTTAGGCGAAATAACCGTGGTTTTGTAAAAACATATGACAATACGGGTTTACACACTATTATAAGGAAACTGGTTATTTTAGCGTTTAAAGTTTTTATCATTATAAATACAAAACATAACAAGAATATTATTCATTAGAGAGGGAGCAACAAAAGGTAAATATACAACACTCTCCTCATCTCAATACAATACAAAAAATGGTATTGAACAATTGTATCATAATACCATAATTCTACATATCTTGTAGTGCGGTCTGAAGTTTTTTAATCTTCGCATCTTTTAGTGCGATGTCTCGTTTTAGATAGGCTATATCGGCTGTATCTGCAATGGTCACCAAATCTTCCTCCTCGTCACTGTACTCATCTCCTCTTATTTTGTGTAGTTTTGGGAACGGCCGGCTTTCTTTTACATCAAAATCTTTTTTGAAAGCCTCGTAAAAGGCCTGCTCTATTTGATACATGATGGTGGTATCACACTTTGAGGTTTTTGGAAACTTCGGATTAGTACCTTTCTGGTGTTTAGCAACTGTGAGCCTCCGCGTTACCCCGAATCCACAGCTACAGAACATGGCTGAGTAATGTTCTGCTATATGTAGCAACAGACGAGTCCTATTTGATGTCTTGAATTTGCATACTGTGCACTCCCCAAGCCTTCCGATGCGTTTGATATACGAAATTGTCTCTAGGGACACATACTCAGTATTGGTGGTTATAGTGGCTACTGAACTTCCATCCTTCATAGGGGATAATGGGCGTGCCGCTTTTCTCTCTTGTTTCTTTTCCCATCTTCTGACTGAGCTATCTTTTTTGGGACTGGAGCGTCTGCTGTATTTCTTCGGTCGCTGGTTTTCTTTTGATTCCTTCCTTTTATTTAGTATTGGCTTTTCAATATCCCGAAATTCCAGATACTCCTCAAGAGTTGGCTGCAACACAAGGGGGCTCACAATAGGCACAAGATTGGAGTCCGGCCTTGGCTCTTTGGGATTCACGGTTTCCAGCTGGCGGACATTGTAGTCAGGCCCTGGTTTAGTACATTTATCATTAGCTGTATCTTCCAAATTCATAACCACCGGCACAAGATTAGAGACATCAAAGTCAGGCCTTGGCTCGGTGATTTGATTTTTTACTACTGCATTTGTGGAATTTACTGGTAAGAGATTAGAGACATTGCTGCAGTCAGCCTTTGGCTCAGCACTATGAATAAGGTAAGGATCATTTTCTATGTTCTGGAATTTAACAACCACTGGCTCAAGATTAGAGTCATTATAGACAGGCCTTGGCTCAGTGATATTATTATTTGTTACTAGAGTTGGAGAGACTTCTGGCACAAGATTATAGACATTGTAGTCAGGCCTTGGCTCAGCAGTGTCTCCCAACAATAATGTGTCTAACTTTCCTAACTGGTATGGACTTCCCTGTGGAGTGTTTAGGCTGAACACACTCCCATCATCATCACTTAGAAGGCCTAACTCTCTGTGAAGATTTGTGCATACATCATCATTATTATTCAATACCTTATTTATCTCATCAAGATCAGCATCGAAGAAAAAGTTATACTGGTCCATCTTTATCATTGGGAAGTTGACAGTAAACTGGTCTGCTATATTAGAATTATAGACAAAGACTTTCTCTTGTCCAATCAGATTGGGTCTCTCTTGGATGCAACCAATCACATCCACTCTCTCATCACAAGCTGTGACGTAATCGCGCAGGTTGGCCGGTTTCTTCCTGTTCCGCCCCGGTCTGTAAGAACAGTTTGCCTCGTTGTCAGGTCGGCCCGAAGTGTCGTCCTTGGCGATTAATGTGGATTCGGCCCCGATCTCTAAATTTGGCTGATTTCTTTGTTTTCTAACTGTGTATTCTGGTTCTAGTTGATCCTCTTGTGTCTCTCCAAGGGGATGTGAGCTGTATATGAAATTTTTCAATCTTATTTCATTAACAAGAGTTGTCCTCCCATCTGCTAGTTTCTTAATCTTGTAGGTGTGGTTGCTAAAACTCTGTAACACTTTGTAGGGTCCCATAAACTTTGGTTTCAACTTCTTTATTTCTCCTTTTCTCTTCTGTTTGTTTGTGAGTAGTACCAAATCTCCAGGTTTGAACAATAGAGGTTCTTCTGAGTCTTCTGATCTGAGCTTCAGCTGTTTTTCCCTGATCATGTTGTGTACTTTTTCTAAGTTAGATTTTAGTTTAGTACTATATTCTTCTGTGGTAAATGAATCCTCGGATGGAGGGGAGTACATCAAATGATCCGGTAGTCTGGTTTCTCTCCCCATCATCATGAAGTTAGGAGTTTCTTTAGTGAAGGAATGGGGAACAGCTCTCAGAGCCCTCATTAGGTGGGGAAGCAGTATATCCCAGTCCTCTTCATTTTTGTCGATGAGTAGTGCCCGTAATGCATCCCCAAGTACGCGGTTATTCCTCTCAACCACTCCATTGCCCTGAGGGTGGTAAGGTGTTGTATGCGTTTTCTCTACATTCCACAGCAGACAGAGTTCAGCCATAAGTTTAGATTCGAATTGAGCTCCTTGGTCACTGTGAATTTGTTCAGGGATACCCATATAGCAGAACACTTGCTTCTCTAATGTGTTTGCTACAGTTGTGGTTACGGAGTCTGTTAGCGGAATAGCATCTTGCCATTTTGTGAAATGGTCAGTTAATACAACCACCCATTGATTTCCTCTCTCTGTCTTTGGTAGAGGACCAAGGAGGTCTATTCCCACCATCTGCCAGGGTCTGCCACTGAATAATCGCCTCCTTCCTCGGGCGGTTTGGTTAAGTCTACCTCCTTTTCCTATCTGACACCTTTCGCAACTGAGCACCTCTCTTCTGACCTCTGAAGTCATGCCAGGCCAATACCAATCCAATCTGAGGCGGTTGAGCGTCTTTTCCACTCCATAATGAGCAAGGCTATGGGTTTTCCATATAACATCTCTCCTCATGATTGACGGGCAAACTGTACATATTCTTGAAGTTCCATTGTGAATAATTCTTAGTTTGAGGAGTTTGTCTGTGTCAATAAACAACTGGGGCAATTGGTTGTGTAGCGTTTTTTGTTCAAAACTCCCACACTTCAGTTGTTCAGTTGTTAATGGAGTTTGGTTCTGTACGGCTTGGTAAACTAGTGAGAGAGAAAATTCTGGATCTTGTTGCCTATCGACCATATCCTGAGTCCGAATTTCCTGTTGTGTCGACATCATATGTATAGTATCTGCCCAATCATCCTGGTAGTCAAACTTTCCTGTGACAATTGGAGATGGAATGAGTGGAGTAACTGGGGTTTGCTGTATTATTTCTTGAATAATAGTCTCCATATCAGGGCCTCCGTCTCGTTCCTGTATTTTGCTACATTGTTTACAGTCGCGGCATTTACGGCTCAATCCATCTGCATTGCCATGTTTTATGCCGGGTCTATGTTCTATGCTGAAGTGGAATTCAGAAAGTAATTCTAGCCATCGGGCGACTTGGCATGACGGTTCTTTCCGTCTGCACAACCATAGTAGTGATGCATGATCTGTTCTGACTGTAAATTTCTTCCCATATAGATAAGGTCTGAAGTGTTTTACTGTTTGTACTACAGCCAGTAACTCTTTACGGGTGACACAGTAGTTCCTTTCAGGATCAGTAAGTGTCTTACTGAAGTAAGCTACTACTCGCTCCTCTCCATTTTCTAATTGCGAAAGCACTCCTCCGGTCCCATCGTTACTAGCATCGGTATCAAGTATGTATTGAAGTTTAGGATCTGGATATCGCAGTATTGGTGCTTTCACTAGGGCCGTCTTTAGTTGCATGAACGCTTCTTTTTCAACATCTCCCCAACTCCAGGTACTGTTTTTCCCTGTCAGCCTAGTAAGTGGTTTCGCTATTGTGGCAAAACTCTCTACATATTGGTGGTAATACCCTACAGTCCCCAGGAAAGCCTGTAAGCTCTTTATGTTGTGGGGGGTCGGCCACTCTTCTACAGCCCGTGTTTTGTTTGGGTCTGTGGCAATACCTTCCGAATTTACGACATGTCCTAGATATTTCACTTCAGTGCGGAAAAGTTCGCATTTCCCTGGTTTGAGTTTGAGTCCTGCCTCTCGAAACCGTTGTAAAACTTCCGACAGCCTTTCTACATGTGTCTGGAAATCGGGAGATATCACTATGACATCATCTAGATAAAGTAATAGAGTTTTCCAATGCAGTCCATATAAAACTCTCTCCATTAGCCTCTGAAAGGTAGCAGGTGCAGACGTTAGGCCAAATGGAAGTACCGTCCATTTCCACAGACCACTTCTGGTTACAAATGCAGACTTCTCTTGTGCATCTTTGTTGAGAGGTACTTGCCAATAGCCGCTTATCAAATCTAGCGTGCTAAAAATTTTACTCCCAGCTAGGGCGTCCAAGCTTTCATCTATCCTTGGAAGTGGGTATGCATCATGTTTTGTAACAGAATTCAGCTGTCTGTAGTCTATGCAGAATCGCCAGGAGTTATCTTTCTTCCTGACTAAGACTACCGGGGCGCTCCAAGGACTGTCAGCTGGCTCGATTAGTTTTTTATCCAGTAATTTCTTCACCTGTTTCTCAACCTCGATTTCTTTTTCTGGTCCCAGACGTCTCGCTGCCTGGCTTATAGGTGTGGTACCTGGTATTATGGGAATTTCATGCTCTACCAGCGTAGTAGCGCCCATATCATCGTCGCCTTTGCTGAACACATCGGCATATTTGTTCAGCAACTGTGTTATGGTTGTCTGCTCCTCCTCTTTCGGACAAGCATCCATAGTACCTGTCAGGAGGTTTTTTAGGTGTTCTGGCACCTTAGACTGTCTACTCTGACATTCTCGGAATAATTGTTTGGTGTTTTGATCCTCATCTACTGTGGTGAAAGATCCAATGACAGTCCCTGTTTTGAGTTCTAGGGGTCTGTCCTCTGGGTTTAATGCTCTGACAAGGATGTGTCTTTTAGGGCTAGGCTGATTTAAACTTGTAGCTAACAGGCATATGTCATTTCCTTCAACGATACCGATCCGGCCACTGCAGTTGGTTGTCACTCGACAGGTTAACGTTACTTCAGATAATGCCGGTAGTATGGTGGTTTCTGTAACCTGTATGGTGCTGTTAAGTGGATCCCCATATCTGTCTGTGCATGTCAGTTGTTTCCCAGCTATAGTCAACTTCGACTGGTCGAATGTGACAGAACATCCATGTTCAATCAGGAATGGCATGCCAATTATTGCATCTTGACTGATTTCACACACCACAAAAGTTGTATCTACAGCGACATCTCTCAGTCGGCAGTTGAGGCGTATCAAGCCGAGAAATGGAAGAGTTGTCCCATCTGCCATTTTTCCATGGGAATCATGGGGCTGTAGTTGGTTTTGTACCCTGTGAGGTAATCGATTGAAGGTTTCTTTTGACAGTAAGTTGGTTGTGCAGCCTGTGTCGATCAAAAGCTGTATTGATACACCTTGTACTTTTCCTGGTAAATAGTAGCTAGTATAGTGTGGTTTCCATAATCCATCACTCCTTGTTGTTGTTTCAGGTATGTTGATTTCAGCAACTTTTGGTGTAGTCTTTTCGTATGATTTTTCACCCTGCTTGTCAGAGCGTCCACCCAGGATGATTTTTAATGGTTTCGTGGACGCGACTCGTTTCCCGACCTTTGTCTGGGTTCTGGGCAGTCTCGAGAAACATGCCCATTTCTTCCACATGTCCAGCACTCCATGCTCCTCATGCCCTCCCCATCAGCTCTTCGCTGGGGATAGGACTGGGTTGGTTTTTGTCTCTCTAATCGTGCCACACGATTGCCCATTATTTGTATTTGATTAGATATATCTTGAATAGCTTTCAAGATAGGATCTTCTTGAGTTAGGGTGTCTATTTCTTCATTAGAATCGTCTAGGGTACGCACATGGTACCTGTTTGCAGTAGGAGGGATTTGTAAGTAATCATTCCCTGCTTTTACAGCGGCATCCAGATTCGGTGTTGGTACTGCTAAGAGGTGTCTCTGTAGTTCTCTATTACCAAGGGAGGACATGAATGCATCCAGCGCCATGTCACTCAAGAACTGCCATGGCATATCTGGATATGCGGTATCAACCAAATTTTCCACCAAGGAAGCATGGTCCTGTAATTTAGTCTTATATTCTTTTGATAAGCTAGCCAGTTTCGCCCTAGCCTCTCTCTTGGTCATCCCGAATTTCGAACGTAAGGCGCCCATGATCATCTCTATAGAGTCATATTTCCCACAATCTAGCGCTGTTCCTTGTAGGGCTTCTCGTAGATGAATAACGCCTGCCTGCTCATTCCAGTTGCTTGCATGTGCTACATCTGTGAACTGACGAATGAAATGCTCAACATTTGTCTGACCGTCATATTTTGGTACTTTAAATCTTTCAGCGCGCTCTGTTTGTGGAGGTAGCCTCTCCAAAAGTCTCTCCATGACAGCAGAAAGTTTATCAATGTGTGTTCCTTCTGATAGTGCGTCTCCTGCTGCACCTTGGCTCCTTGTGGTTGTCATATTTGGAGTGTCAATATGTGTGTTCAATCCTTAAAACTCGATGTTGATATCACTACTGCTCTTAATTAACCTGTTTGAATAACTGGCAGACAATTTGGTCTGGCGTTAATTCAAAAATCTCTGTCTCATAGGCACTTAGGGCCAGGGGACAAGAGAATGACGGTCAAATTAATTGCAAAGTGACAGTAAAATCTGGTGCTGATATCACTACTGTTCTCAATTGACCTATTTGAATAACATTAGAGACACTGTGGTCAGGCGTTATTTCAAAAACAATCTCAGTCTCATAGGCACTTAGGGCCAGGGAACTGGAGATCAACGGTCAAATTGATAGCAAAGTGATACACTCACCAACACAATGATGTAAAGGATTGAGAATCTGTCCGTCCAATGAAAACAGTTGAAGGTTGGCTCTGTTGTTCTGTTGACGACTGAGCTGAGTTAATTTTTCTAATAATATTCTCCAGATTCTCTCTGGATTCAGGATACAAAGGCGTGTATCCCACCGCTGCCACCAATTTGTTCTGGATTTTCTTGATTACTACACCCGTCTTGTGATTAGTTTGGTAGCTTAGGCACGAGGGTTAATAAATCCACCAGAACAAGAAAGCTTCAGTGTCTATTCAAGCACACTGACCGAGTTGCCAATCCGTTACGCAACTCAAACCGGCTTATACGAAGCCCAATTGATGATCCAGTGAGTATTGGCTCTCACCTCAACAATTGCAGTTACTCAGAATGAGGGGTTGTATAAGGCGTTGAGCCCCCTTACTCACTGCAGAGAACTAAAGACCTATATTGCAATAAATATAGTCAATCCGCCAATAATATTGCCACTTGCGAAGATGTGAATATCTATGTTGTAGATTATAGGCATGGAGCCAGGCCTACAACTATAGTGAAACTCCTGAGACTGCGAAGAAAGGAAAAGCTATGATGTAAATTATAGGCATTGAAGCCAGGCTTACAACTATAGTCAAACCTCTGCGACTGCGAAGAATGGAAAAGCTATGATGTAAATTATAGGCATTCGAGCCAGGCTTACAACTATAGTCAACCACCCTTTGTGCTCAACGGAGTAATTACCAGTGGAATTATCCTGCAAGCCACCACTCTAACAATTATAGGCACTAGGCCAGGCTGTTAATAGTGATATACCAAGATGAAAGAGACTGAATTATAGACACTAGGTCAGGCTCAGTCCTCAATGTTACTTGGGACAATTTAGTTATATATACAACTTATTATGTTAATAACAGTTTATTGCTCTCACAATTCAACCATCCACAATGAAGTCTGATAACTAAATCATGAAGCACAAAGCCACAGACGCTCCTTTTATAGGCGCATTGGAAAAACTGTCCTAAATGCACTTGAAACTGTCCTAAATGCACTTAGGCGAAATAACCGTGGTTTTGTAAAAACATATGACAATACGGGTTTACACACTATTATAAGGAAACTGGTTATTTTAGCGTTTAAAGTTTTTATCATTATAAATACAAAACATAACAAGAATATTATTCATTAGAGAGGGAGCAACAAAAGGTAAATATACAACACTCTCCTCATCTCAATACAATACAAAAAATGGTATTGAACAATTGTATCATAATACCATAATTCTACATATCTTGTAGTGCGGTCTGAAGTTTTTTAATCTTCGCATCTTTTAGTGCGATGTCTCGTTTTAGATAGGCTATATCGGCTGTATCTGCAATGGTCACCAAATCTTCCTCCTCGTCACTGTACTCATCTCCTCTTATTTTGTGTAGTTTTGGGAACGGCCGGCTTTCTTTTACATCAAAATCTTTTTTGAAAGCCTCGTAAAAGGCCTGCTCTATTTGATACATGATGGTGGTATCACACTTTGAGGTTTTTGGAAACTTCGGATTAGTACCTTTCTGGTGTTTAGCAACTGTGAGCCTCCGCGTTACCCCGAATCCACAGCTACAGAACATGGCTGAGTAATGTTCTGCTATATGTAGCAACAGACGAGTCCTATTTGATGTCTTGAATTTGCATACTGTGCACTCCCCAAGCCTTCCGATGCGTTTGATATACGAAATTGTCTCTAGGGACACATACTCAGTATTGGTGGTTATAGTGGCTACTGAACTTCCATCCTTCATAGGGGATAATGGGCGTGCCGCTTTTCTCTCTTGTTTCTTTTCCCATCTTCTGACTGAGCTATCTTTTTTGGGACTGGAGCGTCTGCTGTATTTCTTCGGTCGCTGGTTTTCTTTTGATTCCTTCCTTTTATTTAGTATTGGCTTTTCAATATCCCGAAATTCCAGATACTCCTCAAGAGTTGGCTGCAACACAAGGGGGCTCACAATAGGCACAAGATTGGAGTCCGGCCTTGGCTCTTTGGGATTCACGGTTTCCAGCTGGCGGACATTGTAGTCAGGCCCTGGTTTAGTACATTTATCATTAGCTGTATCTTCCAAATTCATAACCACCGGCACAAGATTAGAGACATCAAAGTCAGGCCTTGGCTCGGTGATTTGATTTTTTACTACTGCATTTGTGGAATTTACTGGTAAGAGATTAGAGACATTGCTGCAGTCAGCCTTTGGCTCAGCACTATGAATAAGGTAAGGATCATTTTCTATGTTCTGGAATTTAACAACCACTGGCTCAAGATTAGAGTCATTATAGACAGGCCTTGGCTCAGTGATATTATTATTTGTTACTAGAGTTGGAGAGACTTCTGGCACAAGATTATAGACATTGTAGTCAGGCCTTGGCTCAGCAGTGTCTCCCAACAATAATGTGTCTAACTTTCCTAACTGGTATGGACTTCCCTGTGGAGTGTTTAGGCTGAACACACTCCCATCATCATCACTTAGAAGGCCTAACTCTCTGTGAAGATTTGTGCATACATCATCATTATTATTCAATACCTTATTTATCTCATCAAGATCAGCATCGAAGAAAAAGTTATACTGGTCCATCTTTATCATTGGGAAGTTGACAGTAAACTGGTCTGCTATATTAGAATTATAGACAAAGACTTTCTCTTGTCCAATCAGATTGGGTCTCTCTTGGATGCAACCAATCACATCCACTCTCTCATCACAAGCTGTGACGTAATCGCGCAGGTTGGCCGGTTTCTTCCTGTTCCGCCCCGGTCTGTAAGAACAGTTTGCCTCGTTGTCAGGTCGGCCCGAAGTGTCGTCCTTGGCGATTAATGTGGATTCGGCCCCGATCTCTAAATTTGGCTGATTTCTTTGTTTTCTAACTGTGTATTCTGGTTCTAGTTGATCCTCTTGTGTCTCTCCAAGGGGATGTGAGCTGTATATGAAATTTTTCAATCTTATTTCATTAACAAGAGTTGTCCTCCCATCTGCTAGTTTCTTAATCTTGTAGGTGTGGTTGCTAAAACTCTGTAACACTTTGTAGGGTCCCATAAACTTTGGTTTCAACTTCTTTATTTCTCCTTTTCTCTTCTGTTTGTTTGTGAGTAGTACCAAATCTCCAGGTTTGAACAATAGAGGTTCTTCTGAGTCTTCTGATCTGAGCTTCAGCTGTTTTTCCCTGATCATGTTGTGTACTTTTTCTAAGTTAGATTTTAGTTTAGTACTATATTCTTCTGTGGTAAATGAATCCTCGGATGGAGGGGAGTACATCAAATGATCCGGTAGTCTGGTTTCTCTCCCCATCATCATGAAGTTAGGAGTTTCTTTAGTGAAGGAATGGGGAACAGCTCTCAGAGCCCTCATTAGGTGGGGAAGCAGTATATCCCAGTCCTCTTCATTTTTGTCGATGAGTAGTGCCCGTAATGCATCCCCAAGTACGCGGTTATTCCTCTCAACCACTCCATTGCCCTGAGGGTGGTAAGGTGTTGTATGCGTTTTCTCTACATTCCACAGCAGACAGAGTTCAGCCATAAGTTTAGATTCGAATTGAGCTCCTTGGTCACTGTGAATTTGTTCAGGGATACCCATATAGCAGAACACTTGCTTCTCTAATGTGTTTGCTACAGTTGTGGTTACGGAGTCTGTTAGCGGAATAGCATCTTGCCATTTTGTGAAATGGTCAGTTAATACAACCACCCATTGATTTCCTCTCTCTGTCTTTGGTAGAGGACCAAGGAGGTCTATTCCCACCATCTGCCAGGGTCTGCCACTGAATAATCGCCTCCTTCCTCGGGCGGTTTGGTTAAGTCTACCTCCTTTTCCTATCTGACACCTTTCGCAACTGAGCACCTCTCTTCTGACCTCTGAAGTCATGCCAGGCCAATACCAATCCAATCTGAGGCGGTTGAGCGTCTTTTCCACTCCATAATGAGCAAGGCTATGGGTTTTCCATATAACATCTCTCCTCATGATTGACGGGCAAACTGTACATATTCTTGAAGTTCCATTGTGAATAATTCTTAGTTTGAGGAGTTTGTCTGTGTCAATAAACAACTGGGGCAATTGGTTGTGTAGCGTTTTTTGTTCAAAACTCCCACACTTCAGTTGTTCAGTTGTTAATGGAGTTTGGTTCTGTACGGCTTGGTAAACTAGTGAGAGAGAAAATTCTGGATCTTGTTGCCTATCGACCATATCCTGAGTCCGAATTTCCTGTTGTGTCGACATCATATGTATAGTATCTGCCCAATCATCCTGGTAGTCAAACTTTCCTGTGACAATTGGAGATGGAATGAGTGGAGTAACTGGGGTTTGCTGTATTATTTCTTGAATAATAGTCTCCATATCAGGGCCTCCGTCTCGTTCCTGTATTTTGCTACATTGTTTACAGTCGCGGCATTTACGGCTCAATCCATCTGCATTGCCATGTTTTATGCCGGGTCTATGTTCTATGCTGAAGTGGAATTCAGAAAGTAATTCTAGCCATCGGGCGACTTGGCATGACGGTTCTTTCCGTCTGCACAACCATAGTAGTGATGCATGATCTGTTCTGACTGTAAATTTCTTCCCATATAGATAAGGTCTGAAGTGTTTTACTGTTTGTACTACAGCCAGTAACTCTTTACGGGTGACACAGTAGTTCCTTTCAGGATCAGTAAGTGTCTTACTGAAGTAAGCTACTACTCGCTCCTCTCCATTTTCTAATTGCGAAAGCACTCCTCCGGTCCCATCGTTACTAGCATCGGTATCAAGTATGTATTGAAGTTTAGGATCTGGATATCGCAGTATTGGTGCTTTCACTAGGGCCGTCTTTAGTTGCATGAACGCTTCTTTTTCAACATCTCCCCAACTCCAGGTACTGTTTTTCCCTGTCAGCCTAGTAAGTGGTTTCGCTATTGTGGCAAAACTCTCTACATATTGGTGGTAATACCCTACAGTCCCCAGGAAAGCCTGTAAGCTCTTTATGTTGTGGGGGGTCGGCCACTCTTCTACAGCCCGTGTTTTGTTTGGGTCTGTGGCAATACCTTCCGAATTTACGACATGTCCTAGATATTTCACTTCAGTGCGGAAAAGTTCGCATTTCCCTGGTTTGAGTTTGAGTCCTGCCTCTCGAAACCGTTGTAAAACTTCCGACAGCCTTTCTACATGTGTCTGGAAATCGGGAGATATCACTATGACATCATCTAGATAAAGTAATAGAGTTTTCCAATGCAGTCCATATAAAACTCTCTCCATTAGCCTCTGAAAGGTAGCAGGTGCAGACGTTAGGCCAAATGGAAGTACCGTCCATTTCCACAGACCACTTCTGGTTACAAATGCAGACTTCTCTTGTGCATCTTTGTTGAGAGGTACTTGCCAATAGCCGCTTATCAAATCTAGCGTGCTAAAAATTTTACTCCCAGCTAGGGCGTCCAAGCTTTCATCTATCCTTGGAAGTGGGTATGCATCATGTTTTGTAACAGAATTCAGCTGTCTGTAGTCTATGCAGAATCGCCAGGAGTTATCTTTCTTCCTGACTAAGACTACCGGGGCGCTCCAAGGACTGTCAGCTGGCTCGATTAGTTTTTTATCCAGTAATTTCTTCACCTGTTTCTCAACCTCGATTTCTTTTTCTGGTCCCAGACGTCTCGCTGCCTGGCTTATAGGTGTGGTACCTGGTATTATGGGAATTTCATGCTCTACCAGCGTAGTAGCGCCCATATCATCGTCGCCTTTGCTGAACACATCGGCATATTTGTTCAGCAACTGTGTTATGGTTGTCTGCTCCTCCTCTTTCGGACAAGCATCCATAGTACCTGTCAGGAGGTTTTTTAGGTGTTCTGGCACCTTAGACTGTCTACTCTGACATTCTCGGAATAATTGTTTGGTGTTTTGATCCTCATCTACTGTGGTGAAAGATCCAATGACAGTCCCTGTTTTGAGTTCTAGGGGTCTGTCCTCTGGGTTTAATGCTCTGACAAGGATGTGTCTTTTAGGGCTAGGCTGATTTAAACTTGTAGCTAACAGGCATATGTCATTTCCTTCAACGATACCGATCCGGCCACTGCAGTTGGTTGTCACTCGACAGGTTAACGTTACTTCAGATAATGCCGGTAGTATGGTGGTTTCTGTAACCTGTATGGTGCTGTTAAGTGGATCCCCATATCTGTCTGTGCATGTCAGTTGTTTCCCAGCTATAGTCAACTTCGACTGGTCGAATGTGACAGAACATCCATGTTCAATCAGGAATGGCATGCCAATTATTGCATCTTGACTGATTTCACACACCACAAAAGTTGTATCTACAGCGACATCTCTCAGTCGGCAGTTGAGGCGTATCAAGCCGAGAAATGGAAGAGTTGTCCCATCTGCCATTTTTCCATGGGAATCATGGGGCTGTAGTTGGTTTTGTACCCTGTGAGGTAATCGATTGAAGGTTTCTTTTGACAGTAAGTTGGTTGTGCAGCCTGTGTCGATCAAAAGCTGTATTGATACACCTTGTACTTTTCCTGGTAAATAGTAGCTAGTATAGTGTGGTTTCCATAATCCATCACTCCTTGTTGTTGTTTCAGGTATGTTGATTTCAGCAACTTTTGGTGTAGTCTTTTCGTATGATTTTTCACCCTGCTTGTCAGAGCGTCCACCCAGGATGATTTTTAATGGTTTCGTGGACGCGACTCGTTTCCCGACCTTTGTCTGGGTTCTGGGCAGTCTCGAGAAACATGCCCATTTCTTCCACATGTCCAGCACTCCATGCTCCTCATGCCCTCCCCATCAGCTCTTCGCTGGGGATAGGACTGGGTTGGTTTTTGTCTCTCTAATCGTGCCACACGATTGCCCATTATTTGTATTTGATTAGATATATCTTGAATAGCTTTCAAGATAGGATCTTCTTGAGTTAGGGTGTCTATTTCTTCATTAGAATCGTCTAGGGTACGCACATGGTACCTGTTTGCAGTAGGAGGGATTTGTAAGTAATCATTCCCTGCTTTTACAGCGGCATCCAGATTCGGTGTTGGTACTGCTAAGAGGTGTCTCTGTAGTTCTCTATTACCAAGGGAGGACATGAATGCATCCAGCGCCATGTCACTCAAGAACTGCCATGGCATATCTGGATATGCGGTATCAACCAAATTTTCCACCAAGGAAGCATGGTCCTGTAATTTAGTCTTATATTCTTTTGATAAGCTAGCCAGTTTCGCCCTAGCCTCTCTCTTGGTCATCCCGAATTTCGAACGTAAGGCGCCCATGATCATCTCTATAGAGTCATATTTCCCACAATCTAGCGCTGTTCCTTGTAGGGCTTCTCGTAGATGAATAACGCCTGCCTGCTCATTCCAGTTGCTTGCATGTGCTACATCTGTGAACTGACGAATGAAATGCTCAACATTTGTCTGACCGTCATATTTTGGTACTTTAAATCTTTCAGCGCGCTCTGTTTGTGGAGGTAGCCTCTCCAAAAGTCTCTCCATGACAGCAGAAAGTTTATCAATGTGTGTTCCTTCTGATAGTGCGTCTCCTGCTGCACCTTGGCTCCTTGTGGTTGTCATATTTGGAGTGTCAATATGTGTGTTCAATCCTTAAAACTCGATGTTGATATCACTACTGCTCTTAATTAACCTGTTTGAATAACTGGCAGACAATTTGGTCTGGCGTTAATTCAAAAATCTCTGTCTCATAGGCACTTAGGGCCAGGGGACAAGAGAATGACGGTCAAATTAATTGCAAAGTGACAGTAAAATCTGGTGCTGATATCACTACTGTTCTCAATTGACCTATTTGAATAACATTAGAGACACTGTGGTCAGGCGTTATTTCAAAAACAATCTCAGTCTCATAGGCACTTAGGGCCAGGGAACTGGAGATCAACGGTCAAATTGATAGCAAAGTGATACACTCACCAACACAATGATGTAAAGGATTGAGAATCTGTCCGTCCAATGAAAACAGTTGAAGGTTGGCTCTGTTGTTCTGTTGACGACTGAGCTGAGTTAATTTTTCTAATAATATTCTCCAGATTCTCTCTGGATTCAGGATACAAAGGCGTGTATCCCACCGCTGCCACCAATTTGTTCTGGATTTTCTTGATTACTACACCCGTCTTGTGATTAGTTTGGTAGCTTAGGCACGAGGGTTAATAAATCCACCAGAACAAGAAAGCTTCAGTGTCTATTCAAGCACACTGACCGAGTTGCCAATCCGTTACGCAACTCAAACCGGCTTATACGAAGCCCAATTGATGATCCAGTGAGTATTGGCTCTCACCTCAACAATTGCAGTTACTCAGAATGAGGGGTTGTATAAGGCGTTGAGCCCCCTTACTCACTGCAGAGAACTAAAGACCTATATTGCAATAAATATAGTCAATCCGCCAATAATATTGCCACTTGCGAAGATGTGAATATCTATGTTGTAGATTATAGGCATGGAGCCAGGCCTACAACTATAGTGAAACTCCTGAGACTGCGAAGAAAGGAAAAGCTATGATGTAAATTATAGGCATTGAAGCCAGGCTTACAACTATAGTCAAACCTCTGCGACTGCGAAGAATGGAAAAGCTATGATGTAAATTATAGGCATTCGAGCCAGGCTTACAACTATAGTCAACCACCCTTTGTGCTCAACGGAGTAATTACCAGTGGAATTATCCTGCAAGCCACCACTCTAACAATTATAGGCACTAGGCCAGGCTGTTAATAGTGATATACCAAGATGAAAGAGACTGAATTATAGACACTAGGTCAGGCTCAGTCCTCAATGTTACTTGGGACAATTTAGTTATATATACAACTTATTATGTTAATAACAGTTTATTGCTCTCACAATTCAACCATCCACAATGAAGTCTGATAACTAAATCATGAAGCACAAAGCCACAGACGCTCCTTTTATAGGCGCATTGGAAAAACTGTCCTAAATGCACTTGAAACTGTCCTAAATGCACTTAGGCGAAATAACCGTGGTTTTGTAAAAACATATGACAATACGGGTTTACACACTATTATAAGGAAACTGGTTATTTTAGCGTTTAAAGTTTTTATCATTATAAATACAAAACATAACGGAAGAGCTTGTTAGCCACATAGCAGGGTAGGTCGAGGCGCAGATTGCTAGTAGAGGCGTGGCTTGCTGCTCTTGTTTTATTGGCTACTTATTGTATACAAACATTGTGAAAGCACATGGTTTTATCAGAATTGTGTATATTATTATGATGTCTTATACTTACAAACACTCTTTATATGCTTATGATATATGTCTATGTAATAGCACATATAAATTCTGATATTGCCATTGACATGTGCTCAGTTCTGTAGAAACATCCTATATTTTGCAACATGTGTACTACTAAAACATTTCCAACATTCCAGCTAGTGTTAGACTTTATTTCAGAAGAGCAGGAAAGCCAAGGGACTACCTTCACAAATGACCACACAGCGAAGCAACTGAAAACACCACTTAGTGAGCTGAATTTTGGTGGGTAGCTTATTATACATCCTAGCCTTATTCAAAACTGGTGTTTGGGGATGTCGAATATTCTTAACATTTTGCAGCCTCATTTCTTTTCATTTAAGCAGCGACAAGTGCTACCTTACTTGCATTTAATAATAAAACACAACGCTCGATGGTGCTGTCACAAACAAGGAAGAAACCACTGCAGTTGAATGATGGGAACAAATACTGCAGATATATTCAACTGAGAGTTCACATTTACCGTATTTGAAAATATGTTCTGTGTGTCTATTTTAGATCCTTTTGACTTTAGCAAACACCAACTGCGCTTTGATAATTGTGGGAGAGCCTTAGTGAATGTGTCTTCTGCGATCATGCATTGTTTATATGGAAAAGATCATCATACTGCTCATAAGAGAAAGGAAAAACAAAGGCGATCGGTAAGCTTACTATCACGTTCAAATATTTACCATGCCTAACCAAGAGGCTTGTCTACCCAGAAGTGTGCTACTCAGAAAAAAACTTCTCGGGAATATTTTTCAGTTTTGCAAGAGATTGGAATTTGAATTGATACGATAATACTATCAGAGGTTCCTGACGATTTAATTCAACCATAGATTTGCATTAAACCTCTCGCACATCATGGCTGTGTAATTCCCCATTGATGTTTGCAAGTTGGTCGGCCCACTTATTTACTGAGTGATCAGCACCTACATATTTACTCACCGTGAAATAAAATTATTAAAAAACTTGCAATTTGATTTTGGATCCTTGATACCTATGCTGCATCACCTAGACATAATTGTGACTGGTTAGTTAACAAGCATCAATAGTAAATGAGCCGGAGAACAATTGTAGGAGATAATCTGTCATATCCATTATTAACAAACACTGGAACTCCCCTTAGCCCATTACAATTCTCTGTTTACACTAATTTAGATTAAAACATATACAGACGACATAACTATCATCGAATACCAGCCGACACCTGTATCATAGGATTAGTCAATAGTAATACAATGCAATAATTTACGGTTGAAAACTGGTAAAACTAGAAATAAAAACCAATCTTTCTACAATATGACTGCATAAGATAAATTGAAGTCAACTTGGCATTTCAATATTATGTTAGTTCAGATTGACATGGATCAAGATCATCCAGTGGTCAAGAAAACTCGGATGAGTACTCAGAATACTAAAAAGCTTGGATGTCCTGCTGCAATCAAAATATCCCGCTGCGTCATTTTTCAAGGCTTTGTTGTGAGTATCCCTAATGATTCGTTTAGCTTTTTACTGTTTCTATGCTGTTGTAATGTTGAAAACCTCACTTGATCTTTGCAAACAAACTAGACTTACTCACTGTATTGCTGTTGTAATGTTCCACAGAAGTGACAACCTCAATATTGTACACCTCCAATGGAGTGAAAATTGTACGGGAAATTGCATTAAAATGTATGTACACATGTGTGTATGTTGTGAGAAACCCAGTTACATTATCTTTGTTTCGGTCAACTTTTTATTACCAATATCTCGTCTTACTGTAAATTTTCGCGAACATGGCTTTTTTTATCTGCATTTGACAATTGCAGCTCACCCAGGATAAGTCTAATAAACATCAGCGAGTGAAACTAGCTACAGATCTGAAAGCTACAAGGTCAGAAGATATATGTTGGAGTGAGGAGTTCACCGTGTTAATTCCATCTGAGGAGGTCCACAAACCATACCATTATACTGGAAAGGTATGGTCGTCCTGATGAATAATTAATCTTTAGCTACACAAGCTTTGTGGGTAAACTACATAGAGTTATTATATATAGAGTATATATAGAGTACATAATATACATATTATATATAGAGTATATGATAACTCTATGGTAGATTATGATTGCCATGTAATATAACAGGCATAATATAATATAACATAATAATAATATAACAGGCCCATAGTTCTAGGGGAGGCAGGGAGGCTAAGCCTCCCTGAGAATGTTAAATGCTAAAAATGCAACAATTGAAAATTCTATGTCGGAGTCAGCTCATTTTGGACTTTCATCTACTTTTTCTATTCCTCAACATCTTTCGAGGCTAGTGATACATCACGCTCTGAAGGATTATCGTCTCCTCTACCATATTTTCAAAACTACGGCCCTGGTATTATCTTAAGGTAATTCCTTGTGGGGTTATGCAGGGTCATCACGTCATTACATGTTCTTAAATCATATCTCTTTTCTAACAGGAAAACCCAGCCTACCAGCCTATAGACCAACGAGTCAAAGAAAAGCTGAGGGATTTAATGACACATTCGACACTAGTTGATGCTACCAGTATACAGCAGCAGCTAAGAGACTATGTCCAGACACGGCTCTTCACCAGGGAAACAGCCCCTCCTACTTCTAACAAGAAGTTATATCCCAGCTATCAGATAATATACAACCACATGTACACAGCTCTAGCCGAGACACTGTAAGTTTGTTTTTTTACCAGAAGATTCATCAAAGTTTTAATGCCTCTACTATAATAGTTTAACACACCACCCATTATTGTTGTCTCTGGTTTTCAATATCCACAACTTATAATTAATCATTTTTTATCTGATAAAAGACAACACATGTATGATTGACTCTTTATTAATAAGTCAAATCCCCAAAATAGTCAATATATTTTTGTTCAACATAATCGCATCTCCAAAAATACCTGATGATCTTAAGCCTGATGACTACTAAGCAGCATCATTCCGGCAACAGTAATGAAGCATTTCCAACCCATGATAAAAACTTCCCAATTAACATATAAGTTTTTAATACATTATTTCTTCTTCCTGTAGGCCTAGAGAAAACACCTGCGAGCAGGATCTATGTAAAGCTGCTGATGGTACAGAAACAATGTAACAGCCATGACTGTGGCCTGCATGCTGTTGCTAACTTGGTCGAAGTTTTGTTTGGTGGAGACCCGCAGGAATCGAGCTACGACCAACTTTCAATGAGACAGCACCTACACGACTGTCTGGCTCAGGGTCGTTTTAGTGTATTTCCTAAAGTTGATGTTGCCATGCCTCGCTGTAGAAGAACATCCAAAGTAACATGGTATCGGGTATGTAGGATCATTAACACCACAAGCACTCCCTTTCGGTTTTCTCAAAAAATGCCATATTTTAGATCTATAAACCTTCAACAATAATATAATAAAAGTTACTAGTCCAATAAATATAAAAAAGTAGCTCACATTTGTGAATATTTTGGTAAAGATAACTTGAGCTAGACATTCTTCGATAAAAATTTGTAATTTAACCTATTATGAAAGAAAATGTATGAACAGTACATAGATGTTTAGTACATATATTATACTCATGCAAAATTTTATTTATATTCTAGGTCTACTGCACCTGCCGACTAACGTTTAATCGTTTTGGACAGGATACGGATGATATGATTGAGTGTGAGGAGTGCAAGGAATGGTTCCACAGGGGGTGCGTCCACATTCCCTGGACAGCCTTTGAGCCCCTCACAAACGAAGTGACCAACTTCAGGTGTAGAAGATGCCGGGGAGGGGCATTCTTGATTTAGTATCAATACTTTTCTCTCTTTGCACCAATTTAATTATTAATTGACCACTTAATTCTTGTGCCTTAAATTTTTTAACACATTTGACTACTCAGACAGTAAATAAATGTTGGTTGTAAATATGTGGTTTCCGTGCTGGCATGTTTAGAGTTATCAAAGTTATGATTTTAACTCATGTAATTTACTGAATTCTTTTAATATTTAGCTTCATAATTGTTACGAGGGTGAAACATCATGTCTTTTACTCTTTATTGTATGTATCAGCTTATCAATTACAAATAAATGTCTTTATCAACCTAAAGATATTTGAATGTATACATAAATATTTATATTTATTATATTGTAAAATCATAGTCTGACCTCCTCAAATTCAATGATGCCGGTGGTTAACAAACATATCATTGTTGTGTTCATGTTGAAGATTATTCTAAGCTTTGCCACAATACCTACAAAGAACAGCAGACAAGTTGTCAGAATTCATGTGCGCCATTACATAGACATACATCATAAGCAACTTTCCTGCTCTTCTGAAATAAAGTCTAACACTAGCTGGAATGTTGGAAATGTTTTAGTAGTACACATGTTGCAAAATATAGGATGTTTCTACAGAACTGAGCACATGTCAATGGCAATATCAGAATTTATATGTGCTATTACATAGACATATATCATAAGCATATAAAGAGTGTTTGTAAGTATAAGACATCATAATAATATATACAATTCTGATAAAACCATGTGCTTTCACAATGTTTGTATACAATAAGTAGCCAATAAAACAAGAGCAGCAAGCCACGCCTCTACTAGCAATCTGCGCCTCGACCTACCCTGCTATGTGGCTAACAAGCTCTTCCAACATAACAAGAATATTATTCATTAGAGAGGGAGCAACAAAAGGTAAATATACAACAATTCTGTGAAACTATCATTAGCGTGCTATTGAGAGATAACTAACTCAACTGGAAGTGGCTGAACAGCTAGGAGGCGGTCAACTCTGAGTCTACTCGTTGCTTGGTCTGAGCAATTTGAGGGAGTTCATTAGATCATTTGTTAGTCTGAGACTCACTGATCACAGGCCCCTGGAATGTAGTCCCAGGGGCCCAATTCACTGACTGATATCTATTCTATTGTTGTAGCAAGCTAGTGTTACGTGTATCTCAATCATTCTATCTTATTACATATATGATATGATAGATGGAATAGTAGATTCTTGTATGGATGTATATAAAACATTAAATTGAAAGTAATTAATGAGTAGTGATGCTGGATCACCACATGACAAAACGTAATTGGCTTGTTGTGCATATGACCTCCCTCCTGTTCTTCCTGGAGGAGAGGGAGCTCATTGGTTGTGCAAATAAGTAAGAATGAACCGCCTCCGTATTCACCAAAAAAACACGCCCAGTTGGTGTGGGTACCCCTAGGCCTATATATATGATATATATATAGGCCTGCATATATATTTGTCGCTTCTCACCGCTCCGCACCTATTTTTCATACGCTATTTTCTCACCAAACGAGCGCATGTTTGGCAATTGACCACCTTAATGGGACACGTAATATCTGGACTGGCCCCACCAGATTCAACCCTAGCTATGTATTCGCAACGTGGTATGCGGATATTGTTTGGGTGATGAGTAAACAGGGACTCCATGGTGCGGTGTGGACTGTGAATAGTAGGCCCATGAGAGAAATTGCCCTCATCATCGTCGGTATACTAATATGCAAGCCTGTACCGTCACTACTATATGGCAATGGTCACGGAACAGTTATTTCTTTCATTACCCTTATTATATCATCCTTGAATCAATCTCAGGTTCTGAACTGATTTAATGTGACAGTCTGTTAGGTACCCTGTGGAAAGATAAATCTTGTGGAGTCCTTCGATTTCTGTCTTCTCCTGCACCATTCAACAACTATATTATACCGAGCCATGTTTCATCTCCTGTAGATGGCGTTGGCTTTTGGTAAGGTAGTGAGTTGAACACTGGAGGCTCGTATGTCTAATCTAGCGGTGCCTGCAGCCAGCACTAGTATACAGTACAGCAGCTCTATGGCTAATAACCACAGTCCCTCAGCTCTAAGAGATGACTGGCCTAAGCCTCACTTTAATATGGATAAGACGATGGAGATTCTCGATCATGATAATCTGGAGATGAGGAAAGAGATGAGAGAATTCTTACGTGATCCTGTCTTCACTCCAAAGTAAGACTTCAGGGGTAAAAGGTTTCAAACTCTGACTAGGAGCTGCAGCAGAGAGATTTAGTTGCACTGTGTAGTTACATATTGTCTGTCTTTTATAATATTTGATCATTTGCAGGAGTAAAGTTTACATTGGAGGTTAAAGAGCATCTTTGCACTAGTAAGAATTAACGAAATTTAGTCGTCTTCATAAAAGTTAAAATAAAGTTCAAAACAGTTAAAATAATGTTTCGCTGATACGTACTCATCCAGGATATGCGATCAAAATATAAATTATGTTTGAATATTAATATTCTGTATATAAACTCCATTATATATAAATTCTTCAATCACTATATAATTATATAATTTTATGATTCAGATACATCTCATCACTATATAATGTTACTATGTAGATACTTCATATCACTGATAATATTATTATGTAGATATAAAATTCCACTAGAAGAGGAGAGGGAGGTAGCCTTACAAAGACTACAGAGAATCTGTGATGGCGGATTTATCTCTGTACTCAACTTTAATGACAATCCTCGTAAAATATTTGCTGCTCACGAGCTGGCAGCTGTGGTCGCCTCAGCTATGGCTACAAAGAGGACTGTCCAGTTTAATCTGTTTGGTAGGTACAACAGAGCGGTGGTTATACAGCTGTGACTGGGCGCTTTATATCCCAGTCTGATGATTATCATATTTTGTGTTTGTTATGTCAGAAGGTTAGTGAGTTTTTTGCTTGCTGGCCAAGTATGAGAACTATCACCATGCATTCCAAAATAAAATCACTTACAGAGAAATTCATTCATCGCTTGCTTTCACAACTAGCAAACTAAGCAAACAGTTAATACATTAGCTTTCTGTTGTCAGCATGACAAGCACTGCACAGCCTTTGTCATGTAATGCTGTAATGGGATTCACTGCCCTTTTACTGTTAGTATCACAGAACCTGTTGCTGAATGAGGGAGATCAACTTGGGATAATCGACTCATGAATTGAGGCGCAAGCATTGAATATTTCATGCCATGACCAGAATCTGTTTTTTTCGCACATCTCTTGCTCATATCATACCACACCATCTCATTGTGACCTTTCTTCTATATATTATTGCCAACTTCATATGATCTGTACCCAATTAACTCCCTCACAGTTCATTGCTGTATCATTATCATATACTAATAACTCATATTATCTAATAGGAGGTAGATCAGATGGTTAGAGTGCCGTCCCTTCAGCATGAAAATGTTGAAGGTCGTGGGTTCAAATCCCACTGCAGTCTATTGACTATTGGGGTTTGGTTGGCCCGCAGGTGTGCTCCCACCTGCCTGCAAACAGAGAGCAAATGGGCACAGATATTGCAGCCTAGCCCCTAAGGCGACTGGTATTTTGACGCCGATACTCCGGGACGTGGCGTGTGATATGACATTTGATTTTGCCATTTTAATCAACCATTTTTTATCTGAATATAACAGGGGTACAGTGTTAAAGCTTGGTACAGAGAGACATCAAAGTAAACTCCTCAAGGGAATCGATACTCTGGAGGATGTCGGCTGTTTCGGTCTGATCGAGTTAGGATACGGTAGGCAAAACTAAAACTAGATTTTAATAACATATGCTGCAAATTGCTACTCTATGGATGAAAATCTTTTCTAATCCTGTAAATTGTTACGGCACCTCAATTACTAGTTACCCAAGTAATTTTCTGTAGTCCATTACCAAGCTTCTAAACATTTATATCCTCAAAGCTTCAATCATTCCAAACTTGAGTAATGCTGATTGTATCAATTTGTGCTAAAGTTTGTCACTTGATGTACAAGCAAGCCTCATATCCTGAGTCAGCACCTGGACTTTAATTGATAAGTGATGTACAATGGCACGCTATAGATTTGGAGTTGCCTCCTACTTGAGTAACTCTAACGAGTCCACTTCTTCTTTATCTAATAATCAGGTAATAATGCAGTGGAGATGGAGACTACAGCTATATATGATAGAAGACATCAGAGTGGATAATAAACAGTCCTACCACTGTGTCTCAAAAATACTGGATCACTAACGGAGCTGTACATACTAAACATTGTGTGGTATTCGCCAGGTGTGTACCTCTACTTCTGAATAATATACTGGTCTATATATCAGAAACGTGTTAATTCTCCGGTTACAAGTGACATCAGTTTAATAAACCACAGGGTGGGTATCAATATGTTTTGTGAACTGAACACCTCAGTGATAGTTTGTATATAAATTATCAGTGATTCTATTTATAGCATAATTTAATTGGATCACGGATATCCACAAATATTTTACCTTAATGTTGACCATGTCTTTTTTGGATATCCGTAATACTACGTTGGAAGCTGATTTAATTCTGATGTTATCCAGGGGGGGGAGCCTCATCAAATACCTTGCCAAACTTTAATGATCAGAATTGATTAAGTACATCACTCTGTTATCTGATTTGTTATATTACAGTGTATTTTCTCCCACCATTCTGTATGATTATTGTTTGATATTATGATAGATTGATGGTAAATGGTAAAGACAATGGTATACATTGTGTGGCAGTCCTAGTCAGAGATGGACAACTTAAAACTATGCCGGGTAGGTCACTCCCCCCCCTCTCCTCTAACTTTTGCTCCAATTATAGGATCACTATTCATGTTGATAATGGATATATTCTATCTAGATGAAGTTTGGAAACATTTAAACGTTAGTTTACTTAAATTATCCCGAGCTATATGGTAAAAGTATATGGGTTCTGAGATGAGGTGGATGTATAGTAAATATAGGAGACAAAATCTTTAAGGGACCACTTTGCATTCATGTATAGTTCCTCTTTAGGACAAGGAGACATTTTTTGTATTGAATTCATTTATTTATATATGATTCATATTTTAAGGTGCGAGAGTGGAGGATATGGGTTATAAGATGCAGCTTAATGGAGTAGATAACGCTAAACTCATACTTGACAATGTCCTAGTACAAAGAGAGAATCTGCTCAATAAGTTCTCCGATGTAGATGAGAATGGTGTATTCTCTTCTCCTATAGCTGGAGGTCGCGCCAGGTAAGAGCAGATACTACTATTAACTCACAGGTCGACTGTAACCAGAAAATAGTGTTATATTTTATCCCAATATGTTATATAAATATATACTTTATTATTGCCGGTCATTAAACAGTTGCCGATGTTATAATTTATTGACGATCCCTCACACTATAAATTGTGCTGACACTTAATTCTCAGAGTAGTTTATTTTGAGATAGAGAGAGAGACAGCGTTACTCTGATATCCCTGTATTATTGATATATTATTGATATTATGTTGTATATATTATATTATATTACATATATTACATATTATATTTTTGATTATTGAATTATTGATGTATTATTGATATATTACACCCTCTGCTGACAGCTGAGCTAATCTGTATAATGATGACTTACTTAGTTATCTCCCCCTTGTAGGTTCCTGACAGTAGCTGATCAGCTTTTATCAGGATGTATATGTTTAGCTTCTATGTCTCAATGTGTGGCTAAGGCAGCATTAGCTATAGCTATGAGATACACTGCTACAAGATTTACTGTTGGACCTACAGGAAAATCAGACTACTGTAAGTGTCCACATATAGGTCAAAGAAACTTGAGTTTTTTCTCGTGAGTCCTAAATTGCGATTCAACACAATTTACCTAAAGCTTCTCATAAGTAAATAGTACTGACTCCTCAATATAGTGGTAATGTCGGGTATCATAAATGGACAAATATCCAGCATGAAACCTGTTAATCAGATCCCTTCAAAGGTTCAGATTCTTCATAAAACTATGAGTTTAATTGTTATTTGTTGTGACCTTTATTTTCATTCCATGCATACAGCCAAGCACTGAAAATAAATGATTCCTATTATTTTGCGATGTCACTGTCTTGGGTTTTTAGGGCTGAGAGTTGTTGTAGCTTGCACATCATATTGGAGTTGTCCTCTCTCTGAGGTTTTAGTTCAGAGAGAGTAACTCAAAATGTACTCATCATTATGGCTCAACTGATTAGAAATATATCAAAAATGAATTGAGCCATGTGATCATTATGAATAAATCGATTGAGCTATAATGATCACACATCCCACGATGTTGACATTCCTTGTTGTTACAGCAATCTTACATTACCAGCTTCAGCAGAGAGCCCTATTACCTCTGCTAGCCAGGACTTATGCTCTTAACTTTGGACTGGATAGAAGAATCAAGGTGAGATTTCGCTCAATTATTGCGGGAACTACAAAATTTATTCCTATTTGGATAGCCTTGAGTTTCACTAAGGTTTCAAATACCACCATCGACTCACCCACCCTGATAACACTCACCTAGCCACCAGATCTCAGGGCTCTTCTTACAGTGAGTTTATCCTCACCTATCCTCATTTATCTCCGCTCTGTCCTGTACGGGTAGTGGGCGTCTGCCAAAGGCCTAGCTATATTAGACTTCTCCATCTAATCCTGTCCTGAGCATCCTCTTCACTGAGGGAACAGGAATTGGGATCCTCCTGGTTTTGTGCTTTCATTTATTGCAAACTAAGTCTTCTCGTTGTATCATGATGTAATCAAACACTGGCTGGTTAAGGCCGCATTCGTATGTGTAGGTCCTCTCATCATTTTTGGCAAAGAAAGTGTTTGCCACAGCCAAATCTCTACTCATAATCCAAAATATTTTCTCCCTAATATAGGACCGTTACTCAATCTGCTGTTAATTTTGTTCCTCTCTTTTATTTTCAGCAAGATGACAAGTTGGTAGACCCAGAAATCAGGAGGTCCAGTGCGGGAGTAATTTGGCCCTCGTTTGTTTAGCCAAAACAAGAGTATTCACATTACGAAAAGCGTCATACTACCTGATTTTACACATGATATTGTTGCACTTTATCCCAACTAGGAAAGACATCCCTAACAATAGTGTTAGGCTAGGTAAAGATTATAAATATCTGCATACAGACAGTGATGTGTAATAGGTATATGTTCTGTGGAGGTGGGAAAACATAGTTTCCCTTGCAAAAAGAAGCTTAATAGTTTTTCTGGATGAAGGAAACTGAAAAAAGGGAGAAACAAGGGAGACAGGGAGGGGATGGGAAAACCCCTAAAAACTGGGAGACTTGTCAGGTATGATTTTCAGCAAGATATTACGTGAGTCAACTGCTGTTATCACCTCTTGTACCACCTAATGGCTGACCCCAGCAACATCAAGCCACACCTATCTCATTCTTTCACTTCTAGCTCTCATTAAATTTTGAAGTTGATATACATACCTGGTTAATTTGATTATGTTTTATTTTCAGCGATTAGGAATTCAGTGTGATATAAGATACTACAATCATGACCGTGTTAAAATCTGGCCATTCCAGTGCTCATCTGAATGATAGATTGTCTGTTACTACAACACTGCAATGCTCATATGCCATTTACAACTGCCAGGTATGTGGAATCACACAGTAGAGCAGTCAAACACCGCTAGAGGCCCTGGTTTCGCAGTACAGCTGTTATTTATAATTTAGTGAATATTAACTCTAGTTAGAAGTTGTCATCCGATATTTTCAGAGATAATATTTACGCGTGTGTTACCAATGCATGCTGACTATTCTGCTTATGTAGAATAGTGATACAGATGATAAGAATTTATGCAGGACTTAAAGTGCCTCGACCGGTATATAAGGGCCAGTCAATGTAAAGCGATCACCCAGCCATATCAAATTCAAATGGGGTTAGCAGCATTCAAATTCCTCCTGCTTTTTCGGAATTAAGAGGAGAAGCAGTGAATTTTTTTTAATGGGAATCAGGCAAGCTGATGCGGAATTGTGTGATACACATGCCCAATAAATTTTCATTGCAATAATGGCATTGGAAAGTGATGAAAATATGACTGATGTCATACGAAATTGCCCAGTTCCGATGATTTCAAATCATCCGCTTCAAAATATACGAGCTCTTATTGGTCAGTTTTGACATTATGATTTATGGTTTTAGAGGTTGCCTAGATACCGTTGTCAAGATTGAAATTGACCGTTGTAATTAAACCCTATAATCCCAAGTGTGATGAGGCAACACAACAATAGCTATATCATAGCTTCTATTCAACTTTATTTATGGGTGTCTGCAAATCACAATTTCTTATATAACACACTTGACCACTTGAGAACGCAACGTGGACTGGCTGTTAGAGGCGGAGACCAAGGCCATTCTCCGCCTCTAATTACATTGATCAGCCAATGGTCTTGCCTGTCACTTCACATGATTAATCCCCGTGCACCCCCTTCGATTCCTACCTCTTTAAACTGCAAAAAAAATTATAGCTTTGCGTCTATGCACCGTTTTCAATAGCTTGCTCTCTTGATAATATTTGAACTACGAAGCTAAATAGACTATCAAAATGATCGCCAGAAACTGCTGAATCTATTGCAATTTTCAAACTTAACTTTCGATTGATGCCAATTGAGTTATCAACATTTAACCAGAGCTGGGACCGGTAAATCAATGATAGCTATGAGTAAAAATCACTGTTTCTACACCCTCCAGTGACGTCGCGTCACCATAATTAAGTGCCTCACTGCCTCAATGCTAATGCTCCATACAGTGTCCTGTCTAGGTTTATTATTAAGTCTATGGCAAACACCTAGCAAACCCTGGATGTAAGCCTTAGTAACGTATCAGGTTCGCCTATTTCTATAATTATCTGCAAATATTCTGCCAATATTAATAAGTTAGTCATGAGTTGTGCACTAATCAACCATAGTGATGGTGGTAATCATTAATTAGTTCCTATATTAAGACACACGCAAGGTGTATTATCACTAACCTAACCTGAGTAATCCCACCCTGCAATGCAACTTACCAAGTTCGAGTAAAAATCATCGTTCCTGGTGTTACACTGCTGTGCGGGATTCCAAATTACTTGGTCTTCAACACCTGTCTGGACTTGCAATCTACAGCAACCAACAAAAAGTGACTCCATCTTTCACTCGAGATTACAGCGGTATGGTTGTTCAGTCTAAGAGGATGAGGTTATGAAGCCACATGAGAAGCTATCGGTTGTATCGTGTTCTCTCTCACAGACAGTGACCCCCCTCCGCCCACCTTCCAATGAGTATGTATAGGAATCTTAGAATAACTGGATACTCTATAGATCAGACCCAGTATTATATTTGTGTTTTTCTGTTTAATGCGGACTGAGAGTCTCCCGACATACTTGGTCGAAAGATAATCTCTCACTTGATACAGTCACAAGGTGACAGCTTGAACTCTAAATTAATCAAGAATTAGTCAAGACTGAAGTCATAATAACCTGCTGAAAATTTGAATGTGTTCATACCCATAATTAATTGATCAGGTAGCGATTAAAGCAAGCCGCGAAAATAGGTGTAGGTTTGACACCAGCAGTATATTAGGAACAGAGGTAGTCTGATCAAATGAGACTAAGGGATAAATAACTATTCTAACTGGGATTAAAGCAAAATGACTGTATGTTAGAGATTTTAAACTGCAACATAGATAACCACTCTTACAGTTTTTTTTGCTTATTTGACAGGCTCTTAAGTTCAGGCCGTTTAACTTATAACACAGCAGTCTGCAGTCAAACTTGAACAAGGAAGTTAGTAACGAGCGGTGGAAATTTAGATAGAACTACACGCAGAGAGTTTACAGGACACAACTGTTGAGAAACAACAGGTCAGTAGTATGCTATGCAATACTATTCATCATTTAGTGCCAGATGTTAAATTTTCGAATACATGTATCCTAATGTTGTTTTACACAGGTCAAGCTCACAGTGGTCTTTCTACCAATAAAATCTGGTGTTATAACAACAGCTTGCTGCAAGTGTGAATCCAAACAGTCTTCTCATTTTATTCTCTTGTTCGCTGCCCCATCCTAGATCAAATTTGATCTAGTTTGTCAGCGGTTGAGTTTTCCCCTCTATTGACATGACTCTGTCGCTGGCAAAGTGGACTAAACTTGATTTAGAGTCTAGACCCTTCCCTGGAAACAGTGATAAAGTTTCGACTGTAGTAAACAAAAGCCATTTCGATTCTAAGGAGGTTATGGATGTTGATGTGCGCCTCCAACGAATCTTTTACACCCTTTGGCAAGCAAACATACCTTTGGGAGGCAAGACAGGCTCGACTTGATATTTTAGTTCTAGGTATTGTTAAAGCAATATTATTATGTTGATCGTTGGCTCATGTTTTAGGGCTCCACCAGGTAGCACAACATCACACAAGAGAAATGGCCGTCTCCGTAGCAGAAGATACAACCCACCTGGTAACATGTGGTAACTACCTTGAAGAGGAGAGGTTTATCCATAACCCGATGTTTTTACCCTGTACTCATGTCTGCTGTGAGACTTGTCTGAGGAGGCTACTCAAGAAGACTGATGTAATCGAATGCAGAGTTTGTCAGTAAGTAACAGGGTCATTGAGCATCTTATATAACAGATTCCTCCAAAAACAACGGTCCAATAACGCTCTGATTTAGATTCATTTCAACAACAACAATATTTCGATTGTTGTCTATTTTCAAACAAATTCAGCTTAGGAAGCTTGATAATTAACCCTATGGGTCTGTAGCTAACTGTAAAACATTCTTTCACCTAATTTCGCTCTGCCCATGATGGTTTGCCTTGTAGTGTTTGTGGGATTAATGTTGGGATAGTTGAGGTGGGTGGTCTGGAGGGATAATGGTGGTGGATTGAGTGGCTTGATGGTCTAAGTGTGATCGGTGACAGGATTGGTAAGAGTTGGTTATTCTTATAATATCCTCAACTTGCAATTGCAAAATTAATCAACTAATCAATATGATTTCTGCACAAGATGTTATGATTTGTAGAAACAAGTTCAAAGTGGTGATAGACAACCTTCCCTCAGCCTTAGAGAATGTCCATCCAGCTACATACTGTGAGCCGTGTGAGAAAAGTGGAAAACTCAAGATGACAGCCAACACTTACTGTCTGACCTGTGAACATAAGTACTGTGCTGCTCATCAGAAGGTAAATACTAATCGAGAACCTGTGGCTGTGTGTCTGTTAGGCAAGTCTGAGAACTAATCTTGTAATTTGAACGGCATTATAAGCGAGAGCTATGCTGTGTTTTTATATAATATACAGTGTAAGCTGTATAATTCGAATCCTGTTAATATGAAATTCCTGTTAATTCAGACACCTGAGGTTGGTCCCAGCTCAGCCAATGGTTTGTACACCCGGTTAATTCTAAGTTGTAATTGTAATTCGAAGTTGTGCTCTCTGACCAAAGTAGAAAGTAACTCCATTTTCAGAGATTCGCTTTTGCCAAATCAGACAAAGGAAGTGATCATGATTTTGGATTTAGCACTCGTTAACAAAGCTGTCGACCCTGCTTACCCAATTTAGCGGTTACTACTGTTCACTCGGTCATCACTCATCAGTGTTCTATCTCTATTATAACTTGCATAGCACAACACTACAAAAAAAAATTTCTTCATACACTCCAATAGTGCAAGACCATAAAAGACTACTTTGTAAAAATCAGTAGAATTACTCTGACTCTATACATGATCAAAAGGTGCCTCAAATCTTCATACTGATGGCGTAATGCATCCTAGGAAATATCACCTTCTGGAATGACCAGCAAGGTAGCATAAACTGAACTGGCAATAAATGGCAATTTGGCAGTGACATATTTTTCTTAACCAACAGACCGGCAAGCAATGACTCTAGTGTCTAGGTTGACAGAGGATTGAAGCTATCGAGATTAACTTCATTCCACGCCCTCGCAGTTCACCGAAAATAACCTCCATCTGAACTTTATATTTATTTATCCAGGTTTCCAAACCAGGTCCAGTGACTTAATATCAATACAGCTCATGCTTCAAATACACCCTGACTGCTAAGATGGCTCCTAGCTGGAATATAGTTGGTGATTATCTTGTCCATGGCAGAGAATTTCTTACCGACCCTATGAAGAAAAGTATATTGGAAGTTGATATCGACTTTACTCCTGGAAAGTTCACAATAACTCTATCACCTCTCTCAATGACTATTCCAGCTATATCGGTGAGAGTTTAAATATATTTTCCTAATCGATTGCACTTTGGCTTCAGTAATTACTACAAATTTGCTGCCTCGCTCATTTGATCTTTGCCAGGCTAGTTGAATACTAATGATATTGTATATCTTAATTGTAGCTAGAAGATTTGGACATAAGTATTCATACAATACAGGCATTTGAGAGTGATGAACATGTTGTAATTCCACAGCAGGCTATTGGCAGCAAGTGGTGCCACATTTTACCAAGGTTCGGAGATTTAACAAATTGATGCACAATGTTGATCATTTCATTGCAATCACGTACTAAGTTACCATCATTACCGGTCAAGTCCCTGAAAACAAACCATATAATCCGCATATAAATGGCGTTTGGCCAAGGAGAGGATAACTCTCGTCTGCATTTATCAGCAAATCATACAACACAACAAGGAGCTTACTCCTTGAATGAACAAAACTCAAAAAGCCTAAAACCAGTAATTTTTGTTCTGGTGCAATGTATTCATCTGTATTTGAATAACTCAATGTGAGTTCAGATATTCATTCTCATGTTATCTGTGGTTGAACCTTTCTTTTAGCAATAAGAAAGGCCAGGTGTTTAGTATAAGTCATACTCTACCCACTTCTGGTGATGGTGGATTCAAATCTTACAAAGATATGAAGAGATATTGGAAGAATACATACGGATACAGATTACCTGACTCTGATACGAACTTGCTCTACCATCAAATCAACTTCAAACTCATCCGAAGCAAGTTGTTCATGTATCCTTATGATGACCACTAATTTAACTGGAATTCACATTGACAGTGTTTTCCGTGGGTTTCAACGGGGCAAGTGGAAGCGGCTGATTTGAAAAGCTTTTGAGCAGATTTCAATATAGTTCTAGATTTTGGCTCGTTGATGTGCTTATGTCTCCCTGGCCATCAAGTTTGATCCAGTTTGCCTGAATTCCAGTTGCTCCCCTTCCCGTGGTCACGCCGGCATGACTAGTGGAGGGGAGCAACTCCTACTGCAGGCAAATGGACCTAAATTCGTCTACACTGGCTGATAGCAGATATACCTTTCCTTGTTTGTTGAATGTACCAAACGAATATGTTGAATGTCTGCTACGGTAGGATACTTATAGAACAGGAGTTCCTTCCTTCCAAATATGATTCAAAACATTGCTATATTTTATTATTTTATTACGTTGTTTTCCTTAGCTTTGTTGAGACAGATATCCCTCAGTTTGTGTGAGACAGTCAGGTTATATCGGTCAGATATAGGACAGACAGGCCCTGTGTGATACCTTTATCTCTGATATACGTACTCTGATGAAGTCTGTATGTGGTGTGAAGATATCTTTATCCCGTAATGCTCACAACGCTACTCCACAGCTGTATACCATACCGACAAACCATTCAGTGAGTTGCTATTGTTGGGCTGAATTATGTTGGGAGAATTTATTTGTGTACTATTTTTAGCCGACCTAGTCAATGTTATAAAATACACTCCATCGTGTAATGTAAGCTTAAAATAATATTATTTTTATTGTGGTTAAGAACCCAAAATTCCACTGTTTAATTGATCCCCTTCACTGATGGCCGGAATTCAATGCACTCCCTCTCCATTCATTGGTCTTTTGCATATGTGGTTTGGGCTGATGTTTTATCTCTTCCCTAAATTTGGTGAGAAGTTGAAAATACAAAAAAACTCCACGGTGATCTGATCTTGTGTTTTGTTATGTCAAATTGACACTGTCCTAAACACGTTGAGATTGAAAGCACAAAATCCCAATAGAGCCCTCGTAGCAGACACATAACTCTATCCTCTTTTGTTCTAGTTACCCAGTAGACCTAACACTGTTCCAGTTGTCTGTAAGACCAGCAGTTCATCAGACGCAATACTCCAGCAGGATAAGCAATCAGCCGAGGCTGAAAAAGAGTAGACAACTTCTAATACAAGTGACTCGCTCAATCTGACTAAAGAAACCGTTGTTACTTTACCAGATGATGAAATCAAAGGTGACTTGCTTAATTCACCATTTTTTAGTATTGCCTTGTTTTTTCTACATGCCTGCTGCTACTTCCATTTAACTGGGAATTTATACCTGTACGACTTTTTTACTGATACGAAGTTGATGCTGATAGTATTCTCATTGTAGTTTATGTAATTTCAAGGGTCAACATTAGGCTCTTCAGGACCAACAAAGATGAGGCCTCAGATCCCATCATTCCTGATGAAGCAGTGGTTGAAGAGTAAGACGTTCACCAATGACCTCTCTGTGACCTCTGCTGTCAGCACTGCTTCTACTAATCATCAACTAGGAGGTATAAATCTCAGATTTGCAGATAAACTCTCAACTAAGAATCCTGTCACTCCGCTGTATATGAAAAATAACAGTAAGTAGAAGTTTGGTAGTGCGTTTCCACTTAATTACACATACGCCTTACAGTGGAGAAACTCATTGAACCCTATTGTACATTTCTCCCTACAGTCGGTAGATCTAGGGCTACATGTTACACACTGGTTGCTGATACCGATTTGATTTAGGTTTGAAACTTCTGACTCCTTTCACCGAATATTGTGTTGAGAGACAAAACGTTATTGTAGATCAAGATTGATCCAGTTTGCCTGTTCCCACGGCTCTATAATCCAAATGCTGCAGGTAAATTTGATCATACCTAATCTGAATGGATTGTTTCTTGAATGATATTTCAGACCGGAGTGCTCCTACTGGTATCTCGGCTGTGAATCATTGTGTTGGTGTAAAGAGTACGACAGGCTGCTGCCTGTCAGTATACTTAAACCTAGGAAAGCTGTCGGTGTCAAAAGAGATATTTCCTGTATCCAAATACCAACACAGGTTAGTCTGATGCCTACATACATGTCCAATATTTATCAGGCCTATAGTTGTATTATAGACAATGGAAATAATGTTCCCAGTAGACCTTAACAGAAGGAGAAAAAAAAGATCTCAGGAAGTCAAACTACTCTATTTAAACAGATTCGAGGTGTAATAAAACAATGTTAATGTTCTATTAATGTTATGCCATATTATGTTAACCCAAAGCATAAATATGCCGCTGAAGGAAATGGAGGAATGTAGGTCAAGCGTTGCCCCCGCTCGAGTCTCCCATTTGCTGGCAGCTCACCAGTAAAATAGAAACAATTGTAATGCGGGAAAATTGGATCGAACTTCATATACGAGGATTGTATGATTAATTGATTAACTGTAACTTAATATTTGATTGGATTTCAGGGCAGTAAAAAGATGAAGACCACAGAAGACAGCTCTGGGGATTCACACGCAGTCATTATGTCTCTGATAAATACAGAAACTGTAAGTGTTCTTTGGAGAGTTTAGCAACTAAGAATCTGTTCACATGAAGTTTCAACTTGAAAATCAGAACACTTTCATCGCGATGACTTTGAACAATTTGACCACCGTTTACCACTTTTGAATATTGAACCTTTATCATTTTAATCTTCATTATCTGTTTTAATTTATCAAGTTATCTTCCCTTGTTGTCTGGTCTGTAGTGTGAGTACAATAAATGACAAAATCATTAGAGATTTATATTATCAGAATCCTACTAAGACCATAATGGCAGTATGCATGATAGTTTCCTCTCTGATAATTCAAGTTCAGCAACACATTCTCAGGAGTGTATCATTTCTCTTTCAGATATCCAAGGCTAGTAATGCCTGCCTAACTGCATGGCTCAAACAGCGAGGTGTGACGGTCAGGGCTAAAGATAAGAAACAAGAGCTGATAAGTAAAGTCATGACAGCGCTTAATGTAGAACAGTAGTACGATATTACACTTACCATTCTGTAAGTATGTATCTCCATGAGCAGGCCGCTATAGTTGTAAGTAGCAAGGTGCGATATGGTCATGTACTTACATACTTAGTGTATGTTCATATGTCTGAGAAAATGATGTACTTACATAGTGTGAGTTAAGCGCGTTTATCAAGTTTCAATTTATTATTATCTGCAAACAGACCGGCTGTACACAGGCTTAGACATTTATTTTCTTATCAGATGACTGTTACATACCAAGACAAGGCAATCAGAGATCCTCTGTGCAATTCATTCAATGATTTTTCTACCTTCATACTATAACTACGTCATACTATATTCTATCTCATTCATGAATTTGGTTTGTGGCTGTTGTTTTTTTACCTCACATCCCTCTTAAACCGTAGATCCCTTTTTATTGTTAAAATCTCTTTCTTACGAGTAGATGTCTCAAGATTATGTTGTGTTTTGTTAATATTACACAGTAAAGTTAATTTATTATCATTAAACACAATTTTAGTAAATTTTGCGGAGAAGGTTAAAAACGGCTTGAATGGTCAGAGTGTGGTGATTAATCTTCTCACCTAATGATTGTTAGCCACCTGTGGTAAACGTAGTGGAGATATAGGTGGTAAACGTAGTGGAGGTGTTTGTGATTATGTCTTTATCAATCCAAGTTTGATCACGGAGCTGGGGGAGATATTCCATCTCTGGTTTTATTCAATGCCAATACTTGTATATAATTAAGCTGCAATATGTAAAGTTGTCATCTTCTGGAAAATGAGAAGACAATCCTTGTTTACCCATATTGGCGCTGAAAATAAAAAGGATTAAGCTATATCAATTTACATCCCCAATTCTGTTCTTTTGCTATTTTAAATCCTGAATGCCAATTATACTGCTCCCGAAGATCCCTTATTTTATCCACTCTAGGTACCGTTTTCCTGAATCACATAGAAGACGTAGAATAATTGCAAACTTAGGATAGTCAGCTGACTAGAATACTATTGTATAGTGCAACCATGAAGATGGTTTGAATTGCTAAATAGCCAACTTTGGTAATTGTGTATGCTTATCATATCATAGGCGATTCATGTAGCAGTTACCAATAATAGGAACGTCTAGCACTAAACTACTCCCTTTTTTTTAGAAAACAGAAAGAAAGGATTATCTACTATTACATGCGGAGCCTTTGTCTAACCTGCAGGGATTTTGACAACAGAAGCACAGATTGCGGGATGCATCCGACTAAACTTTAAATTATACGAACTATCAGGATAAACAAGCTGTTTGAGCTCATTCCGGAGTAATTTCTACCCTCGGATTATACAATTATACGACACCTCCAGCTCCAGTATGGATTATTCATCAATATACTTCAGTTATAGTGCTGATGAGGATTATATGAATAGCAGATGAACTTGGTGCATCATAAATCATGATCATTACAGATAGTACTCTTGGATTATGCATCAGCTCCGGGTATGGATTATTACACAAGACACTTCACAGCTATATCAGCATAACATCAGATAACTCAACTCAGAACTTGCTTGCTCAGATATGGTGAGTTTGTTTCCTTTACGTAAAAACAATACAAGACAATGTAATTCGCTTTCCATGATTTTTATTGGAACAGTAAAACAAGTGCAACAAAATGACTGAGGCTGTCAAATACGAATTGCAGGTTACCTTCTGGTCAACACTGCACTGTCATAAAAAAATACCTCCAATCACCATAGCTATGAAGGTATAATGGGACGTCGGAATGAGAACTGTCAGAAACTAGCCCTGCGGGTACAAAAAATAAACTGCGCACCAGTATTTGTGCAAGTATATAATCCATATAGGGAAACACCGTTATGCTGTGTGAGATAATTACGAGAAAACATTCCTAACAAAAGTCTTGACCATCTTGAAACATTTGGTCACTCGTCTCTTCATACCAGCCTGAGCTTTGTGAGTTGTGTTTCTGTTTGTTGTGTTCAGATCTCGCTTCTCATAGACTCGTAATTTATCACTAGTCGTATCACACGAAGTATAAGTACATTCATGCTGAACTCCTGTAGCTGGTTCAGGTTTAATTTTCTCATTGGCTTTGGGAGCCATATCCGTTGGATCTGAAACAAGGTTTGCACTTTATTATCAATATCTTTTGTTTATCTTTATCACTTCATGTTTTTGCAGTTGACTCTGATTTGAGTGATTCTTCCTTGTTAAGAATTGATCTGATTTGAGAAGCTTACAGCAATGATCGAAGACAATTCTTTTGGGGGTGACCTACCGACTGAGGGAATCATCGTTTGTGACCGAACTAACTGGATCTAAGCAATATAATGTGTAAAGTTATCTCACTCACCCTGAGTAACTTCACGTAAATCTTTCTTTTGCTCCTTCGTTTCACTCACCAACTCATCTTCAGAATGTACAATCTCAGCTCTGTAAGCGAGAAGCAAATTTTTTGAACATGACAATTAAAAATAATAGTATATGTATAATGTATTCAGCTGTTGGCTTTATAGTTGTTCCTTTTATTGAAAAGGGAATCGGCGAATCAATGTAATGCAAACATACTTACATTATAGCATCCAGCGTATTATATTCAGCTGGTGACTGGAATGATTTGTCAAGGTCTGGCTGCAGAAGATTGTTGGTAAGCTCACGGAAGCTGTCATTGAATGAGACACTCAGATCTTCGATATATTGGAACTGACGAGTTGTGGAAGGAATTTCATGATCAGAACCAACTTCAGGGCTTAGCAACAGTTCAGCTTCTCCATTGTTCTCATACCTGGAAGAAATAACAGAACACTGTATTAACACACCTGTGACAAATAACCATAACAGTTTCCCATTTCAATTACGATCAAAGTTTAGGCATAGGCATAGGCATAGGCAGACATTAGGTCTCACAGAAATCTGTATCTTATCTTTGGACTCTCATAATAATTCATATAAATCAGTGTCTTTTTTTGGGATGTAGCTTACATCGACAGTTTGTCGATCCATCGTGGATGTGTTGTGCAAAGTAGACTTACGTTATACGCTCATACGAGTTGATCTGATAGAATGGTGTTGAGAGTGATGTTTCGAGATCTTCTAACTGCATCAGTTCATTGGCAAATTCCAGGAGACTGAGATTCAGTGGAGTTTCCATCTCCATTTCAGGATAACCAAAACGGTCATCAGGACTAGAAAATTACACAGAAATAACCCAATTAGGCCTAAATACAGTGAATAGAATATCAAGAGCAGATAATTAATATGATTACCGCAATTGCTAATTCAGTTATGATTATTATTGTTACAGAAAAGCAATCGAGTGATTGATATAAGTTAGCCTACTAATTTTCTTCACACTTTCTTTTGCTGGATAAATTTTTTTGAGTTCATGACATGACATGACATGACATGACATGAGCGAGCTAGTGCTGCATCATACCATCTTTAATAGTATGATGTAAAGATAATAATATCACAATACAAACACATATGAATAAGTACACAATTAATACTCACATTACATCATGTGCCATATTTTGAAATTCAGGTATCTGCACTGACGAGTCATGTGAATGTATTTGATGACAATCCTCATGTATCTGATGGAGGCTGTTGTTCAGTAGTGTAGTAAATAGTGTGTCTGTAGTGCACTTTTCATCACATGAGAAGGAAAACTCAGTGTCCAAGATGTCTGTGGGATCTGAGAATATAAGAACTAATGTGCAAAATATCATATATGACTGAAAGTATAGTAGCATCTCAATAAGATTAAGTTTGGTTTCCTCTGTAATCACTCCATAAAGAGTTATACACGTAGGTCTGTTTTATTTTGCAATGAGTGCGAGATCATCCGGTTCAATCTAATTCTGCTATTGCTTCCACACTGATATGATAAAACACAAGAACTCAAGTTTTAAAAAAACCAATGTTGGCCTAGTGCATTGGATAGATAACTCCCAAACAACAATAAAGTCTCGTCTTTTCGGATATTTACCACGGGTGACCTCATCTAACTGATCTTCATCATCCCAAATACTTCCCTCCTCAGACTGGTATCCAGCATCTAACTCTGAAAATGAAATGGGTTTTGATAAGTTTCTAAAAGAGAAGTAGTGATTATATCCGGTTGATGTATTGCATGTTTTTGTTGATGTTTTTGTATTGGTTGCATTAAACTATGTTTGAGCTTCTTTACTCGCAACAAGACTGCTTTTTTTGGATCGGGTTTCATTCGAATTTGAGAACACTCTGTGTCAATTCTTTTTAGTCACAAATTTCAGCAGCTCCATAACAGTAATGTGGTAATTGAGATCCTCCAATGAAGACTCACCTTTCTGGCTTTTGCATGAAAATACATCCCCATGATCACTCACATCCGGCTGCTGTCCCTTGTGATCATCATCGATATCACTCCACAACCTCAGGCTACCTCACTACTGCAATGATTGAAATATATGATATGGGATTTAACTCTCACTAATAGAGTCACCTAGTAGTATCACTGCTACTTGATTACTTTCTCATTGTGTCATTGTGCACTCAGAAGGCAGCGTTTGCAACATCTTTAAAAGCTTAACGCTGCTGATGACACATCATCTTTGGGAAAAACCTGATGGACTTTTATGGAGTTCACAGCCAGCATGGCATAGGTCATTTATTGATATGTGCATTGATGAATAATCTAAATATTTAAATATTTTCCCCTAGCCCAAACAAATTCAGCCGATTCCAATAAATAAATTCCATTGCAACAAAGTGGAAGATTTGCCTTCTTTTCGTTTAATAACAGCAGTAATCAGAATAATAAGTATAACTTACATGGTAGTTCTGTACATTTCTTTTTGTTGATAATATTCGTTATAGGAAGACATGTTCACGAAGATATCACTTGATTTCTATAGAATTTTACAGAGAATCACAGAAGCACAGCTTGTTCAGACGGTTGCTTATTTCTGATTGTTATGCTCAACATTCAGTCATCATTGTGCTAAATGTTGTGTCATGGCATGTCTCCATCAATTGTTGGCCATTATTACTCTAGGTCACTTGATTTTGATTATAAGTTGTCCTCTCACTATTAGATTATGAGAGTAATAATTATGATAAATATTTTTCGTATTCAAAAATGATAAAATTATGTAGTTTATTCCTATGGTGTTCATATGACGTCCAGGATGTAATTACCTGCCAAATAAAATTGTGTTCATATTATTTTGTTTACGTCCTCTTAGTAATTTCTTTAGATTTTCCAAATTTCCAAACTGACTACTTGGTGTTATTATAAATATAAACACACATGAATGAACTTTTTCGCGAAACTTCCATACTAGCTCCTTTCATATTATTCTGGCATCAACTAATGCTGATTTAAAATTTAGTTGAGTTGTATAGGATTTGTTTTCTTCCATGTTGTAAGATGACTATCCTTGTCCGTGCTGAGTCGCAGCATAAAACATGGCTAGTGCAGACTGAAATCTTTGCTCATGTCATCAGACAGTTCTTTCGCCATCTTATTGGTATAAGATGGTCACATCAGTTTCATGATTAAAGGGATGTTTTGTTTTCAGAATAACTGAACTGTGTCTAGCTGCCGTACACTGATATTCAGAACTAGAAGGCTACACTGTGGTATTATAAAAAGAGAAGGGCCATGCAGTAGCTAATGCATATCAGTGGATAGATATACCTCATCTGATATGTGAAGGTTACCGTAACTCGAAAGGGTGAGTTTTCATAATTATTTCTTTCTTTTCCGTTGGGACCCGGTAGGAGTTAGAGTGTCATCAGCATGTGATGTCCTCTCTGGAATCTAAAGGTTGCCTGTTATGATCTTGGGAGTTGTAGAAAGTGTCAAGGATTTGGATTTAAGGCCTAGAACCAATCGTATTCATCAGCTCGATAACAATTAGCATTCATTGTTTTTGGCAGTCATTACCCCTAACAAAGCTGAAAAATTTGCAATTTTTTGTGCAATGATTAATCGAAAAACAACGAAATTTACCTTCTCAGCATTCACTCTACGCCAAATGTAATGCAGTTACCCAGTGACAACGATTCCAATTATTCACATTCAAATTTTGAGCACTGGGTACACACACTGATTCCGAGATTACACTATTAACATGTGTATCTCTAATCGATAGAGCTGCTGTCGTAAATATTTGGGTACCTACTTTCGGCTGAATAAGAGGACAACTTATGATCAAACCATCATGATCGAAACAGAATTACCCAGCTCTGCATTATTAGTAATTCTATCTTCTCCCACTGAGCTTAGGCTAGCAATACACAGTTGTGATTTAACTTTGTTTGTCAAAAATATGTACTTAATGCTCTTCTTAAACTGTAACAATGGTAAGATTAGATTTTCCCGAGTTAAATTAGAATTTTTTAACAAGAAATGAGAAAATGATATGTCTATATCCAAAGGTTTGGGTATTCATCAATACGTCTCCTAAAAGCTGAATTTTAACTGCTTTCAGGTTTGGTGAATTAATTCACTCTCTATTGTCAGAGATATACATGCAATAGTATATCACGTCATCAGTATGCTTGATTCTATTGTATATGACCAAATGTGACCTAATATGAGATGTTAAGACAGGCAGATATCCAGCGAGTAGCTACCGGTGGTATGCTAATTTATTCCAACGGGTGTTGTGGTCACAAGGTCTGTGATTGAGACCAAAGTAGGTGACTGAAGTGTCTGGACGTTTATAAACTGTTGCTGGGGATCACATGAGATGCAACCCCGTTACGAACTTCGTCATCAAGTACATGTAAGTTAGTATTGTTTATGACCAAAAAACAACTGAGATTTCTTTGTCAAAATTATGATGTTGATTTGTTAATATGTTGCTGATTAATAGACAGTGTGATCAATATATTACCCTAGCTGATGTTTTAGGTGTCACCACTAGGTAAATTCGCGCCCTTTATATCTATATTAAATAATCATTAATCATAATCATTTTCATGGGGAAATCAAACTGAATAGATTTTTTGATTAGGTATACTGTTTTTCTATATCAGCCAAATGAACCTTAGAATTATCTCCTCATTGGTAATAGGGAGACAACTTGAATTCAAGTTGGATTCAGTTGGATTTCCCCATGAAAATGGTTATTTAATATAGATACCAAGGGCGCGAATTTACCTACTGACATAAATAAACTCATTTTAATCCATATCAGCCTAGCCTGGCCTAGCCCAGCCTAGCTGATGTATAATATATCACAACTGACTTGACTTACTTCTTTTTAAACCTTTTCATTGTATGCTACCATTTGTCTATAATGTATGCTACTGATAAACAAGTAAGAGATTGATAACCCTTACAGGTTAACTTCCATCAATCAATCACTTATAAACTGTGTGTTAAAAAATTGAAACTGCCACATGGATTTCCCACTTGTCACAGTTTTGTTTTGCTTATTTGTCAGGCTATTAAGATTAGGCTGTTTAACTTATTACACAGCAGTCTGCAGTCACAGCTTGAACAAGGAAGTTAGTAACGAGCAGTGGAGATTTAGATAGAGCAACACACAGAGAGTTAACAGGACAACACCATTAAAAATATCAGGTCAGTAGGATGTACAATCAAGGCATTAGGTACTCTAACTCTCTCTGACTCTTTATATAAGGGTGTTGAACTTCTAATCCCTTTGTTCAGTTTTTTATCACAACTTACTCTGGTTAGGGATTAGGGTCGCTAACAGAGGTTTTTTTATAGAGAGATAAGTGTAACTTCATTGAGACATTGATATGAAGGTTATTGCAATCTATTGTTAACCATACTGTGACCTCTATTACTGCAGGCTCTGCTATACCATTAATCTTCCATTTCGGAATGCTTAACTTGAAGACTCCCTCGTACTATAATACACATGTCTTGCTTGCTCACAGCGGACCCCTTCCACTTTAATTCAGTGTTTGGGGAAAGAAAGTGGGATATGAAAGAGTGTCCTCATTGTTTTTCTCATTCCCTGACCCACTTTAGAATCACTTGTCAGTGTGATTAAAATATACCCCAGCTAATGTAAATTCCTTTGAGTCCATATCAGCCCTTTCATTGAATGCGACTGATAAGTAGTGAGTAATTGAACCCTTACAGGTTAACCTCCTTCAGTCAATCACATATAAACAGTGTGTTAAAAAATTGAAACTGCCACATGGATTTCCCTCTTGTCACAGTTTTGTTTTGCTTATTTGTCAGCCAGTTAACTTATTACACAGCAGTCTACAGTCACAGCTTGAACAAGGAAGTTAGTAACAAGCAGTGGAGATTTAGTTATAACTACACACAGAGTTTACAGGACATAACCATTGAGGATATCAGGCCAGTGGTATGTACAATCAAGGTGTTAGATACTCTCTCTAACTCTTTTAGGGTGTTGAACATCTAATCGCCTTGTTCAGTTTTGTATCACTGCTTACTCTGGTTAGGGATTCGGGTCGCTAATAGTGGTTTTTTTTAATGGAGAGTAACTACATTGATATGAAGGTTATTGCATTCTATTGTGAACCATACTGTGATCTCTATTACTGCAGGCTCTGCGATGATACAGTAATCTTACACTTCGAAATGTTAAACTGGTAGACTCCCTCCTATTATACACATGGCTTGCTCACAGCGGACCTCTTCCGCTTAAATTTAGTTTTTTGGGGAAAGAAAGTGCGATGACCCGCTTTAAAATCACTTGTCAGTGTGTTAAAATATACCCTAGCTAATATAAATTCCTTTGAGTCCATATCAGCCCTTTCATTGAATGCGACTGATAAGTAGTGAGTAATTGATAACCCTTACAGGTTAACCTCCATCAGTCAATCACATATAAACAGTGTGTTAAAAAAGTGAAACTGCCGCATGGATTTCCCTGTTGTCACAGTTTTGTTTTGCTTATTTGGCAGGCAGTTAACTTATCACACAGCAGTCTATAGTCACAGCTTGAACAAGGAAGTTAGTAACAAGCAGTGGAGATTTAGATAGAACTACACACAGAGAGGATACAGGATATAACCATTGAGAATATCAGGTCAGTAGTATGTACAATCAAGGTGTTAGATACTCTCTCTAACTCTTTTAGGGTGTTGAACTTCTAATCGCCTTGTTCAATTTTGTATCACTGCTTAGTCTTATTAGGGATTAGGGTAGCAAATAATGGCATATTATAGTCAACCAACTGAGTCCTCAATTATGGAGAGCTATATTACCAGATTTGTAGTCACCCTTCTGTTAATATACATACACAGGTCATGCTCACAGCAGGCACTTTGCAAATAAAATTCATTGTTTGGGAGGGGCAGAGAGAAAGAGCGAATTTAAAAGAGTCTCCTCACTTCTGTGGTAACCCTTGGATGTGATTCTAAGTTTGTTATAGATGGCGATGTGCGCCTTCACCTGAGCAAGCAAGCACACCCACATATGGAAAGGCGGGACCTCTCCTGATCTTCTTGTTCTAAGTATTGTTATTAGCAATATTATGTCGATAATTTATTCATGCTTTTAGATCCACTGAGTGACACACAGCATCACATAAGAGAAATGGCCGTCTCAGTAGCAGAAGATGCACCACATCTGGTAACATGTGGTAACTGCCTCGAGGAAGAGGGGTTTATCCATAACCCGATGTTTCTGCCCTGTGATCATGTCTGCTGTGAGACTTGTCTGAGGAGGCAACTCAAGAAGACTGATGTAATCGAATGCAGAGTTTGTCAGTAAGTATCAGGTTCACAGAGCCTCTAATATGACTGCGTTTCTAAGAACAGTATTGCAATCAGTCTCTGATTCGAACTATCAACTATGTATTATATTGTTGTGTAGCTCCACATTGATTCAACTTATCTAGTCAGATGATTAACACCATTAATCTGTATCCAATTTAAAATACTTCCGTCACATAATTTCCTGTCGTCCAGGAAAGGGGGCGGGCAGTGTTGGTGGGAGAGCTGGCAGGATAGAATAAGTGGGATGCGTTTCGGGATGGTCTAAGTGGCATGGTTGGCTTAGTGGTACTGGCCACATGTATCCTTCAGTACTTCAATTGCAACATTACTCCGCTCGATAATTGATTCAGTATGACATAATGCACAACATTTCTTGATTTGTAGAAACATGTGCAAAGTGGTTATAGACAACCTTCCCTCAGCCCTAGAGAATGTTCACCCAGTTACTTTCTGTGAGCCGTGCGAGAAAAGTGGGAAACTCAAGATGACTGCCAACACTTACTGTCTGACCTGTGAACATAAGTTCTGTGCTGCTCATCAGAAGGTAAATACCAATCGTGAACTTTTGTATGGGTGTCTGTTAAACAGGTTTGAGAAATAATTTTGTAATTTGAACAGCATTATCAGTGATAGCTATGGAATGAATGAGTAATATATTTTTGTGTATATATATGTATAAATATATAGATTCAAATCTGTGCTTTTAAGTGTCATCTGTGTGTATTTGGCCCCAACTAAGTGTCACTGAAAAATAAGGAGTCATTTTATATGACCCACAAAAAAATCATGTCTTAAATTTTCTTAAAGTAGATCACAACACTGGAATCACTAAATATGAATCAACTTGCAATTTGCCTTCACAGGTAGGCAACATACTCACCATTGAATATTCAAGATATTAGCCTTGGTTGTGCACCCCAGGGCAGTCAGCAGCCCTCAAACCCCAAAGGCTGTAATAAACTGCACTAAGTTGAAAAGCTATGATTTGCTTACAATCTCACAAAATAAGGTGGAATTGTTTCTTTATTTTATGCATAAAAATTGTTTTGGCAATTATTTTTGTTACTTATTCAACTCTTAATGTATTAAAATAACAACAAATACAAGAAATCTGGTGTTTCTATCCAAAAAAAAAAAAAATTTCATGAATATAGTTTTTTAAGAGTACTCAATCACTTCCGGCTGCTATTTTTGCTACCATGGCAGAGCCATCAGCATATGCAGGAAAAGGGATATTGGTGATGTTGAGTACCCTGATCTCAGTGATACAGCTAGTGAGAAGATGGAGAGGAAGTTGGTGTTACAGCTAGTTCTTCTCTTCCTGTGGAATGTACAAGGGACATCAAACTTGTAGAACCTGCCTCACAGGAACAATGTGTTTTAAAACTGGCTTCTGTGGCTGAAGCCATTTCTGACACTGCAATTAAGCTTGCATGGAGACAGGCCCAGAAAAATGATGGGTACAGACAACCTGAGATGCTGCACTTTGCTCTCATGGAGAACAACCACTTTAGGTACCATGGATATAGAAATTATATCTCTTTCATTCATGGTCACCTAGGGAAGCATAGACGGTTGGTAATCCCTGTTTGTGTCACCAAACATCTTCGACACCGATTTCCAGATCCTAAAGGAGAGTACACAGGCTTCTTACCAGGAAGGAATGGTGATGTGGATGAGATCCTTTGTGCCCTCCTTCAGCACTAACTCACTGTATTTATCTATGTAACCCCACAACGGCCCTTTTCAGGGCCATCATCTCTTTACCCAAAGAGTTTGTTCAACCTCATACGCACTGGTGTTGTAGTGTACAGTGCATATATATATATGCAGTTGATACCTTGATCAGCCATCAGCAGGCCTTCATATGACAGGACATCCTTACAGTAGTCTCTCTCACGATCTCTGATCTGTGTACTGGTTGTAATAACACTATACCCTGTTCACGGTAAGTTAATGATAAATACACTGCTAACAAGCTCAAATGTATCATTACTATTTCATAGCCGTTGAATTTCGAAAGCATCCATCAGTTTCACCAAGTAGCATTACTTTAGCATTTTTCATAAGCTTTGATAACTATTGCCAATTATATTGCTGTTGCTCATAATGAATGAATGCTAATTGCTTACTCACAGAGGGCGGCACGTGAAGCCTGATGCTAAAGGCCCCCCTTCCGGTTTCAGTTTGCTCAGCGGTTTCCCTCCCTCCCCTACTCCCGGCTGGCTCGCCACCTCAGTGACAACGGGGGAGTCTAACCCCTAATGCACCCGTCGTCGCCACGTGAGGCCGCCTCTTTTACTTACTTCTTCATTCGGCTGATGAAGTCTTTCCTGAGCTGCTCATGAGTTGGTGGGATCACTCGAGTTGGCCTCACTGTTTGGGTATCCTGGACAAAATGGAAATCATAAGATGATCTAGCCTAATGTTGATATGGTTGATGTATTTTAGATTGGATGAAAGATGTTTACTTACCAGTATCGATCAGATGCATTATTGTAATTCCATTGAATTTATCATTAAAGCAACACACTAGTGAATTGTTTTTTTTTTGCATATAGTATTACACTGCACAGGATATCATGCGATTTTCTGCTGAGGATGATTAATTTTAAGTTACTTACTGGACGCTTTCTCTGCGTTGGTTCTTGAGCTGCGTCTAACACCTCAGCAGTCAGCAGTTTGACAAAGTTACGAGATTTCCTCTCGTACACTCTGGCACAGCGCCACTCCTTGGAGAACTTGTTCCAAGTTCTTTTAACTTTCATCTCTCCGTCATCATCTGTTTAGCAAAACAAATGGACTTTAATATTTAAACATCGGTGGATGGAGGAGAAAACCATCTCACCAACTTATTAGACGATGGCATTTTAATTCCCCAATCTGATTTTGTGATCAATGCTCGTCCAGCTGTGATTGGTATCTTGTCCATATGGTCAAGAGCATCTAAGTTGAACGGTAATTCCCATTTATTTTTTAGCACTTTCAAAATGATGAAGCGTAACTCACCGAGGAGCACCGGACGACCTGTGTTTTCGTTATGATCAATGACTGCCAGTCTGACACGAGCCTGGAACGAGGGCATATCAAAGTTCAGCCTCTTCGGAGCATATTTATTTGTCAAACTATTGATGTTCTCAATCGTCCCTGTAAGTATATAAGATTAGAAGTAGTATTAGGCTATCCAGATTCCTCTGGACCATTCATAATGTGTATAAAACTTGGACGATCTCAATTGAAATAAATGTGATGTCTATCCCATAAGATTTGTCCGTATATTGTGGTTGTTGGTTAGACCAATGCCCTGTCACACAATTAATTTTACCGTTATATTATAATTCAATTTTGGCAATAGTTGTATGTATACGGAGAAGCTTGTGTGGTGAACTGACTGACCAGTGTGGATTGACTCTGACAATTTAGCCAGAGATTTACGGAAGTGAGGTTTCTCCAGCTCCGTAATTAGAAGATTGTGGGCAGGGCTGCCCTTCTCGAGCCACTCCCATTGACGAATTTCATCTCTACAAATGATATTGGTAGGTAAGTGAAACTTTTGTCACAAGTGGACAGAAATAGCAATCTGAGAGCCAACAGATTACTTTAGTTCATGCTCCCTATAAATATTTGTATTCAGATGTTCACAAAGTTGCCCTCCTTTGGGTAAGGAAAACACGAGAGGACAACTTTAAAATATATATCATGTCTGATATTTATCCGGCATTCAGTCCTGTCAATCATTTCTCTTACCTGGACATGGGGTCGTGTAGGCACCGTTTGATAGTATCATACCCCTCAAACTCATGCTTGTTCACCACATGAAACCGGCAAGAGTCAAAAATCTGAACCAGCAGGTCCGGGTCTCCACCACAGTTTGAAGCGGCATACCACATGTGGTTGGTAATGTGTTTGATCCAGGGGAGGAGTTTCTTCTTGTTCTACAAAACCAACAATATATATATCTGAAATAAATCTGTATTTATCTCTATTCTCATGGCATGACACGACCTGAATTTTGATTCCACTTGGCATGAGCTTGCATCAAAATATGCTATGACAGCTTCTATATAAGACCTTTCTCCCAGTAGGAAAATGCATGAAAGTTATTAATTTATATTGACCTAAGTTCTTACCTCATTTGTGGCACCAGCAATCAGTTTCTTTACGAAACCCTTGCATACATGCCACACATCTAGTTGGTGGTTCTTCTCCGGATGGACCGTTCTCATGTAGGCACCTATTCCTATGAAGAACAAATAATAGCAAATTATTATCATCGTTATTATATGGGTCGCTTTGTGTTCGGTGTGGATCTACAAACCAATTTTTATCATGGAAAATCCATAAAATTTCACAATTTACTACTCATAAGCTAACAATGTATATATCCCTTTTCCATTGAATGAATCACATGTGTAGTGTATATTTTACCTGTGTGCCCATCAGTAGCAACACAGCCTACTTCGACACCTGTGGAGGTGATCTCCTCCAAGCCCTCGATGAAACCGGCTTTCTCAGCGGCAGTTGCGCTTCCAACTGTGCTGCTCTGTGTTACTATACTTTTACACACTTTTCCTGTTTCCTGCATACACAATTTAGATTGAATTATTAATAGTTTAAAATATAAATGTTTTGGTTGTTATTTCTTTTCTTAGGTGCAGTGAAGATGTTAGAGTATATCGATAAGCCTGGTACAAACAAGCACTGCTGACTGTTGGTAATCGCCTTCATTCTTTGTTGGAATCAATGCTCTCATGACCAGCAAAGGCTGCTCTACTTACATAGTCTACGAACAGATAGTGGCAGTATCTGGCCGAATGTCCGGGTGAGTCGAATCGACCATCACCTGTCACAACTACACGTTCATCTAAGAAATAGTTATTAGAAATTATGTAAATTATTAGAATCAATGACTGATTAAATAAGACATGGTTTCCATTGCAAGAGTGAAGAGCTTGCTTTGTTATAAGGAACTTTGTTCCAAATGAATCGACACTGTAGTATTCACTATATAGTATAAATATATATATATGTATATGTACTGCAAATACGTCCAAGGGAGATTTATACTTCAAACAATAATTTATTTTGTTACTGGTTAATGCCTTACCTCTCTCTTTCATATTTTTCAGTATCTCCTGCTCCTGCTCACTGTACATCCTGTCTACAGTTGGAATCATAAACTGTGCCTGGAACCTGTAGAAAGTCTCTGACGATACAGATGCAACTCCAAACGAATCTAGGAAGCCTTGTACAACATTGTAGGTTGACCCACTGTAATTAAGAGATATTGATCGTCTTATGGTCTTATTATCCGCAAGACATCAATGTATAGGCAACATCGCCTCATATTTACACATCTCAATGTTTTATATGCATTTTTCAGGAATGAAATTCTGCTAAATTTAGATAATAAAGTTTAATGTAATTGGATCAAACATTTATGGGAGCTAGGAATCACAAGAGATCATTAAAAACAAGATTAACATGATGAGACCTGCCTCATGAAAGTTGATGTCACCGTAAGGACATTTCCCACAAACTTACCACCCACTCGAGGCTGGCTTTCCCACCGATCAGAGCCACCGCATATGCAGTGGTAGCTCACGACCAGTGCTGAGCCAACCTCTCGTGGAGTGGCAGACATGTGCTCTCCACATAAACTGCATTTCTTTAGCTTTATTAGCTCTTCCAGTTTTTCGTAAAAAACGACATGAGCTAAGCTCCCATTGAACTCGTCGAGCTGAGTCTGCTGGAGGGAGAATGATATATCATCCAACTCCTCATCCGTTGGCCGCCAAGCTAAAAAAATTATTGAACTGATAGATGGCATATAAAACCGCCAATAAAAATGCTAAATCTAATGATACAATTTTCCTGTTGCCAGTTGTGTTCTCTTTTTTGTCAGACAAGAACTCCAGGAACTTATTAATAAAGATTGGGCACCTCCTTGCTTCAAGATATGTATTGCTGACTGTCCTTGCAATTGTATCACTAAACACATCGATCTCATTCTTAAAAGTGTAATTTTGTCTATTTTTCCAGAAATCACATACAGTAATCAGATGTTGTCCTGGAATCTGACAAGACAGAACTGATACAGGATTGTGCTGCTGGCGTAGATGTTGCTGGCTGCTCCTTAGGTGGCGTTGGGATGGCAGCAGGCGGTGGTACCTTAGCATAATCATGCTCACATCCAGCGATCTCACGTCCTATTATGTCACACATGACTCCTTTTTCCTGTGTGAATGTATTTTGAATGAATACAGATATGGTTTGTGATTTATATTTCTTATACAGTTGCTTGAAAAAATACAACAGCAGGGTAGCTTCACTGCTAACTTTGAAAGGTGTAGCTAGTCTCATGATTGTTAGCATAAGAGTTCTACAGACTTTGATACTTTTGTCACTGATCACTATAACATTCACATCACTTGATTACCCAAATAAAAGCCAGTGAGTTGCCTTCTTTTACACTGTGGGAAGACAACTTTCTAAAAAATAAGCTAGTGAGACCAGGGAAGGGTAGGGTATACACATTGTATCCTTCAACAGTGATAGAGGCTAGACTGTCAAGGTCCCGAGCTGCTTATTGCTGATCACATACTCCTAGCAGCTCATGTGTAGGTTTACCACCTGATAACTTACCGATAATACAGGGAGAGCAGTGTGAGCATGAAAGAAAATAAAGTAAAATGAGAACTCGACTTTGTGATTTTTATTTCACCGCGAGTGAATAGAAGTGAGAAGTGCAAATATAACTGTAATGAATTCAAAACAAGTGTTAAACATTGCCATTAATAATAAAAAACGAAGTTTACTTACAACAGTCATAGGATGGTTATCAACAGTAGGCTAGAAAAAAGAACAACACTTATGCAATAGTACCTGCCAGAACCCCTCGGCTTTTCACCGAGCTAACGTCCCCACCTGATTGTATTTATCAGGCCATTCGCATGGCTATGTTACAAGCTGGCAGGCATGCCATGCGAATGAAAGACCGTCAAAGAATTGATTATGAGAAATTTAGATTGGTCCTGGGGACGATGGGTACATATACTGCCCAAACCTTCCACCTTCAATGACAACGATAAACGTTGCTGTTAAAAGGTTGACTAAGGTACTGCACACCCTAACATAGCCAGCTGCTCACAATCACACAGAGGTTTGCAGCAAAAATACCTTACCTTAGTCACAATCATTAGCAACCAAGGAGTAACATATACTCAATTACTAATGGAAGACTACTTCAGTTACAGCACTGTCTTTTTGGAGGTTTGTCAAGATGGAAAAACATACTTTTTGGTGTGACTGAATAGAACCATTGCCAGACATAGCCGCCTGTCTTAGCATACTAGGTCAGACCAACCAACCTTATGAAGGATAGTGTGATGAACATGGAACACTCTAGGAACTGCCTGTGGCCGGTTGTTCTGCTTGGACTGCTAAGAATCATTCATTCATTTCAGCACATGAGCTATAAGTTGTATGCCTCATAAAGTATGTTATGACTCACCTCTTTAGTCTGTATGGCCAGAGAAGGCACAGCATGAGCAAGCAGAGCATACATGCTCTTACTCCCACACCTCACTCTTACAACACACTCTCTCTCAAAATGTCTGCTGCATATGAGTGGTTTTAGGTTGGCACTCTGGGCAAGGGTGGGCAGGTTACTACACCATAGAACAAAATCATCACCTGAAGTAGGGCAGAGAAATACAGGGTCTCTATAGGTCCTTGCCTGCCCACAAACAAAACATTTAGGTGCCATTGTTATTCAAAGATTACTACTTCTTTATTTGCTCAACAGTTAAAAACCGAGGAAATTTAAATACCCACCAAACACTGTTTTGTGATTGGTTTGTGAATTTCAATTAACCCAATCATCTTAGGTTTTTCTACTACGGAAACAACATGGCGGATGAGAGTGTGCAACTGTAATATTTCAATATTTTTAATTTAATATTTATTAATTACATATAAATTTAGAAAAAGGAAGTCATCATGCATCAAATATTAAAATATAACTTTTGTGGTTGTAATCTGCTTTAAATAATCATGTTGGGCATCCTTAACCCAATAGTAATTAATGGTAGATAAAATAGCCTGACATGGTCAGACAACTCCGATGCAAATATATGCCCTACACACTGATAGCCTATATATATATATATATACATATATGAATCACTCATTGTCCAGGGTTTTCATGGGTACAATAGTGGGATATATAATATATGACACTTTATTGCACAAATGTGTGTATATATATATAATGTTGATATATATAACTCTATGGTGAAACATTAATGTAAAAGGGAGGGAGAGAACTTCGCTTTATGTCTATTAAGGATCAAGTTTCTGATAATTTTGTAATTTACAGCTTCACATTGAGCTCAACTGGCATCATGAGACTCAAAATATAAAGGAGTACATGAGATCAACCTCAACAGTAGACCAACAGAAGTTTTGTCAGACTCACAAAGATCAAGTCATCGGTCTCGGTTGCTCGAAGTGTGCAAAGGCTTACTGTTTCGAGTGTGTGTCCTCTGTTGGCCTTTGCCAAAATGGTGAGTGGCATTTCTAGTAACAGAGGTTGTATGAGTTCCATTTTATTGTAATTGCAGTCTCGAAAACCTGATCAAAAATTTGTTCTCTCTCTGAAACTGAGGAGCCAAATCCTGACATCATAATTAACATTTCGCCTATCGGGGCCTCCATAGGAGGTGGGTCTCTTAATTAAAAAAATAAAAAGCAAAATTATTCTCTATTTGTCCCTTGTTCAGTAAGTAAGACCTGCTAGTGATCTTGTTCCCGACGTGTTCACACCCTTGACAATACCCTTGACCGCATGTTCCTACTACTTCAAAATACAATCCTGCAATTTTATAAAGTTATGATCATCACATTGAAATTTACTCATAATGTTAAATATTCCATCAATATTATCACTTGGTGAGAGTTCTTGATTCAGTTGGCTACTTACAGCCTCCCACTCCTCTTGGGACTTTGGTTTTGAGGCATTCACAGCCATATACAACAAGATTTCTGATTTTATATTCCAGCGAAAACACTGTCTTATTGAAGCCATCTACAAACAAATAATAACGCTTAGAAAGTGATTACATACAAAAATTTATTTAACCTTGTTTGTATGAGGTAATAGTCAACCGAGCTGATACACTGCTGATTTTAATGGGTTTTTCGAGAGCCACACAACACGTTCTGATAATTTGGCATCAACTTATTGTGAGTGACGGATAGAATAAAATTTAAAAGCTGACTAATGCTAATATCAGATTTGTGCGACGAAAACCCATTTTAGTGATGCTAAAATACTACTCATGATAGTATGAATTTATATGACATATGCGCAAGGTATTCTATCTATCCTAAGCCTACAAAAGTTCTAATACTCCCTCAACTCCTTTTAGCCAGCTAGTAGGTTCATTTAAAAGCCAAAGTACAGGATAACCCTATATGAATAGCGCAGCCTCTTTCACTTGGGCTTAATCAAGGTGTCTCTCCCACACCTTCCTTGGACCAATGAAGAGGGAGTTCATTGCTTGGACCAATATAACTACCCTTCCTATATATATATTACTATTCTCTTGTTGTTCATTCAACCAAGGAGTAAGTCCTTGTTCCAACAGACAGACACTAGACCAATGAACTCCCTCATTGACTAGACCAAGGAGTCCTCTAACTCTTTGGTATATCCAAGGAGTTAGAGACCTAAATCAAAGTCCTTGGTTGGAGCAACTTATGGTTTATGATCTGCTAGAAGAGAAGTGTCTACCAACATTAGAAAAATATCCAAATCCTAACAACAAGGACTTGCAATGCAAGTGAAAATAAAATAGTTGTACATAAGATTGTTCTGCACTGAAACTAGCGAAGATATCCCAGTAAAATTTTGATGGTCACTCCCTGATAACACTAGTTAGATAGACCTAAATATGGCTAAATAGATACCTTAATAACACACAGTTGATACCACAATCTGTAGAAGTACCAGTGAAAAATCAGTCTGAAGTAGGCCTACTGCTATGTAAGTTGATAATCATCAATCTTATACTGACTCTGAGTTACTAGTTAGAAAAGTCATCACTTGAGTACATATAACTGATGAAATAGTATACAAAATTTGTCCATCATGCTCCAATTTTGTACCAACACATACAGTTATGATCTTACTTTGCTCAATGATAAATGGTATGAGGCTAAAGGTGTCTCTTACTCTGAAAACAACAGCACAACAAGATTTATCGCTTGACTTAAATGAGTTCTCTCTTAGTGGAAATTATGCTGATAGTCCTAGAAATAAATTCTCAATACAAGTTTGTAGGAACATAAGCTAAATATGCTTTTCCGTGAAACGTAGAAGTTGTCGTGCTATTGTACACGTGACACGTGCTGGTTTCCCGGATCCGAGAAGTTGTCGTATCTCGTCACGTTTCACGTTCCCGGACAGATTTCGCAACCTCTCTATTCCATCAATCTTAACACGCACCATAGATTATTAAATTAGAACAGCTTGTTTAATGGCATATCCCAAATCTGATAGATTTGAGTATTCTTATTACCCTCTAGGTTCTAACCACAAGCTCATGTCTCTAAAAGAGCTCTCAGCTGAGGTGAAGAGATTACTGGAGCCTAAGAAGAAGGAATGTGAAGAGCTGTTTGATAAATGGTCAGCTGTGATGAAGGAGGCAGCGATCACTCTGTCTAACTGGGATACAGAAACTGAGGAAGGAGTCAAAATTATTGATGATACAGAGGAGAAACAGGTATGGTGATCATGCAGAAAAATGTAATACCAAAACTAATGAGGGGAATTTTCCTTACCAAGCTTTTCTACCTAATTATTCAGGATGTTCAAAAGTTTGAACACCACAGCAAAACATTTATAATCTGAGTGAGCGTGAAAAATGATTTTGTCTGCCTCATTTTTATTTTTTCAGGACTGAATAACACTGTAGAACCATTCCGTGGTCAAATTGTGCTGTTAGCAGCCTTTACATGTCTACTTAATCTCTTTCTTTTATAGATAAAAGCTATCAGAGAGAAATATGGAAAATTGAAGGAGGAGTATATCACAAACAGATGCAGCACTAAAGATAAGCTAACAGAATATATAGAGAAGGATGCTGGACTAAAACTCACTGAGTTTCATGAACAGATTAAAATTTTACGGTCGGATCTATCCAAACCACACTGTGTAAGTAAATTCAATTTCAATATGATGGAAAAATCATAAATGAAGCCAAACAATGAGGCCCCATGACTCTGAAATAAGACATGGGTTCTTTAATTTTTAAACATGGAAAGAAAGAAAACTCATTTACAGTCATTAGTAACTAGAACCGCGCTTCCTGTACTAAGAAATTGAAGTTGTCCCCTCATTGATATTAAGGAGGCAACTACAAATTTTCTCACATATGCAAAGTAACCTAAAATTTAAGCACAATATTGTCATACGCAGTGAACGATTCAATTAAGGTGTATAACCTGACAGTAGATATCAGATAACCTTAAAATGCTCACCTTAACACATTCGTTAATGATTTCAACCGATTGGGATATTTGAATAACAGACTTCGAGTATTTGAGTTATTGAGTGTGAGTGTGGTTACTACAATCATTTACATATTTCTTCCCTTTCCTATCATACAGGTTGACCTGCTGCAAACAGAGAAGAATTTGGAAACTAAACTAGATGATATGGCTAATGATGATGGATTCCAATCTCTTGTGGTGGGAAACCAGCAACTGATCCAGACCAATGGTATGCCTCTAATTTTCCTAGTGCGAGCCTCGCCATACAATGTGCAAGCGCTACAAAGCAACAGTTTCATGAAAAAATTCTGTAAGATTATATTTTTAGTGGAAATGTAGGGCCCTACTAGCTGTAAAACAAACCTGTCAGTAATGTATAAATGATTAATCCTAAAAACGGTAAAAATGCTTCTTGCCTATAGACATATCATCATAATTTATCACAGGGTTAGATGAAATAGTTCTAGTGATTGCTGGATTTGTTGTAATTCTGGTGCATCAACCCAACATGTAATATAAGTGATCAGTCATTTACTGTGTTTCAGATTCTGACACCACAGAGATAAACGCTGCTCTGGTACCAACAGACGACTTTGTGATCGGTGATGACCTCATGAGAAGTAGAAAACCTCCGACCTCGATACAGCTGGTGAAGCAGCTGACAGCAGAAATTTTTTGCTTTACATCATGTAGTTATAAAGGTGTGACTTATGTAGGTCTCGAAAGCGGCTCAATCAACAGTATAGATGAAGCTGGTAACAAGACTACAGACTTCATCAAACTACCCAGTATCATCCTCACCATAAGAGCTCATCAGGATCGACTCTACATTCTCATGTACGGACAACCTTACAAGATCTTTGTGTATGATTTGAATGGTCAACGGATCACCTCCCGGGATCACTCAGACAGCAATGGCTATTACCATGGGAACAAACTTTGTATTGTAAGAAACCAGATACTTGTTGCTGATGCCACCAATAAGAGAATCACTAACTATAATCTCAACGGGAAAGTGATGAGACAGATTCCATGTCCTAAGATCCTGCCCAACGCCAACAAATCCATGTGTTCAGCAGGAGAAGACTCTGTCATCATCACCACTAACTCACCTGCTCAGGTATTCAAGTTCAACATGAGCACAGAGACTGTACTCTGGACTACAAACCTCACAGAAGCACCATTCTCTGTAGCCTGCAGTAATGATGTAGTACTGGTCAGTGGAGATGGATACAACGGCAGTAAGAGAGGTGTATGGATAGAAGTTCTAAATGCAGCGACTGGTAAGAACTTTACTCGTTTAATTATATTATATACATGTAGGTCTTTCATATAACAATAGAGTACTACAAAGTCCTGGTTAAATTAGTTTAGGGATTAGGGGATCAGTATCCTCATCGAAGCAACCAAACCACCAGTTAAATGTACGGATTTTGTTACCTTGTATTGTGCGGTCTAATGTATGCGCATACTTTCTTATCCTCTATTGCAAATTTCAGGTGAACACATTACAGAATTTAATGATCAAGAAGGAGTACAGACTTATGTGTTTGATTTATGGACAGAGAATAACAGACTGCTGGTGCCCAGCTATTATCAAAGCTCTGTGCTGTGTTATGAACTTCTCTATGATTAATGTTTAGCTTTCAGTAACTTTATATAGGCAGTGAATTTCTATATAAATTATGATTTACAGAAAACTGTTGCCCACTTTATGATTAAATTTCTAATAAACAAAATTTAGTTTTAGATATTATAATGTTGAGGTTAACCTTATCATCATAAAGCTCACCGCTATCAAGGCAGATAAACTTCATACTTTATAGAGTTCAAACCAAGTTAAATCATCAATTGTCATAAAAAATCATTGACAGTTGATGGCGTTGTTTACAAAAGTGCTAGCTAACATTTCCCGCCTATTTATTACATTCCCTTTACAGTTATTTCCATCTCTCTCAATTTGAAGCCGTCCGTTCCTGCAAAAATATGTTTTATGTATTTAAATTTATGTAATTTATATAAAAACATTTATTATTTACGCCTGTAATCAAGAGGACCCAAATTCTGACCTTAGCGGTTAGTCTCAGCAAGGGGAGGGGAATTCAATTTTTACTGGACTGAGCCCCTATTGATAGCTTCTAACCTATTTAATTACCACCATAAGTAAGCTGTTTTCTCCATGATTTATTTCCATTTCACACAAAAAATACAGATTTAAACTTATTTTATTTCAACTGCATAAGCAAGTATTTCCAGCGCAACAGTACTGTCCACCAAAGTCCACATGTTCTGATAGGATGGTACTGCAATTGTAACTAGCAGTAGGCAAAAGACTGAGATACATCGAAGTCATCAAGCCATATTGAATCATGCTTGAATATACATGGTAAGGCTTTCCGGCATGTCAACCTATAAAGGCCAGCGCTACAGTCAGGATGGAGAACATCATTACAGTTAAACTAAGCAGTACTGTATTTTTAGTAAAACAAGCATTATAATAAAAACATGGCAACTTTGGGAACAGGACGCTTTCCTGAGCACCGTGCTGATAGATACAATGAAATATTCTATGCATTGATGCCCGAACGGTGTCGACAAGAAAGGCAGTGGCTTGATGACAGATTGTCCAGCTTTCTTACTATTGTTTCTCCAAAATGGACAAATCTATGTATACAACCTTTGCTCTATACTGTAAGTATCAATTGGATGGCTGATGATTCTGATATTTCCATGTTAATACAAGAAATATGTGAGATCATGGATAAACTCGCTCCGCAGACAGTTTCAATGCTTTAAACATGGTTAATGACTCATGCTCAGGATCCTTAGTGTTATGAGCTAGTTTTAGATTATGAAGTACATGATGTGAATGCTGATGTCAGCATTGTAAGTATAGCAAGACCCGCAGTCAGCGAGAATTGTTGACAGACATCAGTCAATAGATTTTAACCGTATTCATTGCAAATAAGAATATGTGTCTGGTAAAAGGACCCTTACACACAACTGCTACCCCTCTGGTTCTAGCTGGGCTTTGTATATATTTGGGATTGTTCCTACGGTCGCATTTGTTCTCAACGGAAAACTATTGTAGTAAATTTGTGACACCCATATCAGCAGATCATGTTGCCATGCTTTGTCATTTGATACATCATTCTTAGTCTGAGCTTAGAAACAGTGATTGACCTCTTCTTGAAGTATCTTCATGAGAAGGACTATTCTGTGGTTTTTTCTCCTTTCATGCGATGCCAGCAGGCCTAACCCGAACCGGCGTCAGTGATATTAGCGCTTTGTGATGGCTGATACGTAAACCTGATCGATCTGTGTCGGATCTTCTCGGGTGACCCAACGTCTTTGTTGAAGGTGGAGTCAATCATTGGCCGGTCAGAAAACTCCTCTGAGAGCTGGTTCTGACTAAAAAATCCACTGTCCGCCCAGACGGTCTCTGGAAAGCGATTGATAAAAGCCTTCACTGTTAATATTTGCTTGTTGAGCAATTGAGAGCTGTCTCCTTATTGATTATTTTGAGACAACTCTAAACCATTCTGATTGTAGGATAGCCTCGTGACATAGTCTATCTCTACAGCACAGCAGTGGTGGCGCTGCCTTCCATCAGGAAAGGCAACTCCCAGGGTTCAAGGTTATGAGATAGCAAAACCAGTGTTCCATTTAGGCCCAAATATTTCCAAATTATGGGTTTCCATTGTTTTCCCAATTTTGGTACTCAGACTAGGTGAATTAGTTCAAGCCCTATGCTGCAGAGACGAACGTATGCCTCAACAGTTTGCACATGCGCAGACTGACTCTAAACAGGAAATGAATGATCGGCCATTTTGGAACTTATGCTGACAACATGCCATATGATTCCATCTGCCTAAGCTGCTTTCTTTTAGAAATGTTTAATTCTTGAAACAAATGTCTGTATGAGTTGATTAACAAGTGAGAACATGAAAACAGCTGCAACCAATTAACTAACCTTCATTGCTGAAGCTTCTGGTACTCAACTATACTTGGAGCAGAGGCGTGTATTCTAAAAAATTTCACCCACTGACTTTTTAGAGATGAGCATAATGATCGGGCGCAGCCCGATCCACACGCCGTAGGCGTGGAGGGTGTGGGTGTGTCAATATTCCAGGCTTTTGATTGGCTTGTCCAGCTCAAGGTCAAAAGTCAAACTCTGTATGTACCGTAATTCCTCACTTATAAGAAATCCCCCCTTGGGAAAAGTAAAAATGCTCCAATTATAAAGCACCCATTTGAAAAAAATCTGCAATTGTTGGGATTGAACTCATATTGATAATAAACAGTGATTATCAGGCAGACGCTCTACACACTGAGCTATTCAGATTCAGATTTTGGAGATTATACACTGTTTATTTTTCGTCATTTTTAATCCTGTTTGCGTCCTATAAGTTCCCAAAATTCCCTAATTTCATCTATTCTAGGTATCATTTCAACCCCGAATCACCCCAAAAACAAAGCATTATTGCAAACTTGGGCTAGTCAGCTGACTAGATAACTATTTGATACTGCAATCAGTTAGAGGCGAGATTGCTTGTTGCCAAATACCCAGCTTATGTGATTATGTCTGCATATCATACCTTAGATATTGTCCAGCTTCCTCATGTAATGATGGGTACAATTCAATATGAAATGAACTATGCCATACATGTAGTTCTTATCCACAACAATAAAGTTTAGTACACAAGTACCCTGAATTAGTCATTTGTTATTATTGAGAAACCCTCTATTTTACAGAAAACAGAAGCAAAAGGAAATGTCTATTATAACGTGCGAGTCCTCTGTGTTACATGCAGTGATTTTAACAGCAGCAGCAGCAGCAGCACAGATTCATCATGACGACTACCTCAAGATGAAAAGAAAAGGTGTTGCGGCTTGTCGCGGAATCATTTCTAATCTCGGATTAGAAGACAGCTCCAGTATGGATTATTCATCTAGATACTACAGTTATACTACTGATTATAGGAGTATATGAATAGCAGATGTACACTTAGTACCAGATAAATCACGAGCTCTATATGACTCTTCTCCCAGAGATATGAAACAAAATTCAGGATAATATTGATGTATAAGATCAGTCCTGAATTATTTCTACTCATGGATTATGTAGCTACTCCTAGACGGATAATTCTTCAAGATATTTCAGCTTTATTGGAATAACAGGAGATGACAATCCACTCAGACCTCTATGTCAGTACATCTGCACAGCTATGGTGGGTTTCGGCTTTAACCCCTCACACTTTCAATACAAGATAGGTTATTTGACTTTCCATAATTTTTATACTGGAACAGTAAACCACATGCAAAAAATGACTTTAGCTGCAAAATGCAAATAACACCGTCACATCTAACCAATAATGCATTAAAATGTTGGAAACAAAATTGTTATCAACACAGCCATGAAGATATAATGGAAAGACGCAATGAATATTCCATAAGAAAACTACACAAACTGGACCATGAACATAAAATAGCCTGTGAGCCAGTATGAGTGTAAACATAAAAATATATATAGGGAGACACTATGAGATAATCATGCGTAAAGTGTTTCCCATAAAACTCTTGACAAACTTAAAAGATTTGGTAACTCGTCTTTTTATACCATGCTGAGCTCTGCGTGTAGCCAATAACTTGGTACTGGCCTGAGGGCGTTTCTCACAGAGTCCTAATTTATCAGTAGGTGTATCGCACAGAATTTGAGAGCTTTCATGCTGCACACATGTAGCCGGTTCAGGTTTTATTTCCTCATCATTTTCGCATATCACATCTAGTGAATCTGAAATTTGTGTTTAAGTCTGCCCTCCATACCTGCTAATATGTTCGTTTATTGATTTCACTATCTCAGGTTCAAAAATTGACAGTCCCAATCTAGTGGTCATTGTTTCAGAGTTCATGATTAAAGCTTGTCAATTTGGACACATATATTTTTATTATCCCTCTTCCATCTGACAGAAATTATCAAATCTAATCGAATGTGTGAAAGTTTCTCACTTACCGAGAAGAACTGCAAGGGTATTATTCTGTTGTTACTGTATTTCACTCTCCGACCCATCTTCGAAATATACGATTTCAGGTCTGTAAAATAGAAGTTCACTAGTTAAAATTACTGTGTTCATTTATTGTTGAGGGGGGACAGCTCATGATACTGATGTTTCCCCCTTTTCAGATTTTCAACATATATTGCTCACAGGCATTAGTAGTTGGGTGGTAGCTTCATATAGGCATTAAGATGCAAATTGGGATAAATGATATTACTGTTCACTTCTGATCCTTTTGTGCTCTACAGATCAGAAGAAAATTACAAAAATTGGAAGATGTTATAACGATGCCTGGATTCTCTCGTGAAATAACCCAATGGTAACATAGTTATGAGTGTCGTCTATAACATTGCATTGTGGGATACTTTTCAATATCGACAATTGACTATATATACAAGATGTATTACAAAATATTCCTTGAAACTCACATGATATGGTCATTTGAGATGGTCTGATAGAATAGTGTTGAGATTGATGTGTCTAGTTTTTCTAGCTGTGTTAGTTCATTGGTGAATTCAAGGAGACTTAGATTCAATGGTGTTTCCAATTCATCTTCAGAATACTCAAAGCTGTCTTCATACAGAGATGACCTATTTGTCAAATCATTCTCGAAGCTCAGCCAAAAGGATGTATCAAGTTTCCGAGGACTAGAAAATAACACAAAAATAACACTATTATTATACAGTGAACAAGAGCAGTCAATTTGTATGGTCTCACAATTGCCAAATCGGTTGTCGATCAGTTGTGGGCATATTTCCATACATGTTTTTTTGCTGTTTGGAAAAATTTGATTTGAGTTTGTGTTCAGAGAGATAAGCCTATCAGTGACAGCCAAATTACACCACATATCAGACGCTTAACCAGTTCACAACATAGGCTACTATCATTAATTGTATGCTATAAAGAAGACTTTAAACACATGAATACATATATACGCGTAAATACTAAAACACTATAAAATACTCACATTACAGGATGTGCCATAGTTTGATAAGTCGGGATTTGCAATGACGAGACATGATTATCTATTTTGAGAGAATATTCTACTAGCTGATTGAGGCTGTCGGTGAGCTGTGTAATAAATAATGTGTCTGTAGTGCACTCTTCATCGCATGAGAAGGGAAACTCAGTGTCCAAGATGTCTGTGAGATCTAAGAAGGTAAGAACTAATATGCTACTAAAGGTAATATTTCACTATCGACACCCCATTTTATGTGAGAGCACCTCAATAAAAATTAGCAAGATATCTAAATCTCTTGTCATGTCGTATGGTTCGTTATCTTTCGATCAGGTCGAGTTTCCTATGCAATCACTCAATAAAGCTAGACATCTAGTATTGTTCTATTTTGCAATGGTTGTATGGTTCATATGATTCGATTCCATTATTGCAATCATGAAATGCTTCAGCATAGCAAAACTATTAACAAAGGCATAGGATAAATAATTCCAAATAACAATTAAGTCCCTCAGATTAGGATAATTACCATCAGAGAATTCACACAACTGATCTTCATCCCGGGCGCTTCCCTCCTCAGACTCATATCCACCATCTGACTCTGAAAATCAAATGTGTTATGATAAGTTTCTAAGAGGAGTAGTTATCATATATGGTTGAACTTGATTTTGGTTGAGTGCGATAAACCTGGTCTCTTTTTCAATAGCTGACTACAGGAATTTCCTTTACTTACAAGTTTAAATTCTGTCAAACTCAGCACCTTCAATGCTTCATAATAATCATCATAATGTGTAACAAGATCGACAAATTTCAGGTTCCCCTAATTGACACTCACCATTCTGGCTTTTGCATGAAAATACATCCTCTAAATCTCTCAAATCCGGCTGCTGGCCCTTGTGATCATCATCGATATCACTTCACAACCTCAGGCTAACTACCTCACAACTACTACAATTGAAATGTATGATATGTGATTTAACTCTCCCTCATAGAGTCACCTAGTAATACCACTACTACTTGTACTACTTACTCATTGTGCCGTTGCGCTCCCAGAAGGCAGCGATTGCATCATCTTTAATATTGTAACGCTGCTGATGACACATCATCTTTAGTATAAACATAATGGACTTTTTTAGAAGAACCCTAACCCCTAACAAAGTAAGGCCAAATTCCAAATATGATAAGTTGATTACCATTGGAAAAGAGTTTAAAACTTACCTACTATCGATTTAATAACAGCAGTAATGAGAATGATGATTTAACTTACATAGTAGTTCTGTACATTTCTTCTTGTTGATAATATTGGTTATAGGAAGACATGTTCATGTAGATAACACTTGATTTCTATAGAATTTTACAGAGAATCACAGAAACACAGCTTGTTCAGTCGGTTGCTTATTTCTGATTGTTGTGCTCAACCTTCAGTCATCATTGTGTTTAAAGTTGTGTCATGGCGCATCTCATTCAATTGTTGGCGGTTATTACTCTAGGTCACTCGATTTCGATTAGGAGTTGTCCTCTCATTATTAGATTATGTGATTTATAATTCTTATGATAAATATAGGATGATATTACTTCATATTCAAAAATTAAATAAGAAATTATGTAGTTTATTTCTATGATAAGAATATGACGTCCAGGATGATATTGCCTACCAGATAAAATTGTGTTTATATTATTATGTTTACGTCCCTTTACTAAATTCTTTAGATTCTCCAAACTGACTACTTGGTGTTCTATATGAATATAAATACCATGAATGAACTTTTTCTTGAAACTTCCATTCCATATTATTCTGGCATCACTACATGCTGGTGTCAACTAATGCTGGTTTAAAATTTAGTTTTGTTTCGTTTTGCTGAGTCGCAGCATAAAACATGGCTAGTGCAGACTGCAACCTTTCATCGCGATATCAGACAGTTTTATCTATTTAATGGGTACACCTTGGTCACATCAGTTTCATGTTAAAAGGGATGTTTTATTGTCAGAATAACTGAAATGTGACTAACTGCCGTACAGTGATATTCAGAACTAGAAGGATATACACATTGTGGTATTATTAACGTAGAAGGGCCATGGAGTAGCTAATACATATCACTGGATAGATATATATACCCCATCTGATATGTGAAGGTTACCGTAACTGGAAAAGGTGAGTTTACATAATTAATCCTTTCTTTTCCTTTAGGACCCGGTAGTAGTAAGAGTGTCCTCAGCATATGAAGTTCTGTCTGGGATCTAAAGGTTGCTTGTTATGATCTTGGGAGATGTAGAAAGTTTAGTTTCAAAGATTTGGATTTGAGGCTTGGAACCAATTGTATTCATCAGCTCGATAATAATTCACATTCATTGTTTTTGGCAGTCATTACCCCTAACAAAGCTGAAAAATTTGCAATTTTTGTGTAACAATTAATCGAAACAAGGAAATTTGCCTCTCATCATTTACACTACACCAGATATATCACAGTTAACCCAGTGACACCTATTCCAATTATTCACATTCAATATTTGAGCACCTGGCAATTTTTACCATAGCTGATTGCTATTATCTATCTCCACTGATGTGAATAAATTCATTTTAATAGTCCATTTCATTGTATGTTATTGACCAATAGTAAACAATTGACACTACAGGTTAACTTCTATCAATCAATAACATATAACATGTTTTGTTTAGCTTTTTTGTCAGGCTATTAAGATCAGGCCGTTAACTCATTACACAGCAGTCTGCAGTCACAGCTTGAACAAGGAATTTATTAACAAGCAGTGGAGATTTAGATAGAGCAACAAACTGAGAGTTTACAGGACATAACCATTGAGAATATCAGGTCAGTAGTATGTAAAATCAAGGTTTTAGATACTCTCTATAACTCTGTTAGGGTGTTGAACATCTAATCGCCTTGTCCAATTTTGTATCACTGCTTACTCTAATTAGGGAATAGGGTAGCAAATAATGGCATTTTATAGTCAACCAACTGAGATCTCAATTATGGAGAGCTATATTACCAGATTTGTAGTCACCCTTCTCTTAATATACATACATAGGTCACGCTCACAGCAGGCACTTGGCAAATAAAATTCATTGTTTGGGAGGGGCAGGGAGAAAGAGCGAATTTAAAAGAGTCTCCTCACTTCTGTGGTAACCCTCGGATGTGATTCTCAGTTTGTTATAGATGGCGATGTGCGCCTTCACCTGAGCAAGCAAGCACACCCACATATGGAAAGGCGGGGCCTCCCCTGATCTTCTTGTTCTAAGTATTGTTATTAGCAATATTATGTCAATAATTTATTCATGCTCTTAGATCCACTGAGTGACACACAGCATCACATAAGAGAAATGGCCGCCTCAGTAGCAGAAGATGCACCACATCTGGTCACATGTGGTAACTGCCTCGAGGAAGAGGGGTTTATCCATAACCCGATGTTTCTGCCCTGTGATCATGTCTGCTGTGAGACTTGTCTGAGGAGGCAACTCAAGAAGACTGATGTAATCGAATGCAGAGTTTGTCAGTAAGTATTAGCTTCACAGAGTCTCTAATATGACAGTGTTTCTAAAAACAGTATTGCAATGAGTCTCTGATTCGAACTATCAACTACGTATTATATTGTTGTGTAGCTCCACATTGATTCAACTTATCTAGTCAGATGATTAACACCATTAATCTATATCCAATTTAAAACATTTCCTTCACATAATTTCCTGTTGTCCAGGAATGGGGGCGGGGCAGTGTTGGTGGGAGAGCTGGCAGGATAGAATAAGTGGGATGCATTTCGGGATGGTCTAAGTGGCATGGTTGGCTTAATGGTACTGGCCACATGCATCCTTCAGTAATTCAATTGTAACATTACTCCGCTCGATAATTGATTCAGTATGACATAAAGCACAACATTTCTTGATTTGTAGAAACATGTGCAAAGTGGTTATAGACAACCTTCCCTCAGCCCTAGAGAATGTTCACCCAGTTACATTCTGTGAGCCGTGTGAGAAAAGTGGGAAACTCAAAATGACTGCCAACACTTACTGTCTGACCTGTGAACATAAGTTCTGTGCTGCTCATCAGAAGGTAAATACCAATCGTGAACTTTTCTATGGGTGTCTGTTAAACAGGTTTGAGAAATAATTTTGTAATTTGAACAGCATTATCAGTGATAGCTATGGAAGGAATGAGTAATATATATATATATATATATTATGTTGATATATATAACTCTATGGTAAAACATTAATGTAAAAGGGAGGGAGAGAACTTTGCTTTATGTCTATTAAGGATCAAGTTTTTGATAATTTTGTAATTTACAGCTTCACATTGAGCTAAACTGGCATCATGAGACTCAGAATATAAAGGAGTACATGAGATCAACCTCAACAGTAGATCAGCAGAATTTTTGTCAGACTCACAAAGATCAAGTCATCGGTCTCGGTTGCTCAAAGTGTGCAAAGGTTTACTGTTTTGAGTGTGTGTCCTCTGTTGGCCTCTGCCAAAATGGTGAGTGACAATTCCAGTAACAGTGGTAGTATGAGTTCCATTTTATTGTAATTGCAGTCTCGATAACCTGATCAAAAATTTGTTCTCTCTCTGAAACTGAGGAGCCAACTCCTGACATCATAATTAACATTTCACCTATCGGGGCCTCCACAGGAGGTGGGTCTCTAAAGTAAAAAAGCAAAAACCAAAATTATTCTCTATTTGTCCCTTGTTCAGTAAGTAAGACCTGCTAGTGATCTTGTTCCCGACGTGTTCACACCCTGGACAATACCCTTGACCGCATGTTCCTACTACTTCAAAATACACTCCTGCAATTTTATAAAGTTATGATCATCACATTGAAATTTACTAATAATGTTAAATATTCCATCAATCTTAACACGCACCATAGATTATTAGATTAGACCAGCTTGTTCAATGCCATATACCAAATCTGATAGATTTGAGTTCTCTTATTACCCTCTAGGTTCTAACCACAAGCTCATGTCTCTAAAAGAGCTCTCAGCTGAGGTGAAGAGATTACTGGAGCCTAAGAAGAAGGAATGTGAAGAGCTATTTGATACATGGTCAGCTGTGATGAAGGAGGCAGCGGTCACTCTGTCTAACTGGGATACAGAAACTGAGGAAGGAGTCAGACTTATTGATGATACAGAAGAGAAACAGGTATTGTGATCATGCAGAAAAATGTAATACCTTAAACTGATGGGGCGAATTTTCCTTACCAAGCTTTTCTACCTAATTATTCAGGAGGTTCAAAAGTTTGAACACCACAGCAAAACATTTATAATCTGGGTGAGCGTGAAAAATGATTTTATCTGCCTCATTTGTATTTTTTCAGGACTGACTAACACTGTAGAACCATTCCGTGGTCAAATTGTGCTGTTAGCAGCCTTTGCATGTCTACTTTATCTCTTTATTTTATAGATAAAAGCTATCAGAGAGAAATATGGAAAATTGAAGGAGGAGTATACCACAAACAGAGGCAGCACTAAAGATAAGCTAACAAAATACATAGAGAAGGATGCTGGTCTAAAACTCACTGAGTTTCATGAGCAGATTAAAACTTTTCGGTCTGATCTATCTAAACAACACTGTGTAAGTTGTCTAATTATGAATAAAACCAAACACTATGAGCCAGGTGACTTTTCTCCCCTGCTTACACTTCAATTAATCATGTCATTTCACAGGATTAGCTTTAGGTTATTAAGTTGCAAAACTTCTGCAATGATATTTGAATTCACAGTGTACTTTTGTATACCTTTCACTGCTTTTGTCATATTTATAGTAGCAAGAACTATTGAATATATAAAGTTATCCTCTCATTGACATTGAGGGAGCAACTTCAAAATAATCTTTTTATCGTTCACCGGAGGCTTGTGAAGACAGGCTACCCAACTCAAGCTTCGTCAGTTGTTGCAATATCAGTTTAACATGAAATTAATGTGTTGTAGTAGTAGATCACCATATCAGTCAGTAAAAGCTTTCTGAAACCAAAACTCCACCCATTTGTAAAGTTTATTGTGAAATTTCGAAAAGAAAAACCTCTGGGTACCAGTCTTCAACTAAAACATTTCTTAATTTCCTTATTTTCTTAATTATAGTAGCTATAAATTAACATACACATCAAATTACCTTCTTATTTTACAGGTTGATTTGCTGCGAACAAAGAAGATATTAGATACTAAACTGGATGATATGGCTGTTGACGAATTCAAAGGTCTAGTGGTGGAACATCAACTGAATATCCAGACCAATGGTATATATGTTTTTCCTGCTGCTTCAATCGTCATCTCGCCATCTTGCCACCCTCCACGTTATAATGCTATGAAAATTTGTGTGCAACCCTGCAAAGTGATTAATTGATGCAATAAGTTTGAAGTGGAAATGTTGGGCTCTGCATGAGGCATTAATCCAAGTGAACGATTTGTTTTAAGTGTCTTGTTCATTTTCAAACTGCGTAAAAGGAAAAAAATAATTTGTTATATTTCAGAATCTGACACCACAGAGATAAACGCTGCTCTGGTTCCGACAGACGACTTTTCGATCGGTGATGACCTCATGAGAAATCGAAAACCTCCGACCTCAATGAGGCTTGTGAAGCAGCTTGCAGCAAATAACCGTTGCTTCACATCATGTAGTTATAAAGGTGTAACCTATGTAGGTCTAAGCAGAGGCTCAATCAACAGAATAGATGAAGCTGGTAACAAGACAACAGACTTCATCAAACTTCCCACTCACATCATCACCATAAGAGCACATCAGGATCGACTCTACATTCTCATGTATGGACAGCCTTACAAGATTTATGTGTATGATCTTAATGGACAACAGATCACCTCCTGGGATCACTCAGACAGCAATGATGATAATGATGATAATGTCGGCAACAAACTGTGCATTGTGAACAATCAGATTTTTGCTGCTGATGCCACCAATAAGAGAATCACTAACTATAATCTCAACGGGAAAGTGATGAGACAAATTCCATGTCCTACAATCCCGACCAAAACCTTCATATCCATGTGTTCAGCAGGAGAAGACTCTGTCATCATCACCACACGCTCACCTGCTCAGGTATTAAAGTTCAACATGAGCACAGAGACTGTACTCTGGACAAAAAACCTCACAGCAAAACCATTCTCTGTAGCCTGCAGTAACGATGTAGTACTGGTCAGTGGAGATGGATACAACGGCAGTAAGAGAGGTGTATGGATAGAAGTTCTAAATGCAGCGACTGGTAAGAACTGTACTCGTTAAATTATAATATATACATGTAGGTCTTTCATATAACAATAGAGTACTACAAAGTCCTGGTTAAATTAGTTTAGGGATTAGGGGATCAGTACCCTCATCGAAGCAGCCAAACCACCAGTTAAATGTACGGATTTTGTTACCCTATTCTGTGCGGTCTAATGTATGCGTATACTTTCTTATCCTCTATTGCAAATTTCAGGTGAACACATAACAGAATTTAACGATCAAGAAGGAGTACAGACTGAGGTGTTGGATTTATGGACAGAGAATAACAGGCTGCTGGTGTCCAGTTATTTTCAGAGCTCTGTGCTGTGTTATGAACTTCTCTATGATTAATGTTTAGCTTTCAGTAACTTTATATAGGCAGTGAACTTCTATATAAATTATGATTTACAGAAAACTGTTGCCCACTTGATGATTAAATTTCTAATAAACAAAATTTAGTTTTAGATATTTTAATGTTGAGGTTAACCTTATCATCATAAAGCTCACTGCTATCAAGGAAGATAAACTTCATACTTTATAGAGTTCAAACCAAGTTAAATCATCAAATGTCAAAAAAAATCATTGACAGTTGATGGCGTTGTTTACAAAAGTGCTAGCTAACATTTCCCGCCTATTTATTACATTCCCTTTACAATTATTTCCATCTCTCTCAATTTGAAGCCGTCCGTTCCTGCAAAAATATGTTTTATGTATTTAAATTTATGTAATTTATTTAAAAACATTTATTATTTACGCCTGTAATCAACAGGACCCATATTCTGACCTTAGCGGTTAGTCTCAGCAGGGGGAGGGGAATTCAATTTTTACTGGACTGAGCCCCTATTGATAGCTTCTAACCTATTTAATTTCCACCATAAGTAAGCTGTTTACTCCATGATTTATTTCCATTTCACACAAAATATACAGACTTAAACTTATTTAATTTCAACTGCATAAGCAAGTAGTTCCGGCGCCACAGTACTGTCCACCAAAGTCCACATGTTCTGATAGGATGGTACTGCAATTGTAATTAGCAGTAGGCAAAAGACTGAGATACATCGAAGTCATCAGGCCATTTTGCATCCAGCTTGATTATACATGTTAAGGCTTTCCGGCGACTCAACCTAAACGCAAGCGCTACAGTCAGGATGGAGAACATCATTACAGTTAAAATATGCAGTACTGTAATTTTAGTAAAACACGCATTATAATAACAACATGGCAACTTAGGGAACAGGACATTTTCCTGAGCACCATGCTGACAGATACAATAAAATATTTTATGCATTGATGCCCGAACGGTGTTGACAAGAAAGCCAGTGGTTTCAAGACAGATTGACCAGCTTCCTTTCTATTGTTTCTTCAAAATGGACAAATCTATGTATACAACCTTTGCTCTATACTGTAAGTATCAATTGGATGGCTGATGATTCTGATATTTCCGAAGTACAACAAGAAATATGTGAGATCATGGATAAACTCACTCCGCAGACAGTTTCAATGCTTTAAACAGGGTTAATAACTCATGCTCAGGATCCGTATTGTCATGAGCTAGTTTTAGATTATGAAGTACATGATGTGAATGCTGATGTCAGCATTGTAAGTATAGCAAGACCCGCAGGCAGCGAGAATTGTTGACAGACATCAGTTCACATTCCATAAGTGTAACCTAATAGTAGATTTGAACCGTATTCTTTGCAAGTATGAATATGTGTCGGGTAAAACAACCCTTACACGCAACAGACTGGAACATCTATTGCCCACTCAGATGGTCTCTGGAAACAATAAATAAAAGCCTTCACTGGTAAATATTTGCTTGTTGTGCAATGAAGAGTTGTCTCCTCATTGATTATTTTGAGACAGCTCTAAACAGGAAATGTATGAGCGGCCATTTTAGAACTTATGCGGACAACATCATGCCATTTGATCCCATCTGCACAAGCTGCTTTCTTTTAGAATTGTTTAATTATTTAAACAAATGTCTGTATATATTAATTAATAAGTGAGAACATGAAAATAGCTGCAACCAATTAACTAACCTTCATTACTGAAGCTTCTGGTGCTGAACTCTACTTGGGTCTTGGAGAGTGATGTTTGTCATAAAAAATTGTCCTGCTATTAATTATTATTAATTATTATTATGGGAATGCTCTAGTCAATTTCAAATTGTATAATTTATACCTCGCTTAATTAGTAATGTCCCAGCACAGACAGCAGGTCACTGACAGTTGATTGGATAAGTTGCAGCCTTGTGTGTGTGGTTTGTGTTTGTTGTGGTGAAGACATTGAATTCCATATCTGGAATAGCATCATTAGCTTTCTTTTGCAAAACAAAGGGCTTGCAAAAATAGCCAGTCCCTAGTAGCAATCTAGAAATGCCCTAATCATCGACACTGTAGGGGTATAATTACTGTTTGCAATTTTGTAAGCAAGACAATTTCTCAGGCTAATTATTCATGCTACTAGGGACAGCCAATCAGATAACAGTCAGATGGGTCCCTGTGTTTAGTGTCCTAACCGTATAACGCTATGATACTATTTCCATTCTAAGAGAAGAATCTAATTCAGTGGGTGAAGATGTGAAGCTGTGCATGAACCAAGTTAACGCAGCTGCGCAGCTTCTGTACCCGCCAAATGCGTTGCTCAGATGAGTCACTTCTCTCTCATTGGTCAGAATATCATACTCTGACCATTGAGAGAGAAGTGACTCATCTGAGCAACGCATTTGGCAGGTACAGAAGCTGCGCAGCTGCGATAACTTGGTTCATGCACAGCTTCACATCTTCACCACAACAAACTCAAACCACACACACACAAGGCTGCAACTCATCATATCAACTGTCAGTGACCTGCTGTCTGTGGTCCCAGGGGGGTCTTTCAATTAAAAACAGCAATCCATCAACCTGTGAGTGCCCGATTCGAGAATGAGACTCCTTGCAGGTCAGAGTCACTCCCAGAGAGTTCAATGGAATTATGGTGTTCACTCTTTTTAATTAAACCTGTCCTGCTTGTGTGGGTCCCTGTCCCTGATTGGATACGTGAGTTTGTGTGTGTTTCGCCCAAAACATACTGTGTGAAAAGATGTTTTATAAAACAAATATGTTTGCTGCTTGGTTTCACCATAACTGTAAACTGACAAGTCATTTCTTGAGCGGCTATCGCCATAATTTATGGTTGAAATATGCTAGTTTTGTTCTCTTTTAGACTCTTGAGCTCAACTCAGTAAATATATGATTGACGCTTAATGTTTTAGAATAATGCCCATCTCATATTGAAGCCGAAATTCCGATGGATTGGATGATATTATTTTATTGGGATAAAAATCTCTATTTTTTATCTTAAATTGATCTCCTTTCAGTTATGTTAACATCTTGTGCGTTTGTGGTTACCTGGTGGTTTTTTCTTCCCTGAATATGCTAAGAAATTGAGAGTAAAATAAAGTGCATGGTGACCCTGACCCTGAGTTGACAATGACAATAATATTGATTGAAATTTGACTCGTTAGGCCCAGTAAGGATGAAGCCTCAGATCCCATCATTCCTGACAAAGCAGAGGGTGAAAAGTATGACCCTCACCAATGACCTCTCTGTGACCTCTGCTTCTGCCTCTATCCCTCAACATGTAGGGATAAATCTCAAACTATCCGATAAACTCTCCGCGAAGTAACCTTGCAGCCATCTGTTAAAGAAAACTAATAGTAAGCAGAAGTATGGTAGTTCGGTTCTATGTAAATCACAGAGTACTTACAGTGGATATGCCCGTTGTGTCCTACAGTGCATTTCCCCCTACAACTGTTAAATCTAAGGCTACATGATTAGGGGTGGAACGACCTCTTGAGGTTGGAGTTGAATTTTGGATATTCAGCCTCGGATTCAACCACAAACCGGATCGGATAGTTGTTATGTCTGATCCAAGATGATTTTGTTTTAATCAACACTTACATTACATCATGTTTCTCACGTAAAATGACAAGGAAGGAAGCAGGGGTGTATATTCTAAAAAAATACACTCACTGACTATTGAGAGATGAGCATAATAATCGGGCGCAGCCCGATCCACACGCCGTAGGCGGGGAGGGTGTGGGTGTGTCAATACACCGGGCTTTTGATTGACTTGTCCCAGCTCAAGGTCAAAAGTCAAACTCTGTATGTACCGTAATTCCTCACTTGTAAGACACCCCACCCCTTGGGAAAAGTAAAAACGCTCCAGTTATAAAGCACCCATTTGAAAAAAAATCTGACTAATTGGGATTCAAACCGACAACATTCTTAATAAAAAGTGATTACCAGGTAGACGCTCTACACACTGAGCTATTCAGCCTGGCTTGCATGGAGTTAGATTGACGGATATCTTGGCTCTGTGATTGCTAATATACGCCACTGGAAGGAAGTATACATAGTAGTAATTAAATTGGAGTTCAGATAAAATAATTGACTTTTGCTGAATGCACTCAGTGGTGATCAGTAGGCATTCAATACCTATCTCATTTTCATAGCTATCTATTGTTGCAGATTAAATTGATGGATGTGTTTTTTTTCTGCTGAAATTGATAGAAACATCTTTACTCACTTCGTTGTGAATAATTTGGTCCAATGTTGTTCCTCGTAACGAAATGTCTAATTTGATGAACAACAAAGTTATCCTCTTCTGCTTTTTCAAAGTAGGAGGACAATTCCTATCCTAATAACAGCAGCGAGTTTGGGACCATAGGCATCTGGGGTTACAAGCATGGACATTGGCAATGTATATAATTATGCTTGTCACGCCAGATGCCCATGTTTGGGACATAGGAGCCGGGAGTTTGCTCCGACTCAGTGATTAGTAACACTAACACGACCGGGGTTCGAGTGATCTTGGCGAATTGAGTGACTACGCACAATAATGCTCATAGCCAAATGATTATTGCAAAGACTCTGTTTATGTGATCTTTGAGGTGTTTGAGTGATAAGGTGATTCTTGCAATTATTATATCAAAGCAGATATCAAAATATTTAAATTAAGGTATAGGTTCAGCGAAGAGTCTTTACGCTTAATCCGAATCCGATCCGAGGTTGAATTTATGGACCGATCCGATATCCGATTCGAGGTTGCCTACCCACCAAGCTCCTATCCTAGTCTCAGCTGTGAATCTTTCTCTTGTTGAGATGACAACTCCCGTATATCAGCCTGGTGTAGCAGCATCATCGGTGCCTGTCACTATACTTAAAGCACCCAAAGCTGTTGGTGTCAAAATAGATAGCTCATGTCTCTCAACATCAACGCAGGTAGATGTTAGTCTGATGCCTACATGTTTGTTTGAATCATGTAGGTTTAATAAGGATAAGGACTGTCCAATATATCTGTCTTTTAGTTGCACTTTAACGCAATTTTTGTAAATTCAGCGGAGAAGGTTAAAAGGGTTTGAATGGTCAGGGTGTGTTGGTTGATCTTCTCACCTAATAATTGTTATCCACCTTTGGTGAATGTAGTGGAGGTGTCGGTGATCATGTCTATATCTATCCAAGTTTGATCAGGGATTATGGAATATACCCTCTCTGGGTTATATAATCAGGTTACAAGACACTAAAGTAATATATTTCTGGATTGTGATCAGACAATTCTCGTTTATACATATTTTCGCTGACCATAACAAAAGCTCATTTATATAGCCGATTTTGGGGATTATACACTGTTTTTTTTTCGCCATTTTTAATCCTGCTTGCGTCCCATTAGTTCCCAAAATTCTCTAATTTCATCTATTCGAGGTACCATTTCAACCCCGAATCACCCCAAAAACACAGCATTATTGCAAACTTAGGGTAGTCAGCTGACTAGAAAACTTTTTGATACTGCAATCAGTTCGAGATGCCAAATACCCAGCGTATGTGATGGTGTATGCACATCATATCATAGATATTGTCCAGCTTCCTCGTGTAATGATGGGTACAATACAATATGAAACGGACTTAGCCATACAATATAGTTCTTATCCACAACCATAAAGTTTAGTACACAAGTACTCTGAGTTAGTCATTTTGTTATGATTGAGAATCCCTCTATTTTTCAGGAAAATTCTGAAGCAGAAGGATATATATCTAATCAGATATAACTTGGTAGGCCTCTGTCTGACCTGTAGGGATCTCAAAAACGGAAGCACAGATTACGAGATTCATCATGACGACTTAACTCAAAATTATACAAATTATAAGGATCAAAGAAAGGTGTTTCGGCTTGTCGGGAATCGTTTCTAATCACGGATTATACGACAGCTCCAGTATGGATTATTCATCAAGATACTACAGTTATACTGCTAACTATAATAGGAGCTTATGAATATCCGACATACTCAGTTAGCACATGACAAAAACATGAACTCTATATGACTCTCGTCTCCCAAAGATATGAAACAAAAATCAGGATATTAATGATGTATAAGATCAGTCCGGAATTATTTCTACCCTTGGATTATGTGGCTGCTCCTGTATGGATTATTCTTCAAGATTTTTCAGACCTCTATGTCAGTACACCCGCACATATATGGTGAGTTTTGGTTTCGACCTCTGCTACTTTCAATACAAAATAAGTTAATTAGCTTTCTATAATTTTTTGTATTGGAACAGTAAAACACATGCAACAAAATGACTGAAGCTGCAAAATGCAATTAACAGGGTACGAATATAACCAATAATGCATTGAATTATTGAAAACAAAATTGTAATCAACACAGCATGAAGATATGTATAATGGAAAGACGCTATGATTATTTCATAAGAAAACTACACAAAAACTGGACCATGAACATAGAATAGCCTGTGAGCCAGTATGAGTGTAAGCATAAAAATATATGTAGGGAGACACTATGAGATAATCCTGCGTATAGTGTTTCTCAAAAAACTCTTGGCAATCTTAAAACATTTGGTAACTCATCTCTTTATACCATGCTGAGCTTTGCGTGTAGCCGATAACTTGTTAGTAGCCTGAGAGCGTTTCTCACAGAGTCCTAATTTATCACTAGCTGTATCACACGGAATATGAGAGCTTTCATGCTGCACACATGTACCTGGTTCAGGTTTTATTTTGTCGTCAATTTCGCTAATCATCTCTACTGAATCTAAAATCAGGTGAAGCATTTGTCAAAGTTTGCCCTCAATCACTGCTATACTCCATCAAGAGTTAGCCAGGGTAAGGAAATTTCTAATTTATTCATGATCTGTAGTACTCACCCTTGTTACATCTATTAATTGTGAATCTTGAATACTCTCGGTATTGAATGAGAGTGATGGCCTTGGATGATGGTTAAGATTAACTAAGCAATGTCAAGATTAAAATTACTTTTCTGTGTAGTTGAGAATTTCTGCTTTTACGCTTTTCTCCATTATTGTTCTTAGTCCCCAAAAAATAGCTTACAGGTAAATAAACTAACAGAATTATTTTAGCGAATTGTGAGTAGATAACTCGAAATTTGTACAGCCTATTGTATTGCATATATTTATTTGTTTAAAGAGGTTTTCTAGAAAGTTTACAGATAACAGAGTAGTTAAAAAGTAACTTGTTTGAATCCACAGATAAAATATATAAAAGTGGTGCAATATTGTGAATGGCACTTGAGTGAGATGGGGAAGTCTATTTTACACACCCATGCAAAAATCTTTATTCGTTCAAAAGGATTTAAGGTAAATATGTACTACTTTCCCAGCCCCATATCAATCCTTGACCCATTTTAGTATGTAAGTTTATTGATTTCATTGCCACCGCTTTAAAGTTCGACAGACCCAATCTAGTGGTCGTTATGTTTTCAGAGTTCATGATTTAAGCTTGGCAAATGGACAGCTAGTTTCATTAGAATTTACCAGATCCCATCAAATATGTAAAAGTTTCTCACTCACCCTTAGGAACTGTAAGGGTATTATTCTGTTGCTCCTGTATTTCACTCCCCGACCTATCTTCAGAATATACGATTTCAGCTCTGTAAAATTGAAATAGGCTAGTTGAACATCACTGTCTTCATTTGTTGTGGGCAGAGATATCTCATGATACTGAAGTTTCTCCCTTTTCAGATTTTCAATGTATGTATATTTCACAGGCTTTAGTAATTGGGTGGTGGCTTCATAGGCATTACTATGAAAATTAGGATATTGTTGGTATCACTGTTTGCCACAGATCCTTTTTTGTGGTCAGCTCTACAGATCAGAATTACATATCAAATAGGGGAACTGAGTGTATCATAGCCTGGATTCTCTCATGAGATAAGGCAACCATAACATTATTTTGAGTGTTGTCCATTTAACTATATTGTGGTTTTTCTCGGTTTGAAAGTGATTGGCACATTAACAATGTGCCAAATTGTTTTCCAAAATATTCATTGAAACTTACACGAAATGATCATTTGAGATGATCTGATAGAATGGTGTCGAGAGCGAAGTCTCTTGTCTTTCCAGCTGTGTCAGTTCATTGGCGAACTCCAGGAGACTTAGATTCAGAGGAGTTTCCAATTCCTCCTCAGGATAATTAAAGCTGTCTTCATACAGAGATGACCTATTCGTTAACTCATTCTCGAAGCGCAGCCAAATAGATGTATCAATTACCCCAGGACTAGAAAATATATATTAAAATTATATCACTGATTTGACGCTTAGTCAGCTCACATCATACTATCAAAAATAGTATGATATAAAGAATATAATTAACACATAATAAATAAATAGATAAGTAAATAAAGTAATAAAGTAAATAATAATACCCTATAAAATACTCACATTATATCATGTGCCATATTTTGATAGGTCGGGATTTGCATCGACGAGACATCATTTATTAAAAGCGAATCTTCTTCTAACTGGTTGAGGCAGTCGGTGAGCCGTGTAGTAAATGATGTGTCTGTAGAGAAGGAAAACTCAATGACTAAGATGTCTGTGAGATCTGAGAATATAGAATATAAGAATTAATATGTAAAATACCATGTATAAATTATGTAAGGAGGAACTAATGCGCTAGACATCATAATTCACTATCGATGCCAAATTTTAAGTTGGAGCACCTCAATCCTCTTTCTATCAGGTTGGGTTTCCTCTGCAGATGCTCAATGAGAAGCTATACATCTAATTCAGTTCTATTTTTCAATGCTTGCATGGTTAATTTGCTTCAATCCAATTGTGCTATTTGCAATCATAGGATGCTTCAGCGTTGAAAGGTAGCAAAACTTTACACAAAGAAGCATAGCAGTGGTTAGATAACTCCCAAATAACAATAAAGTCCCTCAGATCAGTGAACTGAAGTTCATTGCTCAGATTAGGATATTTACCATCAGAGAATTCACACATCAGATCTTCATCCAAGAAACTTCCCTCCTCCGACCCGTATCCTGCATCTGACTCTGAAAATCAAATGTGTTTTAATAAGTTTCTAAAAATGATTAGTTATTATAGTTATATGGTTTGACTTTTTTGTATCGATGGTGATAAATCGTGTCTGAGCTTCTTTTCTTTTTTTTTTCCGGTTTCTGTTTGTGTTTATTTGTAATAAAAGGTTCTTCTAAAAAAAAATGATGACAGCGGAGCGATCAGGTAGTCAGAGACTAGAATGGCGACCGCCCGATTAACAGTATGACCAAGAACTATGTGGCCGAAGACAGCCCAAGGAACCCCGCCCGCCGCGCCTGCTGACTATGCACCACACCCCCACAGGGCCCTGGTCAGCAGACCACGCAGACCAAGGGGCTCACAAACCCGTTCACCAGGAAGGTACCTGTTGAGCAGGTTTACACCTGTCGTCAACAGGGACCTTGCCCCCCTGCAGTTGTTGGCTCTTTGAGGGACAACTCCAAGTTTACTTCTTGTGAAACTAGCATTTGGTGAGCTCACACAGATCTCACAATTTGCAATTGTTTTTGAATACAATATTAAAAAGCGATATTTAAATAGCATTTGCACCGGCATAATTTTAAGGTGCTCAAAGAATGAAGTTACATGGCCTCGTGGATGAATTTTAAAATGACATGGAGTGCTGATTTTTGTAAAAGTAAAATTTGGTTTATCTCGCATTCAGCTGCATGGCCCCAGAACTCGATGCCGTAAATTAAGTGTGGGTAAAAAAATGTGTAGTATAAATTTATCATCATTGGAATATCTAAATATGGTCTTATGGAACGCATGAGCAACAGTATAAAATTTAGCTTTTTACAAATTTGTACAATATGAGGTTTAAAAGTTATGTTACTGTCAAGCTCAATCCCTAAGAATTTTGTATTTAATTTATTATCAAGCTGGTTTCCACCCATATTTAAAATGTAGTTTTCCGGAGTTTTAATCAGTTTATTTGGAGCTTTAAAAATGACCTGGAAAGTTTTAGAGTAATTCAAAATGAGCTTGTTTGCAATACACCAAGTTTCTACTTTGTGCAGATTTTCTTGCACTTAATGGGAATCTGTTGAAAAAATGTTTGTGTCATCTGCAAATAAAATATATTCAAGGTCAGGAGCTGCTTTCATAAGATCATTAATAAATATAAGAAAAAAGATAGGGCCTAGAACTGAGCCTTTAGGTACCCCAATTTTAATCGGCAGCCATGATGAACTGTGCGAATCCAGCTTCACATACTGGTACCTCTCGGATAAATATGTTTTTACAAGATTACAAGCATCAGGGGTGAAATTATAGTAAGGTAGTTTTGCGATTAAAATTTCATGGTCTATGGTGTCAAAAGCTTTACTAAAATCTAGAAATATTCCTTGGGTTATGTCACTATTGTTAAAATTCTTATAGAGTTTCTCCATTAAGCGTGAAATAGCTAATGAAGTGTTGCGGTTTTCCCAGAAACCAAACTGGCTGTCGCTAAAAATATTGTTATTTTCAAAGTGGAAACTCAGCTGTGATGCTAAAGTCTTTTCTACAAGTTTGGATAATGCTGTTAAAATTGAAATCGGCCTATAGTTATTAGGGTCTGACTTAGATCCCTTTTTGTGAAGTGGTGTTACGCGGGCAATCTTTTGGCTATCCGGGAATTTCGAGGTACGCACTATTAAGTTAATCATGTGGGTTAAGATCGGTGAAAGTTTTATTTTCTTTTATAAGGCTGATGGGTATTCCATCATAGCCCGTAGCTTTCCTTTCCAATGAACAGTTGAATACAGACTCAGTTATCTCATTAGAAATCTCTAAAAAGTCAAATGCTGGCAAATTATTGTCATTTATTAAATATGAGCTATAGCTGATTGTTGGAGTTGGGAGATCACCTGCTAAAGCTTTCCCCACACTAGCAAAATGAGTATTAAAAGCTTCAGAAATTTCTTGAATCGAAGTAATTTTTGTGCCCTGAGATTCTTTGTACTGTGGTGGGGTATTTGCTTTCGAATCCCTATGTAACATTCTATTTATAAAATTCCATTTTTCATTTTGGTTGAATTTACAATTTTCAAATTCAGATTTATAGAACTCCTTTTTAGCACTTTTGATTGCCATTGTCACAGAATTACGAAACTTTATCAATGACAACAGAACAGCTGTTTTGGTATAGGATTTTGCCCCACGTTGATACTGTTCAATGACAAAATCAGGTGCTTCAATGAATCATATCATCATCATGACAATAATGTGTTCTTCAAATTAAGACTGACCTTTCTGGCTTTTGCATGAAGATGCATCCTCTAAATCACTCACATCCCGCTGCTGGCCCTTATGATCATCATTGATATCACTCAACAACCTCAGGCTAACTACCTCACTACTACAATGGATGAAATGCATGTTATGTGATTTAACTCATAGATTCACCTAGTATTAGCATTACTAGTCCACTACTTACTCATTGTGCCGTTGCGCTCCCAGAAGGCAGCGATTGCGTCATCTTTAATAGCGTAACGCCGCTGATGACACATCATCAATGAGAAAAACCTGATGGACTTTTATGGAGTTCACAGTCATGGCATAGGTCATTTTTTTATATGTGCATTGATGAATAAACTAAATATTTTAAGCTTTTCCCCTAACCCAAACAAATTCAGCCGAATCCGAGTAATTCATGACAATATAGCAAAAGAGTTAAAACTTTGCCTACAATCAATTAAAATAACAGCAGTAATGAGAATAATAAGTAAACTTACATGGCAGTTCTGTACATTTCTTCTTGTTGATAATATCCGTTATAGCAAGACATGTTCATGTAGTTATCACTTGATTTCTATATAATTTTACAGAGAATCACAGAAACACAGCTAGTTCAGACGGTTGCTTATTTCTGATTGTTATGCTCAACATTCAGTCATCATTGTGCTAAATGTTGTGTCATTGCGTGTCTCCATCAATTGTTGGCCATTATTACTCTAGGTCACTTGATTTTGATTATAAGTTGTCCTCCCATTGTTAGATTATGAGAGTAATAATTATGATAAATAGAGGATGATTTTTTCGTATTCAAAAATGATAAAATTATGTAGTTTATTCCTATGGTGTTCATATGACGTCCAGGATGAAATTGCCTACCAAATGAAATTGTGTTCATATTATTTTCTTTACGTCCTCTTAGTAATTTCTTTATATTTTCCAAACTGACTACTTGGTGTTATATATAAATATAAACACACCATGAACGAACCTTTTCACGAAACTTCCATACTCCTTTCATATTATTCTGGCATCAACTAATGCTGATTTAAAATTTAGTTGAGTTGTATAGGATTTGTTTTCTTCCATGTTGTAAGATAACTATCCTTGTCCGTGCTGAGTCACAGCATAAAACATGGCTAGTCCAGACAGTAATATTTGCTCATGTCATCAGACAGTTCTTTCGCCATCTTATTGGTATAAGTTGGTCACATCAGTTTCATGATTAAAGGGATGTTTTATTTTCAGAAGAACTGAACTGTGTCTAGCTGCCGTACACTGATATTCAGAACTAGAAGGCTACACTGTGTGTTGAATTGAAACTAGACATCTTCCATTTTATAAGACGGTTGGCTGTACCAGTTGAAACAGAAAAACACCCATGATTCCCTTTCTACATGAAAAGGCTCTCAAACTGTATCTTTGAATGGGATAAGGATGATCTGACTCTGCTTCACATAGCTAAGAAGAGAGAGCTTAAGACACAGGGTATAGCAAGGCCAAACAGGTAACGATGGGCTTTTCATGTCTGTCCTATGATATGTGTTACCTAAACTCCACTAAACCAAGGTGTTATTACAGTTACTCATAGACTAAGCTAAACTTTCATCTTAATTTCTCAAATTCATCAAAATACTTTGAACTAAAAATGTGTCCTCAAAGCATTGATAATTTAACTGTGAAAATGATATAATTCCTATTCATTTTGCTCTCAATATCACATTCATAATGTCTCCATTTTTCTCAGGTTGACGAGCGTATCACTAAGAAAGAGCTACAACTCCATTTTAAGAGAAGTACGAGTAGTCCAGAGAACATCAAAACCTCTATAGGTATGTAGGGCTACAGTTACAACAATTAATTTAACTTCTATTGACATTGTGCTGCCACTCAATTCTTAAATAACTTCTTTTAAATCCAGTTTTGGTTGTTGTAGCTGAGGACTGATATAACTAATTTTACTGGATGAACAATCAACTGTTCCTCATTTGCTCTATTTAATATTTTGCCAGGCTCACTCATCAACACTCTGAAATCAGTAAGTGATTCCATCTGGACTCCACTTTTTAAAAGTTCCATTGATGAAGTCTGGCTTGAGCAGACAAAACATCTCAACTGCATCCAGGATCCTCCAGGCGTCAACTTGTATACTCAAGTCCGTACGTTGAAGAAGGGGGATACAATCCTACCAGTCTATCGCTGTGCCAGAGGCTCCACCAGTCTAGAATCGTTTCATCTCCATCTCAATCGGTTCATCCCAGGTAAGCCACATTTATCTCGACCACACTGTTAAGAGAGATGTCACTGCAAATCACCTTAAAAGACTGACATGCAATCTTTCCACGCTGTGCACAAATTGCTATATATGTCTACCCTTAGATCGGAAATAACTCATGGTAGAATCCTGCTATGAGTAAACATTGTAGAATGAAATTCATGGTATGTGTAAGAAAAAGTATAACTGACATGCAAATTGTTTACCATGAACGATTGTATAATACTTGTACCGATGCTTTTTTTTCTATCAGTGATCTTTGGATTTGTCTTACAGGTACATCAGCTAGTGCTGCCCATTGGCAAATGTACCTTTTAGAAGGTATTGGCCGATGGAATCTGGACAGGTCCGAAAGCACAATAGATAGATGCTATGATGTGAGGCTTCTCACCTATGTCAGTCAACTTTCAAGCAAGGTGCTTGGCAACCCTTGTGTGAAAGCACCAACCCTAGCCAAATATACAGCTATAATAAATGATCCATGTTTAACTGCAATTTTTGACTTCTCTATTTACATTTTGAACAAAACCTATAACCCGGTAGACATTGAACAACATAACTGCTGCTCATCAAAAGAAAGAGTGAATTCATAATTTATGTTGTGTCCTGATTTTAAGCTGACACTGTGTTCTGACACTGTTCCCCTTCATACTAGCACGCGGCTACTTGTTTGGTTTGGGGAGTCCCCAAACTAAAAAATTAGCCGGGTGACAAGGCTAATTTCATACATCATAATATGCTTCTTCTATTTAGCAGGTGAGCTCATTGGCTATGAGTATCTCCTCAACCAATGTATCACACTACCTGAGTACAGTGAGGATGAAGAGGCAGGTGAATCAGAAGATGGGGCTATGGAGCAAGAGCTCATTATGGAGCACAGAGCCTTTACTGATGGCATTGATGATGATACTCTCTTAGAATATCCATTCTGTGAAGTGAGTGTCATAATATCTATAGTGTTACCATTTCATATTTAAAGTCAACAGCGTACAACATCAATTACAGTTGTGCAACTGAATTGCGATGTCTTGTGATTCTGTACCTCAATATTGGCAAGAGAGGTATGACCTCTCTATGACCTTTTGTCAATTCCAACATTTGAAAATCATCTGCAGATTTATGTATTGAATATCGGAGAAATTAGAGTTATTTAAACATCTTATCGCTTTCATAATTGCAGCCTGCAGTTAGAGAGAAAACAGATTATCCACCCAGTCTCTCTATACCAACTGAGATGGGAAGTGAGCTAGTGACAACCCCCAGCTTGGTGACCACTTAAGGGACCAGCAAAGATAACTCAAACCCGGTCGAAGTCATCTCAAACCCAGTCGGAGACATCTCAAGCCAGGTAGGAGACTCAAGCCAGGTAAGCCACACAAAATTCATAACTACCATTGCAGGAACATAGAGCAAAATATTTATATATAGGTCACTAGTAATGTAACCCTTTTCATATACCGAAAAAGGAAGCTAAGCTAGATTCATTGTGACAACACTTTCGACTAGTGACTAGCCAATGAACTCTCTCTTGGAAGAGGGAGTTCATTGGACTAGCCATCATGGGGTTTGAATTCAATCCTGTGCTTGCTGAGATTGGGTGGCGTGGTGGTTAGGATTCGGGCTTCTCAATCTGAGAGTTGCAGGTTCGAATCCCGGTCACTACCCATTCTGCTAAAAGAGGTGAGGTCTCCGAACAATAGCCTAGCTTGCCCACTCCTACCTTGTACAGGAGTGCGCTAAATAGATGTGATGAATCTTATGTAAGCATATTCTCATTGGCCCGAAAGGGCATTGAATAGCAAAAAAAAGTTGATATTATTATTATTATTATTATTATTATTATTATTATTATTCTAATCGCGTGATGCTCGCAACTTTTCTCAAGCTTTCTGAGATATTTACCTCACCCAGAAAAGTAGCAGGGACTGCATACAAATCGAGACTAGCTGGGTGATCACTACAAGGCAATCAGATCGGCATACTATAACTCCGCCTTATCTAACACAGTCCTATGTCTTCCGCCAACGAATCTTCAGATGGTTCAAAAATGGTAAGTCTTTCACCATTACCAAATACATTACACCATCATACACTGACCCATCATTGATAATGACTAAGTCACTTCATCAATGAGCTATGACTCTGCCCTAAGGATATGTATAGATATATAAACATATTTTTTCAATAACTCAACTCCGCAGGTCAATTGAAAGAAGAAATATTCATTATCAATATAGATATATATATATACATATATATATTTGAGTATAAATATTTAATATCAATATATATATAATATACTGATCATAAATAATTTTAATTTTGCATCAGTGAACAACATCACAGCTTTCTTCTTCCAATTGACCTGTGGAGTGGAGTTATTGAAAAAATATTTTGGGAAAATAACCGTTACACTGCTCGGATATGATAAAGATAATAGAAATAGACCATTTCTTATGTAATTTATCTACATTCATATTTGTAGGGCAGTAATATATATATAATATATATATATATATATATGTGGCGGCGTGTGGAAATAATGATTGAATATTGTCAAATTATTGTCTGGCACCAAAAGATTTTCCTTTGTATTTTGTAGGTTTGATAATCACTCCAGGGCTGTAGAGCTCAAAACCCTCTCTCATGGTGTTCCCATAACTAAGCAGCTGAGAGTTGCTGACTCTATCTTGCCGGCAAAACAGCGTAGCCAGTCCCTGCGCCAGAGGCCTCCACCTAAATCTCCACAGCATATGGAGTTTCCAGAGGTAGCTGGCAAAGCCAACCTTCGGACAACGATTATGTATTCGCAGGCATCGCAGTATCGTCGTAACAAAAATGAGCTTATTGGTAAGCCATCAGCTCAAAGAAAAACGTATAACTGTTCTCGCTGTGGTCAGTCAAAGAATAAAGAGACTGGCCACAGACAATACAAAGGGCGTTCATTTTGTCCCTCAAAGGACGGTAGTTTTGAGGCATGGAAGGTTGGCTTGTAATCTTTTTTATTTCATATATCCACAAGTTTTAATCAATATTTAAATATTTGCTACCAGCTAGGCGTTTTTAACTTTCTTTTACTCAGTCTATTTGCTATGTCAATCTTTCAACATAAATCTTTTTGAAGCTCTATGTGACAATTCTTTTACTTTCTATTTGACATGCACAACCAGGTCTTATACTAAGCTGTTTGCTACCAGCCTCACATTTTCTCACATTTACAGCGTCCAATCTATCATGCCTTCAGAATATGTTTGTTATTAAACTGTCCCACCTCATATTTTGTTTCTGTATTGTTGCCCTATCTTGCATTCATTCGCATTATCTGCTGTTGGGCCCTACCCTTCTCCTAGTATACCATACTTGTTAGTTTGCTGCTTGGAATATAAGTGTGCCATTGTCTGTTTACCAAGCATTTTATACTGCGCATGAGTCTCCCATTTAGTAAGTTTCCCTTTTTTTATCGCCTTGATAGAAATAAAAATAGTAAATTTCTGTACAATTACAATCCAATCTTGTTCTTTTTTTGTGAATTTTCTCATATTATCAGTGAAACTCCAGCTTTATGATTTTTGATGAAAGCTGGATAATAGCAACAATAATCCAGTCGTACACATGGGACAGCACACACACTATTTAAGTATACTGCATTTATAAAAATACAAATTTGATCAGGTGTTGTCTTCTCAGTAAAAATGAGAGGACAATTACTTAAACTCATTGGTTACCGTGTGATGGGAAACCCAATGTGAATAAGAAAAAAATATAGATAATCATCATGAATATGGCCCCTTTCGGGGCCAATATTTTTCTTTTCTTTTTCTTTCTTTTTTCCCCTTCCCTCCTTCTTTTCCCTCTCTTTTTTCCCTTTTTCTTTTCCCCCCTCCTTGCGAGAACTTTATCCCCCAGCTTATTGTTCTTAGGTTACACAAAAGCAGATTAAACCAGAAGAAAGATTAATTTTAACTGGAAGTCTGTGTAAAAATCAAAGAATTTTCGATCATTCATTGGATTATCGATTTTTTCTTTAGGCAGAGCTGTTTTTTTGCAAAACTGAGACCGGAAATCCGTGCCACATTCAAAAATATTTGAATATAACATATTATATAAGCAATGAACTCCCTCTTAGAGGGAGGGAGTTCATTGATATAAGCAAATGAAATGAATATAATACAATATTATATTGTATGCTATTATATTTGGTTTGAAGTTTAATATTGCAGGTCAGTTTTGTGAAGGTGTTTCCGATCAGTGTAAGCTGAAATAAGTTTCATCATTTTCAATTCAGGCGTTAAGGGGTTCAATAATAGCTAATTAAACCATTATGCAATAAAATTAAATTGATCGTTTAAATTTTAAAACCATATGACATTTTTCACCATAATCTAAGGTTGAATTTAATACCAGAGTTTACTGCCTTGCAATCAAATGTATCCCTGTTGCTATGGTCTGAGTGAGTGTACACAATAAAACCTATCAGATTTTTACAAAGCTCAACTTCATCCTTTAATTTCCGACTGTAGTTATGTTTGTAATTAGGCTAGAAACAAAATGATGGTACCAATGTATAGCTGAGGACCCGGGCTATAAAATGCAATAGACAACTCAAAATCAATCTCCCATTGCAAATGCCTGGTTTTGATGTGCTGGTTTTGACGTCTTACCTAATATCCTGATACACTCCCTGATCTCTGATATCATGAAACAACGGCTTGTTTCAGGCCACCCAAGCTTAACATAAATGAAATACATATTGACCCGGTTAAGTCTGACCATCCTCAAAAGAGGGATGACCCGTGTCTGCCCGGGTGGTCAGATGATCAGTGTTTCAGTTACACATGTACATGCACATGCAAGCTTTCAGTTTGTGTTTAAATCAAGAAGTTCCATACCAGAGCACCTCTATGACTTTCATGCCATGCATCTTGATCAAACACGTGTCCAAGCAAAAAAACATATGAGATGCATATCACATTTACATTAGGGCATTTCCGCTCTCTGACACATGTCTTGTCAAGACAGGCTACATTGAGCCATATTTAATAGCGTAAAGCATGTTGGTTAATGATATATTGATTTATAATACATTAGAAAATCAATATCATGCAATGCACCTGCTTTGACACACATTGTGACACTGTAATTTAACTATAAACTGAACTGAAAATTATCGTATTCCTACACTTTTTTACATCTTATTTTCTTTAAACAAAAAAATTAGGTTTAAAAACTATCAGCAGAGTCAAATATGAAGCTATAATGATTTTCAAAAATACTAAATATTTACTGAGAAAAATTGTTAAATGTAAATCAGTCATTATTGATTGATAAGGCATTGTTTATGAGAGTCCTACGTATTACATCATATTCTTGCTGGTTTGTATGTACCTTTATTGATTCATGTGTGAATAATAAAAAGCTTTACAGCCGTACTATCTAAAACACTGAAAAATATGAGCTCTTTTCAAATAAAACAAAAGTTATAAAATACTGTTAAAAATAAAATGACTTGATTGATATCGTTTAGCACTTTAGCAGCAACATTTCGGAAACAAAGCTTGCGTAAGTTGGTCTTGTGCTTAGTGTTCGGTACCTTCCTGACGGAAGAGTGTCTAGAGTTAGCACTCGACTTTGACTGCTCGCAACCATTCTGAGCACTTTGGTTTTTACTTGCCCTGCCACAGCGGCTTTTATAGATGGTAATGTTGTGTTGGTGAGTTTGCTAGCGATTGTTGTGATGTACATGAGGTCACCTTTCTCTTTCTCTGAGAGATGTGAGTAGATAATGGTTAGATGATGTAATATCCCTCTCTCGATGAATGTTCGATAACATGTTAAGGCTAGCTGGTCTGAAGCGCCCAGAAATCTTAGCTTCCGCATGATGAATAGTTTTTTGAGGGCATTCTTGATCAGGAGGTCTGTGTTTCTATGAAATTTTAGCATGTTGGTTATGGTAGTGCCGAGATATTTATAGGCTTCCACGCGTTCTAGAGGAGTGTCATTGATAGTAACTTCTGGTGGATCGGGATTGTCTTTTACATTAGTGAATAGGATGTCTTTGGTTTTTGTTTTGTGGTGTTGAGGATCAGATCTCTTTCATCACACCAGCTGTGAAGAGTTGTCATCACATTCTGCATCGATGATGTGGAGTGTTGGTTGAGTTTTTCGAGTAACAGAGTATCATCAGCATACTTAATGAAGGACACTGAGTTGGTAATCTCTGATTGGCCCATCTCATCGACATAGATGGAGAACAGAATTGGCGATAACACACATCCTTGGGGGCTGCCAGTTGATGATGTTTTCCAGTCTGAGGTGTTTATCTGCGATATAACTCTCTGTGTTCTGTTACATATCGTTTAATGCTTCGCACAATGTTCAATATCAGATATTGAACCTCCACTTAGTGACACTGTCACTCTATTCTTGCAAACGTCCTCTTACACATTGACATGGTTCATTTAACTGAAATATGTAATCATATGAATCATGGTTCATATCCTCTAACTTTACATGGACCATTTGGCCATATCACCACGTGTCAAAACTTAATTTGTAGTCATCATTCCTCCACTCTTGTCGAACATTGAAGGTCTATACACGGGCGATTTTTTATCATCGGTGGATTCAATTCTTGAGTACTGGTGTCAGACTTCCAGTTTTTCCCTTTGTTTATAAATGAATGTGATATAAGAAGGTGATTTTAAAACTTGTTATCAAAGGCCAGTTCTTTAGATGAATAAAGCGTCACAATGAAATTCACTTTCACAGTTTTCTTCGAAACTTGAGTTATACAATGGAGCAAGTCATAGACCCAAAATGTGCAAATTTATAATCATTGATAAGTGAAGCTTTATCCTAGGACCAAAATTCAAGAAGTTAAAGTGCGTCGACCGGTATATAAGGGCCAGTCAATGTAAAGCGATCACCCAGCCATATCAAATTCAAATGGGGTTAGCAGCATTCAAATTCCTCCTGCTTTCTCGGAATTGAGAGGAGAAGCAGTGAATTATTTTTAATGGGAATCAGACAAGCTGTTGCGGAATTGTGTGATACACATGCCCAATAAATTTTCATTCCAATAATGGCATTGGAAAGTGGTGAAAATATGACTGATGTCATACGAAATCGCCCAGTTTCGATGATTTCAAATCATCCGCTTCAAAATATACGAGCTCTTATTGGTCAATTTTGACGTTATGATTTATGGTTTTAGAGGTTGCCTAGATACCGTTGTCAAGATTGACCGTTGTAATTAAACCCTATAATTCCAAGTGTGATGAGCTTCTATTCAACTTTATTTATGGGTGTCTGCGGATCACAATTTCTTATATAACACACTTGACCACTTGAGAACGCAACGTGGACTGGCTGTTAGAGGCGGAGACCAAGGCCATTCTCCGCCTCTAATTACATTGATCAGCCAATGGTCTTGCCTGTCACTTCACATGATTAATCCCCGTGCACCCCCTTCGATTCCTACCTCTTTAAGTTTGCCACTTTAAGCAGAGCTTTCATTGCAGAGGCGAATGATGTTTTGATGATTTTAGTTAATGAGCGGATATTCTACAAATTTACATAATTATCCATTTTTACACAACCAATAATTTTGATCTCTAGGCAGAGCATATCCCAACCAAATTGGAAATACAGACTTCAGTTGTTTTAATGAATACAATAATTACTCATTGGTAAAATAGACAGCAAGTTGGAGATGAATATGCAGCACGAGATGGCCAGTAACTAAATGTCGAGGAAAAGGTAGCATGTGCTCAGCGTTCCGACTCAATTGCACGGTATCCTCTCAAAAGAGTGATGTTTATCCAAAACAAAAACCTCTTTGTTATTGTTGAGTTCCACACAATAACTTGGTGTATGGAAATTACTTTGTGAAAGCTTAAAAGCACTCATTAGCAACAGAAAGACACACAAAGCTTATACGAGTTATCGATATAAATCTGTGAGCTTGAGGATCAGCCGGTTATGGTTGAATTCTCAAATATTCTGAGTTTATGGGTGAAGTTAATCAGATCGTTTTGTAGGAGTCATGAGAACAGAAAATAATATTATACTGTTTAGGAGAGTACATGGAAAGATATTCAAATTGAGCTGTTGATTTATTCTTTATTATATCTCTCATTATATTTTCTAGAAGCAATCTCATAAATATGTCAGGAGTGTTGCTTGACTCACACCTTGTACCCCCTACTTCACATAGACCCTGCAATTTCCTCTCTACTAAAAAGGGTGTGGATCATGAAACAAGGCAGTACGAATGATTATAAGACTCCTAAATTTGTTTTTCCATAATTTACTGCTGTAAAGCAAACATGTGTAGCCTCAGTATTTTTATCTGTGCTTTATACTGCTCTGTCCTCTGCACTCAAAATTTTCATCTTGTTTTACACAATGTCGTTTCGAAACTGCAGAAGCATAAGTTTCTTTGCCTTTCTCATTCCTAAGGTCTTTCTGACCGAATCAACACCCATATGGACACCAATGCTGTCGTCCAACTCGAATACCTGGCACTCGAACCTGCTTGCAACTGACAATCGAAATCTATGAGAACTGACTGACTCTAAATTCGAGATCCATTAAACCATTTGCGTAAATAATTGCAGGAATACTTAATCTCCGTTATTACAAAAGAAGAGAAAAAACCTTTTGTATGCTCTGAAAATTTTTATTCGATGAGGGTTTTATTTTTTATAACGCTTTCAAATTTTGTGAAAGACATAATTGATGTAGATGTAGAAAGTTCATTTACAACATAATGTGAGTGATAACAGCATGATGCATGAGAAGTTCTGTTCGTTATTTGGAGGTTTTGTCGAAGAGAATGTTTGTCCATCAGAGAGTTGTTTGCTTGTATGGTTGACCTTAGTTTGTGGTGCTCTTTGTCTCTGCCTTTGTAAAGGGTGCCTGACCAATCCAGTTTCCACTGCAATAAAAGAAAACTTGTATACTCTTCAATGTGCAATCAATAAATGGTAATCAGATAACTGTAACAACTTGAGCATGCCTTAATGACGCTTAGATAAGCTTAAGTCTTTTGCTGCTATCCACCGAAGGATTTGTCACTGCAGTGTTTGACAGCAACTATTTGCTTCCATGCTGAGCTGTTTACAATAATCTGTAGCAACTAACTTTGGCTTGAAATTCTTTGAATGTCTGTAGGTATTATGGTATTAGGACGAAGGATATGCCTAGGGCCTAGGCTAAAAATTGTTGTAGAAACTTTAACTTTAAATTTTAGCTGTCGCCCAAATTACCACTACCTGACCCTAACCTTATGAATCTTGCTGTTATGAAGATTCAAAGAATAATATTAAAATAATGTTGGATGGTGTAATTCTACATGACAGCTCTGTCAGTTTAGGGGTCAATTCAAAATGGCAAAATAGCAGATTACCAATATTTACTGCCAAGTTATCAATATTGACTTAGTTCACTTACTGAGGGTAGTAACTACATATAAATATAGTGAAGCCTCCCCCACAATCTGTCTTTCCACAGCCGACTTTGTCAATGGTAGCCCAGGCCATTCGAGTGAAGCTGAGGAATGTATCGCTACTGCCTTCACTTGGTATTACTGGCATTTCGTCCAGATCATACTCGTTGATACCACTCCACCAGTAGTTTAAGACGACATCCCAGCTGTGGTAACCCGCTGGAGTACCCTCGGCAATATTCTGACCTGAAAATATATTTAAAAATAATATCTATATTTTGTTACAAGGGAGCTTATCCATGTCATAACACAAATATTATCAGATAAGTAAAGTATAGTGCCATTATTTTTTATTCTGATTCAATGATAACACTTTAGCTACCCTTTTTATTATACAAATTCAAACACGATCAAGTCCATCTTTATCATAGATATCTTCCAGATTATATTACTAAATTATTATGCATTAACATCTTTGTGACTTTATTTCTTTCTGTTCATTGTTGTTGGGTATTCCGTAAAAAATTCTCAACGAAAGAGTATTATCCAAAAAAAGTTTATATACATACATAACGATTAATTAAATTCAACAGCATTGTAATGATACTTGCCGTAATCATCTCGTTGCAGTATACACTTATCTGCCAATGTTTGTGCAGCAGAGGCTAACTTAGAATCCCATCTCTATAAATCAAAGATGTCAACACAGTATCAATTATCAGACACCCTATTGAATATGTTACTCTGGAATTGTCTCACTATGTTTGCAACAGACCTCTGACTGCATTTGTAACACTTTTCTCCTACTTTTACAGTAATAATTTCAAAGAGTATTCTGAACATTTATACCATTGACACGCAGAGCAATTTCAGCCCAACAGATGAATGGCTTTGGCAAAACCGTCATCATCCATGCTAATCAAAGTTAACGTCGATGATAAAGAAGGATTATTACCTGGTAACGAATCACCAAAAATGAGAATGATATGCAATAGCTTAGAACTTTTGACTGGCCTTATTTAATGTAGATGAGCAACAAATGCAAGATTTGATGTTACAGTTGGGTGTCTTACTATTTAAATAAGATATTATGCAAAAGTGGCACAAGTTGGCACCAGGGAGAATTCTCCCTGTTGGCACAAGATGTTTCAAATTATGATAAGATAAAATGCCCCAACTGAGGCTGGATATAGCTAATTCTGAAAGAAAAACATACCATATCAGACATGAAGGTTGCAGGTAGAGTTGATCTCAGTGCATTGTGTTTTCGTATAATAGAAAGTCGATCAGCAAGGCCCACCAGTGCCTCTGAAACGACAACAGCAACAAAGTTTTCAATGCAGATAAGAAATTGAATAAAGTTAAAAGCAATCCAGACATACATTACCTTGATATAGAGTGCCAAAGAAAGTGGTTAAAAAACATGAATGTGATGCTACACCAACTAAAAGCTTACACAAAAATGAATAATAATAATAATTGCTGTTAGTTTTATGTTTAAAAAACCATGAAAACATACAGTATCCAATACAATATCATGAATCACAGAAATTTGCTGTTTCAGAATTAACGCTTTCACAGCTGTTTTGATTCATAAGGTGGCGTTGTTGATCAACTGCGCACTTTGGTTTTTCTAAATGATATTTGAAAGAATCATAACAGGCTGATAAATATTACTTACCAGCAAAACCCACTGCCAACAGAAGTACACTGATATAAAAGGTCTGCCTCATCGTGAAAATTAGGTAAATGTTATGTCAAGTGTTCCGCTCAGCTACCGAAGATCAACTGTGTTGTTACACCAAAACAAACCCTTTTTATATGAAACCTGACAGCATAACATAACGGAACAAGGAAATTTGGTTATGCAACTACAAAATGTTTCCTTGTTTTTGTACTGTAAGCTGAGTAGCAAAAGATTTATTGTCAAAATAGCATTTCTTTTGTATACAAGATCAGGACTTTTAAACACAACAAAGTAACTGATTTATATACAGAGACAAGTGTTTATGTGTTTGTGATTGACTAAAAACCTGCTTTGACAAAGGCAAAGATTGATGTGGAGATGGAAAAATAGCAAGATCTAGCCTTAAGCAATTTGTCCGAGTGAAGTGCATGGAGGAGTAAAAAGACTCCTTCAACACGCTCAAGTACCATTCACATTAGCCTACATTAGGCTACATTGCACCACTATTTTATATTTTATCTATTGATTGAACTCATATACCCCCAAAAAAATCTCATTTCCGCAAAATAATACAATATTTTTTGCTCGAAAGCTTGTTTACTTGGACTAGGATCAACAATTTAGAAAAGCTTAGAAGCAAAAGTTCTCAATTCCATACGAAAATACTATTAATTTGGACATTGCTTAGTTAATATTAATCCATCCATGGCCATCACTCACATTCAATGTGCATGCCCTTGGTGAGATTCATGAAGGAATTCGCAGCCGTAAGTGGTCGTGTTTTCCTTCTTGAACACTATTAGGAGCTGGCTGTGATCTAAATCCATTCTCAGAGATGTCAGCAGAAAATCCTGCTCTCTAGGAAGTCACGTTGCAAAGAAATAATATAAAAACAAAATTCATTGTTATGATTGCGTATAACCTTCACTGAACCAAGGAACTGACCTTCAACATCGTTGTAAGGTTTAGGAAAAACATCCTCGATCTCTGATGTGAACAATAGAGACAGCGCCAGTCCGTATCGAGCATATATGTGTCAAGGCCTTACCTGTCAAGGATAGGACCTTCTTACTCAATCATATCTATCGAGCAGTTTGCACAACCAGTTCGAAACTTTTGGGTGGAGTACTTGACTGTTGCCCCTCTTTATTCTGATCATAATCATATCACTATCAAGGGATCAGCGAACAACAATATTCATGGCTCATTTGGATCGGAAGTCTGAAGTTTGTCTAATGCCATTTCTCATTCCAACCTCATTGCTAGGTTCATTGTATTGAAATTTGAGCAATAGTTTGACAAACAGAGCTGGAAAGCAAAGTAAAGTTGAAACAGTTTGTGGTTGAAAATATCAAATTATTGTCCTCAACATTCCTTTGGAGAGTGACAGTAACTATGAGCCTCTCCTACTTGGTGCCACATCTGCCTGGCAAAGGTAAAATCAAGTGTTGTAGCTCTTCATGATCGGAAAACATAAAGTGACCTGATGGCAGCAGCTGATAATGTCTACACATAAATCAATATCCTGGCTGCAGTGAAATCTAATCAAAATTGTTGAATTTTTAGGGGTTTTCTAGGTTGATATTTGGGCACTTAGATTGTTCATTCCTTTCAGATGCTCCCTTTTAGTTTGATACAAAGGATATTAGTACTGAAAGTACAGACTATAAATGGTAAGACAACAATAAATGAAGGTCAAAATTGGTGAAAATCAGTACAGAAAATAGAACCCGCTTGAAAGAAGGCCTTCAGTGATCAGTTGTTTTTATCATCAAAGGGGTATGACTTTATAGATGGTAGTGTTGACTTTATCTTGATTCCTTTGTGTGTCCATACAAAAGATGACGGATGTTTATAATTGAATGATCACTTTGCGTAAGGTCAGTTCCTTGTATGAAGGTTACATCACAATGATAACAGGTAAAAACAAGGAGCACCCGGCAGACACGGGTCATCCCTCTCTTGAGGAAGGTCAGACATAGGGTATAATATGTATTTAATTTATGTTAAGCTTGGATGGCCTGAAACTATACAACTCAGGGATGTAAATCGAAATATCATGTGTTTTTATTCAAACTTGAAACCTACCTAATATCCTATCCTCCCTATTTGCATTTATTGCGGTTTGCATCCCTGATTGTATATATCGTCAGAGATGCGACTAGAAATGGCACAATCTCATAAATGCTACAAATGTCAGGGGAGCAGATAACATGTTTGTGTAAGATGGTTGGTAGGTGATGACTGCACAAGTGTAAACTGAGCTAAGCAAAAGAGTAACAGAGATAGTAAACTGACATACACTCCCTGATTTCTTCCTATTCAAAAATGATCAAAATTTGCAGCCTGATTATGATACACTTCTTCATTTATTGTAATCTAGAGTAGTCACCATCGTCATCGTCATCATCAAAAAAGGTCAATTATTTGCCTTCCCGGACAAAAACCACGCATGCCTGTATTATACAAATGTCATGATGTACAATGCTAAGGTAAAGACTTAAAGAACATTGCAGGTAGTCAACACGGTTAGTGACAAAAACCTGCTCTTAAAGACGGTTGCGGGTCAGATTCACTTTCTCCCATCCCTATCCAGGTTGATAGATCACCCAATTCTGATTATGTACATGTGCTCCAATTTGGTAATGCTTACAAAGCTACAAACTGCCATCTCCAGGAACATCTGATCATGATGCAGTAATGATGATACCAAAGTACACTCCAGCCTGTAAGAGTCAGCCCACCTACATTACTAAACAGCTATGGTCCAGTGACAACATGGAGAAGCTAATAGACTGCCTAGAAGATACTGACTGGCCTACTATCTTATCTGATTCTGACATCAATGATCAGGCCTCAATCTTCACTGATTACCTAAACTTTTGTATTGAGCAGAACATCCCATCAGTAAAAGTCAGAAATAGATGTGACAAACCGTGGATGATTGGTAACATCAGTAGACTCATAGCACAAAGGTGTCGAGCCCTAAATGTAAATGACAAAGCTCTTGTGAGACACCTACAATCTGTTATACAGCGTGAAATGAGATTTGCTAAATCTTGTTATGCTAAGTCACTTGAGAAATCATTCAATGATAAGCCTGTTGAGGCCTGAAAATCTCTTAAAAGTGTGTTGATGCTAAATTCTAACGATGCCGGCTGTCAATTGATGCAAACTGATAAACCAACTGATTGTTGCACTGTTGTGTTACCTGATATCTGTGATACCTCTAACTTTTTTCCATAGATGATGTTTATTTTGTGCTTAAATCCACTAATACCAGGAAGAGCCAGGGACCTGACAATATCCCACCCAAGTTACTGAAAGCTGCAGCCCGAGTCCTAGCCAAGCCAGTTCGAACTATATACAATAACTCCATCAGGTTAGCCACATTACCTCAATGTTGGAAATCAGCGAATATAAAACCGATTCCAAAATGTACAGCTCCACAACACATCAAGGACTTCAGACCCATAGCCCTCTCTTCTACCCTGGCCAAATGCTTTGAGAGACTCACTGTTAAATATTTCCAACCTCTGGTTACTGATACTCGACCGTTTGCATGTAAGCAAAACAACTCTACTGAAAATGCGTTCATATTGTTTGGTTTTTGTCACTAACCGTGTTGACTACCTGCAATGTTCTTTAAGTCTTTACCTTAGCATTGTACATCATGACATTTGTATAATACAGGCATGCGTGGTTTTTGTCCGGGAAGGCAAATAATTGACCTTTTTTGATGATGACGATGACGATGGTGACTACTCTAGATTACAATAAATGAAGAAGTGTATCATAATCAGGCTGCAAATTTTGATCATTTTTGAATAGGAAGAAATCAGGGAGTGTATGTCAGTTTACTATCTCTGTTACTCTTTTGCTTAGCTCAGTTTACACTTGTGCAGTCATCACCTACCAACCATCTTACACAAACATGTTATCTGCACCCCTGACATTTGCAGCATTTATGAGATTGTGCCATTTTTAGTCGCATCTCTGAAGATAAATACAATCAGGGATGCAAACCGCAATAAATGCAAATAGGGAGGATAGGATATTAGGTAGGTTTCAAGTTTGAATAAAAACACATGATATTTCGATTTACATCCCTGAGTTGTATAGTTTCAGGCCATCCAAGCTTAACATAAATTAAATACATATTATACCCTATGAAGTCTGACCTTCCTCAAGAGAGGGATGACCCGTGTCTGCCCGGGTGCTCCTTGTTTTTACCTGTTATTATTGTGATGTAACCTTCATACAAGGAACTGACCTTACGCAAAGTGATCATTCAATTATAAACATCCGTTAACTTTTGTATGGACACACAAAGGAATCAAGATAAAGTCAACACTACCATCTGTAAAGTCATACCCCTTTGATGATAAAAATAACTGATCACTGAGGCCTTCTTTCAAGCCGGTTCTATTTTCTGTACTGATTTTCACCAATTTTGACCTTCATTTACTGTTGTCTTACCATTTATAGTCTGTTCTTTCAGTACTAATATCCTTTGTATCAAACTAAAAGGGAGAATCTGAAAGGAATGAACAATCTAAGTGTTCAAATATCAATCTAGAAAACCCCTAAAAATTCAACAATTTTGATTAGATTTCACTCCAGCCAGGATATTGATTTATGTGTAGACATTATCAGCTGCTGCCATCAGGTCACTTTATGTTTGCCGATCATGAAGAGCTACAACACTTGATTTTACCTTTGCAAGGCAGATGTGGCACCAAGTAGGAGAGGCTCATGGTTATTGTCACTCTCCAAAGGAATGTTGAGGACAATTGCTATTTTCAACCACAAACTGTTTCAACTTTATTTTGCTTTCCAGCTCTGTTTGTCAAACTAATGCTCAAATTTCAATACAATGAACCTAGCAATGAGGTTGGAATGAGAAATGGCATTAGACAAACTTCAGACTTCCGATCCAAATGAGCCATGAATATTGTTGTTTGCTGATCCCTTGATAGTGATAAGATTATGATCAGAATAAAGAGAGGCAACAGTCAAGTACTCCACCCAAAAGTTTCGAACTGGTTGTGCAAACTGCTCGATAGATATGATTGAGTAAGAAGGTCCTATCCTTGACAGGTAAAGCCTTGACACATATATGCTCGATACGGACTGGCGCTGTCTCTATTGTTCACATCAGAGATCGAGGATGTTTTTCCAAAACCTTACAACGATGTTGAAGGTCAGTTCCTTGGTTCAGTGAAGGTTATACGCAATCATAACAATGAATTTTGTTTTTATATTATTTCTTTGCAACGTGACTTCCTAGAGAGCAGGTTTTTCTGCTGACATCTCTGAGAATGGATTTAGATCACAGCCAGCTCCTAATAGTGTTCAGGAAGGAAAACACGACCACTTACGGCTGCGAATTCCTTCATGAATCTCACCAAGGGCTTGCACATTGAATGTGAGTGATGGCCATGGATGGATTAATATTAACTAAGCAATGTCCAAATTAATAGTATTTTTGTATGGAATTGAGAACTTTTGCTTCTAAGCGATTCTAAATCGTTGATCCTAGTCCAAGTAAACAAGCTTTCGAGCAAAAAATATTGTATTATTTTGCGGAAATGAGATTTTTTTGGGGGTATATGAGTTCAATCAATAGATAAAATATAAAAAAGTGGTGCAATGTAGCCTAATGTAGGCTAATGTGAATGGTACTTGAGCGAGTTGAAGGAGTCTTTTTACTCCTCCATGCACTTCACTCAGACAAATTGCTTAAGGCTAGATCTTGCTATTTTTCCATCTCCACATCAATCTTTGCCTTTGTCAAAGCAGGTTTTTAGTCAATCACAAACACATAAACACTTGTCTCTGTATATAAATCAGTTACTTTGTTGTGTTTAAAAGTCCTGATCTTGTATACAAAAGAAATGCTATTTTGACAATAAATCTTTTGCTTCTCAGCTTACAGTACAAAAACAAGGAAACATTTTGTAGTTGCATAGCCAAATTTCCTTGTTCCGTTATGTTATGCTGTCAGGTTTCATATAAAAAGGGTTTGTTTTGGTGTAGCAACACAGTCGATCTTCGGTAGCTGACCGGAACACTTGACATAACATTTACATGATTTTCACGATGAGGCTGACCTTTTATATCAGTGTACTTCTGTTGGCAGTGGGTTTTGCTGGCAAGTAATATTTATCTATGTAGCAGCTGTTGTTTAAATCAGCCTGTTATGATTCTTTCAAATATCATTTAGAAAAACCAAAGTGCGCAGTTGATCAACAACGCCACCTTATGAATCAAAACAGCTGTGAAAGCGTTAAGTCTGAAACAGCAAATTTCTGTGATTCATGATATTGTATTGGATACTTACTGTATGTTTTCATGGTTTTTTAAACATCAAACTAACAGCAATTATTATTATTATTCCTTTGTTGTATAAACTTTGAGTTGGTGTAGCATCACATTTATGTTTTTCAACCACTTTATATCAAGATAATGTATGTCTGGATTGCTTTTAACTTTATTCAATTTCTTAAATTGCGACGCATTGAAAACTTTGCTGTTGTTCTCGTTTCAGAGGCACTGGTGGGCCTTGCTGATCGACTTTCTATTATACGAAAACACAATGCACTGAGATCAACTCTACCTGCAACCTTCATGTCTGATATGGTATGTTTTTCTTTCAGAATTAGCTATATCCAGCCTCAGTTGGGGCATTTTATCTTATCATAATTTGAAACATCTTGTGCCAACTTGTGCCACTTTTGTATAATATCTTATTTAAATAGTAAGACACCCAGCTGTAACATCAAATCTTGCATCATCTACATTAGATTAGGCCAGACAAAAGTTCTAAGCTATTGCATATCATTCTCATTTTTGGTGATTCGTTACCTGGTAATAATCCTTCTTTATCATCGACGTTAACTTTGATTAGCATGGATGATGACGGTTTTGCCAAAGCCATTCATCTGTTGGGCTGAAATTGCTCTGCGTGTCAATGGTATAAATGTTCAGAAAACTCTTTGAAATTATTACTGTAAAAGTAAGAGAAAAGTGTTACAAATGCAGTCAGAGGTCTGTTGCAAACATAGTGAGACAATTCCAGAGTAACATATTCAATAGGGTGTCTGATAATTGATACTGTGTTGACATCTTTGATTTATAGAGATGGGATTCTAAGTTAGCCTCTGCTGCACAAACATTGGCAGATAAGTGTATACTGCAACGAGATGATTACGGTAAGTATCATTACAATGCTGTTGAATTTAATTAATCGTTATGTATGTATATGAAATTTTTTTGGATAATACTCTTTCGTTGAGAATTTTTTACGGAATACCCAACAAAAATGAACAGAAAGAAATAAAGTCACAAAGATGTTAATGCATAATAATTAGAAATATAATCTGGAAGACCTCTATGATAAAGATGGACTTGATCGTGTTTGAATTTGTAAAACAAAAAGGGTAGCTAAAGTGTTATCATTGAATCAGAATAAAAAATAATGGCATTATACTTTACTTATCTGATAATATTTGTGTTATGACATGGATAAGCTTCCTTGTAACAAAATAAAGATATTATTTTTATATATATTTTCAGGTCAGAATATTGGCAAGGGTACTCCAGCGGGTTACCACAGCTGGGATGTCGTCTTAAACTACTGGTGGAGTGGTATCAATGAGTATGATCTGGAAGAAATGCCAGTAATACCAAGTGAAGGCAGTAGCGATACATTCCTCAGCTTCACTCGAATGGCCTGGGCTAACATTGACAAAGTCGGCTGTGGAAAGACAGATTGTGGGGGAGGCTTCACTATATTTATATGTAGTTACTACCCTCAGTAAGTGAACTAAGTCAATATTGATAACTTGGCAGTAAATATTGGTAATCTGCTATTTTGCCATTTTGAATTGACCCCTAAACTGACAGAGCTGTCATGTAGAATTACACCATCCATCAATATTTTAATATTATTCTTTGAATCTTCATAACAGCAAGATTTATAAGGTTAGGGTCAGGTAAAGGAAATTTGGGCGACAACTAAAATTTAAAGTTAAAGTTTCAACAACAATTTTTAGCCTAGGCCCTAGGCATATCCTTCGTCCTAATACCTAATACCTACAGATATTCAAAGAATTTCAAGCCAAAGTTAGTTGCTACAGATTATTGTAAACAGCTCAGCATGGAAGCAAATAGTTGTTGTCAAATACTGCAGTGACAAATCCTTCGGTGGATAGCAGCAAAAGACTTAAGCTTATCTAAGCGTCATTAAGGCATGCTCAAGTTACAGCTACAGTTATCTGATTACCATTTATTGATTGCACATTGAAGAGTATACAAGTTTTCTTTTATTGCAGTGGAAACTGGATTGGTCAGGCACCCTTTACAAAGGCAGAGACAAAGAGCACCACAAACTAAGGTCAACCATACAAGCAAACAACTCTCCGATGGACAAACATTCTCTTTGACAAAACCTCCAAATAACAAACAGAACTTCTCATGCATCATGCTGTTACCAATCACATTATGTTGTAAATGAACTTTCTACATCTACATCAATTATGTCTTTCACAAAATTTGAAAGCGGTATAAAAAATAAAACCCTCATTACAACATTATTTACGCAAGTGGTTTAATGGATCTCGAATTTAGAGTCAGTCAGTTCTCATAGATTTCGATCGTCAGTTGCAAGCAGGTTCGAGTGCCAGGCATTCCAGTTGGACAACACCATTGGTGTCCATATGGGTGTTGATTCGGTCAGAAAGACCTTAGGAATGAGAAAGGCAAAGAAACTTATGCTTCTATGCAGTTTCGAAACGACATTGTGTAAAACAAGGTGCAAATTTTGAGTGCAGAGAACAGAGCAGTATAAAGCACAGATAAAAATACTGAGGCTACACATGTTTGCTTTACAGCAGTAAATTATGGAAAAACAAATTTAGGAGTCTTATAATCATTCGTACTGCCTGGTTTCATTATCCACACCCTTTTTAGTAGAGAGGAAATTGCAGGGACTATGTGAAGTAGGGGGTACAAGGTCTGAGTCAAGCAACACTCCTGACATATTTATGGGATTGAGATGAGAGATATAATGAAGAATAAATCAACAGCTCAATTTGAATATCTTTTCATGTGCCTCTGCTAAACGTATAATATTACTTTCTGTTCTCATGAGTCCTACAAAATGATCTGATTAACTCTACACCATAAACTCAGAACATTTGAGAATTCAACCATAACCGGCTGATCCTCAAGCTCACAGATTTATATTGATAACTTGTATAAGCTTTGTATGTCTTTCTGTTGCTAATAATGAGTGCTTTTAAGCTTTCACAAAATAATTTCCATACACCAAGTTATTGAGTAGAACTCAACAGTAACAAAGAATTTTTTTTTTAGATAAACATCATTCTTTTGAGAGGATACCTTTCAATTGAGTTTGAACGCTGAGCACATGCTACCTTTTCCTCGACATTTAGTTACTGGCCATCTCGTGCTGCATATTCATCTCCAACTTGCTGTCTATTTTACCAATAAATAATTCTTGTATTTATTAAAACAGCTGAAGTCGGTATTTCCAATTTGGTTGGGATATGCTCTGCTAGAGATCAAAATTAATGGTTATGTAAAAAAAATGGATAATTATGTAAATTTGAAGAAAATCCGCTAACTAACTAAAACACATCATTCGCCTCTGCAATGAAAGCTCTGCTTAAAGTGGCAAACTTAACTTCTTGAATTTTGGTCTTAAGATAAAGCTTCACTTATCAATGATTATAAAATTGCACATTTTGGGTCTATGACTTGCTCCATTGTATAACTCAAGCTTCGAAGAAAACTGTGAAAGTGGTTTTCATTGTGACGCTTTACTCATCTAAAGAACTGGCCTTTGATAACAAGTTTTAAATTCGCCTTCTTATATCCCATTCATTTATAAACAAAGCGAAAAACTGTAAGTCTGACACAAGAACTCAAGAATTGAATCCACCGATGATAAAAAATTGTCTGTGTATATACCTTCAATATTCGATAAGAGTGGAGGAATGACTACAAATTAAGGGTTGACATGTGGTGATATGGCCAAATGGTCAATGTAAAGTTAGAGGATATGAACCATGATTCATATGATCACATATTTCAGTTAAATGAACCATGTCAATGTGTAAGAGTGGTTTGCAAGAATAGAGTGACAGTGTCACTAAGCGGAGGTTCAATAATTCTGATAGTTTGGCTGCATGGCTCAATACTGTATTGAACAATGTGGGAAGCATTAAACGATACTAGTGAAATCGTATCCTTATTAAGTGGCCAATAGGCACAATGCGCAATTTAAAATCATGTCTTGATAACTATTGGCACCAAGTGAAAAGGGTATCGCATTCGCAAGGCTTAATAATGTAGGACGGACACTGCGGAAATCGAGCCTTAGTATCACATGCGACATTGCATTTGTACTATTGTTAGCTATGATCATGCATTACAACCACCAGAACACAATAAGGAAAACCCCATAGACCTACTAATAATATTATTAGTAGGTCTATGGAAAACCCTAATTTTTAGCACAACTTTTATTTGATCCTTGTTTGGAAAATCGATTGAGGATATACTTGATTTGAGATTGATTTGCACTGTCTATTCGCCATAAATGCGCCACTCCAATACTTCATGGTTCTGAACAAACACAATTTTTTTTTTCAGGTGGTCGAAACCTTTTCGCGTGAAATAAAACTAATGGCTGTGTAAAAACGGTCTGTTGCAAAAAATTGATCACCGTTAATTTATTAGTGTGTCATTTTGCCTCTGCAATGAGTATTCATCTACAATATACATGTGTGTCCCTCTGTATCAGTATGTATGTATGAGTCAAGTTTCAAAGAAACCAGTGAGCAAATGGTTATTGTAATGTTATCCTCACACCAAACCTCAAAGCAACTTCCTTGCTCACATTCAGGGACACTTGAAGGATAAAATGGCAAGGCTGCCAAAACAACACAGGAATCAAATCTAGCGATGACAAAAATAGCACACAATCTATTGTTATGAAGGTCATCTACCAGGACTATTACCAGTTTTTGTACTGTCTTTTACTCCTTGATTTGACCTTGCGTGCTGTTTAGCCTTCATCTAACTATACCCTCAGTCTTCCTGTCTACCATGTGTATTGTCATCAACAGTTTTACAAAACTAGCAAATGAGAAAACAATATGCTGGTGTCCAGTCTGAACTGAGCCTTTCCTTGTCTTTGATTAACGATTGAGACACAACTTGCCTCGACAGTACAGTAATGTCAGGCTATCAATTTTAGTGGTTAATCAGGGGGTTCAATTGTGTTTTTGGGTTATGGGTGTAATTTGTTGGTTTGTGTGTTGATTTAGGTAAATTTTGATTAATGGATAATATTTGTTTGATTTATTTCAGAATGAAATAATGGTCCTGGATCCTATGGTTCTGTGGTCAAATAATGGTAGTCGCTATTAAAACTTGGGATATGAGACTATAGATGATTCTAACAGACAATTAATCAACAAGACCTCAGCAGTAAGCAGCACGACTAGTGTACAATGTGCAAAGGTAACACTGCTGAGCACTGGTTTCAATTTGGTTTGTTTGTCAATTATTTTGACTTGTTTCTATTTTGATTCATAAAATCGTATAGAATTAAGGTTTCAGAAAATTGGTGAAACAGTCCCAGCTGTGTTTCACCAGGGAGAATGGTTTCACTATAAGGCGGTACTTAGAAACTAATTTGTCTCATTTAATGTCCGATAATATGGAGACAAATACCTCAGTGCTAATTTTGTGTTTGCCTTAGCTAGGCTCAATTATTCAATAATTGGATGTAATTAATATCCCTCAACCTAAATCTGGATAACTGTCAGAGTAGGGTTAATATCACTGTGGTTCTGTATGTAGATGTCCTGAACAATATTTCTGTGGTAATATTGACTATCATCTACTCCGTGAATATCTAAGTTTACTGCCGTCGCCCAGTGCAGCTTATGGTGTATATTCTATATTCCTCTACCTGTGGCCTCTTATGTCTAGTGATCCAAGTAGATATGTTGCCATTAGCCAGTGCAACTCAAAGTATAGATTCTGTATCCTTGTGTCTAGGGCTTCTCTAAGTTAAGCCGACTTAATGTGTGCTGCCGTTAACCAGTGCAGCTCAGTTTCACTTCTGTATCCTTGTGTCTATGGCCTCTATATGTTAATCCGTTTTAAATGTGTTTGCTGTCGTTAGCCAGTGCAGCTCAGTTTCCCTTCTGTATCCTTGTGTCTTGGCCTCTATACTTTAGGCTGTCTTAAATGTGTTTGCTGCCGTTAGCCAGTGCAGCTTGAAGGATAGATTATGTGTCCTTATATTTCTTGGATCTGTTAACCAAGTTGTGATCCTTTTCTGTCGACTTTATAACAGAACATTTGTGTCTGTGGGCTATGTTAGCCAAGTGTTGAACTCCGCTGCTTCCTTCACTGCAGCAATTTTATGCCAGTGGGCTCTGTTAGCCAAGTGGTAAACTCCTCTGTATTGTTCACCTAATATCACTTTGATTTACTATTCTTGATATTGTTTGTAGGCACTGTTAGGCTATGGTGACTGATTCTTCTGTGTCTCAACTTCAATTCTGCTGTGCTGTGAGTAACTATGTGAACCGTTCTCCTGAAGTGTAGGCCTCGGATATGAGCTCCTGTATCGTCTATGAAATGTAAGAGCAGTGTAATCGTCTCTGTATGTGTCAGGCTCCTTGCAGCCAATCTGTCGTATTCTGCAGTGCAAACTTTGTGCATAAATTGTGCCCTTCCTGTAGGTGCTGTCGTATTCTGTAATAGCCTCTATTCTTGAGAGGGCTGTGTGTCAGGCTCCTTGTAGGCAATCAATCGTATTCTTCAATGCAACTCAGAAATTTCTTCTTTCTTGTAGGTGGTGTCGTATACTGTTATCTTCACTGTACTGTCATATACTGCTATTGTCTCTATACTGTTGTTTGCTGTACTGTCATCATCTGGCCCTTGGGGCTGGCTCCCTCCTCTTCATGTTTTGCTGTCTGTGTGCTGCTGCCTTATATAGGTGGTGTTCATCGTTATGTAAGCTTAAGTCAGCATTGCCATATTCTATTTCTGTCTTATTTTCCTCCCTGAATAGATTTTTAGGCAATTTGTCATCGCCCATTTTTCTGCTCTCTCTTGTGTTTAAATATTTCTTCTCCTTAATTATGTTAATTTTGTCCTTTGAGTCCTGTGTCCTCCTTATAATATGAATAGATTATTTTAGGCGTTTTTTTGCCTCTTCCAATAATCTTTCTTCTCATTAATTATGTTAATTTTGCAGTGTCTTTAGTGCTGTGTCTTCCGTAAGTCCATGAATAGCTTACTTTTGGCGTTTTTTGCCTCACTCCATAATCTTCCGCCCCTTGTGTCATTGTGAGATTTTTCTTCTCGTTAATTATGTTGATTCCGGGGGAGGGGGGTTCTTTGAGCCAGTGTCTTTCGCCCAGTATTCAGTCAGTCTTAACTCATGTGATAGCTGAATCATTAATAGATTAGGTGTTTGGTTGGTTTTTTGCATAAGACCAAGTGGTTAAACAAAAGAAATTAATTTATAAAATTTATAAATATCTTACAGCACATTGTATGAACCTCATCAATAATTTTGATTATGTGACACCCTCACTTGAAAACTTGATATCAATGTCTGGAATTTGTCTACTAAAAGCCCAGTTGTTAATAAAATAAAATTTAATCACATACAATCCATCATAGGTGTATTTTTAAATTTAAATTGACAAAGGCAAAACAGCCGCCTGTCAGTAAAAAATGAGGGTTTACAAAATTATGTTGAAAGATTGCAATAAGTGTTAGAAAACCTTCAGAAAAGATGGATTGAAAGTGACTCTTTTACTCCTAGGTAAATCTGTCAGACACAACATAATAATGGACTTGGATTCCCCATGCAGATTCCCCATGGTTTCTGCGAGAGTTTCAATAAAATCTTATATTAAAATCTTATCTGATCTCATACTTGGATTCCCGATTCCCCATACTTAGTTATATCGATGCGGAATCACTTTCAAGCGGCACTAACCATTACTTATACACAATACACAGCTAGTAAGCAATCAAAATTTTCTGACAGCAAAAATAAAACACCTAATAAGAAGGCAGTGTTATAGTATTCTACTAAGGGCTTTTGAGCCGCCAGTGTTTGTAACATAATGGAAATTGTCTTATCTGTGGAAGTATGTGAGGACAGCTTCACATAATAATGATAATTAGCTTCAATAACTTAATCATCCCGTTCATTGCACTCCCACAGTAAAAACCTAAGAATATGCCATGTTTCATAAATTGATGACAGTTAAACCAATTTGTCATCAATGGTATGACGCCGCCACTTGAGTAAGGACCTACCAAAGTTCCAGACAGGTCCTCATTGATGAATAGTGATCTGCACGAAAATAAATTGAGTCTTATTTGCTGTGAATATTTCATCATATTTACAGCTTGTCAATTAGATGCTAGAACCACAACAACATGACTGCCAATAATATTATAATAAAGAAATAATATAAAATTATGCCAATAAAATAAAAAGAAAAAACTACGGCATGACCATTAAAGGGGAAGCAACCCCACATGCAGCCCAATGGATCAAACTTGATCAAAGGTAACACTGGTGTTTGACTTGATTATGTGCCACAATTAGGTTATGTAGTGGAAGGGACGCCTATGTAATTGCTAATTGAACTTGCTTCCCTGTGGGAAGCGTAATGCAAATTAAGTATGCCAAATGTGTCAACACCATAACAAGGGATGCTTTGCAGGGGAGTGACAGAAAACTTCCACATGGATAGGTTGTATTTTTGTTTGCTTGGTACCTGAAATTGTGATCCAGATAAGTTCAGACTATTCCCAGTGATAAGCAGATAAAGTTGAAAGTGCTCCTTGAGGTGTTCGATGACGGCGAAAAAGAGTATATTCACGTATTAATGTTTATTAAGACTAAAATAAATATGGAAATTAGAGCCAAAGATGCATGGATAACATGAATGTCCTTCTTCAAACCAATCCTCCTGTCCAATCCTACAATGATCATGTGTGCAGTGATTTACTCTAGCTGTCTCAGAAAGCATTCTATGATTAACTGCTTCGTAAAAACATTCTTTAATTCTATTCCTTCTACTCTAAAACAGCCTCATTTGTCGTGATACATTGGTCGGTAAATATAATAACGTACATAATTATAAAAAATGAAGGGGCATCAGAAGTGGCACCCTCAACAGCGATTCCTGCACAAAAAATCCATTAGCCGATATAAATATTCATCACCCTGAATAAAACATTGTCGGCTAGTGGTCATGAATAAAATTGCAGTTGAAATTAATTCTTCAGAAAAAAGTGGTAATTTAAATGTTGTCTACTTTCTGTTATAATATACATGTTTATTTAGGACCACAAGTAGATTTTCCACCAATTGTGCAAAATTCAACAATGTGTATGGAACACCTAAAGTGTAAAGTGACATGGACTCGCTTGTAGGTAGTAAAATAATTGAGTGACGAAATATAATAAAATAAATAAAATAGAATATATATAATATATATGAGACTACAATGATCATCCTCGTCAAGGTATGAAAAGGTACAGTCCGCAGTCCATTCGGCCATATTAGGACCGCACAGCCACACGATCACTGTGTTTCCTAAAATTCTTCGAAGCCTATACTACTGCATCCTGTAGCAAGTCATCCATTACTATCCCTGGTAAAGTCTGTCAAAAAATCAAGCCCAATTATCATAAGACTACGTTAAATAACGACAGTAAAATTTGAAGAGAAGAAATACAACTTATACTTTAGATAGAACTTCAATACTTAATATTTTGGTCAATGTTATATCATCCTGTTATAACAGCTTACCTTCAACCTTATGTGCCACTACGGCCATTAGTTTATTCAAAAGTCATTCTTCCGAATTATTTTTCACTAATAACATGATAATTTTATTTTTCTATCAATCCACTATTGATGTATTTTTTTCTTTTGAGAGCTCATGTTGTAAAACATTCTTTGATAATGAAAATTATGCCAATAAATATTAATAAACAAAAAAACTCGCACTCCAATCTTATAGCTCAGATAACTCAGGAGAAAAGGGGCAGGGTGACACCAAGCGATAAGCTTTCTCACTTGCTGTCTTCTACCATACATACACTGTGGTTTGAGAGTGCTGATAACTGGCGTGGCACTGCAGTAACAGAGCTAGTTACAGATCTGACACCAGCACTTCCTGCAGCACTTCTACCGGGAGGAGTTGACTCGATCATCTCAATATCATCATCACTATCAATATCTAGACTCGTCAGCGTTGTGCTAGCCACGGAGAACTTATTACTGAGGTCCGATCGCTGACTCTTTGGAGGGGCATGTCTGAAAAATATGACAAAAGCACACAATGTGATAACAATTCCAGAGTAAAATTCAGGTGCTAAGCTAAGGGCTTTCATTGGAAAAAACTTGCCTTATCGTCTTAAAATTGGAGTCGCGACCCCTTAATAAGAGCTATGAAGTTGCAGTAATTATTTGAAGTATTGAAGGCACACCTTGTTTTCAATGCGTTCGATTGGTTTGTGAGATATAGTAACACAAATTGTTGTTATATCTTGAGCAAAAATACTTGCTGATATCTTCCTACAAACTTTGCTTGATGCTTCCCTCCAAACATAAAATAAAAGATGTGCAGAAGAAATTCACTACCCTAATCTAAGTGCTAAGACAGCTCCGTTGGGTGTTGGTAGCATTACATTATCAACAACCCAATTGAATTGGGAATTGGAATTGGGTGGTTGATAATGTAATGCCACTAACACCCAGTGGAGCCGTATGAGCACTGAGACTAGCCCTATCCGGCTTCTTATTACCAACCCATTAGAGGTGAAACTCATAGTGAAATCGTCGCCATAGTTTATCGCTTTGCTGCCACACAAGTCTTCTGGGTAATCTGAGACAGGAGTACCATAACCTGTACAGCTGTCAGTGGAGTAATCCTGCTCCGGGGCCAAGTGCTTCAATCCTCCTAGATTAGGACCAAGATTTCCATCAACAAGCTTGTCCATTACATCTTTATAAAGAATAAAACCAGAATTAGAACAATGAGGTATTGTAGGTTATACCTTTTTGAAAATGAAAATTGTTGAAAATTGGAACTGCGACGGAAGGTGGGCCTGGCAAGATGAATTGTGGGTTAGAACATAATGGAATCCTGGGTCACTGGCTATCGCAAGAGTACAGCTGTATTTCAAAATTCAGAAATAACTTTGAAGAAAGACATTTACCTCCAATAGTCAGTAGTGTTATGTCAATGTCAGAGTGCCCAAACCTAACCCTTCCCTACACTATAGCAGGGAAAACACCATTGATACAAAAAACTCCCTAGCTATGGAAAAAACATTGTCTTTGCTACCCAATTTACCCTTAACAATAAAATATTGTATACGCGCTTACCATGAGGATTTTGGCCCTGCTGTGTTGACTTTTTAGCACCAAACAGCTTGCCTTTTATCCATGCGATCCTAGGATGTTGTAACTGACCGCCTTTGGAACTTTTATCCACAGAAATATCATGAACTTTAGAAATTGAGTTCATTCTTGACTTGGACGACTGTTGATCAATCTTGCGTTTGAATGCTGCTCGTACCTGAATAAAATGAACAAAAATGATGGCCACTAAGTTGGTGAGACAAACTGGGTGTGTGTGCTGTGCATGTTCTTGTATTGAGAGTTAAATCCGCATTTAATCCGGATGATCGATCTCACCATGAACAATGAAGTGTAGTATATCATGTATTCTAAAACACTATATTCCAAGATGCTTTCAAATGATCCTGTGGAAAATCATAGACTTAATAATAAACTAAGACAGGACACTGTAGGGAGCATAAGCATTGAGGCACTGAGGTATTCAAATATGTGCGATGTAAAGGCATTGGAAGGAGAGGTAGCATTGGTGTTATCATTGACTTGCAGATCAAATACCAGGTTTTTTGTTGATAACTCGATCAATTTTAATTTGAGTTTGAAAATTGCAATAGAATAAGCAGCTTGTCGTTGTAGTTTGATACGAAGTTAAGACAAAATAATTTATCGAACAAGAAATAATATCAAGTTGATGATATGCTTATAAGGCAATTTTCAACGAACGGAATCGGTGATCAGGTTTTACTGATTATCTGGAATTTCTTTATATAATATTCAATAAATTATAAATGAGAGTAGGGAGACAGCTAAACTAACCTCAGAACTGCCCACACAGTGGAACAGGAATATGAAGAGACCCTGCAGAGAATTCAGAAGTACAAAGAGAAACTCAAACACCACTAGATGTCTGTTCACAGCCAGTAAGCCGAATAACCAGTTAATACCCAATAATGGGGTGAGAATAACGATTCCCTTCACTCCGGCCCTGTAACAAGACAAAAACATAGTTATATTCAAGTGGTTGAAAATCATGGTTGAAATAAATAACTAAATTAAAACAAGATGGTTAATTTTGTCTCAAGGAAACCCAAGTGAGTTCAAGTAAATACAATTTACTAGGATGAAAAGCGGAGAAATCCTATGATTGTACATGTGCTGCAGTCCTTTCTTGCCAATTCAACCATCAGAAAATGTTAACAGCTATAAAGCAAAGCTGTATATGCTGTAGGTTGTGACATTTTACGTATCCAAACAATATCCATCAACTTCAGCCCAAACCAAGTGAGCATCTATTATTATTACAAGAAAGAGTTAATAAGACTATATTTATTATAGTCTGAGCCCCTCAAACTTTTGCCCCTCGCCTGACGCCCCCCCCCCCCCCCCCGACAAGGGAAAGTCTGAGAACAATGCAGGATCTTGCTGGATTTGTCTGCTCTTGAGTGTTATAAGTTAATCAAAGGGAGCACTAAAACTGCAATATCTATTTATTTCTATTCATGCCACCTACTATATTGCTCCAGGATATATGAGAGTTTTCCAGTCAGACTCTGGGAAAAGTAGCCTCATGTTTGGGAAATACCCATGAGCAGAGATATTCACTGCTAAGTAGTGAGGAAAATGTCAGCCAGAATTTCTTTCATTTTGAATAAGGGCGGTCATTCATGACATTGACAAAAGGTCATACATGTGCATTATTGGACCCTAGGCTATATGTAGTAAGATTAATGTAGAAGTAATGAGAGGAAAAATCCAAGCAAATTCTGCAAAGTGCATAGACTATATTTATTAGAGAAGCAAAGATGTCCAAGCATTCACTATCGTAGCCTACGTTGACAAACCGAACAAAGCTTGTCAAGACAGGCTTTCACTACCGGTACTTAACAAATTTTTTATATACTGTATTGTTTTGTGTATTTGTTGTATTTACTCACTTGACTGATGCTACAGTATTGTGATGACGCGATGAAGCATCCAGAGATTTGGCTGACTTTACTACAATCCTGAGTACCACGATCATAATACACAGATTTATAATGACTACAGCACATACTGGGGCTACAAAGGCCCATATCAATCCTCTCTCCACAGATAACCAACAGCTGCAATGAAATTAAAACACAATCAAATTGGTCTGCAACTCCACTACCAATTTAATATAAATACAGAGGGAGTTGTGTGCCCTCATATTACAAGAAGAGAACTCGTTTATTGAAAAATGATAGTTTGGTCAGGGAGTGTTATTTAAAAAAACCAGCTTCAGAGTGATGGAATGGTAAAAGCTTAATTATCTTAAATGACAATGGCTACATCAGATTGATCCGCATTCTATCGCAAAAGAAGGAGGGGTGAATAACTCTCGCAAATGCTGGCGAAGTTTCTTTTTTCTTGTTGTTTTCAAATGGTCTTATTTGCTTCTTGCATTGATCGTTTAATAAAGTTCATAATAAACGGAGCTCAGCTTGGAGTGCTTTAAATCTGTCTAGCTAGAAGGTAGAGTGCGAAAAAAATTTTTGTATGATTTCAGAGACTCCCCAGCAAAGTACTGTAGAGAGAGATGTTCTGGGATAAATCAGAATCTAGTCAGCAACTTACAAAGATTTGTGACCGTAATGATTCAGTCGAGCAGCGATGGAGATACCGACTATGATGAAAGGTGTGCCTACAAAACAAAGTGAGTCAGATACATAATTATAGATGAGTCATAACCAACAGGGACAAAATTTCCGAGTTTGAAAACTCAAATGGCTACAAGCGAGATTTTGTTGCATTTCCTTATCAAACAACCATGAGGAATTCGGGTAAATCTTGCTTGCTATCATCTGAGCCATTAGCTACAGTTGAGATGCAAATGGATCGAACTATTGCCTAGCTAGAAGCGTATGTCAACCATTAAAAACAACTGTAATGACCACCTGAAGTGGCTAAGATGGTTTTCAAGATAAAAATAATAACATTTGTATTTGAAAATCAATTTGAGTAGGTATGATACAAAATCAATTTTAGCAAACTCACCCCAGCCTATCACAAAGTAGATATATCTCTTAGCTTTACTCTCAGAATCAAATACGGCTATGATTTTAAAGTAAAGCTGAATTCCTTCACAAAGCATCCATGTGAATGTTGCAGTATAGAAGAGGTGTAGTAATACTGCTATAGATATACAAGTTGTTCTATCATCTGTCATATTGATACCAACTACGTGAGTTATTTGTGCCAGTCCGAGGGCAACTATCAGATTCATGTGGATAGTTTTACGTTCTGTCTTCAAGTTACTATAGAAATGAATTACAATCAAATAAGACACACAACAAAACTCACCATGAAAAGCGTGATAGTACCTACCTTGATGTATGATTTTAAAAATTTTCCCTATTTTAAAACATTGTGTGCGAGTATTTTCAAATCAATTTTAGTCAGACTGACAGCATCCCAAAATTACGATTCATTTCGGTATCAAGTATTTTGTTTTTTTTATCCAATATTTCCAGAAATTTGGTGAAATCGGGTAACAAAGGTACCAGACAGAAATACCGAGAGATGAAAGAGTTCGCATCAAGGTCATCATAACCTTAAAATGACAAAATTTATGGCTAGCTAATGTTTACTCATCTCCATTACTTTATCAAAGCTAGCGACTGCACTCCAAACCAGTTTAGGTAAACTCTAGCATATACTAATTACTCCCCTAGGGTAATCACCATCGCGAAACAATTGAATAAGACTTCAATTCTTACTCAAGAATAGAGAGACAGCACATCCGATCTGACTGATCAGAGTGAATAATCATTGTTACTAGCTAACATTAACTCAGCTGATAGATAATATTTTTCTAAATATGAGTTCTCAATGACAAAACCAGCTACATGCGAATCCGATACTTACTCGAGATAAATGAACACAGAGAATGTTGTTATGAGGCAGAATAGAGAGACAGCACATCCGATCTGACTGATCAGAGTGAGAGCCTTCCCCTCTGCTGTCTGGTCGTCAGTGTGGTGGTCTGTGAACTGTACCAGTACTGCAAAACTTGTCAGATGTGAGCACTGACAAGTGACTGAGTCAGCATTCTGTACTGTGGAACAACCATCTGAAGCCCAAACTCTGTAAACAAATTTCATCAGAATTATTTTACAGTATTTGAAAGATCTCGCGTAAAGGTTTCACAGAGGCTAAAAGCCCTACTTCTTTTGTTGGCTTTGATGAGCTAAGTACTATACAATCTTGTTCAAAATACCTAGTTGTGAGAAATTGATATCTCTATTTCGATGAAAGCTACTTTTAGATGTGGGTTACTCAATTACTATATCTAGATTGATGTTACTCACTATCAATATGATAAAAATTATATGGACAGGACAGATATAAATTGCAGAATACACAATATATGATATAATTGAGAGTTGTCCCCACATTGAAATTGAGGCAGAAATAAGAGGAGTTACGTGTTGTATTCAATTATTTTCGACATGGCTGATGAGTCAGCTGTTAACTGTTAGTAATAATATGGCTATTAGACCCCACAGTGATATGTAGGTTTGATTCGTTTAAACCATTGAATTCCTTATCTGGAATAGCATCATTAGCTTTCTTTTGCAAAACAAAGGACTTGCAAAAATAGCCAGTCCCTAGTAGCAATCTAGAAATGCCCTAATCATCGACACTGTAGGGGTATAATTAATGTTTGCAATTTTGTAAACAAGACAATTTCTCAGGCTAATTATTCATGCTACTAGGGACAGCCAATCAGATAACAGTCAGATGGGTCCCTGTGTTTAGTGTCCTAACCGTATAACGCTATGATACTATTTCCATTCTAAGAGAAGAATCTAATTCAGTGGTTTAAACGTATCATAGTGTCTAGACTAGGGAGTTTTGGATAGGCTTCCAAAGTTTTCCCGTTTAAACACAACTTCTTACTGTGATTCAGGGTCCCAGAAGACACAAAAGGCATTCATGTTAGTTGACATCATATTTTGTGATGAATCCAGCATGGTAGTAGTAGCAGCAGCAGTAAAAATGATTGGAAGCTGTATTTCAATTGGTTGTTTCAAAGATGCATTGTGGGATACGGTACTGATAGCCAATGAGAAGATAACATCATCAATAAGCGTGTTTTCCTCAGCCCCAGGTATACCAACACCGTCAGCTCTGCAATATAAATGTGATAAAATCATGAGACAATGTGGGAGCTTTACTAATATTCAATCTCTAAACAAGCAAAAAGCATGACTCAACCTATTCCATACATGTACATTTAGATGATTGATAAGTTCATCGTGCCATTTATGTGCCAAACATTTAGTATATCTTATATCAGTACCAGCATCAAAAAGACTAAATACCATTGCCAGCAGATTTCTTTCATAATACCAAACAATATGTTAACTCCATTCCAGAGAATAACAGATTATACTGGGTTTCGCACATGTTGAGGGTTTTAACAGATACATTTGTGGTTTGTCTAATTTAGCAAAATCACATCCAAAGAACCCATAAAAGTACTAAGTATGAATAAACACTTGGATGATTACTAGATTATTAAAGTCGCATCAGATTTGTGTGTTAAAGAACTTCAACGCTCTTCTTGGCATGAATTATTGGTGGTGGAATAAGTGCCCATCATAACGGCTGGTAACTCTCATGCTCCTCGTTATGATGTCACAATCTCCCTGCAAGTGCAATACAAGAAACAAGCACATCCGGGAGACGATGACATCATGATGCATCATGAGCATCTTTGGGTAGTCTTTAAAATGCTAACACTACTAAGGGCCTGATCTCTCAAAGTAAATGGTAAAGAGTAAGCCAAGTGGACACCAAGCAATCTATCAAATACATTAATTTATAAATAATAATACGAAACTGTTGTGGTTATTAACAGGTTTTATTGATTTATCATCTTTACAAAAATAATATCTTTATAAAGTTTAATAGCAAAAAAGCTATAAAAACCATAAAAAGCCAGCAAATGGAACAGTTATTCTATAAAACTACATCAAATTGATGTTATGCTCTAAGGAAATTAGTGTGTATTTGGATAGCTGTGGGGGTTACTTTGGTGCTGATGTACTCTTTATGTATTGTATTGTGTGTCAAGTTGTGTTGTAAGGATGTTATAACTAACGTGGAAGAGTGCTTGTGAGTTGGATCGTATGATGGTGAGATGGAAATAAGGGAAAGAGCGAGCTGTTGTTTATGCTTCTATTATTCTCTATTCAACAACCAAACTGACAGTTACATCAATTCACAGTTAACATGATGTGGCAAAAATACATTAATGACAAAACATTTATTAATTAGAAACGTTAGGTGCCTGATCATTGATTGAAAAGGAATGGTTGCCTAGCAATATCTCAACAAGACCAGTATAATAAAATGTCAATGCGGTTACAATTATGAAACCAAAAATAATAATATATATAATAATAGTATGAACTTTTATTTTCCTATTCAAGAAAAATGCCACTTGACAGATAAAACAGTTAGGCATTATTGCACATAATGCACAACTCCAGATCTCACAATACCCTGACTCCTTCTCTGTTTAGGGCCGAGATCAAAGGTACAAGTTGTTCGATTGTAAAACAGATCTGGCAGCGCTGCGAGGTCTTGGCACACCAGCTTATCTTCATGTTGTCGTATCGGCGGATAGCCGTGATTGTCAAGTCCAGTGACGCGGCTGGTGTATTGATCTTTTGTGTACACTACTTGGTTGCCTGCAATGTTCAATACGAAAATCCTATTACATCGTGCAGTGATGGATTTCGGCACAACTGAGGCAATCACAGTTGTTTGGGTAAGAGCTACAGAAAGTGCGGTCATCCCTAACAGGTGGACACTAGATAAAGTTTGACACATTTGGTTCTATTAGGAATTGCTCACCCACTACTGGTGAGTGGCTTGTTGTGGGGGGGGGGGGGGAGATTCAAAATACAGGCAAACTGGATCTCGATTGATCTCAATGGATCTTGATGGTAGCTTGTTATGTTAGCAAAATTTCTCCTTTCAATTCGAGAGATTTATTATTGATTAACTTATTATAAAGAGTAAGTGACTGTGGTTGTGAATTTGAGCAATCACAGGCACTAAACTGTAAATATATGAAATTACAGCCCAATACAGGAAGTAGTTGTCATGGTAACATGCACGATCGGAGTCTAATACACACTCACCGCTCACATAAGAACAGTTGTTGATGAGGATCTTTAGCATTTTCCAGTCTTTCCAAGTAAAGCCTCGTACGATTACTCCAGCTTCAATAAGCTTTTGTAAGCCTAAAGTGTTCTGTCAAGAAAAATAAGCATGAAATTATATTATGGCCATCTTGATAAGGACAAAATCAAGTAGTAGAAATAATAATTGCTGAAGAGTTTGCCTTTTTAACATGCTTGAAGTAGTGACCTTGATAGCTAACATTTACTCAATCTCATTATTTTATATGGACTCAAATCAAAGCTAGCCAGAATTGGTGCTAGCGAAAATTAAGTCACGACCAATCTAGCTAAATTACTCCTACAAGGTAACAGTATTATAGGCCTACCTCAGTGTACCATGCGTGCTGCTGACTTGCAGAATACTGAGTGCAGGTACTGCAGGTCGTCTGGTGAACTCTATACGGGGTCACGTATACCATCTCAAGGTCAACCTCAACCTTATCACAGAATTGGATCAGCTTATCAACACAGCTGGCTACGGTGCTGTAGTTGAGATAGACGGTCAGCTTCTGCCCACGTAACTCTTCAGCGCCGATGATTTTCTCCAGGAAGTTTAGCAGATTGGCGTCCACAAATGAAGATTGGGTCTTCTTAAATACAAAGGTCCTCTCCAAAATTTCAGCAACACAAAAAGCACCAGCCCTCCAGTTCACTCCATGAAGTCGAGAGTAGAGGTAATTGTCAAAGAGTGTCTGCTTCTCGATCCCGATTTCCATATACTCAGTTTGTGCTGAAGCGAGAAAAAATTGGAAGTTTAGTTGGTTATTATCAGCTGCGACAATTTTACTCTGAATATTGCAGGTGCCAGTGCAAAGTAATCACTCAACAAGGGTCAATGCTTATGATTTTAGCGCTTGTTATACTGTATGTGTGGCAAAATAATTGGCAAACGAATCAACTTTTGGTGGCTGTCATTGCTATGTCAATCACTCAATGAAATGTGAGAATAGAGCAAGCTGCATATTGAGCCTTTAAACTTTAATAAAAATTGGTACATACCTGCCATTTCGCCTCTTTGATGCTGGTAGTACTATATTTTCTTCAACTAAATTCTTTGCAGTTGCGCTATGCACAGCTTTCAATGAAGTGTAAGTTTGCTGTGTCAGCAAAGACGATAGTATCTCTATAATGATAGGTTTTCAAGATATCAGCGTCTGTACAGTGACAAGGCAGTCGTTGAAGTGAGGTCGGTGAAGCGGAGACCAGTATATATAGCAAGCATTAGCCATATAGTATCATCAAGATTGCAACATACTTTGTCAGGCAAGTCTACTCTTGTCTAAACATGTCTTACAAATAGGAATCTGGGTTTTCCAAAAACCAATTAATTATCACTTTGACGCAATTGGGGTTCTTTTAATAATATTTCTAAATACCATAGACCACCCTCATTACACATACATGTCTGTTGGGAACACAGGCTAAGATTTTGTATTGGTGTTTACACTGTTACTTGGCCAACCAATCAAAAAAGGGCTTTCACTAGAAAATTCTATGACCACCATACAACATCACAATAGAAACCGCACCCCTGCACACTAACTGGGAAACCAATTACCAGGGAAATTCCCCATTCATGCTAGAAAACGAAGCAAACCGGATCTAACCTGATCAACAGAAGCTACGCCAAGCTATTTGTATATGGTTGGTTTGTTGGTTTTCCAGAATGACTCAGAACATAAAAGATAAGGACCAAGCCCCTGCAAATGTGAGATTGCCGAAGACAATCCTTTGTTTGTACATTCTTGTTTCTTCAGCAAATGTATGTAATCTAGGAGAATTCTCCCTGTTGAAATAAGTCTATGATGTTAACTTTTGTTGTCTGGTAAGAAAATAAATGCAGGTCTTGAATGCAATGCAAATGCAAAGCTAAGATTACTGCTGGCATTTTGCTTCCAACATAAATGTGGAAGAACGCTAATATTTTCGGTTTCACAACGAGCCAGTCGGAATTGTACACCCACATCAGTCATTGCCCAAATGGGTAAAACAAATCTATCACATATATCGCATTCTATCACCCGTTGGAAATCATGCAAACAGTCATCAAGCGTCTCATTATTTAGGAGATTTGCATCGTAAACAAAGCAAAAAAGATAACTGACAAAATGTTTCACTCTTCTAGTTAAGTCATCCCCACAGCTCTCAAATGAAAAACATGAAGTTCCCGTGACTGTGACATCATATTGCAGAGAATGAGAATCACCTTCCCTCATGGAAGGCACTCTTTCCACCATCAATAATTCATGACAAGTAGAGCATTGAATTTTCCCATGCAAATCTGACACAACTTTATCATAAGTTACTGCCTGACTATAACATGCTTTGGTCTTTGGATAGTCTTTAAGTGTTAATTACTGGCATGTACTTTGGTGTGAAATTGATTGATCGATTTCTTGCTTTATCACTTACGCAAGAGTGTTACAATAAAATGATGTTTGATACTAGAGTGGAACCCTGAAGTTTGAAATAAAATATAGGATTAAAAAAAATGAAAAATGGTTGTTTAAATCAGTTGGTCTTACCGCACGCCACACCCCAAAGAATGGGCAACGAGATATTGGTTATCTTAAGGGCGAGGCTGCAATTATTGCGCCAGTTTGTTTTCTGTTTGTAGGTAGGTCAAAGCACATCTGGGGGCCAACCGAACCCAATCAATGGAATGCAGTGGGAATTGAACCCATGGCCTTCAACGGTAATACGCTGAAAGACTGGTGCTCTAACCAACTGAGCCCCCTCCTAGTCCTAAGAATACTAATACTACCCTTCACAAGGTTATGATGTGTAGGTTTGCACAAGTTGAGTGCAATTTTCTTGCGGTTCTGTTATGAGAGAGGAGAAAACCAGCATAATATACTCACATTGGAATTTGTGATGTGAACAGGTCTGTTGTACCATTGTACATGATAGCCACAACACTAAGAGTCTGGTTATTGAATATGTTGGCTGGTAACTTCACGCTCACATCCGACATCCCGATAGCTGTGGAGGTGTAATCCGAGTCAAATTTTGAAACCCATATGCCTGAAATAATTAGAAAAATGTTATACGTGATTTTCGGCCTATTGGCTAAGATCAAAGTTTCACTGCAAATGGCCGATTAATGCCATTTTCAGTTTTGGCAGCTTGCTGCACATCATCACATCTAGGATCCATTCTAGTTTTCTATGATGTAGAGTATCACATTCTCAATATGAGGATTTAGGGCACCTCTTGTCCCTCTTTAGGGGCAGCCCAATCTTCTGTTTCTTACTAAACAGCAAAAATGTTATACTTTAATATCCATTTAGCTCATAAATTGCTTAGCAGTTAAAATATTTGATCATCTTAATTACTACCTAAAGATAAATATAGAATCACCTAATCGTTAAAGTAAGTCTGCTCATTTTAAACTAAATTGTATCCAAATCGTTCACGCATTATTGTAATATAAACAGACCAGCGCCGAACTATCATTAGTGGGAATCGTCTAGTTTTCTGCCTGTATCGGAAGGAAAAAATATTCTCAGGAATGCTGTCGGTTGGGACAATCTATCAAAACATTCCCAAATCATGACTTGTGTGCGCCAATCACTGTGTGGTGATTAGCACACAAACTAACCACTCTTGTCATCTCACCATCCAAGAACATAGTTACCAGATTCATGGACTCACTTATTTGATTTAGGCTGATAGAATAGTTGGAGCTGATCATTTCTGAGCATTTGGTGATGATTGACTCCGCAGGCTCAACTATGAGGGCAAAGTTATTCTCCTCACCCTGTAATAAATAAAACGGAGTTATCAGAAATCATCAGGAAAAGCCTGGAAGAAAAGTCATGGCCATAAAGCTTTCCCCATAGGGTTCACGATCCCCTTCCACGTGTAAGGGCTTTACAGATAAAACCTATCGAACCCTTTATTGAATTAGATCACAAAATCCATAAGTACCCCTTAGTTTAAGTATTATAAGGCCAAGCTTCGCTGGCCTTATCACGTATATTTGTTAGCCCATTTGGGCCATCTGGCAGATCTAACCTAGCTATCCTGTGCCAGGTTATGCCAATATTAGGTTACTGATGTTGTCAAAAGAGATGAGTAAGCTAGTAAATGAGTTCATAAGTCATTCGTTGTTGGCTATGGTAGTCTTTGTTATGTTCTTCGTTTACCCCCCCAATGTTTTCAACTGGCATATTAAATAGCTCTAATGACACACACCAGCAACACATGTCAATCAATCATCAATTGGTAATTTCCCTGTATTGGTGAACTTTACGAGGTCTGAAATCCTAATGGAGGGTTGATTACCCTGTTTAGCAAGGGAAATAGTGGATAAGGAATAATTCTAATTTGACCTCCATATAAAATTATGGCAATTTTGGTGCCATTTGATCTGACACTTTTATGTGCCCTGTTTTAAATAAGAGTTATCTCCTCCTGTCGAACACAAATTTATCATGGCTTATCATGTAGCCTGTGCTAAATTTGCAGAAATAACATCCATTGGGGTAGGGTAAAGGTCCAGCCCTGCAAGTAAGTTATACCTCATCATAAGAACTTTCACATATCTGCAGGACAAAAAAATCTGAGCATGCATGATAAAGTTATTGATTGCAACAGTGTATTGTGCACCCTGATCACTGTCAATAGCTCTACTACCACATACATCAAAGGATGATTTATAACATTCATTATGCAACCACAAATCACTATGTATAAACTGTTTGGAAACAGTAAACAAAAGAGGGATGTCCCCAACCACAAGATCAGCTGATTCATTCATAAGTATAAGACATTCAGTTTTATCCGAAAACAGTCATTATACAGCAAGATTTTGAGCAAATACCACTAAATATTTTACGCAAGATTTAAAATAGTAATGGCATCATCATCCATGGACAGTACAGCAGACAAAGTAACGCATTCTGAAATAGAAATGTGGAGTGTTGATAGTTTGAAAGATTATTGCCGAAGGCGAGGATATAAAGTTTCTGGATCTAAGAAAGAACTTGTGTCAAGGGCCTATGTCTTGGCAAATAATAACATTCCTGAAATTGAGGGCGAACGTGAAAAGGAGCTGTCAAGAAAGAAGGATTATACAGGTCTTTACACCAAAGGTCTGCCGTCAACTGACCCGGTAAAACTGAAAAACTGGAGTGATGAAAAGAATGGATTAAGATTGTGGCCACCAGTATCCTATTTAGATATACATTGGTTTATGAGAGAACACGGGAGCGTTGGACTGAATCGGGAAGCTATGACTGCCTACAAAACTGGAAAAGCATTCAGTTATTTTCAGTGTGACTGGTTGAAGGAAGTGTTTTACTGTCCTATCAGCAAATCTAACGAATACTGCTATCTCAAAGCAAAGTGCACTCCAAGCAATAGAGTCAATGACATTCCCCATGAGCTGTGGGTTAAGATAAAAAAGAAAAGTGGAGATATCGTCTCTGCCTACTGCAGTTGTGTCGCTGGGTAAGCAGTTATAAAATTGTGTTAAACAGGAATGGAAAGGAGTATTTTTGCGATGTACTGTTTTGATGTTATTATACACTTCCTATTTGGCAGACAATGTTCATTTAATTATGATAATTATTTTTGTTTTCAATTTATATTCCAAAAAATTGTTCATGATTTGATAGGTAATTTCTGTTAGCCATATAAATTTTAACTTGCTAAAATGGTGAAAAACTATGAAGATTGGCTAGCTGGCCTTTGATCATTTAATACAATATTATGTTATTACATCATTGTTAACTTTTCCTTTTACAGATTGAGTCAGACCTGTAACCATGTTACAGCTCTACTGTTCAAAGTGGAGCATGCATATAAACTCGAGCTATCCAACCCTGCTTGTACATCCACAAGTAATGTTTGGAAAGAACCATCTGGTTCCAAAGTTGAGCTGAATCTGAGGTTGAGGGAGATGAAATTTATTAAGCCAGACCACTTAAAAGGAATAGGTGTGTTATTTTTAAGGATTGAGAGCTATGTATGCGTCAATATTTGTGTGTAAATGTAGCTAGGAATATTTCACCCCTTGATTTTCCAGAAAACTGTTTAACATATATTTTTGCAACAAAGAGCATTGTCAATCTGATTACATAACATAACAGAATTTTTGCTCATAACACATGAGGTTTTTCCACTTCATTTCTAATGAAGAGGAAACAAGCACTCTAGAAAGATATACATTTACTGTTGTTGTGCTGGTGGACGGTGGTATTTTTTTAGTTAAGTTTATTATCAGATCCAATATTACCATGTGATGATAATAATGGACCACAGGGCGCTATGGATAAAAACGGTACTAAAATATTTCAGTTTACATAAAAACTGTTGTCACGGTATGACATATAATATTAAAAAAGCTATTTATAGCCATGCATGATTAAAGTCCATAACTATGTATAAATAATCACATTGATACATTTTTGTTTATAGTAAATGTGCCAGAGCAAGTCCGCAATGACCTGGTGGAGCTCTGCAAAGTGAGAGAGACTCTAGTTGATGACAAGGATCCTGACTACTACAAAACATTCTTGGCAGGAATTTGAGAAGTTTTGCCGGATGCATCTATATTTCTTCCAGGTGAATAAAGATAGTTTTTTAATAAGATATCGATACAGATTACTGCATTGCTCAACCAAGTAATTGAAGAATTTGTAAATCAATCTGCGGATACCCATTTTCCATCACAAACTTGTTAGATTGCAAGCAAGATGAAATGTTTAATGATGTCAATCACAATGAAATACACATATCCATTATATTCCTTTTTTTTCTTCTAAGGAACAATTCATAGTGACAGCGCTGATACAAATATGATACAGTCTGATAAATCAGTTGGAGCGGCATCTCAGCCTGAAGTAATTTTACTGGATGATGAAATGGAGACGGAGACACCACAGCTACCAGAATCAGCTAAGATTGATGTGCAAGCAAGAGACAGTTTAAACGCCATGGATCTGATAGCGAAGCTGGCGCTTAGTGAAGATGACATCAAAAGTATTGAGAGGCTAACTATAGGCCAGAGCAGCAACCCTCTATGGTTTGAGGCCAGAAAAGGGCGTATCACTGCATCTAATTTTTATGGTGTACATACAAGGGTTGAGACAGTGAAAAAAAACCAGATGAAACATGCGATGCCCTAGTAAATAGATTGTTGTATCCAACCCCATTGGACAACATAGCTCATGTACAGCGGGGATCAGCTATGGAATCTGTGGCATCCATAAAACTAATCAGTAGACTGAAAGCGTTGGGCCACATCAACCCATCAATCAGATCATGTGGTCTGTTTATTGATAGAGCTGACCAGTTCCTAGGTGCCAGCCCTGATGGCATAGTGACTTGTGACTGTTGTCCTGAGAGGCTGGCTGAAATTAAATGTCCAACAACACAACTTTCCAGCTACCAACATATAAAGGAAGGTAAATTAAAGAAAAAAGATCCCTACTACGGGCAGGTGCAGGGACAAATGATGATAACTGGCATCAAAGAGTCGTGGTTTTTTGTTTTTATGAGGACCATCAGGGTCATTTGGAACTGATAGCATACGACGAAGATTTCAGCAGCCATCTCCGTGACAATATCAAAAAGTTTTATCATTTGTATATGGCGCCCCAAATTATTTTAGGGCGTAAACGTAAAATTAAAATTCTTGTCATCTTTCTGTTCACCCCAGTCTAAGTACTTACTTATTAAACACAGTTCAACATGATGTCTGATGCGTGAATGTTTAGGTTTGTTTCGCTGTTCCAACCAAAGCTGGTGCAATATTACTTTTGCTGTTTGAAATAATATCGTTTACATAAGTTCACACCCCAGTTGATAAAATACGTTCTTGTATCTCACTGTTCCTACCTTTATGCATAACAATGTTGGAAGTTTTGATTAAACATCTCATATTATTATACAGTAATCCCATCAAGTTAATAAATGTAATATGGCTATTTAGCCAGCAATGTAGTCGTCCAATATTTGTCCTCAAAATTCTAACCTAATAGTGGTGATTCAGAGCAATAATCATAAACAAGCAATAATCGTAGAACCACAGAGTAAGGATATTTATCCTTACTCTGTGATAGAACCATGACAGGTCATGTTAGAACTGCATCTTTTCACTTCAGGTCAAAGCTGTTTATCTAATCTTGTCAACAGCATTCCGTTTGAAAATTAGGCTCTGTATTAAAACATCAATATTGGAGTAAGCTGCTGTGGCCCAGTTTATAATGGGAGTGTGGTTGTATCATAGACTTAATATACTGTAGTATATTAAGTCTATGGGTTGTATAATGGGAGTGGGGGGGGGGTTTATGTCTGGTTTGGCTATTCGACTCAACATCCTTTGACTATAATAATGAATTTCACAGGTGAATGTAATATTTACAGTAATATCAATAATATCATAGTTTCTTTCTGGGCTTATATTATTTGCTTGAAGTCAGGTCAGGTGAATCATAGAAATCACAAACATTTTCAGCAACAAAGAAATCCAGCCATCTCTTTTCTGTATTTCACTGTTCCTACCTTTATGCATAACAATGTTGGAAGTTTTGATTAAACATCTCATATTATTATACAGTAATCCCATCAAGTTTATAAATATAATATGGCTATTTAGCCAGCAATGTAGTCCTCCAATATTTGTCCTCAAATGTCTAACCTAATATAGTGGTGATTCAGAGCAATAATCGTAAACAAGCTCCACAGGATAGAACCACAGAGTAAGGATATTTATCCTTACTCTGTGATAGAACCATGACAGGTCATGTTAGAACTGCATCTTTTCACTTCAGGTCAAAGCTGTTTATTTAATCTTGTCAACAGCATTCCGTTTGAAAATTAGGCTCTGTATTAAAACATCAATATTGAGTAAGCTGCTGTGGCCCAGTTTATAATGGGAGTGTGGTTGTATAATGGGAGTGCGGGGTTTTATGTCTGGTTTGGCTATTCGACTCAACATCCTTTGACTATAATTATGAATTTCACAGGTGAATGTAATATTTACAGTAATATCAATAATATCATAGTTTCTTTCTGGGCTTATATTATTTGCTTGAAGTCAGGTCAGGTGAACCATAGAAATCACAAACATTTTCAGCAACAAAGAAATCCAGCCATCTCTTTTCAGAGGTACACAGTCCTTTGAAAAGAGTTTTCGTTTAGACAAGCAGTTCAAATATGAATTGTGGTCAACATTACATCTTTTGAATCGAAATATAAATGCAACAGCTTTTTTTTATTAGGATTATGATTAGGATTATCTTTAGTCTCTGATATAAATAGGCAATGTATTCACAAATTATGGCAGGTCCAGTAAAAAACTGACAATAATCCCTGTAAAACTGCTAAATAATCCCTGGTATTGGTAAGCTGATAGTAATCCATGTAAGTCAAGCCAGCTATAGTGTAAGATGCATAACTAGGTAACCCTAATATTATAACTCAGCCTGATTCTAACATAGTCTATGTTGCCTCTGGCTGAGGATATTTGTCTATTCATCAGCTGTGGTCCAGCAACTGACTATTGGAGGCTGTAAATTTGTGAGTGCTGCACATATAAATAAAATGTCATTAGCATGCCTAAGTGTTTTGTTATCTAAAGTTGAAGAAAGAATACGAAATACTTTGAGTCTTCTAATAACACGCTCCACATGTATCCGTACATTAGCCACCCTCTTTGTATCCTGTACTTGTCTAGAAGTCATCTGGGTGGTTCCTTTTCCTGCTGGTGGTATAATCAGCTCAGCATGCCTGCTAAGTAGCTCCTGTGACAATGCAAAGCCTCTATCTGCCATTACTCGGTCATTTGGATTAATATAGTCAAAAAAATTGGAGTCTCTAGTAATAAATCTATCTGTGCTTCTTCCAGCATACAACTCAGATATATAGCAGATGCTACCTTGAGGTGTAATAGCGACCAGGCACTTTACAGTATTGTTATGTTTGTATTCGGACCATGTTGCTGCTCGGTTTTTAAGGTCCTTAGGTTTTTGAATGTGAACTCGGTGCAGTCAATAATACAACGTAGTCTTTTAAAGTTCGAGTATTCTTTGGGGATAGTTTTAGCGATTTCTTCCACAGTGTAAAAGACAATGAGAGGCTTCAGCACTTTGGCGAGGAGCGGTAGGGTACAGTTGAGAATTTCCGTAACACTGGTCTCACTGATGTCAAATCTGTAAATAAAATTTTTTTTTAAAACATTTAGCTAAAATGATAGTTTTATAAAGAGATTTAAATAATTAATCAATCTAGAATATTTTGTGATCCAATGGGTGTTTCCTTCTAATAATGACTGACAAAGCCTGATAAATAAAAGGTACGTCTTATTTTTTGTAGCTAATATTTTTGCACTTTAGCTTGCACCAAGACCTTTCAGCTTTTGTAAAATTATGTACAGTACATGTACATTGTAAGAAATGGGTAACAATATCGTGTATTGTTTACCACATATTGCTCTAACAAATTAAAATTTTATATTTACTTGTCAGCTAGATCCTTGCGTAAAAGTCCAAGTCTAAGCCTCAATAACACTAGCAGCAGCCGATCTTCATTGCACAGCTTGACATATGTATTCTTACGGAGGTTCTGAAATCTTTTGTACTTGAGCTGTGTGATGTGGGTGACAGGTTTTGTTTTCTTCACTACATGGAACTGACTGTAAATATCAGCTAATAGTTCAAAAATCTTCACCTTTGGGACACCAGTGTAAAATGACGCATCTTGGTCTGTTTTCAAGAGCTTTTTGTGGTACGGACGCTGATGAAGTTTGAGCTGGGCAGACTTGGCTCTCAAAACCATAGATTTGGCCATGAGTTTTCCATTAGCCTCCAACAGTTCATGATTGTTATTATCAGCTGCAGAGGTTGGGGCAGATGGTTTATGTAGCTCATTAGTGGCACCGGCATCCAGCCCTTCCTGAATATTGACCAGAGGTTTAGTCTCGATTTCACTGAAGCACTCATCATCAAATAATGTTTCCAAAATAGCTGTATTTGTTTTGTGAGAGGAAATATTAGATGGCCCTGGTTGACTAGATCTGTCTGATATCATTAGTGGCTCCAAGCTGCTGGTTGTTCCTGTTTCTACTGATACGTTTTTATTTGGATTCCTTGGGTTCCTCAGTAAAGTGCTAATCTTCAGTGTTGCATCGTATCCAAGCTTCTGCGTAGGATTGGGATTTTTATCAGTGGGTAGACCATCCACAAAATGAACACTGCATGCTCTCGAATTACTGTCTGGGACCCACAAAGTTTTATCAGTTTCGCTTTTTTGTCGATTGATCAAGGTGACCCAATTCTTCCACTTTAGGTTATCAGTCGGAAATTTAAAATGTGTAAATGGTAGACATCCACACAATCCTGTAAAAGATAATATTGAAGTAAAAAAATCGTCAATGTTTTATTTAAATGATTTTGATATTTTATATAAATCTTTATAAATTTATCAAAGCTTGCTCGGTAATCTTCAAATTTTATGCATTGTAACCGATAGCTCAGATCAGACTAATAATAATAAAGAAGATAAATGGTGCAGCAGTAGCCTTGTCACGTGGCTACGGGTTTTGGACCAAAAAAAGAAAACCCATGGCTGCATGAAAAGGCTAGTGCAGCAGTATTTGCAATTACCATTTCTGAACTTTCAGGCGTGTATATGCGTGATTTAATATCAAAATCTGTTATGTTTTGGTTCATTACTTATAATGCTTGGAATAATCATGAGGAAAATAAAAACTGATCTTACCCTTATTTTGTCCAGTGTGTTTTTACATGGCTGCTTCTTGATGTTAGATAATTTCCGAGTGATTAGTGCAGCCCATAGCTGCACAACTAGCTGCTGGCATTATTTATCTTCTTATCTTTTGAACTTATTTGACTTTGTATGCGATGACTATAAATGCTTTCGTATAATGACTGTTTTCGGATAAAACTGAATGTCTTATACTAAAGCTGTGGCTACATGTCACGATTTTAACATCGATTTAGGGTCACGAGTGGTTAATCGGTGGATCTGCACGAGTGATTACTCGTGTTAAGTGGACATCCAACTTGTTGGTCTTTTGCCCGAGTGATCTAGACGATCCTCTATGCTGATTGGTTGTTGATTGCTTGCTTAAATAATTACGCGGTTCAACACGTCATCTATCAAATTGTGACAGGCTATCAAAAATGGAGGAGTTGATAATATCTGTAGTTAAATCACATCCTCCTATTTATGATAAAAAAGACCATAACTACAAAGATAGGAGTGGTGCTGTAATGAAAATATGGAAGGTAATAGCTGTATCACTTGGAAATGGAAGCTGTCCTGACATGACATCCATAGTATAGCATAGGAAAATCAATTTTACAGAAGAATGAAATTTTATTTGGTGAAGATTCTAAGTGACAAAGACCCGGATTTAATATGACATATCCGGTCATTTGTTAACACGCCCATTAAATATCATTGGTCAATCGATTGAACTGAGGGAGTTAATTGGTCAATATAGGCACCTGATTTATTACCCCACTATAACTCACTAAACCATCGAGTACTAACTCATAGGCCTGTGTAGCAGTGTGAGATCGGCCTAGCATGTCTAGACATGCCATCGGCCTGTGATTACATCGTGACATGTAGCCACACCTTTATGAATGAATCAGCTGATCTTGTGGTTGGGGACATCCCTCTTTTGTTTACTGTTTCCAAACAGTTTATACATAGTGATTTGTGGTTGCATAATGAATGCTATAAATCATCCTTTGATGTATGCGGTAGTAGAGCTATTGACAGTGATCAGGGTGCACAATACACTGTTGCATTCAATAACTTTATCATGCATGCTCAGATTTTTTTGTCCTGCAGATATGTGAAAGTTCTTATGATGAGGTATAACTTACTTGCAGGGCTGGACCCTTACCCTACCCCAATGGATGTTATTTCTGCAAATTTAGCACAGGCTACATGATAAGCCATGATAAATTTGTGTTCGACAGGAGGAGATAACTCTTATTTAAAACAGGGCACATAAAAGTGTCAGATGTCGTGTATTGAATTCTGTGATTTCAACTTGCTGTTAAGTAAGAAATAAAAGATTGGGCTGCCCCTAAGAGGGACGCAAGGTGCCCTAAATCCTCATACTGAGAATGTGATACATCCTAGAAAACTAGAATGCATCCTAGATATGAGGTCATATAAGATCTCCTGAACTGGGTGTGCAGCAATCTGCCAAAACTGGAACTGGCACTAATCGGCCATTGGCAGTAACATTTTGATCGTAGTCAATAGGCCGAGAAGCGATCTGTTTTCAACTTACCCACACATGAGTGTTACCGACCAGGCCTTGTAATGCGTGAGACGTACTGTTGATCACGCTCTCAGCTGAGATAGATGATGTTATATTCATCTTCTGTGACATAATAGTCAGTATATCTGGAACTAGAGCTGCTTCAGCGGCACTGAAATCTACGATTACGAAAAAGATATTAAATAAATACTTTTACAGTCTGACTACTTTGAGTTGAGAAATGAAAGATTACTTACTACTGTGTGGCATTATGGGTAACTCTTTTAACGTACAAAGCATTATTTTCTGACAAAATCATCCGCATTCAAACACATCAAATATCCTGGTAAAACAGAAACGGTTCATTCTTACAACCATGGATTGAGCAATGAAAGATTACTTTTGTCAGTGTTGCATTATGGGTAACTATTTTTATATAGTTAAGAAAGCATTTGTCTCTGAAAACTATCTGCATTCAAACACATTAAATATCCTGGTGAATCAGAAACAGCTCAAACTGCCTTTTGTTATTGCCTGGCGGCCTTATTGGTGATGTACGTTATAGAGTTGGATCAAGTGTGATCCAATTTGCCTGCATTCCAGGTCGGCACAAGGGCAGCGGGATGAGAGAGCAAGAAAATTGGATCATATTTGTAAACATGCTTCTCATTTTACAAAAGCCTTTCTTCTGACTGCTGAGACATTGCATCAAGAATTACCCCTGCCAATCAACCCTAAAGGTAGCCAGTTGATTGTACTGCACAAAAAATCAATAAATTGACAGAGCAATACCTGTTTTCATTCTTCAACTGATTTTCCCTGCACAAACAACGCTAATAAATATAGTTAAGTCTATTAGATCAAGGAGTTAGGTGTTTAACTCCTTGATTTAACTTTATGAGATCAAGTTGGATACATTTGCCTGCATTTGGAGTTGCTCCCCTCCATTCACTGGTCACGCCAGGTGACCAATGGCGTGGCGAGTGGATGGAGGGGAGCAACTCCGAATGCAAGCAAATTTATCAAACTTGATCTAATCAGAGAGGGTGGGATCGCATCCTCCCATCCTCCCTGGTCTAATAATGTATCTATACTATACCTTCACTTGTGTAATGCTCAATAATACCCAATATATGGCTCATCTCCTCGATAGATACAATATCATTGTCCTGCATCATCTTCGTCTAAAAAGTCATGATATTAGATAACAGAAGGATTAGAGCTCGATGGTGGCATTGTGCTGAAAGAGATCCCCAGACAGCATTGGGACCCACTACAAAAATTGGGTATCAACATTATGTGATATATATACTCAGTTACCAATTACTATCATAAGTCACTTTGCAATTTGCAGTTAATCAAGTCAGTATGAAAGCATTGAGAGCTAGTTCAGTAAAAATAGCGACACTTCACTTATTCTAGTAGCCTCATAGCAGACTTACCACATTCTTTAGTACCCATAGTCTGCTGTACACCACTTCTGAAAGATATGGCAAAAGTTCTAGTAATTTGACGGGGAAGATACATCACATTCAATTAATGATTTATCTGCGCAAACCGGGTTGGTCTCAGTTTTCTTCAATCAGGTGGTCGCCACTCTAGTCTTGGCTCTCATGCATGGACTGACAGACCACACCGCTGCATTTTTATCTTTTTTGAAATAATTTATCAATCATCATTTAGTTATTGCAGGAACCTAATAAAAAAATTTAAAAAAAAAGACTGCTCACATAAATTACCTCACTTTATGTTCATTGATAACTAAAATTCAGCCGAGTCAAGAGTCATTCATCATCGAGACTTCTAATATTGTGGAAAAAGAATTATATGGTAGAATTGATTGAACATTTTATACGAGATTCAAGTTCAGCATAAGTGAGAACTCTAAGACAATTCCATCATTGACTGTATTTATGGTCCCCTTGTAAAAAAGGAGGCAACTCTCAAAGTTTATTTATTTGCTTCAATCATACATACATAGCTGCTTTGATTTGGTTTGGTTAAATTATAGTACAACGAGTAGATTTACATGTTTAACAATATAGCGATTTAAAATAACACAGAGAACCTGAATTCTTAGTCAATATAGTGACAAGCCCCTCCCCACTAGGCTAAGTGCTCAGACTGCTCCAATGCGAGTTAATGGCATTACTTTATCAACCACTCAAATGAGTAATGATGTAATGCCATTGCATCGGAGCCGTCTGAGCGCTTTGACTACTCCCTCACCCATTTTCCATCACATTCATAGTGAACTATCCTAAAAGTTACTCACCAATTGCTGTTTCATTTAATACACACGATTGTGTGTCTATGTCTACCTTATCCACAGCCCCAGAGTTCAGTCTATATCTGAACCGAGTCTGATTACCAAAACTACAGGCTGACCAGGGCTGCCAGTTCATCCAATCAACAGAGGCTGAATCTGCAAAAAAACGTAAAGGTTGGCCATCAAGTTCACAGCTAGAATTGTCTTTGTTAAAAATGAATTTTAAAATTGAATAATTGAATGTAAATCAATTGACAACTCAAAGACTGATTGGGCTAATGCTATTGACGGCTTTCTAAGGGATTTTCGCAAATTGATTTAGCGAGTATCTAGTGCTATCTTGAACATACTTTATCAAAAACCAACACTATGTTGATAAATGTTCTTCCATCTGTCACAAAACAAATTTTTGGGCATTGTTTACTGATAAACTTGACTTGTTTGGAGCTTTGATAGCGCCATTGGTCACTATTTACACTGCATTTCAATGGATCAAGCTTAGCCACGCAGGGAATTGTGCACACCATAGAAATGCCCACTAGATTTAACTGAGCTTGAAAACTCAATTCACACTGAGTCTGTCGTACTAGAATGAGCTTGCGTTGGCGGAGCGGACTTTTCAGGTCAATCTCAAATCATGGACATGAAATGGATCATTTTTCTAGGGCGTGAAAAGAGGTGACAACTCAGCTTGATTTTGTTCAAAATTCAGGGGGAATCGTGGTTATATTAAGCTTCCAAACCTATGTGAGAATTCATTCATTTTTTTAAATCATTCATTGTCATTTCCGACAAAAATTAAGGGAAAAACTCACCTGGTAGTTTGCAGTAATAGCGATAAGTTGCACTGTAGTTACTGCATTCATAGACATCTATAATTGTTTGTGAGTAGTTAGCACATATGGCAGAATTATTGCTGTCTGTGAGCCAGTAAACCCCCGATTGTATGCTCACATCATCTGAATTAACAATCTCAGAGAAGTCACTGAAACAAAACACAAATACCAAAGATGGGAAAAGCTTAGCTAGAGCTGAGTTTAGATTGTTTGGGGGTGACTAAATATTAGCCAGCACCAATTGCCGCTATGTTTAATAATTAAAAGAGGGTATGTAAATAATAAAGTTAACCAAGTAACTCACTATTTCAAACCTATGTGGAGAGGCACATTTTTTCTGTTTTACTGTACGAGTGACGGAATGCCCATGATGATCTACTGGTATCATCTGTCATGCCTGGCAAACACTGTCATTCATAAGTCAGGCCTCAAAACAGAACAGAGGTTTCCAGAAAAATTAGCAAATAATGGGAATGGGAATTTGTAAAAAAAAGGGTGTGCACCCTATTAAACGAGCAGGTATCTTGTCACAAAATTAAACTTGTAAGAACCACAAGTTGATCTATAGTTATACAAAGTGGCCACATGGCACACAGGATAAAAATTGGACTGCAGATCAACAATAATAAAGTAATAAAAAAAAATAATAGTAACAAATCAAAATTAAATAATGATATTTATGCATCTGACCTGTACGTTAGGATTGAACTGTTGTATTTATTACAGGTGTAGTTTGCATCTGCAAGTGTTTCAGCCACCATCCCATCAGCGATACACATATCTATGTCAGCTAAGTATGTGTTCCAGTCATCCGAGCCACAGTCTACAAAAGTATATGGCGTGTGGAAAACATTCAGAGAATAAATTGTAAGGACAACTCTTAAATTTTATTCTATTTTTATTTTTATAGCTGGGAAAATTCATTTTAAAAGTTTGTCCTTACGTGTGATTTTGAGAACATTCATAAACATGCTTGACAGGGTCAGGAATTTGATTCCCTCCAACTTCTTGGTCAGTTGGAGGATGCAATCCAGGAGGATAAAAACAGCAGTAGCCTAGCTGAATTATTTCCATCCACCAATACACTGTATTAACAGTCATGTTTATACTATAATTTTCTTTCGAATTCATTTAATTTTCAGAATGTTCTAATTGAATACCAGAATGACTTGTTCATTCACCGATCATGGCTACTGTACTGTAATAAGAACCATTTCAGCTAGCTTTTTGTATCACTTTAATACCAAGAGCAGACTTGAACTTGAAGAGACAGATATGAACTCTAGGAATCACGATAAAGATATTACCTGGAAACACGAACACCAGCATGACCCCAGTAGTATCATTAGAACATCCAGATGGGAACGGACCTGCAGAGAAGATCTTGACATCGTCTGTCCCATAGCAGCCTCCGTCCTACAACAGATAATTATTCAGGAGTAGGAGGTGTGGCTCAGTTGGTTACAGTGCCGTACATTTAGCATGCAAATGTTGAAGGTCGTTGGTTCCTATCCCCTGTAGTCAGTCGTCAGCTTGGCCCCCAGGTGTGCTTCGAACTGCCTGCAAACAGAGAACAACCTGGCCCAGATATTACGGCCGCACCACTAAGGCGACTTATATTTTGCCTCCCATGCTTTGGGATGTGGCATGTTATAAGACCACTTGACGTTAACTGAATTCAGAAGACTGAATTGCAGGACATGCCATCAACTTCACATTCTAGCAATCAAATTCAAACACTACTCCAACTTCAGTGGTGTTTAGATTAAAACAAAAATAAATGTTGAATGGCTGCAACAAAACCTGCTCCTGTGACAACCATAATGGAGCAACTTATAGACTGTGCTTTACTTTTCTACAAAAGTCACTGCAACTTTTCAGTCTGACCGTCTTAGTGATCTTGACCGCTAGGACACTTGAGCGTTACACAAATGACAGCCACAGAATTCTGTATCAACCAGCAATTGTACTTACTTTAAGCACAGTCACAAGTTTATCACAAAAGTATCATTGAATGGTCAATTTTACGGAAACGCGCCCATAGGCTACCTTTGCTTTATTTATACAATATCGTGTAAACATTAGATCTAATTTGATCCATTTTGCCAGCTCTGAAGTTGTCCCCTCCTCTACCGACGCTGTCAATAGAGGAGAGGGGGCAACTCCAACGCTGACAAACTAGATCAAACTTGATCTAAGTAAACCAAGGAGTTGAAGACTCCTTGAGTAAACCAATATTATTATTAATAAGTTTATGAAGTAAACATACCATAAGTACGAAGTAGGAGAAATTAGCTGCTCTAGCCATGAGAGCACAGCGTGTGGGGAGGTAATCTGTGTATCTAGAGGTGTTGTAGTAGATACCCTGAAGTAATGTCTGATTTGCACCATTATTCCTATACCAGCATCCTCTATCTGAATATTCTACAATACAGTAAATAAAAAAAGTATTTATCTGGAGAGCTAAGCTTTGTTATTACTTTATTTTTGATTGAATTTCTTTGCTGCTGAAATTTATAACAGGTGCTACGAATAATATAAAGCATGCATTACAGGTTAATAAAAATACTTTCATAAAAAGTTTGACAAAAACTTTTTTGGTTCTATCGTAGCCAATGTGTGGGCTCTGATTGGCTAGTAAGCCGGGCTTGTGGGCTCTGATTGGCTAGTAAGCCGATCAGAACCCACACATTGGCTAGGGCTAAAGGTGAGAAGGGACTAACACTATGTACCCTAGATGAGAAATGTATTTACAGTAAGAAAGTTTGTCGCTCTTTGCAGGCTTTAAAGAGTGTAACTTATGGCTAGCTGACATTTACCCAACCTAATTTCTTTACATAAACGTCCTCATTAGCGCTTATAGAGGCAGCAAATTTGAGGTTATGATGACTTGTTCCCAGAGGGTATAGCAAGAATATAACCACTGACCAGTCACCCTTTAGTAATTCTGATAAATATATATCATTAATATCATCTAAGAGTGTCAAGAGAGAAGGAGTAACCATCGCACAATAACAGATTGAAGTATCAAATGTTTGGAGTTACTGCTGACTCAATGTCACCATACAACCTAAGCATTATTTTAGTTGGCAAGAGATTGTTGACATTCCCACCCACTACGACAAGACAAAGATAAATCGGTGTATCAAAAAATAATTTTACATTAATGCCCTGCTCTGTGTAAATAATACAGTAGTACATATGTCAAACGGTTTATATCATGCTATGTTAAGCTTCTCTACACATTTCTTTGAAATACCTAACAAAATCAACCAGAGTTTTTACATAATCAACACTAACGTCCAAACACGAACAAATCTATTTTGGGAAGCTTTGAAAAGGCAAAAATACTGTTTTAGAATGACATCTGGATAAAGGCAAAATCATATCACCATGGGATGTAAATGTTCAGAGAGTGAAGACCTAGGTTACCTTGCCGAGTACAATCACAAAACACTAGAAACATAGTTTTGTGGTAATATGAGGTCCTTCCATGGTGGTGCATCGTTGTGGCTAATACCAACAGTGGTTTTAATTTTTCCTCCATTCCATAGTACCCCACAGAGACGTGAAGAATTGGGACAGTCAAGATATCTAATGAGTAATTTATGAGTAGAAGGTCAATAGATTCCCAGTGCATTGCCAGCGTGATTTTCCTCAAACGACATATGAGTTGCTAATTTGCTGCTGACCCATACTGGGATTGTTAGGGCATAGATGAAGGGGCTGAGAAAGCGTCACAAGATAATATCACACTTACATGTGAACATAGAACAATGTGAATGTAAAGATTGCATGATCATACATATTATGGAAGCATAATCCATTACGGTGGGCACGTTGTGTCTTGTCATGCGCAACACTTTCTAATCAAATGTCATGTAACTAGCACATGTATATCACTTACGTGGGCAAGGCTGAGGTTTATGTGGTTGTAGATCAAAAGATCCGTCATCATCGGCCTCTATAACATTTCCACATGGCTGAGCGTACCACTGATACAGATCGCCCCCTGTCGGTGAGTTGTGCAGTTCCAGCCTCAGCCCATCTCCACATGGTGGGCAGCATGACCAGTCTGCTATTGCACCTGACAGTACGGATGCTGCAAAGTAATGAAGTGGTTGTTATTAAACGAGAAACAAGTACATTTGATAACACTTCCGATTTCCATCAACTGCTCCATTCAAAGGCAGATTTGTCACACTGCACCTTGCCTGTCTGTCCTGTTACAAGGTACCATGGCTTAGGATTGTGCACGCACTAGCACTAGGCTGGCCTAAGAATGGATCACTACTTACACACAAGCAGTCCATCATCAATGCATTCACTTACTAAGCGGCAGTGCCTCTGTTCCTGTGTAGTCTCCACTTAAGTCATTGGTCTACTTTACTACTCCCTCATCTCATCACTCTAATCACTGTACATTGTACAAGTTTTATTGGTTGCAGTGGTAGTGATGACAATGACTCAGAGGGCAGGGTAGTTTTTTGTGTCTTGTCAAAAGAACTCTGTTCTGCATGCCTGCTACTAACTAACTAAAGCAAGGATCAATCTCTCCTAGGCTAAATCATTTATTATTTTAGGTGCCTCTACTCTGTCTATGATGTTGTCTCCAAGTCAGCCTGTCTTGGCAAGCTTGTCAAGACATGCTATCTACAAATGACCTTTGAATAAGCTGGTTTATTGGTTTCACATCCCACATAATTAAAATAAAGGATCCTGCAAAAGCCTGGAAACAAATCAACTGCTCCCAGGTGCAGCGACAAGAGCTGGGAATCCCAAACATACATGGTCTACAAATGACCGGATACATTTTGGAAAATGGTGGGTAAAATTAAAGCACAGGACATGAGGCCTAAACAACGCATGCGCAATAGAATGTTTGGATATATTTTGAATGGGAATACATCACAGCAAGCAGCAACAAGCTCACATTCCAGAAAAACTAGAAATTTGCTTTCCAACTGATTGCAGTGACTAACCCTGATTGCCAAATAACAAGCTCCATATTACAAGCAGTAAGAATATGATGCAGTGAAAAGGAGGTAAGTCTGAGGGAGTGCTTTTTGAGCTTACCAACAACACACAGAAAAGTTTGTTTATTATTTGAACAGTTACAGTAGCTGAGTAGTAAGTTACAAGATGGATAAATAATTATAGTTTCTTGCTTCCTACTACTTGGTCCTAACTGCCACTTGCGAGTCAGTTCATTGAGGTTATTAGGTTATATCAATAGCATATCATCACAAGTAAGTACCATGCACTAGTTACATGATGCATGCACTGCTGTCCCTTCTTCTTTCTTCCTACAGGACTAGACTAGTAGTCATGTACCTTAGAAGGAGCAGTACATGCTGCCATAATTGGTCCCTGGTGGTTCTTGCAAGTTTGTTTGTTACCTAAGTTCAATATGTCGCAAGCTAAAGGCACAATACAGGCTTTCGTGCATGGGCCCCTGGGACTTACATATCTTTACTTTGCCCATGTCCAGTATCAACCGCCTAAAATACTGATAGTGGGCATTAACAAAATAAAGGTATGTAAGTACATAGGGCCCATGGCTTGCAGGCCCCACCAGCTAATGATAATGAGGGACCATGAACAAACCCTAAAGGGAACCTAGCATCATCAGTCAGACATAAGTTAGCCTGTCTTGACACAATTTGTTTTTATGGACAGTTGCTATAGTTGAAATCTATCGTGGACTGCTGGGTATTGCTAGCATAACTTCTACAGTCACCGTGCAGAATTAAGAAATTATGTCATAGGTATGAGGGCAGAGTCACTGGGATTAGGTGCAAGCCTTTCTCAGAGTAAACCACTTGAAAAGAAGAATTTATTTGATAGTACAATTACAACACTACTGCGTAGAGAGAGATAGAGAAAGTTTCATGGTTTTATTGTCAAGATGCCTATGGGGTTGTTGTAGATGAGGGCGGAAGGAAACATGAGCTAGAGTTGAGTAGTTTACAATTGACAGCTGCAAGCTTTTCAAGATAAATTGGGCCAATTTCCAACAGAAGACTTGGGGCTATCCATTATCAAACAGCGCTAGACCTAACACAATGTCTATATGGAGCTTTTGAAAATTGGTGTCTTTCAAGGAATAGGCTATCTGTGGTCAGTGGACCTAGATGAACTTGCATGAACTGCATTATAAAAAATTAAAGAATGTTTCCTAATACTGGCTCACTTTGAGATAAGCTCGGTTTTTTTACGTTTTAAAATTGTACGCCACATGCCATGCCCTGTTGTTTTTCTTGGCACATGATCAGAACCTAGATGAGGGGTAGAGGAAACAAAAGTCTTCCTTCTCTTTATGTCTCTATTCAGAATGGTTATGTAGCCATTATCTTGCACTATATTCTCCTAGCCAATCTGATGACTCGTGTTCGAAATTTGGTATGGTTGAAAAGAATGATCTTTCCACTGTTATAAACAAATACAAATCAGTGGTTCTTTCTGTTAATGTACACTTCTATGACATGTGCCACATCGACAGGAAAGATAGCTCTGTTGAGAAGTATTAACCAAAATAGACATATCAAATAAGTCAATTCGTTTTGATGACGGTTGACATCTCTCAAATCCGATGTCCTGGGCAATCCTATATCCATTCTAGAAAATCATTATCCCATCACTAGGTCTTACTATAAATGATAAAGTATTGGCGCTAGTGTTATATCAACTCACTATGATCCATCAGACCTGGATCCATCAGACCTGGATCCATAGACTTACACATAATCAGATTACCTTATAGTTATTTTGAAGTTGTCCACACTTGAAAATAGGGGCAGCAACTCCATTGCTTGCGCTTTGCACAGTTCTCAGTTGTGTGGTATACACACTGTATTTCTAGTTTAAAATGTCTTATTTACACCGAATTTCTGAAAATGCTTTATGAATCGAGTCTGATGATTCAAAAGTAATTGAATTTTATGATTAATATTGAAGGGACATGTTTTCATGATTGGTCATAGGTGGAATGATAGACCTCCTGTTCCATCTAAACCGCTACTTAAGTGTTCCTGGGGGTATTTCAATGAAATTTGCCAAAATCATTATCTGATCGCTCCTAGCTAGGGGTGCCGTTCCCAATTTGCTGGCCTATTTTTTTTAATTCTTTGATCGGCATCTTTTGACGATCCTATTTTTTAAATCTGAGTGAACAATTGAGCAAAGTGACAGCAAAAATTCAAAATACATTGCTTATTATATTTAAAAAAACATTCAGAACCAAAGTTTGCTTCTCACTATTTGTTCTGGTGTCAAAGTGTCTGCTGAGGAGTTGTCAGCTCATCTCATTTAAAAAAAATGATATGATGATATTGATGTTTACAGCTAGCGCACAGTTCATGGCCTGCATTTGAATATATTATCTTCATTCAGTCAACAAACGTATCCGTAAAATATGAGCGTATGATGTCACGTCATCTATAATGGGTCATTTCTAATGAAAAAATACTCCTACGGAAAACGCAGAACTTGACTTTGTTTTCACCTTGCCTTTTGTGTATTACTCTGTCACATATTGGGCGAGTGTAGGATAGACACGTGAAGATTGGTTTAGCGTGCTCAGGCAAACTTATCTTTCCTCTGTTCTCATATAACAGAATATATTGACTTTGGGATGCCATACATTGGATATTTAGGTTATGCTGAAGGAATTTAACTGGTTTTTGGGATATGTTGCTACCAGACCTTGGTGTAGTTTGTTGTTTGTTACACATTTAATAAGTTTTCATTCTGTAATTGTATCTTATACGGGCTTTTAATTTTAGACAATAAGAATTAAGCCTTCAAACGCTGCCGCACATTTGTTTGCATCACAGTACGCTCAATTTAATATTTCATGGGTCAGCAAGCAGAACCTGCTACAAGGTTGGGTCATCAACATAGGTGTTCGATGGCGATTTTGTGTTTAGTGGACACGCACAAGATGACTATGTGCTGTTTTGGGCATCTTGGTTATGTAATTTCGGGATGCGAAAACTAGTTTTTTCTTGAACATGTTGGTTATGGTCAGAGCGTATGTTGTGTACATATCTGCATGGAGACCTGCCAAATTAATTTGCAAAACAAACAACCAATTTTTGTTTGCGATTACAATTACCTGTCAAATTCGGCACCCTTTCAATGGAGTTCAAAAACAAATTAAACAATGTGTTCTCATGAATGGCTATAAAGTGCCTGTGTTGAAAATTGCTTTGGGGGTCTGGAGTATCATGTTTATTCTAACTGTAACAATTCAATGTTGCATTGAAATGCAACGTAAATCTGGGCTCGATAAACAATCGTGAGGATTTGCATGCTCGGTGCCAGTTTTATTAGTTTAGAAAAGCGACCCCTAAATTTTCTTTCAATGCACATATTTTCTGATCAAAAATAATACTGGTCCACTGTATAGGATATCACATTACAGCGCTGCTTGTTTTTGTGAAGCAGCATTTATAATATTGCTGTCGGAGAGGCAGAAACGTATCAGAGTAACCTGCTTCACCTGAGGAGATACATTTTTACATTTAAATTATACAATCATGGGCAATGCAGATTCAAAATCTCCTGGGTTATCAGATAATGGCACATTCCCTGTATCTCATGGTGAGTGGTGATATGTTATTTTAGGAAAGAAAGTAAGTTATGAAAACTAAATAATAAAATAACATGTTGACATCCTCAATACATTTTACTTGGGAGAATTTAAGATAACTTATTTCTCTCAGTTAACATTAATATACTTATAGTGGGTTTAGGTTTTATGGGGTGAAACTTTCAATCGGAACACAATATGTAGTGTATTTCGTTTCATTGAAATGAAAAGCATTTCTACCTGGACCTAGCCTACACCGCTTGTATAATTCCGGCTTATCCTGAATGTTGTTTATATTCAGGTAAAGCAATCAAAAGGAAGGGAGAAAAACTAAAACTCAGTAAAGAAGAAAAGTTAGCTCTAAAGAAGGAACAGAAGAAAGCAAAGAAAGAGAATAAGAAGGTCAAAAAGAAAGGTACGCAAAAATCAGAGTCCTCCTCACCACAGTTTAGAAAGTAAATTGACTTCTTGCTGACACAGCATACAGTGAAAATCATGTCAAATATTTGAAATTACCAAGCGACACTGAATTGACAACACTTCTGATAGGATTTTTATTAACAACTTTGAAGATTGCAATCAAAATTTTTCTGTCAAATAATTGATGTCGTTGCAATGCCATCGCATATTCGCAAAAGACTTGCAGGACTTAGGTGGAGGTTTCGTTCTGATGTTGTAGGTAAAGGTACTAAAGATAATGCCCCTGTCATATCCGAGAGGGAGATAGCATTTGATGAGAACACGAAACAGCAGGAAGAGATGGCAGCGCCTCGCCACCCAGCATTAGATGGGGACGTACGCTCTAGCCCCGCACTCAGTCGACATTCCCCTATCCTTGGGCTATCTAATGGAACACCCACAATGAACGGCACTCATCTCAACGGAGGTAGAAAGCTCTCAGGCTATGACCCCTCTACGAGCCAGTATCTGGAGAAACATGACGAGGCACACTTTCTGGCCAATCTCCTGGCAGAGGAACGACAACGATGCAGCCAACATAAGGAGAATTACAACACAATCAAACAAGAACACAGAAAGTATGTATAGCAAAAGAACTAAAATGGCCTATAACTGCCATATTAGGCTTTTAGTGAATTCTAATTTAACCATAAACATATATAATACTAAGGGTATATATATTTGTATAACGTATGTATATCTATATAAATAAGACATATATATTTATATTATGTCTATGGGTTTTACTCACCTAGGCTTAAATATAGGGAGGAGTAGAACCAGAAGAAGTCAGCTGCTGCCATGATTTCTATTTCTCAGATTTATCCCATGTAGTCTTTGCATGTGTTTACTTCACGAGCTGAGGTGAAATGTTTCACTGTTCTACACTAGTTGTAATCTCGTATGAATTTTGAAATACAGCTGCTTTGCGCTGACGCACACACATCAGCCTTTGGCAGCATGTCGAGGACAAAGCTTACAAGTTTATTTCAAAGTCAGCTTCATTATAAAATATTAAATCCCTGAATTATACTCATAATTCTCATGTAACAACTTTCTAAAACTTTAATCTCTTGTACCATAACGCTGACGCTTCTATTATTTCTATCACAAATTTATAAATATGGTATCCTTATCATAGTTGAAAAAATTAGAGCTTTGGTGTGCGTTGTTGATGCCATTGAGTAGCTACGCAGTCAGCGGCCTCTGAGAAGCATTTCATGTGTGCCAATAATAAGTGATTGTATACATGTGATAATGTAGTTTTACCAGAGACTATATATAATATATATATATATATCTATAGTCTCTGGTTTTACTCTACTGTGACTTCATTATTTTATTGGAAAAGTGAAAGTATTGGCAATTATGCAACAAATCACTTTCATTTCCTGATGTCATTTTATGTGCAAGACATGGTAACGCAACATGACCTGTACTCTAGAGGTGATAATATTAGCAAGAGTTTAGTTTAGCTAGTTTTGGGCTGACTTAATGTTAGCTAGCACTACTTTTGCCTAGCTAAGATGAGAGCTCATATAAATTAAATATGACACGTAAAAGTTAGCTAGCAATAAATTTCACTTCATCAAGCATGTCCGAAACCTTCTACAAATACAAACTCCTCTAGGGTGTATTGATGTGAAATGATGACACATGATAATTGTTTTGTTGTAACATATTATAATTATAATTATACCATATCGTATTATAACATAATTATAATACATGATGATCTCTATGTCCTTCAGACTACAGAATGAGATGATGGGTATACAGGATGAAGTGAAGCAGTTACATCAGGATAAAGGAGATATGATGGAGAAACACGCCCGGGAGATGGGAGAACAAGAGTCACACATTATATCCCTCAAACAACATGTCTCAGAATTACAGTCTATGGTAAGTAGAACTCGTAGAATTCATTAAGATTTACAGAATATTCCAATCAAAAACTATACTAGACTTACTTGAAGATTGAGAATGTACCAGTTTGTAGTTGATAATCAAATTAGATCTATATGCAAAGCACACTATAAAGTTGTTTTGCTGCAATATAAAATATTTTTTATAGCACACGCACTGTTTGGTGCGTGGATAATAACATTTATGAAGCATTATGATTTACAAATATTGCAGTTTCAGTAATGGTGTGTAAGGTCCTAAATGCTTCATGCTGCTGGGGCCGGCCATGATGAGTTCGTACTAGAGAAGGCCTCGTAACAGCGCTTGACCCATGGTTTTTAGCTGAAGACCTGTGTGTTGTGCAGTGGTATGCGCACTACTTTATGTTGTATCTAGTTTCTTATGAGGTTGTGTAGTTTTTGTGTTTATGATGGGTATTTTCTGGATATGACTGTAGGTGCCTGCTAGAGAGAAGGTGGATGCATTGAAAACCCAGATGATCTCAGACGTAGAAGGTCCATTCAGGACTCGGCTCGAGGAGCTACAGCGAGAGAACGAGTCACTGCGTACAGATAACTCTAAACTCAAACATGACTTCACTTTCTTAAAGACAGAGTATGAGCACACCCTACAGAGACAGAAGAGCACGCTAGATGATCTCAGGCTACAACACGAGGCAGAGGTAAATATATTAGGGTCTGTGCTAAGAACTCAGGCTACGGCATGAACCAGCAATAATAATATCAGTGTTTACACTATGATCTCAGGCTGCAAAATTTTGTTCGAAGAAAAAGTATTGAGGTCTCTACGACATAGGCCTAATCACGGTACGAAAACGACAGAAATTAACAAACTTAGTCTAGGTTGAGATTGAGGGAAAACTATTAGGGGCCTGTCCTAAGATCTCAGGCTAAAACTTAAGGCAGATGTAAACATATTGAGGTACTGTGCTACAATCTGGGACTGCAACGCGAGAAGCGGGGGTGAAATCATAAGGCTCTGCGCTTTACTCATTCTGGGAATGTTGCAATGGAGCAGCAGTTAATGGATTTTGTGCCCATTGGTTTTCTGAATGACAGTGTCGTATGAACAATGTGTAGCTGTTTATTCAAAACAGGCACATTAGGCAACAGAAACAATAAAAGCACCAGGGTTGTAGAAAGCTATCATTCATTGTGTGATTGTGGGAATTTGATCAGTAAAGCTTTGCAATGAGCTCATGGTCAAATCTGATTTCCTGATGTTCATGCTCTAATTTTTGTTCTGTGAGTAAGTGCAAAGTATAGCGTGTACTTTATGACCACCGGACATGGCTAATTTGGAGATTCTTAAAAAACGATGCTGAATATCCATGACGTTGTTTGCTATCCTTACTCAAATCATTCTGGTTCAAATGTCTCTAACAATGACTATGACTGTGTGTACATGCAGTGGACCATACGGACATTGGTTTGTAATCATTTGACTGAAATGCACAGCTAATTTCCAATAACTGATGACGTGAAGTTGCACCATTTGGCGATAACTACATATAGCTGTAACTGCTCAAGTGTTTTTCACAGAAAATTTAAAATTATCAACCTGATGTTTTTTTTTCAAGCTAAGAGAGTTAAAATGTATAAGGCCTTGTATGGATGTTGATCATTTGATTGTTTAATTGAGGAGAAATTGATTTTTTATAGCTTGTTGGTAGCAAAATCCACCAGGAGTGACTCCATAATGAACAAGCAATTTTTTGTCTCATCGATCAATTGACTACTGATGTTTTGTTGGCCCATGTCACGACTTTGTGATTGCCTTACCACCAGATTTAAATATTGTTCTATGAATCAATTTTAACTGTCTGAACATTCTCTATACTTTTGTCTCATTAATCAGGTATCTAATCTGTCGAGAGATAAGGATGATCTTGTACGCAGGTTACATCAAGATAACTCAGGTGATATTGACAGGTTACACAGTCTACAGAAAGAGAACACAACTCTAAACCAAAAGGTCTGTAGTATGTGGTTAATGCGATACCTTGAATTATCTTATTTCATTGACATATTGATATATTTTTTTTTATTAATGATGGTTAACTGTTTTACATTAATTTATGATATTTTATGTGTCATTCATAATAAATAAGCAATAGTTTGAAGTTTCAACCTAAAATGAGAGAACATTATCAGCCTTAAAATTTCTAACCCATATTAGCATCCAGCAATGAAATTTGTGCTAGATTGGACTTTTCCTGATGGCAAGTTAGCCTTGAATATTAGCTACAATCTATGATACTTGGCAATATTATTGTAAAGCATATATCCTTCAAGCTCAATCAAAGAATGATTTGTTGATGAATGTACATTTTACTTATTTGTGTAGGTCAAATCCCTCCTCACCGAGTTAGATGAAGTGAGAGGTCTACGAGAGAAGAGCGGACTTGAGTCCGACCATGTAACCAGACTACAGAACAAACAGATGACAGAGTTTCAAGCTAACCTACGCGCTCTAGAGATTGAGAAATCTACTCTGCGACAGCAATGTGACAGTCAGGCTAGAGAGCTGTCCACACTGATAGAGTCACAGACACAGCTCACACGCCGACTACATGAGGAGGAACAGCGAGCAGCAAGGTGCGAATTAAATTTGATATTTATCTCGATACATTGCTCAAGAAATAGTCAACTGCAACTCCTTTTAAACACAGAAAGCATCTTGCCATGTGTATCAATGGCATTTAAGCGCTTGACAAATAACTGACAGACAAAATTTAAAGACCATTGTTTGTTTTGATTGCTAATGTGTGGAATCAACAAATATGTTTCATCTCGATACCTTGCTCATTAATCAAGGGAGAGCAACTCCTTATGCAGCCAAAAATTGATACATAGAACTTATAATCCTGTGCGTTTTTTGTGCAATGATGCAACAAAAATTGACCTTGATGACGACACATCGTCATCGTCCTTACCTTCAGTATTAAGTAATGCAATACTTCAATGTCAAATATCATCGGGAAACAATTATGGTGTAAAAATCTTACATTGAGATGGTTTCATAAGTCAAGGGAGGGCAACTCTGCATACATTCAAATAAACCAGAAAATCTGTGTGCTTTTTTTAGCGCTTAACAATAACTGACAGACATAATTAACGACCATTGTTTGTATTTTTAATAATGCCTAGAATCAACGAAAAATTGCCCTCTATAATGTCCTAACTTTCAGTATTAAGTGATGCGTTGCACATAGCACAAAGCGCATCAAATAAAGGTGAATATTAGTCAAACAGTTTTGGTGAGCTACTTGTATTGAGATGGAAACATTTTTTTAATAAATAAAAAATGTTTCCAATTTAAATATTTTCTCTCACTTATAGTTTACGTAATCAGCTTGAGCAGACTAAACACGAGTCGAGCCTACAGATGACTCAGTCTAAGCTTGAGTCGGTCAGATATCAGGGAAATGTAGAGAGGGAGCGTGATAGTTTAGCCAGTCATGTCGACGGTAGGTGTTCATCATTCGTTTAACAACTTACATTCAATCAAACCGTTTTAATGCTTGTCTAGGAGGAAGATTGTTAAACAAAGTTTTTTTTATTTATAGACCATCAATTTAAAAGAAGTATCTTGTTAAGGTTCATTTCTGACCCAACTTCATGGCTAAACTGCTGTATTCATGGCGTTCAGGTTGATTGATGTTTGGAATCTGTTGGTTTGCTTACTTAATAATATAGTTTGTGTAGTAATGGGCATACGTATCTGTGACTTCGCACTATGATCAATGTTATGGCGTTGATAATTGATACTCTTATTTTGCACAGAACTGAAGTCGCGTATCGAGGCCCAGCAGCTAGTTATTCAGCAGTTTGAGACTTCACTCCGAGAGAAAGAACGAGACTGCGCCGAGCGACTAAGCGCAGTCCGAGAAGAAGAGTTCCAGAAGTTATCTCAGGCTAATCATGAGAGACAATCTCTCGAGTCTAAAATACAGACACTAGAGAGACAGAAAGTGGAGCACGACGATCTGTTACATCGAGACCAGCTGAGGTACGAGCAGCAGCTCCGAGAACACGGACACAGTAAATCTGACCTAGAAAAAGAAGTCACTACGCTACGGTAGGCTCATTTTCCGATTCTCAAACTTTATCGCCCTCCCTTATCACCCCAGCTTGTCACTTGATTATGTTAGTGTGAGTTGCCTTGCCCTGTCCCTGATGATCGTAAAGCAAGAAGTCACTATGCAACGGTAGGCTCACAATCTTATTCTCAAACTAACTTGCTGGTCACTTAATTATATTTGTTGGAGTTGCCTTGCCCTGTCCCTGATGACTGTAAAAAAAGACGTAGTGGCTACCCTAAAGTGTGCCCATTATCTAATTATCAAACTTTTTACTGCTAATTCCATTTTGATGATTGCTTTCTATAAGGATTCAAAGCAAAAAGTACAACAACAAAAACCTAATTATTAATGTTATACATATATAGTACAGTATGTGCAGATTTATCTTTTCTGAGGTTGGCCCTATTTTGACAAGCATTGTTTGGCATGTGGGTAACATGTCTACCTTTTATTATCTACTGTGGCTATGTACAGTGACATTGTCAAGTGGTTGTTTTGGAGTTCCATTGTTGACATCCTTCAGACAAGGTCAGCTCAACCTACTACTCGGATGTAGAGGCAATTTTTATTAGTGGTATTAATTGGATTCACCCTCCAGGTGCCTTAATTTGTAAATCAAACTCTAAATAAAGGACAGAATTCACCAGCCAGACGTTAACCCTAGGGAATAATAGTGTTCTCAGGAAGAAAGGTTTGCCGTTTCGCGCGGCCTTAAAATTTGAAGATTATAGAAGATCAACTCCAAACTAGCTAAACTAAACTCTAGCTTATATATACGTAGTTTAAGTGCTCAAACGGTGCAAGATGCTGGTAGAGGCATTTCATTATCAACCACTTTCTCCCCAATATATACACGGTATTTTTGTATATATTTATTTTTATTTTATTTGCATTCATCATCATCCGTAGATATTCTCCCTAATGTGCAAAAATGGCAATAATCAAAAATCAAGGAACCAATCAAACACATTTTAATTTCACATATGATATAAATTTCCTTACAGCTCAAAGATACAGAATCAGACCCAGGTACACAGTGACTTGGAGTATGAGAGGAGTAGATGTAACGATCTCAGGAATCAGGTAATGAAGCTGGAGGCTGAGAACTCGGCGCTGCAGACCTCAGAGAACGAGCTGACTGAGCTCATTGGTCACCTCAGACTAAAACTTACCACTAACAATGAGGAGCTGAGGAGGAGTAAACATGTAGAGAACTCACAGCACGCTACTGCTGACAAGGTATGATGTCTTATTATTTCGTATTTATTATTTGATTTTTATATTAATTATGTATTGATTATGAATTAATTATTATATTGTATTTATCATTTTGACATTTTTGCGATTCATTTTGCAATAAAAATAAATTACCTAATGATTGTGTGATGAAATTGATTTGCCTTGATCAGCTTGATGGTCAGTATTTGATATAGAATTTCACTCGCCACAAATTTTGTGGCAGTCAAGTGAATTTTATTCTGGTAGTTGAGACTTTTTACCAGTTTTAAAATTTTTAATTTTTGTCTCATCGTAACAAATTGCAACTCGTGGTCTGTAAAAGAAAGTAACACTGATTGCAGAGAAAAATATCAAACTGTATTTTATTGATGATTTTAATTCAGGTGCTGGCTCAACACAAAGCTGTCTGGTCGGATGAAAAACAGGAACTGAAGAAACGTGTCGAGGAGTTAGAGAAGAAATTTGTGGACACTCGAAACAATCTAACCAAAGATACTCAGGAATTTAACAAAGTATGTCAGAATTGAGAGTAGTTTAATTCCATTGTGGACTTCCAATTTAATTACCGATCTTGTCATGTGCCATATGAAAAAATATTGAACGTTAAAATTTGAACCAATGCCGGTTCATAAACAAAGGGCCTGTCGTAGCTCATGATCTTACTCGTTCTTATTTCACTAGTATAGAGTTATAGAAATTTTCTGAAAATTTCATCATTTTGTGTTTTAGAAGAAACAAGTATATTCAAAGCTTGTGGACAAGTTACGAAGGAAGCTGGAAATATCCGAAGCTGAAAAGCAAGAACTAGTTATACAAGTTGAGAGTGTAAAGTAAGTGAAGTACATTTATTTAATAGGTGCCAATAAAGTTATGAAAAATGAAAAAAATACATTAAAATGGTTATTTCTTTTGCTGGTTGGATTGTATGCTTGCTTACAATTTGTTTACATTCTATATTACATATTACATGTATTGTAGAGGATATGTACCACCAGAGATATTTAACCAGCTGAAGAAAGAACTGAAGGATTTAAAGAATAGACACAGAGAGTATAAACATATAATGCTATCCGGTGATATCACACATCAGCCGATAGGAGATAAATCCTTCGCCTCGGCCAGTGTACACAATGCTCAATTCGATATCAGTCCTGATCGAACACAGGTAAGCTACTTACCGTACATATTTTATTGTTTTCATTCTGTTAAATTCACTGACAAAGCCAACTGATGGTGGTGACAGAGGTGACTTACTCTTTGGTCTGTTCCCCAAACATTTCAATAATTGTTCAGGGCTGGTTGATAATTAAATGTCAATGCTGACAACCAAAGATTTGTTTCGGGTGGTTGATAATTAAATTACCACCACCAGCAACATCCAACCATTGGGTCAGTTGGGGCTTGTCTAATTGAAAAACTACTATGTGTTATTCACGAAAAGTGCGAGCCCTCTAGCTAGTCTGTTCACAAACTAATGTTTGCCAGGGTTTGAAGTTGCCTTGCCCTGTCACTGCTGATTGTAAATTCTGTTGGTGTTATGCTCTTATAGGAGAGTATAGATGACAACCATTAGGTAAAATCTAAATGTAGTCATAATTAGTAAATTAAGTTATATATGAGTCTACCATGTCCATATTTCAGTCCTGTCAATGTTGTTATGTGTCACCAAAATGATCTAATAAAATGATCTGAGAAGATTGTTCATTTCATAATTTCCTGATTGGAACTTGGCTAATAACCAAAATGATTGAAGCCTTTTTTGAAAGGTTTCTCACCTCATTTGACTCTGAGCGCTTCGACTATTTTGCTCTATTAGCTAGGTTCTAACCTTACCTATCTCTTTAACTGAAATACAAAATTTAATCAAAAACTTGGTGATAAGTCAGCGCTGCACATTCTATCTTCCTTCCTGTTCACAACTAGCTTAGCTTGTGTAAATCATTAGCAGGTTTATTTCTCTACATTTCCTCTATTTGTATGCTCCTTAGATTAACCTAGACTAGACTAGACAGCACGCTTATATTATCATTCATCCACAGAGCACCTCCAAAACCTCTATCCTACTCAATATTGTCTCCCCTCACATTTCAATTCCGTATGTTAGTCAGATTGAAGATAAAGCACTGTTTCTTTGAGTGTCCAGATTTAAAATTTCAGCCTTATCAAAGGGTTCGAACATGACATGTAACTCCTTATCATGTCTTATCACTATTTCAATTTAGTTCAGAATATGGTCAAATTTTTTAATTAAATGAAACTATGCTCGTTGCTCAATCCTGCCATGTTTGTGTTTATACAGGAGTTACCAGAGCTAGCCTCGTTAGTACACCGTATGGATCGACTCGATGAGAACCAGAGACGATCAATGACTGCGATGAGTGGAGTACGGTCTCCTGCTGCATCTAGTTCCATAGATGACGATATATCATTGTAACTTGACCACTGAATTACCCCCACCCCACACACTCATAAAGCCCTCATATATCAACTCGACCACTCAATTACCCCCCCCCCCTTCTCCATACCCCATATTACACATCATACTTATCAATTGACTCAAATCTTATACTTCCGTTCATTTGAAGTACCTCTCTACTTCTAATGAAGTTTCAAGCAGTATCTCTTGATATCAGACACCCAATTTAAGCCAACTGCTCAAACTTTTGCTCCATATCTTCATAATTATGACCCTGACCTGATATTGGAATTCTGCTTGATAAGGGAATCTATACTGGTGATTTTATGTAAATTCTGTGTGTTTTACTGATATTATCTTATTCATTCACTTGTACAATGTATTTAACACTAGACGATCTCGATTTGTGACTATTTTACTTTTCTGTGACATGATTGCCAAAGTATATACTTATTATCTGCGGAACCGTCCTAATGGATCTGACCAATTTTTAGTTTGATGATGACATTATATAATCTAGCTGATATGGTAAAATAATCATTTGTTTTCAACGAATATCGTTAGAATTGCTCGACAGATTTTATCCTATGAAATTAAAGCTGTATAACTTGATCAAACTGGCTTTATGCTACATCATTGTTGCTTCCCTCACCAGTTTTCAAGGGGAGGCAACTATATGCCAGTGAAACCGGTCCAACTTGATATACTACTACATGACTGATTCTAATAGTGGCCACCTATGAAAATGGGAACTGTGGCCTATGAACAATTGACAGCATTTCCAATAAAGTAAAGAAAATGAACAGAAATCCGCCACGTACCGACCATTTGTAGTGTCTAACTTACCGTTCATTCTCGGTACGGCAGCTTTGAGGTAATTATGGTCTCTCAAGGTCCTCTGAAGTTCCTCCTTAGACAGCTTGTATATCTCTCCTATTGGACGATATTTGGTAGTTTTCTCACACATTATATCCAAGGTAGTGCTATCAACACAGCGGTAACTTCTGACTATGGTTAGGATGACACACAGCTGTGTCCAGGAGAATATTTGCTTCCCGTCCGACATATTTTGGTTTTATCGTTTTTGTTGCCACTCTATAAACTCGCCATGCATATATATCTCTCTACAATATTGTATCTGCTTTTTGTGCGACGTAATTTGGCAGTTGCGTTTATTTGGCTCGGCATCAAGCTATTGTTTTGTGTTTGTAGGGATATTTTAGTATAGGATACAACCCTTTTTCCTGGTTTTATAGCGGTGATTTGTGTATGTTAATAGCTGAACATCAAATATCAACGAAACCATCAAACTGTGTTAGGTCCCATTAGTCGCCTTGTGGATAATTAGCCTCTGAGCACTTGTTTTGCTTATGAGACATTATTTGGCGCCTGGAAAAAAAGGGTGTGTCTAGGAGCGCTGCTGAATGTGTTTGGTTTATCTTCTATTGTGTGCTATATTGGCAGCGGATAATCCCATAAATTCTGCTGCCACAAAACAAGAATCACTTGTTGATTGTTGAATCTATCTGACGCCTTCACAGGCTTGTCTACTCATGATGAAAATTACAAAGCATCTGCGATTTGGCATTCGATTCTGTTTGTATTTATGTCATGCGTTTCATATCATGGCCAGCCTAAATTTTTATTATAGAAAAAAACCATCATTTTGCTATATATTTACATCCAGATTAGATAGATCACAGAGTAAATATACCTTACTCTGTTGATTTACCTTTAGGTTTAACGTCATGCAGTGAATCATGTGTGACAGGACAAGTTTGTGTCAATGACAAATTGCATTATGACTTGGTATCCAATAGTTTTTTACTATTGGACAGCGATGACGAGTGTCCACAAAATGAGTGGTTTCAGCTTTGGAAAGACTCGGGCAAACAGGGTAGGCAATTTATTTTTCCGGTATATATATATATGGGTATATACTGCATCAACAAAGATATTCTTCAAGTTCTTTTTATCACTGTATGAATCTATACAATGATTTGCCATTGGAAGAATAATTCAGATTGACATCCCAAACTGCGATGAAAAGCAGGGCTATGCGGTTTGGGATAACTCTGATACTATAAAGTTCCACTACGCCGCTTCATTGCTGACAATTCATACTCCATATTCATTTTTCAGATATTTTAGTAGATAAACGAGAAGCTCAGGGAGAATCTTCTTTGCTTATTTATATTTTCAGAAGCTGAGAGTACATGTTGTAACTCCGACAGCGAATGCTGAATTGCTGCCTGCCCCGCAGTATAGAGACGCTATACAGACAATAACCAATCATAAATCAGGGTACAATACGGAGTGTCAGGCTCAATCTCCAAGAGCCCTCACCCACCAAGCCACCCAGACTAAGCTTATAACAATGACCACCTTCACTCAGACTACCGTATGTTACAGTGCTTGGCGCATGCTGACATTTATTGTGTCTATATTGTCATCATTTGTAACAGAAGAATAACTGATAAAAACTGATGCGAGTGTCATGTGATATCAGCTATTAAAAAGTAGTTATTTTTAATATCATGTTTTGTATTATCTGGATTATCCTCTCCCGGAGCGCATGGTTTAGTTCGAAAGTCAATTCTGAGATGAGATCTGTCACTGAATCTAGGGATAATACTGTGCAATTTATATTTTCCTATTTCCATTCCATGCACATAGCCATTTTCAGTCTATACTCTTGTACTCGTGTTTTATCTCCACCTACACGTGTGCTTTCCCTTTTGACATCTTCACCCTTCTCAATTATTTTTTTCATATTTGTCCTGTCACTAGAGAGATGCTGGGACCATGATGGAATGTCACCCCTGTCACTATCAGGTACCTTCTGTCAATGCTGCTGGGTGTGGATGCAGTGGTTGTTTTCAGTCGGATACATCAACTCATGCAGCAGGAGAAAACACCAGGCAAAGGTAAAATCTATATCCGGTAAACACGTAGTCATAATACAACATTTCTAAATTAAGCTGTAATAAACCTGAACTTTGATGATCATCATAATTTCATTTCTAATTTTGTGTTCCATTTTTTTTATTGCAGTTTCTGTTTTCAGTACTTTGGTGATATGGTTAACCAATAAGGGCAGTAAAATAAAAACTATGTTTAGTTTAACATAATAGGATCAGCTTGCTGACAAATATGATCTGTCTGATTTAAGAAGTACGGATGGTTCTGGTATGTTTGAATGGGGAAATGAAGCAATGCATGAATCAACATTGTATCCACACCCTGTACTACCACCGCCACCACCACTACCATCGCCTCAACCACCTGCTCAGTTTGCCCATCAGTGGGCAGCTGGTGCTGTGCAAAGACAGATACCACCATGCTCAAACTGGCGTAATCAAAACAGCCACATGGCACCAAACTTTGGTTGCTGCTACTCAGGACTTATCCCTCCACCACCACCACCTGATGTCATCCAACAGGGACATCTAAGTCCTGTAAGGTTTCCTCCTCCCCCATTCACAAGGCTACCACCGGTAAGTTAGATGCATTAGTATTGGACGTAGTGTATAGTTATACACAAAAATTATCACCAACAGATAACTCCTCATTTAAAGTCAGAGAAAGTTAGCTTGGAAGCAAAAGGAATCTTTTTTCAGATTTTTATGCGCAGCTGGATACGGATGACTTCATTCATTTGCTGAATTTTTCTCTGACAAATCATGTGGCACCAATCACTCGCTCACAGTAAATAGCCATCCTACGATCCCCATATCCCAATAAGCTTACACCAGGGGCAGCCTGTTTGCAAAACAACACAGTAGTTTTATGTTGTTTATAAATTTTATTTTCAGCCCATTCCCTTTATTCCACCTCCACCCCCACGCTTGTCACAGTATGGGATACATCATCACAGAAACAGAGTGCAATACATTGATGATCATGGTGACATTGAATGTGTGAATTTGGAACAAGACTCAGCTCAAGTCAAGCAACATGATTCCTCTCGGAGGAGCGATAGGAACGATATCGCGGAAGAAATTTCCAATGAGAAACAGCTTATTCATATGGCGCTCGACGAGGTAATGTATTGCCGCTACTGCCTCGTAATCCAGCATGGAAAGCGGTAACAACATATTATTATGAATTGCAATATTATTGAAAACATCCACTCAATTCGTCTGTTAGTCCAGATTAGGTATTAAGTGCATTTTAATAAGAGTGAGAGGGACAGGGAATATCAGCCAACACAACCTTGGGCTTTCCTTGTTCATCCGACATCCATCTCCCATTATTGTCATATTTTATTTGTTTACCCATACCATTGCCTGATCATACGCATTTCGTGATTATACTCCGAAGGTCTTTCAATGAGAGTTTGCGATGTTTTAAAATTATCACTGTCACTATGCTCTAATTCATCACTCACTCTGTGTTTCATTAGACCAATTTGTTTGTTCACAAATTGTTCACTCAGAGTGTATTATAATTCCCTCAATGAGTGAGCGATTTGGGAACGAAACCCCTAGCAGATCTCGCTCACAGCTAAAACCAATCAGATATACATTTTGGCAGTTTTGAACTAAAAGACCCCTCTGTCTCACAGTCACATACCATCCGGAATGGTAGACAGCTAGATTTGACCTTTACCTTTTACCCTTGCCTACTTGCAGTTTCTGGAAAAGTTAAATATAAATGGTAGACAGACCACTAAAGGTCGTTCGGATAGCGCAGTGAATGAAGTCAGTAATACGACAAACCTTCAAAAAGAGCCCCAAGATACTGACAATGAGCAAAAAGGGGAGAGTGAGAGTAAAACTTGAGAAACTCAAGTACAAGTCCAACTTTTCATCTCCATTAAGTTCACTTGTTTTAGTTGAGCTGCTTTGCTTTAGTTTATTATTTAGAAATAAATCTAACCAAAAACATCTTCAATATTTGGCGAGGTACAATTGTCAGCAAACAGCGTAATATTACTTCCATAAATTTGGCTTAGTCTGTCAATCATCAGCCCGTAGTCTGAGAACCTAGTAAAATCTCCGCCAGCTCTGTTTTCTCCTACCACCCCCATAAAACTAGAGCGTGCGTTTTGATCTTTACTTTCGGAGGCGTCACAGCAGACTGCAGACCACATATGAGACGGTACATTAACTCTCTCCACGCCTCTATCAGGGATGTCCTCGATTACGACATCTTTTTGGGGAATGAAATGATCTGCTGATGGCACGGCGCCGGTGATGACGAATCTCTCTGCCTTAGAGAAGCTGCACTTTGATGTAAGCGCCGATTTCATATCGCTCTCCCAATCGTACCAGACGATACGGTTAAAACATGAATCTTGTGGTATGCTATTAGTCAGTGTGAAGGTCGCTGTGCGTGATCTACAAATACAAGACCCCATTTATATCAAATTTTTTTAATGGGGTTTACATCACATTCACATGGCATTATTCTGTTACTTATAACTTGACCGGTTCACAAATGTCTCGCAAGCAGACTTTTTCTTCTGCTGGAGCTCTAAGTATCAATCGCATATTAAAATTTAGAAATATTTGAATATTTACATAAAGCACAGGTTTTTGTCCTTTTCTGAGCATGGTTCAAGTTTACAGCTTTATGCAACGGAAATCACTAAGAATAACAAACGTCCGGTGCCAAAGATTTACTTGCAGGGCAGCTTCAAAGACTGTCACCTATCGCAAGGTGTGCTTGCTCAAGTCTAGGTAATATTTGGATAATAATTCTACATTTAGTCTAAGGGTACCCGCATTGCATTCCAAACACTCGATTATGCTAACGCCATCACAATATACTTCACTTGCTACCACAATATTATCTTACTCAGTGTTAGAAGTGGAAAATATGAGGGAGGGGGATGCCAATCAGGCTGAGGTTCCAGGGGGTCGCCTAGGCCCCCTGTGTGGTCCGGGCGGGGAGCCCTGTGGTGATTACAAATGAAAATGCATCAATTTTATCCATATTTTGGAACAAGCGGGGTATGATTATAGGGGAAATGCAACCCCTAGACAAAGTAGGAAGGGGACACAATCCTCTTGCATCCCCCCTCTAAATTCTAACACTGAATTCTTACTTGTTGCAGTGGAGGAAGTTAGGGTTAAGGTGGCCTCTATCAAAACCTGTATCCTTATAATCATCATTGATAGCTTGTACTGGTGCGACCCAATCCAGCGTCGACTTCTTATCCGTGTCCATATCCGCTTGTTGGTCTCTTCCTGCTAGCTATAGATTTAAATAGAAGGGAAAAGTAAGATATGTGTGAGTTGAGTATTTTCAGATTCGCCAACCATTGAATTGAAACGCATTATGTCAGAAAAAATCTACTTTGTTACCGAATAATTATATATGTATATACCTTGGTGTTTGTGCTCTTTTCTTTTGAAATTAAATGAGATTATCAGTGAGACCTATCTATATTCATCATAAATCATTGAACTCAAATGATTTTTCTGCTTAAGTTATTTTTTAGGACTTCATTGGCATTGCTAACTTTTTGGCAGTCGGAGGAATATCAAGTAGTTAGGAAAGCATTTTGTTTGGCAAACTAGAATTTGTGAACTAAATGAGATTTTTTAGATAATACAATTTGTATTCTCAATGATATATTCCTATAGCTGCAAAATTTTGTTGCCAACAATATTTCTTAAAAATCAAACCTCACCAAGTAATTTATAAACTGATCAATCAAACTGAGAAGTTCAATCAATGTCAAATCAAACACATTGATCAAATAAATACCTTTCAACTCAAAAGATGATGAGTACACAATTATGATTTTTGAGCAAAAATGATTTTTGTTCATGTTAAGGTTGAAAAAGCTTTCAAACATGAGGTGGGGTGGTCCCTGCTAAATCTGAGGCCTAATTTATTGAGACAGAAAAGAATGGAGTAACCGTTAATACAGACTATTTATATAATTTCATTTCTGTTAAGTCACAACTCTACCTCAGGCTCAATAAACCAGACATCTCTTCTGGAGGGCTGTGAGCCGCTACAGCTAAGGTCATCCACTCTATATGCTGAGTAGATCGGTATTCGGTTTGCTATGTCATACAGAGTAGCATAGTAGTATCTCCCCTCGTATCGCTGACATATGTGCTTTGTCTGGTTGAACCCTACTGGTTTTTGATCTCTGAAAAAATGCAAGAAAATATGCTTTCATAACTATACTGTAGCTACTTGTAGTCCTTACACACAGCACAACACTGCAGTGCAGTTGAGAATGCAAAGAAAATGTCGCAGCTCAAATATACACATCTTTGGCTTCGTAAGTATAGTTTCTTACACCTAAAATTTGAGAAAATAGATAAGGAAACTCTGTTTTTCCTAGACCAGATACTTTAAAATTTACTCACTTGTAAAAGTATTTCTTGCATGGATTGATGAAGTTATCATCAGTAGTAGAAGCTTCAACTATCATCCAAATCACACTCATCATACCCAACACCCATAATGCCCTCAAGTGTAGAACCATGTTTCTCTTTCTTACTGCTCAGTGTGATCTGAACGTGTTGTGTGTTGAGCATGTAACACCAGTATGATTGAAAACTTTCGCTTCTCCCCATACATATACATATGTGAACGTGATATTTGTTATTGTATCCACATAAACTGTCCAGTCACGCATCAGATCACTGTAGACTGCGACTTAATTGGATCAGATTGCTACTCTTACCACGACAGGGATTTGAGATAAGGTTTTATTAAGTTTAAGTACCCACATTTTGACATGGAGGTTCATATGGCCTGTTTGTTAGTGTGGTGACCTTGGAAGGGTGCCAGCTTAATCGGTCATTTCCCTGAACAGCTACAATTACTGTGAGGTGAAAACAAACACCATCCATTGATCCTCTGATTTATACCTTCTGAGCTGGTGTGGGTAATTGATCCAGATGAATGGAGAACTTAAATAATAATGTTTCTTTTTCTGATTCGTCAATGGCATTGAACTGTAGATTTCTCAATGGAATCGTTGACTGTATTAGTTGAGAGTCGTCTCTCTATGACAGGAGGACTGACAACCCCTAACACTTACATCATCTCATTCGAAAATCCTGCTCTATAAGAATCATGTAATTTGGAATATTTTCAATGTAAGCCAATGCAATCTACATATGTGCTAAACATCCTGATCAAACAATGTTCTAGTTAATGCAGTTTTCAACTCATGGAGCACAACTTGTTCAAGCATCATCATGTATCGTTTAGATTAATTTAGCTAAGATGCATCATTAAGTACATATGGATTAACCAATTTATCTCGAAAATGTTGTCAAATTATATTCCAGGTACATCGCATAAGCATATAACAACTATCAAAGTTTCCCTCTGTTACGGTTCCAGTTAAACAATAATATTGTTGTTGTTTAATTTTCCTTGACGCAAGTTTGTCAGTAGGGTATTGAATTTTAAGCCTAAGCTGTTAAAGCTTGACGGCTTGTGTGAGATATTGATGATTTAACAGCAGGGAAGAAGTCTTCCAGGAACCAAACAACTTTCTACTCCAACAAGTCAATATACTGGTAAACAATTTGTGAGTCACTTAATAATTATTGGGTGTCAAATGTAGTAAAACTACAAACGTCACAAATTCCTAATTGATATAAGAAAATAGTGACTGAGGAAAATATTTATTCTCACCGAGTTTATTGTGCACTTGCTAAATAATTCATATTAAGTAATAAAAAGCAAATAAAGGGAGAAAAGGCGTGTGATCAACAAAATAATATCAATAATAAATATAGGTAAGAAATAAATATTTATGTGAGTAGTAAGCCGACGGGAATTGGCTCTGATTGGATGGGTGGACTGAGAGAAACCCAATTCAGCCAATCAGAACCGACATAGTAGCTAGTGGGTAGTAAAATAGCTGTCGGTACTTTTATCTACTGTTTGGGTGTGTACAGTGCAGCAGCTTGTTGAAGGCTTTTCGGTACTCTACATTTAGAGCTGCGTATATCATTGGATTGAGCATACTGTTGATATAGCCCAACCATACTATGAAACTCTGTAAGGCATCTGGTATACTACAGATAGTCAAGGTCAGACTCCAATGCTGACAAATAGCTGAGAGGTTGTTCGCCAGGAAGAATGGAATCCAACAAACCAAAAATACACCTGAAATACATTAGAAAATAACATGAGTTATATATAATGTTTAATTCTGACAGACCTTCTGCAGGAAGTGCAAGTCCAGTGGTTAAGTTCTCAATGGTTGAGACCAATGGACTCTGTACTACATGTACTTGCAGAAGGCCTGTGCTTAATTGTCATGCCTGCACACCCCTGAAATTGCAGATCATTCCGCTGGTTCAAATTTTGGGAGTTGTCTGTTCAATGGTTGTGAGAGGTCAATTACAAAATACATAATTGACGTTCCCAAGTTTAATAACTTCCTGCTGTAACTGAGGCCACAACAATTCCTCTTAAATAGCTCAAACACACAAATAACATCACACTAAAAAGTACCAGTATCGCTTTTGTGTGGTCTTTTTTCTTTAACATAGAAAATAGCTTCAAACAACTTTTAAAAATAGTTTCAATTTCTGTGTGGTGACTCCACAGAACGTTAAATGAACTTGCTTGTTTAGAAAACTTATGATATAGGCTTGGAAAACTTACAGAGTACGACTACCAGAGTAATTGTTGCTTTTCTCTCCCGTCTCTCACGTTTGTCTCTCCGTCTCAAGCCTGACGATTTACGAATAGATACATTATGAACAGGAGCCCCGCGCGACAAGGAGTTACAGCGTGACGGACTATGCATAGCGTCATGACCATTTTTCTTGTCAAACTTTGTTGCTTTTGGTGATAGTTTTACTTTCTTGATGTTGTTTGTGTAGTTGCTGTTGACATGGGTGCCATTGTCCTGTTCCATAGCGTCATAGTGATCTTTGCTATTGTTTTGAAGTAAGCTTTCCCCGTCATCTTTTCCTGTAATAGGCGTCACAGTTTTTGTAGCTGATGTAGTTTCAGTGCTACCATACCCCACAAGTTGTTCCTGTTCGGCTAGCGCTTCTTCATCAATCAATTGAAGATCGAGTTTCTTCTTAGAGGTGTCCCTTGTTTTTTGTTTGTCAAATGCCTGATGTTTAAAGTTGGCCACCACCTCGTCGCTTTGGCCACTGTTATCAGAGCTAGACTCTCTTTTCAAGTTTAAAGCTTTGAATTGCTTCATGTCCTTAGCTTTGTTCACACTGGCTCGCTGACGAATAATTCTAAATATTCTCCAATAAAGTACTACCATTACTGCTGTCGGTATGAAGAAAGATGCCATAGATGACATGGTACTGAACAACGGATTGAAAAAGAAGCACATGTTGTCGATGCGATGTTCTGTGTTATTAGCACCAAACAATATGGGCAGCGCGACAGCGAGCGATATCACCCAGCATAGTGATATCATCAGAACTGGATACCATGTGCTGTGTTTGAGGGTACTGGTGTATAGTATGGCTTTTGTTATTGCCAGATATCTGTCTATACTTATGGCTGTCATCATGAGTATACTAGCCGTACACGCGAGTACATCCAGAGACACCCAGGCATCGCATACCTTGACATGTAACGGGAAGTCACCACCCATGACCTAAAACAGAATACAGATAACAGAGATTGTATGTTTGTCCCTCATAGAATCAAGGAGACCTACATAAGTTTAATTTTTTGATGAAATATCTGTGGGCAATTATTATCTTTTATAAAATATTCACTGCTACCAAGGTGTATCCTTCTCTTTTCTGAGACCATACATCTCTCCATGCTATCCAAAATACAAATCCTCTTCCATAGAAGTTGCAGGCTAATAATGTTAGTGTACCTCCTCCGGCGTAATGTTTTACCTTGATTTTATTGTTATTCTTTATATGGCCTTTCTTGGTCAATTTTTTCTAATACAATATTTGCATATTCCTGTCCTGAGAAATTAACTCCCCAGGCTAATGGTATTATACTGTTTTCATTGTTATTCTTTCTTGTCCATTAATTTCTCATACGGATTTTTTGCACGTTTCAGTCCTTACTCAATGATGTCTGATGGATATTGTTAGAATGGAACTCACTTCCTGACATTTTTTGTTTACTCTACAACAACATCACACAAGCCTTAGGGTTGTATGTATGATTTGTTTCAGGTTAGAATCTAAGGACAGACATTCATTCTATTTTTACTCTACTATTATATAGTAAATCAAATCAAAAATATACAATTTTCAATGTATTTAGATTGATCAATCAAAAAATCATTTCATGATTTTGGCTTTTTTGTTATAGTCAGTTATTATTTTATTGATCTAATATTTCAAAACAATGTATTTGAATTTGAAATCCTATAGTTGCAAAATTTGTAAAAACGAAAATCTATAATTTTATAAATCTGTGTAGGGTTCCACTATCTTGTCTGGCCACAATTCCCTTAGCCCCATCACAGCCAAAAAAGTATGAAGGAAGCTGTTCATCTGGCCATTGATACCAAAAACTAGCAAATAACTATGCAAACATGCTGCATGTCTCTCAATAACAACATTAAAAGGAGAACTGTAGCCAATACTCTTTAGTTTTAAGGAGCAGTTGTAAGTTAAGAATTTATTGAGTGCAATTTACCCAATATGTATTCCATTTGTATGCCACTTCTACAGCATCTGTTACATTGGTGAGCGTTCATAGGTTACATGACATACAGGTATAAGATTATTACATTAGAGTTTACAGGTCCTTACTAAGTACTATGTTGTGTACTAAAGGCTCCAAGTTTATTGACTCTCACGGTTCTTGAAAATATGCATATTATACAACTTATTGCTGTCTCTTGTCAGCGTTCAAACACAAACATGTTGATTCAAATCAAAAAGAACATTGGCTTTAGGGTCACTCCAGCATGGAATGATATCCAGGGATACTATTCGCTGATTGAATGACATGAAGCAAAAAATGTGGCAGTAACTGGTACAAGCGCTGCCGCTGCCTGAGATGGAGATAATTGCGTTGTGATGTCCTAGCTGACATGAGGTACTCATCATTTATTGATGGGTGACATTCTTGACAAAAATTGCATTGAGTCTGGAAAGTTCGCTAAGACATGTGACCTTTGTCGAATCCTTCATCATATTGGCATACAAAGTTATTGATCAAAGATGTAAGGAAAAGTGAAGCATGAGATAGATAGAGCTCTGATGTTAAATTCCTCAAAAACTTTTTTTTCAACCAGTTTTACCAGATTTTCTTCTGGCTTCAGTAGGATTTCACTTTTCTGTGGGGAGTTGATAAGTGCCTAGACACCACACATTGAAAGTGGGTCACTGAAATATGTTACACTGTTGTCGGTAGATCCTTTGATAGCATTGTTAGTGCAAATGATCGCATCTATAGAGCTTGCGAGGGGTCCCAGGTTCAATTCTTGCTCTTGCCCCGGGGATTTACGCAGGCTTTCCCCTACCCACATACCTCAAAAACGCAACTTTCAAACAGCATGTAATACAGTCAAAACACATTAAATAGCAAAAATAACCCATAATTTATGTCAAACTCAAAGCTTCCTTCCTTCCCTCCCCCATCCTCCCTAAAAAAGAAGCTAAGGGTAATAGTATGTAAATCCTAGATAAGAAACTTGGCATACAACATTTTTGTCAACTCAAATAAAGCTATTTGCTAATTTGGTTGCTAATTTGGGGGTCTTTTAATTAGAAGTCAGTGTGGTGTTTTTAGCCGAATCCTCACAATAATTCCGCTCAGTAACCTCATTACAATTACAATTTCAATAACGCAAACTTATTCTCAAGTCGCTTACTTAGCAAATATATATCCTTCAATCAAGGAGTGAAGGATTTGGGAACTAGCACTATATAGGGTGTCATTCATTGCGGCAATGAACAATCAGATAGTAATTTTGGTAGTTTTAACTGCATAATCCCTTCCAACCCCATCAAACCCCAACCGCAGGAAATAATTTCATGGGAAGCATCTTCTCGAGGGTGGTTCTCATACCCGCCAGGAAGCCAACAAAAATTTAATAATGATAGCAATATATAATAATTACAAACATAATATAAAATCTAAATATTATTAAGTCTGGGATATCTAATCAATTTCTTTGATCGAAGCTGTTCTCTCCTCATAAACATCCAAGAAAACCTTTGGTTAGCGCTAAAAAAATGCCACTCACATTGACCAATGCATGCTTTGGTAGTTGCAATAACACTGGTTGTAAAAGATATATATTAACAAGGGGAAGAGTTCTGAACCTATGTATCACTTTTTGGAGAGTTTCGTCAAGTCTGATAAGTTCAGAATATTGATCAGGTCACTTTTTGTTATGACACATCGGTATTCTATATTTCCGAGGGTCTGATGGATAACATTAATTTCCTTCTCAGCAGCTTAGAAGTCTGGCGGATATGAATGGATATGAATTCATATTATTTAATATATTTATTTGTAGGCCAGGTCTTATCTTATCAATGGGATGAGCTAGCCATGCTGAATGAATTAATTTGGTTTGAGTTTGCATGCTAATTATAGAAAGTAATAGCCTGCTTATCCTGTTAAATACATGCAGTAGTGTTACCAAACGGGAGATCATGAAATTCAAAATTGTTTTCAGATGCTGTTACAGGAAATGTGGAGCCTTATATTGAATGATGCCAGGTGCAGCGCAACTTGCTAGGAGTTTAAATAGATCAAAATTGTCTGTCAGAGATGATTTTCAGCAGTCATTCAAGCAGCAATATTGGTATTTCGATGGTACGATCCTTGGTATGGCTGAACTTTGATATGATGAGTAAGCAGATAGTTACGGCCTTTCAACAATGTTTTTAGAGTCATCGATTAAATTTTAATTGTACAAAGTTCAGTGACATGCTTCATAGCTCATATAAATTAATTTTAAAGGTAGAATAGATTGATATGATAAACATTATCGAGACAAATTTCACCTTGACTAACCCCACATTTCTGGCCAATCATCACTTACCATGCTCCGCCATCTTGTGACAATCGCTCCCTGTGTTGGCTCTGATTGGCTGGATGGTGCAGAGAGAGCCAATGCCAGATCAGATGGTACTTTCCTGAAAGTACCTATTGATACATAGTCAAAGCAATGAACTAAGGTTTAGTTCATTGGTAAAAGTGAAAGTAATTCAGCTTTACTTTCAGTGACCTGGCATTGGCTCTTTCTCCCACCCAATAACCAATCAAATCAGAGAGCCAACTTATTGGCCACCCACCCTCATATTCAAGTAATGTTTATCAAGAGTTGCCTCACCTCAACATAGACGGCCAAGGGCATGACGAGAGCACCAACAAATATGTCCGCTATAGCTAATGACAGGATAAGGTAGTTAGTCACAGACTGCAGGGTCCGAACTTTTATCACCGCCAGAACTACCAGCACATTTCCAAATAGAGTTAACAGAACAAATAGTCCGAGAAATGCCGCCCAGTATTGGTATGTCGTAGCTTGGTCGGCATCCGAATAATTGCCTGCAGTGTCATTTTCATAGCTTGTATCCACCGTTTTATATACTGAAATTGTCAAGTTGTGGTTTATCACAGTGTAGTCTATCATGTTTCCTCAGCAAATATCCTCTGAACATTCACAGCGCCTATAATAATATCAAATGATTATTATTGATGATAATATAAAATAGATTCAACAAGACCCATCTTGTTGAGAGCATGAATGGTGTGCCAATAATATTACGCTGTACACTAATTTCATCAGCCCATTAACGCTAATTGTACAGGTTATTTTTCCCAGAGGGCAGATTACCAACGGCTAGTTTAGGCAGTTGATGACTTGCACAAAATTAAGTCTATTTTTATGAGTTCCACATTGAGACCTCAAATTTGTAATGGCACCTCTGCGAATTCTCTAATGGTACCCATTATTCTAACTAAGTGAGTCGGAAGTGTTACCAACAGTTTAATGTTCCTAAAAACAAATTTTGATGCGAAGTGTTGGGAACCTCAAGATAGCAACTGTCTCTGTATTATCGATGAGAGTGCACTATATAACATAATTGTCTAATCAGTTGTCCCCTACATTTTGGTACTATGTGTCAAAGGGTTCATGTTAAAATAGAATTGCTCTCCACTTTTGATGTCAAATGCGTCAGCAATCTACGTGTAAAACAGAGCAACGATCCTAACTCTATGGTATGATAATCGGTCAGGAAACTTATCCAAAAGACAAGGTTGACAGCTGCTATATTAATAGTGATGTTTCTCATTAGCACCTTTTTGTAGCCCTGCCTCAACTACGACAGGTTAACTGTTGTACAAGGACAAGGTAAGATCTGTGGAGAAATTCCATGCTGTCTGCTGTCTGCTGTCTCCTGCCACGCTGCCAATGCCATATTCTGGACAGTAATAATGTGTTGGCACCGGCAGCTTGGCATAGGCAGTTTGGCACGAATGCGCGTATTTTCCTTGACTACACCAGTGGTATGCTTGTGCTAGACAAGACCTGGATATTCCAGGAAACCTTGAAGCTCGCGAGAGAGCCCTGGAGACAGGTTGCTGTTCCGTGGCGTTATGGTAACATGTGACACATGACATGTGATGTCACACGTCTGCCAAACAATGCTATAAATAACTAACATAATAAAATTAACAATACTGTACTTTGGGTTTGTGAACTTTTACTCAAACTTGACAAGAAAGTTTGTTGAAATCGGAAATCAAAATTGTTGATAGGATATATCCATAGAGATATTATATAGTATGTAATAACTCTATGGATATATCACATGAACCTCCCATCAGTGAGACACCGAATCGTATCCCAGCCACTGCGCTACCTGAATCAGAGAATAAATCCCGAATATAGTAAAATATGGCTAGCTAAAATTTACTCACCCTCTTTACATTATATAATTTCCAACCAAAGTTAGCAAAAATTAGGGGTAGCTAACACCAAGCTATTGGAATCTGAGACTATGTCCTGGTTTTTGAGCTATATGTTGACTTGTAATTGTTTATCTTGCGCTAGATGGTGCGAAGCGTAACAAACCTCCCAAATAAAAGAGTAATTAATTCACTTTCTTCCGCTGACCTCTTGTTATTTTGTTTGTAGTTGCTCAAGTCCGCATGAAGACAGCCAATCCTACACACTGATCTTAGCCACCCACAACCTAATTAATTCCTTGTAAACAAATCAAGGGAGTACCTATGGTGACATCACCAACGGGTGTGAAATCTTCACATGTTTTTACTTATTTGCCGCTGCCAGCAGGACAGTATTTATTGCGATGTACTTCCCGGCGAGAAATTAATACACTTTGATATCCCTTGAGACTTTGCGAGTGCTTATTGTAGCTCTAAATGACATGTCCTTAAGGTAATGAAGAAACATCATGCCATGCATGGACAGAAAAAGAATATCGAAAGAAAAGCGATAAAAAATGTGCAACTTTCTATAATTTACTTATCAATAATTTATGCAAAGTTGTAAGTGGTGTGTGTGTGTAGTTACTGAACTTTATTGTACCTGGAATGGCAGTGTGTTTTACGCTGCAAGTGTTTTCAATAGCAACTGCTTCAAACTAAACCTGCTGTTGTACAGGCTAAAGAGTTAGAGACTAACTTCTTATATGGGCTAAGTGTGTTTGTTGTAAAACCTTCCCACTATGTTGACGTGAAGTCCAGAAGTTTCATTTATAAATGCACCAAGCGTCTAAATTGAAAAAATTCAGTTCTCTTTCCATCAAATTCTATAATAAATATCTAATCGTCAATCAAAATCTTTGGCAGAATGATAGCTTACCTCATGCAATTTTCAGTCTGAAGCCAAATATACAACTACACTAGAGGCACCTTGTCCAGCATGGGATAGAAGAGCGACTAAAGTTACTCGTGTGCTTGTTCACTGCGAGTGAAGTAGAAATTGGCTTAGTAGGTAAATCATTATAACTCAACACTATAGTAGGGGCTAACGCAATTTAAGCTGATTCTGCTCACATGAATTTTAATACCCTTTGATAATGCTGCAGTGTAGTACCGATTTGAAGTCAGTTTTTTTCAAAGAAGTCTGGGCAAAAGGCACCATGAACTACGTAGAAAATATTTATGAACAATTTAATCCATCAGATTAGTTATTCTTAGGAATTAATTTAAATTATCCACATCCGGAATGCCATTCATTGACAATTATGACTAAATAGAGTATTGGAAATACAGTGCAAGTCAAATAGAAAAGGCAGATAATTCAAGACAGATGCAAATTTTAACCTGTTTACTCAATTTACTTTGTTGACAACATCTTTTATATCTTAATTCTCAATATTTGTTCTATTTCCCAAGAGCCTTTTGTTGAATAGAGTTTTTGAGTTAAATTGTTTATGGTCCTCTTCATTCATTCAGTGCTTGATTCTGCATTTTTTTACTAGTTAAAGCTCTGGGTCGATGAGGTGTGGATACAAATAATATCATTTTCATATATTTACATAATTTTAAACACATACAAAGAATGACCAATGACCAATAAAGCTTGTATTATGGAAGTCGGTAAACTAATTCGTCCAGTTAAGTTTAGTCTGAGAGGCCAGCGGGTCAATCACACCACGGTGACCTCAAATTGTTTGCATGATTATGATAATTATAGTTGGCCTTGGCCATAATAAAGTTTACAACTACACCATTGGTTGTTATACCCGTTATATGTAATAGATAGCATGATTTCACCATTATCACCTCCTCATAACTCTATGTGGCTACCTGGTAGAAAAGCTTTGTGGCTGGGAGCTTTCTTTACTTCTTGTTTGTCTTGCACCAATGAACTCCAGGGAGGGATTTCATTGGCTGCATACCCCCAAGCATTATACAAGCTAGCATATTCTCATAACAATTTGTAGCAACTCTGGGTTGAATTGAATAGCAAATTGAAGTCAAGCAATATTGATTACGACTATCTATTACTCTATTGAATACTTTGATCTTCCTTACTATTGTCTGGAAGCTTTGTAATCTAGATCAATGGTTAATAAGTGTGAAATGACGATTTATATCAATGTCAGTCCATTTTTCCTGGTATTTGGAGTTGCTCTACCCCATGTAGTGAGCTGATTTAAGCCATTTATGCTCATGTCTTGAACCAAAAAGTCCCGTTGCTGGAACAGTCTGCTTTTACTACTAATGTTCTCTGATGTAAAACGAGCTTCTTTGCTCTCCAAAACAGTGGCATCCAAATGTACAACCCGTAGAATTCAGGGGATACAGGCTACAGCCGAAAGCACTAAAAGCGGCAAGCTTTAATGGGGGTTTTCTAAATTTGGAACGCGTCGGCAGGCTGCACCCATCCAACGTTCAAATTGGCAGAGGCGCTGCTCTTTTGACTAGAGTTTTATCTGCTACTTCACAAGTATGAACCCACAATTCAATTTGTATTAATATCTAATTAATTTATTATCTAATGTTGCAGACCTATTGTAACCCTTTTACGATAAATTAACAAATTAGTTTCATATTCCACCTGATAATCAAATATAGCTGTCTGGATAAACATTGGTGTCGAGCTGTACAAAAAATTCTCAACAAAGAATTGAACAAGCGAACAAAAAAACATCATGTTAGCCAGGGTGTCCCGAAATGCTGCTCTTCATCATAATTCAGTTATTCTGAATCATCTTTCCAGGCAAACAAGGCAATGGTTACATCAATGTTAAACTTACAACGACACTGAGCCTTTTCAGTCTCATTTTGTCAAGCAGGTAGAATTGAAACTGCTATGCAAAGGCCTTCTAGGCATCAGAAATGTGATCTAATAATTGGTTGCTATGACGTAATGTGCTAGTCAGAATAAGTTGCGGTGGATTACTATACGGTGGCTGATGATGGTAACCAGACAGAACTCACCTCACTGAACTTCTGATTTCTCCTTTTCAGTGTGTTATTTTACATAGGACGTGTGTAACTTCATATACTTTTTAATGATCAATGATATGTCTTTATCAAAGTTTTCAAATATAAGGCTCACCAGAACCTTGACACTGCATCACAAGTTTTCAAAACTACCTTATGACCCCAAAAAAATCCGAACCACCAAAAAGCCATTTATCTCTTAGAATATTTAAGTCTAATATAATTAGAGAATTTTGAAAATTCTATCAATTAACATACTCAATTCCGGAGATCATGCTAAGTCTGACAATGAAACCCCCACCCTTTTGCCCCCACCCGACAAATCCCCCTCAGGTTTGCTCCTAGCCCTAAATTCTGCAACTAGCTTTGCCCACGGTGAGATTTGGAAACAACCAGTTGATAAATTTCAACTACTACAAATCATATTGCCTTCGTGTCAGTTTGTTCTGCCGTCGTCCAATATTTTTTATTAGTATTTAAACACCCTGCCTTCCTGCCTGCAAAATTCATCATCACCACGGAGCAGAATGAAATGTTTTCCAAGTGTACACTGTGAAGTCCCAGGCATTGTAAAAGATAATAGTATTTTTGATGTTGCTCTAGAAAAAGATGGAAATGGGTTATTGATCTAATGTGACTGCGAAGCTTGACATAACACTTGAGAGATTTGTTATACTTCCAAGTAAACTGCGGCAGCAGACCATCCCTGTCAGCTTCTTCTATATTTAGACAAAGGCAGCTGAACAGGTTGATCGCAAAGACTACATACACAGATGATTGGAGGCTATTTCAGGCCCCGAATAGTCTGCTACCTTGAGCTTTAGACCGCATTTATGTGACCAGCTTTAGATCACATCTCTGTCAGCTTCTTCTATATTTAGACAAAGGCAGCTTAACAGGTTGATCGCAAAGACTACATACAGTGCACTCCTCCTCTTAATTCAGACTTTATAATTCAGATCTTCTGTTTATTCAGACATCAGCCAAATGTCAATGCATTCTAATGTCACCTAATTCAGGCTCTGCTTAATTAGGACAAATCTTTGTGGTCCCCACACAGGCCTCTATAGTTCTAGCGGAGGCAGGGATGCTCTGCCTCCCCTAGAAGGCTCAATAGATTGGCCTAAAAATTCTATAATTTAATATTCCATTGCAGTATTAGCTAAGTTAGGACTTCCATTTGCTATTATTATATCATTAAAATACTTTAGAGCTTGGGGACCGGGGACTCAGGAGGAGCTTACAATATCCAACCTCGTGTTACTTCGCACCCTCAGGAATTTTCGCCCCCCCTACTCTCTATCCTACACTACTGCCCTGCTACATACTAGAGTACATACACAGATGATTGGAGGCTATTTCGGACACCTGTCATAGTCTGCTACCTTGAGCTTTAGACCGCATTTATGTGACCGACTAAAGATTATGTTCAATACTTTCTTATTTATTTTCCAGTTTTAGTTCGATAACATGTACACTTCTTTATTGACTTTGGAAAATTGTTAGTCTAATATTGAAGATAGGAATACTACGATAATATTATGTTATTTAGGAGAGTGACGGTTAGGCTTATTGAGGCTTATTGAGGTGATAACGAATAGTCTCCTTGTGGTTGGATCTCAAAATATACAGGAGTAATCTATTAATATCCTGTACTGTACTGATGGAGGTTGTTGGATGGGGTGGGGGGGGGGGGGGTGGGTTGTGAAAGAGTTTTGGGGGCTTTGTAGTATTAATAGATGAGTTATTAGATGGCAGCAGGTATTGATTGTCAGGAGTTTTTTAATGCCAAGCAACAGACCATGAGATCTTGTCACAAGCACAGCCCGGAAAATTTCAAATTTCTGGAGGAAGTGGGGATCCAGGCCACATAGATTTATTATGAATAACACTATTGGAGTTAGATGGACGAGTCTGGTAGAACTGGTAGTGCGGCGAAATCCGGCCACCCAATTAGGACATTTAAGACGATTAGGGCAGTAAAAGGTGAACATTAGCTTTGTCATGGCTTTGGAAGTTCCAAAACAGAAAAGTTAGCAGCATGACACGGCTGGGTGAACAAATACTATCAATTTAATTGAGCGAAGTAGTTGGATCAGATCAATTTCCATTCCCATCACAGACTGAAATCCTAATAGCGACCATATATCATAAACAATGTGAATGGAAACGATTCACAGTGAGGAAGTCTAGAGTTCCTGCTTTTGATTTCATTCTCACCCTCACCGTTAAAACGTGCAACAGAATAATCTGTGCATTTATTGAAAATTGTTATCTGGGAAAGTGCAATGCTCAAATTAATAACAATATCTAATCATCTTTATTCTCGCCTCAAGAGAATTGGGTTTAAAACTGGGACTGCACATCACCATCACTCAAACTGCTCTTGGAAGCGCTGATTGAATTTAGAAAAAAACAATTTCCATTAGATTTCCATTTTATCTGCCCATTGGACCATATGTAAAATTCATTCACGACCAACATGATGCCCACTACTCTTGCACTCATATCAATGGTGTCATAATGCAGGACATCGGCCCACAAAGTGTAAGGGGACTTAGTATCGTTTGATTTACAATTTTGCGCACTGATGCTAAAAAACAAAATACAACAGTTTTTTTTGTTTTCTGTTCCAAAACAACAAATCAAAGTATGAAAATCGAGTCAATTTTGGTTTTTTGATTTTCTTATTGACGAAAACTGAAATATTGATATGAATCCTATTTTCATATTTCAACTTTGAATCACAAAACAAAAATTGAATAATGAATTGATTTTTGTTTTTCATTTTTGATGCTGCAAAACAAAAACGAAAGTCCCAGGGTGGCTTTCTATTCTTCACTTACGCATTACCAGGGAATTTTAATTGTGTCTATCACTCGCTCTCCTTTTTGTCACCAGTTGTCTACAACTTTGCATGCTGATTTCATTTTGATACTAAAAACCCATTCTTAGTGCATTTTATAGTGTAGGCGGCGTCATCCGATATACAACAGCAGCTGATGATAAAAGAAAAGTGCCCATAGCATATGAAACAAACGCCAAACCATTCAAATAAACCAAAGCTGTCTGAAAACTAACAGGTTGCATTGCTATCAAATTTACCTAAGTAGATTGAAGTCGGATGAAAAGTTTACCATTTCGCAGAAGCCTGAAATAGCTTATTTCAAGGCTAGGATCATTCACTCACTATTATATAGACGTCCGCCTCAGCCTCGCCAAAATTTATTGCTAGCTAACATTTAATCACCTCCTTACTAGCTAAACTTAAAGCTAGCCAATATTTAACTCATCTATAAGGTAACTTATGTTATTTTCTATCCCAAAATAGATCTACATTAGCATCACATTACATTGTTTTTTAAGTTTGTTTTCTCTCGAAACCAAAAAAACCAAAAACAGAGGCCACGTGACACGACTAGAACTACATTACATCATCACTGAGAAAAAAGTGTATTGTACTCACCGATAGGGAGAGGTAGTTCTGTTTTACTTTATTATATCCAGAATAATACCGTCTTCATTGACAATCCGCTGCCAACCCTCTGCCAGCGCAGTATTCTACTTATATAGAGTAGAGTTGTATGCAGATTAAGTCTATATAAGCTATGATTATTTTTCCTTTGGCATGTTATTATTGATACATAGTCAAGTGTTGAATTTTGTTATATAAATATACACAGATGGAAGCCGTTCGTTCGTTTAGCCAGCTGCTGCCTCTGCCGATGATGATGCTGCCGTTCACGGCTACAACGCTCAACACATTAAACTGAAAGCTTTCTCCCGTAGCATAAAATTCTACCTCCCCATTATGCTCATAATGATAATGATAATGGCTCAACTCAAATCAATAACTTCAACATACAATCACTAAAAGTTTCACTGTGGGGCAGGAATTGATCTAAAACGAAGAATTTGCTTCTCCTAATATTGTAGCATGTAGGTGTTTGCACTATCTTGATGAAATTCTTTACACGACTGGATGTTGTATGCATTTTAGGCAGCGCAGAGGCCATTTCAATTAGTGCCTTGCTCATAAACTTAATGTATTTGATGTTCAATATATACATTCAGTATTGTCAAAATGTCCTCAAGCCCAACTCAATAATGACAACATAATCAATTATTCACAATTGTACATTTTTGTCACGCAATTACCAATTAGTCTAAGAGGGTATTGTCAATAAAGGCAGATAAAATGAGACACTTGTGCTTTTTAAACAACATATAGCTGCCACAGTGAAAACATAAACAAAACTAGCTCTTGTAGGGCTGACAAAGCTAATTTAGTATGCAGTGAGAAATTCAAACACGTCTGCGACAGATGAACATCGCCTATTTGTCTTAAAATTATTTGACCACTGCATTGCATCACCTACAGATTGTCTTGAAATAATTTGACCACTGCAGCGTATCACCTTTATGTCTTGAAATAATTCAACTGCTGTCAATGGACTTTGAGTCATAGTAATCAATGATTGTAAGGGATATATCAGTAAGACAGTGAGATATGAGACCGATGCCGATTTTTTATTTGTATCTGCACAATGATTGGGAACAATGGGAAAATGTTTAAATATGCATGAGAGAGTCCGGTATGTGATATGTCTGTAACGGATCGGCTTGCTGCCAACTTCCTGTGTTTCAAGGACTGCGTGGTCTTTTGTTATTACTAAGAAAAGCTAGATTGTCTTGTCTTATGAGAGGGACTGAGATAGAATGGGATAGATCAGTCAGAATACAGGCGATATATGGCACCCATGTATTCAGAGGCCCAGGACAAATTTTATTTAGCATATATTGATATTAAATCTATCAGAAAATTTTATAAATATGTGATATGTCTGTAACGGATCGGCTTGCTGCCAACTTCCTGTGTTTCAAGGACTGCGTGGTCTTTTGTTATTACTAAGAAAAGCTAGATTGTCTTGTCTTATGAGAGGGACTGAGATAGAATGGAATAGATCAGTCAGAATACAGGCGATATATGGCACCCATGTATTCAGAGGCCAAGGACAAATTTTATTTAGCATATATTGATATTAAATCTATCAGACAATTTTATAAATATGTGATATGTCTGTAACAGATCGGCTTGCTGCCAACTACCTGTGTTCCGATTACTGCGTGGTCTTTCTTTCATACTAAGAAAAAGCTAGATTATGCAGGAGAGTTTTCTCTGGGGTAATACTGGGGGAGTACTGCTTTCTCTGCTTCCATGCCTATGATGGTGTCATTTTTCTAAGAAATTGGCCGGCAGCAAAAAATAACGTTAGAGGTTACAGAAGGAAAAGTAAGCCATTTCACAGAGTCTTGAAACCAATTTTATTGCTAGCTCACATTTACTTCTTGTTTTAAACTATAACCTTAGCTAGCGAATACCTATGCTCACCAACTTAAAGCAGCCCCCAATTTGGCAAATCTAAACTCTTGCATATATTTACTCTCCTTGGGAAGCTAAGAAAATGAAACCATTTGCTACAGTGGCAATGAATTATCTTCTATTTGCTACAAGTGGACAATTCTCAGTTTCAGTTCAATATTCAGTGAATGGAAGAAGCTGGGCCACACACTAATCGTTTTCATCTTTGGGGCACACGGTTTATTCAGTTTAGGCAGGGAGGGTGTGACCCTCCCTGATTTAGGCAGTAAGCCAATTGCCAAGGTTAGGAGTTTCTAATGATTTCAGCACAGCATTTCGTAGTTAGTTGAAAGGTATAACTTCGGATAAAGAAAATCTATCTTAATATCACAGTTGGCCCAATGATTACAAACCATGCCTAAGTGAAATCACTCAACAGACAACTATATTGAGAAATAACTCTCAATAATTGAAGTCCTTCATCAAGAAGTCAAATTTAGCTGCATGCCAGTAAGTATGTCTTCAAGACGCAATCTACACATAGTATGCAATAGCAGTTTATACAGGAATATTGGGTTTTATTCCGATAAAGTTTAGCCAAGTACCAGAACATTTAATGTGCCAAAAAACTCTGGCCTCTCGGCCATAATCTAAATATTCCGATTCATTGATGTGAAAATACAATGGTGAACAATAAATAAAAATACAATAAGAACAGTCCCTTGTCTCCACCTACATAATATTTCCAATTAACAATTATCACAATGATGACACAGTCATATTAACTGTATGCAAAACTATACCCCCGAAGACTTCGGTCCGCAAAAGTAGGCGCCCAGGTCCTGCTTCTAATATCAATATGTAAAAATTCACAATGTGGTGCAATATTGAACAAAATTGATTATATTGAATAGAATTTCACTATTTTCGGAGAAGCTGGTCAAACGTACAACATTTATCAAAGTCGATTATCGAATAAGCTCCAGTATAAAAGCACTACTAATAAATAACTCTTTTCATTATCATTTGGTATCAGTTAAAAAACTGCAAATATTCATTTCATTAAAAGACAATAAGTGTTCCAACAATAAAATAACAAGGGACAAATACATGACGGGGTAGCTTTTTTTTGTGAGGGGGAGGGGATGGAGGGTCAATCAGATCACAACTATAGCTGAGCCAGTATGAAACGTGTATTTACTTTCTCCGAGGAGTACCATGAGGGGTTGAGCTGCTCTTTGTAGGTGTCGAGATAGGTGATGATCTCTGCAGAAAAAACAAAATAATATTATTCATGTTTTTTTTCTTCTTACATATATTAAATTATTTACTATATACTTTATTATATTTATTTTTCATTATCTTTACAGGGTGAATTAAAATGTTTGCATAAGACACTCCCTCTTTCTGGAGGGAGGTTATCTATGTATTAACTTGACAAGCAGTATCCATAATTCATTGCCAGCAATGTACTTTTGCAAATTTGTATACCAAGAAAATGATACTATGAAAGTGATATGGCAGTAGCCATTTACTAACTCGAGAGAAAATTTCAAAATATTGCAAAATTTAAAGCAAATGAAAGATTTTATAAGATGCACTCAGTTAAAATGAGAAATCAGTGTTACCTGTAATCCGTCAGGTAACCTAAAACATGTTCCCCAGTGTTGAATGTAGTTACTGAGAAGTTTATTGAGAGGACAGAGACAAAAGTGGCCTACTTTGCTGTGGATCAGGTGTTTATGAGCACATTACACCAAAGGGTCAATGGATTTTAATGTCTGAACTACCCAAAAATACAAGCCTACTCTAGAGTTTCCAAGGGAGAAAGCTTAGAAGATATAACAAAAGCACGCTATAGAATTCTCTCCCCTGCACTTCGTAGGTTTCTAATGTGCTGTAAGCCACATACCTCGTTCTGTGTTAGGCGAGCCTTTGAGTTAGCCAGGTCACTCCCCTCCTGTCTCTTCTGAGCCATACCGAGCTCCACAGAGCGAACCCTCTGAGCAAAGTTAAGTGAGCAGAGAGTCTCGTTAACATGGCTCTCCACAGGGGCAACCTGCACGATCATAAGCACTTTGGAATCACCACCTGCAAAAATTAGTAAAGAGTATGGTCAGTTTTTTTCTTTCATATGAATAATAATATACACTTTTTATTTGCTATTCCTTTCGAGGCCAATGAGAATATGCATCGGAAGACATGTTACATGATCCATTTAGCGCAGCAATGTACAAGGTACGGGTCGGCAAGCCAGCGTTATGTTTGATGAGCTACATTAGCAGCATGGGTAGTGACAGGGATTCGAACTTGCAACACTCAGATGGATAAACTCGAATCCTAACCACTACACCACCCTGCCACCCTCGAAAGGAAGTGAGCACTTACAAAGAAAATGAACACAGTTGTCCTCTCACTTTTATGGGGACATTACCATAGACGTGATATTAGACATAGACAAGACACTATTTACAGCTAGAGTGAGGCACTTAATTCATTGATATTAAATTTCACTTACAGATTCTTTTAAAAAGACAAACAACATCAAACTGATCACGGGAAGTTACTGAATGTAGCGCAATTTTCAAACCCAATATCCGATTGAAATTGATCGAGTTATCAATAATAAACTGGACAGTGGCTTGCAAATCAATAGCAAAACACCAATGCAACTACACAATTTGATGTTGTTTTTCCTTTAAAAACCTGCTAAAGTGAAAATGAATATCAATATTCAATGTGTTTGTACGTAAGCAACAATTAAGTGCGCCAGTGTCTCAATGCCAATGTTCCATATAGTGTCCTCTGTAGGTTTCTATAGACATAACTCACAAAGTAGTTTTTTCACACACAAGGTTTCGTTCTAAATATGGCTTTCTGTAAGATGTACTCGACCATTTATCTGGCTGAGTTATGAAATAATTCAGTATATTAATTATATACAATTATATATTTGTAATATGCACTATTAAGACTCCTTCGTAAGAGTGAGAGATATAACGACAATTTCTCACACACAATATGGCAACATGTTCAAAAACATAGGAAGCCTTCAAGGTGAAGGCAGCTTTTGCAGAGTGTTTGTCTGAATACACTAGTGGTGTATAATTCATTAGCTAATCAGTCCCTCGTAAACTCAATCTGTTTTATTTAGTGACATGAAAAACTGCTACAAGATTTGCATATTATTTTTAAAAACAGCTATAAAAATATTCCAAATTATTTGGGCCACTCATGAAATTTGTTTGTCAGCAGTTAATCAAAGCGTCTTATTTGGCTCAAAATATAAAGTCATAACTATATAAATACTATATTATATACTATTTATATGTTAATGGATAAAGTGAAGTAGAGAGTTGTCTTACCCAACGAGTCCTGTAGGAGATAGGTTAGCTTGCTGTTTCTGTAAGGCACAAACTGCTGTTTACTCCGTAACGCTGAGATCACATCGCCCAGTGCTGACAGACTCTTATTGATAGCTTGAGCTTCTTTAAGACGGGCTCCGTCCGCACCAGACTTACTAACTCTCTCAGATCCGGCTAAATCTACTAAGTTCAACTTGCCTAACAACGAGAAACGGATTGATATTAAAGTTTTCCTAAATAGAATTGATCTGCGTTTTATGAATAAAATAATGAATTTGTTTATTTGAGCTTGCAACTGGTTTTCTGCCTATAAACAGATTCATCGGTATTGAAATTAACAAAAAAAGCCAAAAATCAGGCGCCATTATGAAAAGCACCTTCTATTAGATTATTTTGAGCCATGTCACTCTGCATTACATAAATAAAATACCCAATGGCTATACATGAACTTACCGAAAGTCTTTACCCCAGTTGTCAGGTTCTCGCCCACTATTTCTACACATAGCAGTGCATGAGATCGGGAGGAATGTTCATTCATATTAGTACTGGCAGTAGCTCGGTTATCATGGCCGATAGTAAATACTCTATTTACATCATCTACATTACTCACTGCCACCCAAGATAGACCTACAAATACAAGTATATTATGCTGCATTGGTTGAACCACGAACAGAAACATGCAGAACTTGGTAAAGATACGTCTTCAGGTCAAGACAAGTGTCAAGATAAGGTTGATATTTTCTGATTTTTCGATGTAGAGGTGTGGGATGTGGAATTTTCTGAGCGGTAGTCTGTTGTTGTTCTCAATTAGAATAACAAGCTATTTTCTGTCTCCACAACAAAATCCTGAGGATAATTTTTTGGGAGAACAAAAGCCCTACTCTTCTATCACATATCATAGCCTCCTGGACACAGTCACTGCGCTCATTGAGTGTAAACCAAGTGGGCTACTATTCATCAGACTGCGAAATCATGATCATCTGCTTTAGAAGAACATAAATTTAATTTTACCACACAGTTCAGCTGCTCAAACTCTGCTCAGATTGCTGGCGTTGGCATTCCGACACCAACCACCGTCCAATCAGCAATCATAGATGTGGATAGGATTTGGCGGATACTGGAATGCCTCTGCCAGCAAACTGAGCAGAGTTTAAGCACTTAAACTTCATGACCCTGGAGTCAGATAAGGTAGAGTAAACTCACCTGGTACATAGAGCGTTCCATCAGTGTTGAGTTTGATATCCAACTTCTCAGGTGAGTCACCGACTAGTAGATCTCGTACACTCTCGTTGTAAATCTCCAAAACAGAGACTCTAATATCAAACCTCCACTCATGACCCATCCGCTCCGTCTCATTGAAAAGCTTCAAGAGAGCTCGCTGATTAATGCCGGGATTGGCTTCCACACCTGTAAAATAATTGTTGATGAAATGTTTGAAATACAGCTTCGAATTTGTTTTTCGTTTTCCTCAACAATTTTCTTGCTTGTACTTGCACTAGGAGGTAAGTTTCATTCACTTGGCCCATAGATTTAAAATGTAATAATGTAAGTTTGATCGAATTTGCTTCCATATTTTGGAGTTGCTCCCCCTCTAGCTTGCGGATCACCAGTAAAAAGGTATCAACTTGAAGCGTAGATAATCAGGATAAAACCTGATCATTCTCGTCAGATTATTGGCTAACTATAACCTTACAAACTGCAAATTATATATACAAGGGAAAGAAATAAACTACTCCTCTCACCTTCCATAGTATAAGTTTTACCAGATCCAGTTTGCCCATATGCAAATATACAGACGTGATATCCATCTATCACACTGGCTACTAAATCCTGCACCTCATCAAATACCTTAAAAAAAAACAAAGAAATATTAACATCTCATGCTGGATTTGAGATTAAAACACAAAAACTGCCTCAAACAAGACATCAGCAGCCGGAATAAACCAATACAACTGGTATGTAGATGACGGATACATCTGTTTTATTGTGCGTATTTACCACTAGTCTTGAATATCCTGCTTTGGAAATGATACGCTATCATACGAGCTGTATATAATAAATCCACTTCCTGATTTATACTTAGAACATGAATGCTCCAAATTGCCTGCATTACATGTCACTCCAGTTCTACTGTAAGCTGGCAGTTCAAGGGGGAGCAACTCGGAATGCAGACAAATCGGATCAAAGTTGATCTGAAAAATACCTGGGTTTGAGTGCTAGCAGGGTTAAAGAGTCTATCCATTTCAAACTGCTGACTCCTTCCTTTTTTATTTTCTACGATCACCACATCCGCGTCGTATTCATTCTGTAATACGGCATTGTGAGGTGAGGCACCATCCTCTGCTATCAATGGTCTGATACGGCAGAATACTCGAATATTTCCTGGAATACAAATAAAAAAGAAACATTTACACAAGTTACCCTCAACAGTTCACATCATTAGACACAGGTATTTCCAGTTCCACTATAGTAAATCATTCATAGACTGGCTTTGCACATAATACAGAATAATGATAATAAATCTTAACAATACACAATATTAAGGACACAATATAAAACATAGTAGAACAAAACACATATTCATTACAGTGTTGCAAATATTCACAGAAATAAAACACCATAAATAAATTACATGATGATACATTATGAAACGTAATACAACATAAATACATATCTCACCTTTCAACTCTACAAGCTGATTATGATACTTTTTCCTCAGTTTCATCTCTTTCCTATATTTGCCGACCAGGTCTTTGTTTTGTTCATGGATAGACAGTATGGCAGCATTGAGCTCGCGAGTTTTTCTCTGGAATTCTGTTTGGAAGCACTTTGGTAATTCTCTACATACCCCTTGTAGTCGCCTTAAAAATATCAATCGGGAAAGTTACAAGCATGTATTGGCCAAACAAAATATTATTATCGATTTAATTCAGAAGAGCTAATCTCCAGTTCGTTCTTCTATGGTTACCTTACAAGGCAATCTTGGGGCAACGGGACGAATGAGGCGGAACAGGCAAACAAACACTTCTCAGCATTACATGGATTACAAGAAAAACAACGAACCATAAAAAAAAATCATTCTAGTGCCAATTTTCAAGATTTGACAACGCTCCCCTTCGCCTAAATATTTGCAGTACAAATCTAGCTCAACAACAATGATTAGTGCTGCACATATGTGAAAACAGTGCTCACTTGTATTGTGTCTTGAGCTCGGTGAGCTGAGGTATAACAGAAGCCGTTATCTGCTGTCGGAGTGACTGATTCTCAGAGGCAGCGTCTCCGATTCTCGCCTTGTACTGAGTCTCTAACTCCTCCAGGTCTGTGTCTCTCTGCTGCTCTAACTCAGCTACCTTATCGGCCATCTCCTGCCTCAACTTCACCAGATCAGCCTTCCTCTGCTTCACCTGCAGGGAGACAATTACAGTTATTTTATGATTTCCTGTATCTGAGTTGATCCATATCAGTAGCAGTTTTTCATGTGCATGAAAAGAGTTTCAAAGCGCATCTAGAAATAAGCTGGGATTGATAAGATTGATAACAATCATAATTTTGATGCCAAATCCACGCAAATATCAAAATTTTACCAGAGATTTTTGGACAAACCAAAAAACTCGCAGCTTTCAATGTTGGCATCATGGACAAAACATAATCTGGGCGCTTCTAGGAGTTGCCCTCTCATATCTTGTTACGTGAGTGTACCTCATAATGAATCAAAAAAAGTCATTGGCGATATGTGATGTTAAATAAAACATGTGTTCTTCTTTTCTGTCCGTATGTTATCATCAAGCTACTGCAGCTACTTGCCTGTTTTTCGAGTTCAGATACAGTCTTTTTGTGGTTCTTTTCATCAGCGCTCTGCTTTTCTTCACCTGACTTCACAGAGTCTTGTATCTCTTGATACGAAAGCTTCATTTCGGACAATTCTTTCTCCAACACTGATTGGGATTTTCTTAAAAAGGAAAGAGAGCAACTTGGGGTAATAGATTTGGGTGCTAGTTGTAGCACCCTTTTCAAACTTCAAATGCGAGAGAAATATGTCAATTATGAGTTTACCACCGGCATTGACAACAAAAAGTTTGACATTACAAACAGTTTTTTTACAAAGTGTGAACTTCCTTAGAAGAGACAAAAGAAATCAATGCCATCAATTTGCACAAGTTGGGAGCACCTGCACAAATCTGCTAAAATAAATTAATTTTACACTTACTTATTCTGTTTTTCTATTGATTGAATCTCAGTTTTATGTCTAGAGTTGACTTTTGTTAGCTCAGCGTTCAAAGATTCCAGCTCTGTTTGAAGGACGGACATCTGATTTCTCAAAACTTCATTCTCACTGGGGCTTTCTGGTTCTGATTCCACCATCTGTAAAACCCCAATTGGGTGACATTTGATCCAGATCAAGTTTAATCCAATTGCCTGCATTCCAGTTGCTCCCTTCCACTGGTCACTAGTGACTAGGGGATCGGGAGCAACTCTGAATGTAGGCTTATTGACTATGGTCTACATTTGATCTTACCAATAAAAAATATGCTCAAAACTGCTGCAGTCTTCTATAACATATTATAAAGTACCTCAAATCCCCTTTGAATAGTAAGGACTATTGTGGACTCTATATGCCATGTCGGCAGAGTGTCACAATCGAGCCAATTATAAAACAGAAATTCAAGTGTCAACTGCAATTACTAACAAAATTGTGTTTTTGTTGCCACACAATATGACCTTGGACCCTGTGATATTTATCACAGATATAATAACAATCAATTTTTTAATTAGATATTTAATATCTGTCATTATATCGTATGATTTTATTTGATTGGTACCTGAGAGTTTTGCATCTGCTGATGACTGTCTAGTTTGAGCTGTCTTATCTGCTGCTCCTTTTCGATGTCTGACTCCTCGAGTCGCTGAATTGTTTTTCTGTGTTCAAAATCCATCTCCATGTACTCCGCCTCTTTGATTAACAGTTTATCCTATAATTTGTAATATGCTTAATATAACAGTTTGCATGTACTGAGAATAATGATTATTCTTTGAAATAAAGAAACATTGAATTCCTTCTGTGTGATATCTCAGTATCAATTGGGTGCTTCACAGAGAGTGCAATATTTTGGGTAGTAACTGTTACAAGGAAATGATGAAACCGATGATATGGTCAGTTTAAACAAGAAATGAGCTGAAATTGACTGCATTTCCATATCGGAAACTCTAAATGTGGCCTGTCAGAATTGCCACAACTACAAAATTTAGCTTTTACCTGTAATTTAGTTATTTTCTCTTCGAGCTTAGCGCCAGAACTGCTGCTGTTTGATCGAGGTGAAGTATTCTGTAAAGCATCGACGTCGTTCTTCAGTAAAGCGACCTCCACAGCATTCTCAGACACCTGTCTCCTATAGTCTTCTATTTCTTTCTTTAATGCCTATATTGGTAACAATATTTAATATCTTAAAGCACATGGGGACATTGGAAAAGAATATCAGTATGTGCAACATTATTTATCTCAATTTATACCAGTTTAATGGATGGATTTGGTAGAATTTTGTCTCATATTTTGTCACAAAAATGGAGATAAATCCGCTTTCCAACCCACATATCATTTGATAGCCATGTATATGTGATTTATCAATGGTGCTGGAGCTGAATCTAAATGATTTTTTTAAAATAGAAGATAGAGTTTGTCAGATGAAGCCATTTTTATATGATTATCCTGTTGCCGTTGCTTGTGTTAAGATGGTCTTATTGGGAAGAGAAAGATCTCAGTGATTAGTTAGAAATGATGTATCTTGTGTTAAGGTGGAAAACAACTTTCAGGGAGCAGTTTGAAACACTGTCCCAAAAATAAATAAATGAGAGTTAAGCTTACTGATACAGTTCTGGTATGTGTGGATATCTGAGATGTCAAGTCTGTATTCTCAGATTTACACCTGAGCAGGCCTTTCAGCTCGATCTGCTGCTGTTTGATGAGAATCTGCTGACTAAAGAACTGTCCCATTATGTTATTTTTCTCTTGTATGACGTGATTGAGCTGACCTGTCAGTCCAGTGATAGCTAGAGAGGCAGCTGATTCAGGCGCACCCGTCAACATATTACCTAAAACAAGTAGAAATACAAGGCTAGTAGATTTGAGTATGTGAACAATGTGGGGCACGCATCCGGAAACAAGAAATATATATCTAGTCCTGATACTGGAGGGAGGGCAAGACACGGTGGTTTATGAGTGTGGCAGGGTCCTAACCTTAGTTTTTTAGGCTCTAGGTAGGCATGCACTCACTTATTAATGCTCAGCATACCCCAAGAAACTTTGAACACATGCTTCACCATAATATAACACTGATTTCACTGCTACACTACACTGCTGCAAAAAAAAGCTGCATCACAAGGCTGGTACGCTGCCCTAATATCAAATCAAATGAGAGTTTCATATGAAAACTCTGTTGTCTGTGATACTCTTCCAAAAGCCAAGCGGTGTTTGCCAAGTTCATTAGCAAAAAGCCACTGATCTTCCCAAGCCGAGAGGGCTGTCGGACAGGGGACCATTGGACAGGGTGCAGAGTATGGGGGGGGGGGGGGGAGGCTCATACTACCACTGACCATGCATTTCTTGAGGGTTATACATCCTGGCTATCTCCAGCTCCGTCTCCTGTTCCTTGAGTACTGACTCGAGTAGTTGTATGATTCTGTTCTTCTCATTGAATGATTGGTCGTGAGTGTTCTTCATGATGTTCAACTGGTTCTTTCTATCTGACTCCTCTTTCTGTAGCTGTTTCTCGTTTTGCTTCAGCTTCTCCTTCAGCTTCGACACCTGATCAACACAAAAAAAGCTTATTGCAAGTTTGCTGGAGATGAAATGAGATGGATAAGCTTTTAAGTAAATAAAATAAATTCTAAGGTATCTGAGTTGAAGAGTAACCATAGACATGATAATATTAATAAGTCTATGGGAATAACTTATCTTTCTCGCGCATAGCCATACAGTCATTGTTTTAATATCCATTATCTTGGAAAGGCTCTGCAATCGCAAAAGAATAGAGAAGCTCTCACCTACCAAGGTAAAATGTTTAATGCCTAGTTATAACAAAGATTATCATACAGTAGAGAGGGGAGGGGTGGGGACAGGAATTTGTCAACTCTAACTACATCATACCCTCAGTTGTAGATTGTCTCTTTCGCTATAGATATGCTTGAGCTGTCGTTTGAGAGCCTGGTACTTCACACCCAGAGTTGAATCACTGTCAGGGTTAACGTTTTCATCATCACTGGATGACGCTACGCTCAGTAAGTTTGTACCAAGCCCTTCATCTAAAGTATACAATACACTACATACTTATAAACCTTGTGATACCTATCAACTGCATATTCAAAGATTTTTCAGAAAAAAACAGATTACCAAAACAATAAGTTACCGTGATTTTCACGCATTAATGGCTTCCATTTTGCCCGTTATTCTTACTTGGCCTGTAGATACTGAACATGACTCGTTGAATTATTTATAGGCTAAGGAGTCAAATATATATTCAGCATTCTATGTCTAGGGCTATTCACTCTTACTAGAGGATGGTGCTATAATCATTTTACTATTACTATTGATATCTTGAGATTGTAAGGTGTTGCTGACATTACTATGTAATCAATGCATAAAAGTCACTAAAGATACAATGTAAGCAGTAAAGGTCTTACATTCCAGTCCGAGGTCCGAAGATAGTCTCTCGCTCCTGGTCGGCATAGGTTTGATGGGAGTGTAAGTCATAGTAGGCCTTTTGTACACAGGGGTGGCCTAAAACAAGAGAACATTTTAATGGTTACAGAAAACTAACTTCACTATGTCGTTATCAGGGATACAAGCAGGGAGCCCCTCTTTGATACAAGAAAAAAATGTTCCGTTAGTTGTCATGATGATTATGTGCGGCAGAGAAATTCATAAAAACTCAAATGCTTTCCAAACCACCATAAAAACTTCAAGTCTGCATGCTCTTGTAAATGACAACAAACCTTTTTAGGAGAGCCATGATGATAGGGAGAAGACATCCCTGTGATCTTTGGTACAATCCTTCTCAGAGCACAGCACAGTTAACTGGCTGTCAAGCAGAACACATCAAGCCAGAATGTGGGCAGGCCAGCAGTTTCAAACTAGGCAACTTCAATAAGACTATAATCATACAAAACAATCAAGATTTTAGAAGGTTATTAAATATTTAGAGACTTTTAAGGAGAATTAAAAATCTAGGTTTAACCAGGGAGTCCTTTTTAATAATAGTCATACTACAACAGGTAGGACTATAGATAAGCCTACATGTGCATATGAGTAGAAAGGGTCCTACAAGAATTCTATGTGGCCTACTCAATTATGGCAAGAAGCAGAAGCAGAGCTCGACTCCTTGCAGTAAGTAACAATAGTTTTAGCCTGCAGTGCTACTAAGATCCATGATAACCCTGAGAAATTGGTTGAGTGTCTACTAGAGCCTAGGCTGATTCCTCTCTCCTATGATATAGAAATAAGGCATTGCAAGTTAGGAAAGATCATCATATCATTCATTCAGTTCAGTGGCAAAAATAAAGAAATCAGCATTGAACTCCTTCCAATCCACAGGCAGGCCGATAATAATAGGCATGAATCCTTGTCACAGGTCCTCCCCAAATCCAAGCCTCTCCCTCTTCCAGTGGTAAAAACCAGAGGGGCCAGTCAACCATTGCCAGAGCAGAGACACTCAAGTGTTGGAGTGGTTCCCATCAAGGAGTTAGTATGGAACACTGTTAACTCCTCCTTGTCCCCGGCCCATATGTTGTAACATGTAGTGTATGTTATATATATATGGCTACATAATAATATACATAAATGAAGGCATCAGCTTTCATTGTACACATTATCTAGTTGAGTTGGACTGTCAGATATGGTGCTGTCCTGATTTGAAACTTGGAAATACAGTCCCTCTGTATTGAAACTTTTTTGTTTTCACTTTTGTTTTAAATGATTTCAAATCATTGACAAATTTTACTCGATGATTCATTCATGCTTCATCCTTGTGGTGTCAATTATGATAGTTGATAATTCCTGAAAGTCAACATGTACAATATCGAGGTTATTCAATCCCACCCGTTATTTGCCTTTGTAGCCTTGTTATTAATTCCACTGAGTCAACTATTGGCTATTCTCAAACGGAAGTCTGCACTTTAATCATCAATCAATACTGAATGTTACCACCTCTTATCTTTCCCAAATAGATCTCAAATTATCTGCCAACCTGAGGTTGTCATGATGTAATAAGATATGCTGATAAGCCAGTGCAGTATGAATTCATAGCAGGCAACTGTTGAACATCCATTGTGCCTTGGTAAGTAAATGATAATCATTGTTCTCTCTTGATTAGAAGAAGAATACAGCACACACACCTATATTCCTACCTACTAATAAAACAGTACTCCAACTCTACTTCACTAGATAGCTATATTATAGATAGTGGTATAGTCAATTTGATTGTCTTTAGGCCTTATCTACACGTACTGCATACATACATTGTCATCTAATATTGATTTGGAACAATCAGTAGTAGAAAGATAGATATATCAACACCTGTGTTGGTATAGCACAAAATGGCCAAGCAAAGCATCACAAGTTCCACTGCTAGAAATTATATTAATGACTTTCACTACTCCTTTTTTGTGAGTGAGGCTTATTTCACCTGCATAACAGTTACACACACTGTTAGTTAGATATAGCCTGTCTTGACAACATTGTCAAGACCGGCTATACACAAGGTAGGTGTCCGCGCTGAGAGCGTTGTATTGTTTTTCCTGTTGTTATTGTTCACCTGTTTCATTCTGACTTCGCCAAGCTTTCTGATAAAGAACAAATTAACACTCGATATCACTTCTTATTTATTTGTAAAAATGCTTGGTATTAGGCCTAACTGTCAATTTCGTCTCACATGCCCTTACATAAACTTAAGAGATAAGCTTATGAGACACTTATGATTGACTGGCGGGATTGTGAATTTGTTTGATGGTGTAGAGTATATCACTAGATGCCCATTGACAACTGTATTTATTATGGATTCCAGGACATCCGCTAATGAAGCTTTTATGTGGATGTGGAGGAACAAGATCTGCTCAGTCATCACCGAGCCACAAACCTGCTGCTAATAGCGGAGACATGTCTAAACTTAAACCCCCGTCTACTTCATCCCGTCTTAAGTATGGTTACGGAGGGTCACAAAGCAAACTAGCTAAACCTGCCGCACCAAGCAATCAAAATGACAAACAACCTCTTGATTTTGGATTGGCGCTGAGCCCAACGGCTTTGCTCGCTAAATCCAACAACACTGGTGGATATATACCTAGACAGGCTTCACAGTTAAAGAAGAATGAAAGGCCTGTATCATCTATGGCCAGTCTCAGCAGTGGTGGGGTCAATGGGAACCATCAGCAGATTCCGGCGCGAGCTTTGGATGATACGAACCCAACAGGCAAACCTAAAAGTGGGCTTCGATCCTTCCTATCTCGGCCATTCTACAGGAGCAAACCTATACCCAAGTCTCAGACAATCGCAACTCTGCAAAGCTCCTCATCTCCACTTAGCAAGGCTGTTATTGAGGCTCCAATCGCAGTCGAAGAGGATGTAGCAATGGACAGCCCTAATAGTGCTGTTAAAACAATCAAGCCCAGCACATCTGACACATCTCTATCAAAATACCAAGGACGAGCAAAGAGTATAGTCCGACCACATACAGGTTCTCAAAAAGCTCTGAAAGTCAGCAACACCTCTAAAACATCAATAAGCACCGTGGATAGTAATCACAAGGCCAATTCAAAGTATGATAAACATTTAGCCTCTGATCCGCAGGTCACCAATAAAATTCCCAATTCACGCAGTGGTTTGGAGATCAGCGTCCCCCCTAATGATGTGGACACATCAAGGCTAAGGTCCGCCACTTCCTCTACGCTAAGTCAATCAAGTCTATATTCCAATCAATCAGGTAGGTGTAGCTACATATGTTTAAAGATGACGTATGTCTACACAGCGTTATCTTATCTTTGAATGAGCATTCAACAAAACAAAACTGCTAATCCAACAAGTCATCGCTTCATGAAAATTTTGAGTAAAAACAAGTGTCTGGGAAAGTCATGAGTTTCCTTGATTAGTGAATTTGTTCGGTCCAGTAATTTTACATACAAAACATACATATCGCTACGAATCTTGAATTGATACCAGCATCCCATTGTGTTCACTGTCATATCAGATATGTTGATAACTCAATAATATTTGTTATTTTACTATGTCATAACTCTACTGTATGTATCCTATGTTGTTTATGAAAAAAATCATTAATTTTTCTCCAGGCTGGTCAAACCCAGATAAAAAGAAACCCACTATGGAAATTAACCCAATTACCAAGTCAGACTGCAAGGATGCATCGATTACAGTCAATGTAAGTTAGATAGTGAGGTAAATAAATGTATCACAATAGGCCTAACAGTGGAATGTAAATTTTCAGTGATACACCTATAGATATATCTGTTGTTTTTTTGTGAGCCTAGTCATAGAGGAAAACATCAAAGCGATAACGCAGAGAACATGTGTCATACTGAAGCCATAACATGTCTACAGTATTTGGTTTTTCTCACTCTTTTCAACAATAGCCCGCTATTAGTTACGTCCTAGATGCATATAAAAATGCCTAGCACAAAAGCCATACAAGTTTTCCTCTTACGTTTTCATTTTCCTTTTAACAATCGCCTATGAGTATGAGTCATATTATTGATACGAATTGAGCCATCCAATATTCTCCTTGAACACTTGCAGCCCTGGTTGAGCGGAGTGCAGCTTACCAAAAATCACCATACATTTTACAAGAGCCTCAGGGCCCAGACACTTAGAGTCGTGATTGACTCCAAAGAGATCTAACCAAATTGGCTGTGATGGGGTAGCAATTGGATTAATCAGCTGTGTAATGTATTATTTGCTCTCTATTGTTCAAGGGGTTACCAGCACTATACTTTGTCTTTACGATGGCAAAATGCCAGTGGTAATCTATTGAACTGAATAGAAGGATACTTTACTATAATGAGAGTGTTAGTATTGTATTCTGTCAGTAATCTTACACCATAACCAGCTGTATAAAAAGGGAGTCCCTCCATTAGCTCTGGTGTGAAATTATGGTCATTAGGTATCAATTATTCTATTTATATGCAAAGTGTTCCACAATTTGGGGCCTTGGAGTCATTTTAACCTTTAGATTGAACAAGCAAGAATATTTATTGATACCTAATCTCAGTCATAATCTATTTACAGAGTACAGTGATTATGGCATTATTGTTCGATAACATACTCCAAAGCTTATGGTTATTACCATGTCACATATTGTCACTTCCTCTCACTTTGCTAAAGTGAAAGTTTTGTATCTTACCATCTGATCCATAATAACTATCCAGGCACACACTTCCCTGGTCAAGGCTATTATTTAGAGACTTTACCAGGAAGGAAGATCCACACCATGGCAAATTTCATGTGATTCTAAATGTCACTGACTTGTAGATTCTTATGACATTGTCCTGGATAGTGCAGGTATAAAGAGGTTTCTAAAATAAAACTGTGCTAATATCCAAACCATCCAGGCACACACTTCTCTGGTCAAGCTATTATTTAGAGACTCTGCATGGATGTGTAAAGCTCCACAGCATAGCAACTTTCATATGATTCTAATTGTCACAGAGTTTATTCTGCTAAGTTTTAGATTCCTATGAATCTCTAACGGATAGTGCTGGTATAAAGGGGTTTCTAAAGTCAATCTGCGCTAAAATATCTAAGCCCCTATATTAAAAAGTTATTACCAAGGTTGCTAATCTTAAATCCGTGAATATTTTAATCATTTGACATCCTGTAGAGGCATGAATTCAGTCATCTAGCCATTTACCGGATGCTCTTTACCAATGTGTATAAGCAGGTTTCATGCGTATAAGCTGTGATTCAAACAATACATGTCGGGCAGAATTATTATCTTCATGGCTCATTATCACTTTGATGATTCTTATTCATAGGGAAACGATGGTAAGCACGGTGTCTCTGGGAAACAAAGAAAGGAATCGGGCAAGAGAACTTATACTATAGATGAAGAACTATTTGGTGATATAGTCCTGGAACTGGCATCGCTCAGGAGTACGGTGATAGAACTTCAGCATCATCTAATAGGCGTAAGTACATCTGATAGGCGTAGGTACATATGTAAGTAGGCTACATTCATCTGATAGGACAATTGTATATATACATTCGTTTATCTACAATCGATTGTTTATAATTCGTATCGGTTGAGTTTGAGTGGTCAAACTCTGCCAGGCTTTGGTAGTGGTATTCTGTTATTGACCGCTGCTCAACAAAGTGGGTGGGTCAGCTGGGGTTGATAGTGATATGCAATTACAAGCAACCTGGTCAAAGTTAGGGCACTTAAATCAGTACCAGTATCTTTTGAGTTTACCAGGTCAGGTGTGAGTTGACCATTTAATCATAGAGTTAGAGATCGAATCTTTGATTCAATCTAGCGTTTTGGGTAATGGTTTATCCAGTGTGTATAGGGACAGGAGCGCAAACTATTCTAGATATGATGGGCATGGGCAGGAGAAGTATACACCCGAGGGTGCTGGGGTGGGATCAATCAACCTTGAAAGCTCCACCAGTGGGACGCAAAACCATAACTCCTGTGGCACCGATCGCCTGGCAGTGAATAGCAAGCTGCTAACCAATTGCATCTCACCCTTGATTCCATCTCACCATCCCCATTCTATGTATGACGGGTATGGGTATTTATATACAATGGTTATTGATGTGTTATCTCCGTTCATAACAAGAAAGCCATAAGATTACCGCCACAATGAGAATGGAATCGGATTGGATCGAAGAAAATGTGAATTTAAAGTGACACTGTGATAAATATTCCATGAAATATGTTGTCAAAAAGTGATTGACGACTAGACTATGATAAATCTTTTGTTGATGCACCAGCTTTATTATATATGACTTATCGTAAATAGAAAAGACTGAAAGTTTTCAACAAGTCTAATTAATGAGCTTTGTCTCCATGGAAATTGAATTGCTGGCTCAGGTGTTTTGAAGTAGTCTTGGCCTTCACCTGTAAGAGTATATCGTTTCTGATTCTTTTTTATTGTCTAAACTAAGACACTCATATATTGAGGAGTTGCACTCATCGACTTGGTACGGTTGTGTGCATATTGTACTGTTGCAATTAATGGTCTGCTTATGAACTAAAGTTCATATCAAATAGCAGTTAATTTCCTGATGTTTTCAAACAAATGCATACAGAAAGTATGTAGTGCATAGCCTCATCGAGCAAATATGAACTTAGGTAATTTACATAAGCTAATAAAGATTATAATAAGGTCCACTGGAATTTCCCATGGGCAAAATTACATGCTATGTCAGTGGAAATGTCATCCCTGTATGGTAACAGGATAACCACTAGGCATCCTTCTGATTAATCTGAGCTTTAGTTTTATTGTGTTTACTTTGTATATCCAATGTATAGTCATGTGATAGGCAAATATGCAATCAAATGTTGATCTTTATTCTAGAAGATCAGATAAACCGAATTTAGACTATATGACTAGATGTGTCCACTTTGTTTCCATAAACTGGTTTGTGCAATAAAAGTAAGACTAGTAAAACTATGCATTGGAGGAAAGTTTACTATCTCATGCAGGCTTAAAATGGATTTATGGCTTGCAAAAATCTACTTGACCCAACTACTCTCTATGAACTCCCTTTTGTGCAGAAATTTGGTGCCAGCTAACTTTACGTCACCCTAAACTAGCAAAACTACACTCTTGCTAATATTACCTCCGCCAGGGTATATAGTAGTGACATTGATTCTAAAATGCCTTTTAGTGATGTTTGTCACTTTTTCACTCTACTGTAGAAACAGGAATATGAAGAGAAAATACGAGAAGAATTACTGATGAAGAATGAAATAATACAAAGGCTTCAGCAAAACATGGTATGAACAGTTTGTCCAATGCATGAACTTAATTTCTTACTACAATTTTACTGCTGTCATATTTTTTGCTTTTGCGTCCGTGTGCATGTCCATCCATGTCAAACCTTTAAAAGCCGGTTGTGCAAAACAGGCCTATGCTAATCTTATCCTAACACAGCCAACAAAAAGGTTGTCCCATTGAATGGATCGCTCGGGATTTCGGTATCATTGATGGGACCGGTGTCCATGTCTCTCTGGTGACATTATAATGACTGGGTCGTAATATTTTTCATCATAATTAATAAATTGAGCACTCAATTCTAACTCTAAGTTTCTCACACAGAGGACAACTTAACCACCAAAGACGTATTCTTAGCAGTTGGTGATTCCCACAGGGCTCACATATTGTTATATATTTTACAGGGAAGCTGTAGCTGTTCAGCAGTACCTCAATCACCGTAAGCCTCGCTGTAAAGGCGGCAAGAACCATACTCAATCAGCTTAGTACAATACTTAACTGCCATAACTACTTAGTAACGGATTAGTATTTAGGCAAGAAGGCAACTCAAAGGAGTGTATTTATTTCATACTTTGTTTGACCTGCTGGGTGGTATGTTGGGACTACGCAGATTATAATTCATAAAAGGTTTTATTTAGCTTGTTACACTCTTTCCTGTGATTAATAAGGCTTAAATAAGCTAACGACTTTCCAGTCTTTGCATTCCCTGTCTTATATAAAGTGACAAGCCTATTCAAATAAAGTGTAGCACCATAGACTTACCTCAGTAGGTCTACGTCATGCTTCAATTTCATCTAATGATTAGGAGTTGTCCTCGCATGATTAAAGGGAAGATGATCGCACAATTTTTGCAAATTTTCAACTTCTCCTTTGGGAAAACACCTGGCATTAAAAAACAAACAAATATTAACATCATTTTTGAGTCAGTTCACGCCAAGGAGTTAGATGAGACAATGCCACAACCCCAAAGTGTCATGCCACCCTTATTATACTTTTTCCAGCTAAGGAGTTGTTGCAATCATATTCAATAGGTGCCCACTCTACATAATACTCTACATAATACTCTACATTATACTCTAAACCAGACTTAATCATACAGTTCTACGGCTACAGTATTTTAGTATATATATCAAGTTGCTGATCCATATAAGGTTGTGATCTTACTATATTCCACATTGGCCCGTCAGCATCGAACGGCAAACCATCAAACCCAGTCTTAATTATATGGCGTTGACCGGCACAGTCAATCTGTTGGCTCTCTGGTCTGGTTTGACTGTCTGAACTAGTTAATTAGGTAATACCAACAATAAACTAGAAATGATGCCGTGCTGACTGCTGATACTTACCTCTCCCACCCTCCCCCTCCTTCAGTCACTAATGCAATACACATACATGTATCTGAATGCAGATGAATTATTGGTAGGTAAACTTGACCTAGTTAGGTCGTAGCCGCCAGGAATAGTGCTCTTCAATCATTGGGCCTATGCAATGTGACATTTTGTTTTTGATGGTAAATAACTTTCTCACGCTGCAGCCTCAAGCAGCTATTCCCATTAATTTTCTTATTTACTGTTTTTTGGCATTCCTAGAATATGATTATGCTAATATGATAGTATGTCTTAGGCAATTATGATGAATTATTATATTTGCCTGCTTGACTTTTTTCAAACTATGATACCTGTATTTGAAAGTCATACACTCAGTCTCACATACACCATAATATTGTGTTATTTATTGCTCTGTCTAAATCCAGTTTCTAATAATTTAAGAGCCATTATAGTTTAGTTTTCTATGTATCTTTCTGCATACATAAATAATAATAATTTATATCTTGCTGAACGCTGCAATAAATAAAAGATTTATATTTGACAAGCAACACCATTTATTTGTGACATTTCTCACTAACTGAACAGTTGGCATAACTAGTAACTTCATGGTCTAATTTGTAAAACGCAATACAGGCATAGTATATTTACTATAACATCAGGTGTATTTGGAGTGGAAGAGCGTCAAACAAACAGAGTGTGAGTCCTTCGGTTTCCGTTGTTTTGCTAAGAGACAATGTATGCTAGTTTGAACATCAGCAACGAATCAAAGAAAACTCAAGCCTGCAGTACTTAGACAAAAAAATCATACGGAATCAGTGTCATTCCCACAGCTCCTTTCTGTGATTGAATTCCCTGGATTATCATGTCTGAGATGTTTTCTATCAATTGTTATGGTCATGCAACGAGTTTCTGGCTTTACAAAATGTATTATGCGTAGAGGAAGGCTACCTAGCGACAAATTTAGTTGAGTCTGTTGAGTTTGACTTTATTTGTTTTTCCCACTTTCTTTTCTCACTGGCAGCTAACTGAAAATCACAATTTCTCATAATATATGTCTCCTCATTGACCAGCCAACGCATCAATGTTAGCTTGGCCAACAGTATGTTGTTACCAGGCTCGACAATGAGATGCTAGATTTATAGTTTTATATAGAACTTGAGGGTTCATTTCGAGCAGAAATCTTGCAGCAAAAAAAAAAGCATTGACCTTGACATTAGTCCAGTTCTGTATCAGCTTCACTGTAGGTCTTTATGTTGTTTCAGCAGACTCCCATTGGTGGATATGAGAACTCAGCCCGGACAACTGAACAAGGTGAAGGTAAGTTTATTTGTATACCTGTTATATTTTGGTATTGTATGCTCTGATCTTAGAAAGAATATTTGGAAGTACTGTGGTTGTTGAATGATTACTATCTGGGTGCAGGAGTACTAATATCCTATTCACTATTCATTTTGCAGACAAGGTTCTTTTGCCAAAAAACATAACAAACTCGAGATAGTGTTAAACTGCAGAGACACTGATGAGGTCATTGGCCGTTTGATTCTTGCCCATGAATCCCGTTCGATTGGTCAGAGACTAGACACCAACTGGTGAGATGAATATCAAAGTGCTGTATGAATATGTACCTAATCCCCTATCATTTATCAATCACTCATCTCCCTGCACACACTTACGGCCAAGTCGATTATGGGAGTTGTCATTCATTTTGCCAGAGGCAGACAACTTGTTAGGTAATCTTCATATCGTGATAACATCAATAGTGTGTAATTCATGCCAATACCCGAGCAGAGTAAGGTTTTTACAGAAGGAACAGTTCTTTTAATTGCAGAGGCTTATAATAGTGAAAGTGTGGCTTGCTCATTCACTCGCCATCTTTGCGCTATAAGCTTCCGCCAGCAAAAATTGACGCTAGCTAACATTCAGTCATTTTCAAACTAGCCAAACTAAACTCTAGCTAATACTGCCTCTATGTCTCACATATCAGGCGAGTGATTTATTTGCAGGAATTCTACACTTATAGGTTCGTTCTCACATACGCTTGGCCATGATATGCTCTAATTTTGAAAGAAGCTTTATTCAACCTAGCCTGTCTGTCCTGGCAAGCTTTATTCAACGCAGCCAGCTTGTTGGCGAAGAGTAATAGTGATGATCTTAATAGTTTCATTCTTTCTCCAGACTGCGCGGATTAAAACTCAATAATTTGTACTGGTGGTTGAGGTCCGCTACCGGCATCAAAGCCCATGACCCTCGCACATACATATGCCATAGTGAACAAACATTCTCCTATTATAGTATCTTGCCTGTGTTTGCCTACAGGGTGTACCATTTTTTCCATTAGATCTCTTCTAGGTTCAAATGGCGAAAGTCATACCTGTGGTCCCTCACCTGGTCCCTTAATTAATAAAACTCGGTCTGTTGTAGGCGTCAATGGAGCACGGAGACAAGCATTGGTGTCTTAATTCCCAAGAACATTGATTATTCTAATATTCTTGTCAATTATTAATACTACTTGTGCATAGCAGATAGCATCGTAAACAACGCAATGACCTGGCAATATATAAAAATTTATTAAGGTTTGGCTTTGGACAGCTTATACCCTTATATAAACAAACCATGTAGTGCCGTAATACAAGATAAGTTGTTTTAACTTGTTCTTGAATTCAAATGTTGAATCACCAAGTTAAATTTTAAATCCGCTTAGTGTCTGACATGTGCTAACTCGCAAGACCTTCATTCCTTATCTACCCTAAAAATGAGTCTGAAACAGGATTGTATTTACGAGCAAGAAGGGTAATCAAAGATTTCATCAGTTGTGGAACAAAGCCCTGTGCACATATCAACTTATTTATAAGGAGATAACCGTATTACATATTCTTGCTATTGTCTATTGTTTCGATAACAAGATTATAAGTTTGTAATCCCATAACGATGATACTATGGCTTATCCCTGCCGTGCAGTCTTTGAGTTGGTTTTAGGGGTAAAACACTGTGTGATTATTTGTGTTTCTAAATTCAATGTTGAGGACAAGGACCTGACCGTCATTGTTTCGATATACCATTGTCCCATCAAGTAGATGTGCAAGCAGGGAAAAGGTGCTAGCTGGTAGCCAGTTTAAGATAATTTCAAGGAGTTAAGTTTTTAGATAATGTGGTGCTTAGCATATTTTTCTAATTTTCTTATCAGCATTTGGTCTGTATCTTATGTATTTATGCTCCTTCTTATTATTAGTTGATAGGTTTAATTTCAGTCCTCACTTATTATTTGTATGTCCTAATCCGGTAGGGCTACACTGCAGATGCCACGTGCCACATGTCTCATTGTTTGAGTGGTTTTTGTGTACAATTTGTTTGTTCAGTGACTGATTGACTGAAGTGATACCTTTGGGAAATGGCGGGCAGGTGTTGAGCTTGTATCAAGTGTGCGAGGCATTGTTGATGCAGCCAACTGTTGAAAAGAAATCCATTTAATTTCTTGAAAGCTCCAGCACAGGTTGGACACAATAGATGGGAGATCAGTGAAAATTCAAACAAATATCTTGAGCCTATCTTGTGGGATATCTGGACCCGATTTTGTCCGTACAAATAAATTAATTTGGGTGGATATCTCCCTGATCTCATCAACAAGAGTGTGAGGCAGATTTTTCCAAATTTAAATTGGTAGGGTGTGATTCACGAACATTGTTAGGACTCGTGAGGCTAAATTAACATTCCAGAAAAACACAGCTGGTTTCGAGATAGACAAACACAGTGGTTGGATTGGCATACCATGCTGATAAGGAATTTATCTGGAAGCATTTGAGAAAAAAAACCTCTCCAACGGTTCTCAACCTAGTAGCCTTGTGCTTTACAGATCCCCTTTCCTTGCAGCAAAATTAACTCAGGCGACTTCATTCTTTGAGAACGAAAATTATGCCAATAGAGTATTAAAAAAAACATCTTGAAATGCAAAGTGATATTTAGGACCTAGGCCCTGTCTAATGAAAATTCAAAGAAGGCTAATGGCTTTACCGTATATTACATGATGAGTGCTCCTAAATATAATAAATGACGTACTACCACCAAAAACTACACTCAGTGTCTTTGTGCAGGAGCATACACCACCGGAAAAGACCCAAGTGCCTAATCAACATCAATTGCATTTTAGTTTCTAGTAAATCTGGAACAACTGTACAACGTTTTGGTCGACGATTGATTGGGTTTAGTTTGCATACATCCTATTTTTTTGGTTGAGAGCTGGCACTTTTCCAACTGTCTTTGTACGGCACACGCCACACACCCATTAGTCAATAAAAACAAAATATTGATAATTGGTTTAAACTGCCTTGGCCCAATAATCTCTCATCTTTCATAACAGCTGAAAACAACCACATAGATTAAAGTGATTAAAACCACACGATCACCGAGCTGTAGAGCATTGACATCTGGCCCTACTCTTGGTGTAGTATAGTATTAATTGTTTGATAGACTTTGCTTTGTCTGATCACATCAGCCATTATTATTGATAAGGTCTGTCTTGTAAAGGTGTTTTGTCACTATTGTTGGCAAAATTTACTCTTTGCTTCATTGTGTGATATACTCTATTGTGATTGGCCAACAGGTGACTGTAGTCGCGTGCCTTTATTGATCTGACTGAAAGATAATAGTTGAATTCATTTAGCCAAGCCGCCGTCGAGAGGTAGATTGTGGTTACTTATTTTCCCAAGTGTTTGATTGTGAAGGATAGCTGCGTGAGTTTATTAGTGTCATTTTTTCTTCTCTTTGCTAAACTAGACTCTGAGATATTGGTCACTCTATCAGACGATATAAACTGGATATCACAATCGAAGAAGGATTACCTTACCTACCTGCTACCTGGATTTGTATCAGACCTGTCAGTAAGTAAGTTATACCAATTTTCGGGTTGATGCTCGTATCAACTCGTAGCATTGTACTGGTGTCAGTCTTTGGGAAATTCTTGAATCGGAGTAACTAGAAAAAATCTACCATCATTTGAAATCATCCCTAAAACAGTTGATTATGTATCGTCTTCTGACGTTCACCATCAAAACCTTTGATCCCTGCCTCTACGCTGCGCAGCGTACCAAGGTCTGTTATTATCTTAGTCTCTTGAATCATTTATGATATTGTTATTGTCGTACGATTGTAGGATAACGCAAGTAGAGGATATGGTATAGCCTTGAAGGTGTGAGGATTAAGTGTGAAAAGTGGATATATTTACAGCTCCACGGTGTGAAAATCAGGTAGGATAGTCACAAAGCTCAGCGTTCTCACTTGTGTAACAAAACATACATAGGACGTATTGCATTGATTCTTCCATCACCGCTGATCTGTTTTACTATGTTCGTCATTATCTTGGGGAAAGCTGGACATGCTGCCGAGAAGGACCGTCTAATTAACATGTACACACACAAGCAGTCTGCTAGCTAGGTCTGTCAAATCTTGTATACAAAATGAACATGAGTTGGAGAAAGTGACAGACCAGGCTCTGTGGCTTTTGTTACCAGAAAATTTATTGGTTGATCTAACAGGTAACGCATCTTCCTCCTATTGTGAATAGGGGTACCGGAAACTTTCAGTATCTTGCTGTACTGCTGCTATCTTAAAGTTAAATTTATTGCAGCAAAAAGTTGTCCTTGTTCATGATCCAAGTAAGGAGGTAGCTAATGCTGTAATTAAGGCTACCGAGGGTTAAACTGTGAAGTACGCCCATGCAACATTTCCCCAATAAAAATGATAAAGGGATTTATCGAGATGATTTGAAAGGTTAACTGGATTAACTGGACTCATCCAATCTATGGATTGAGTACCATACAGCCTGACATCTAGTCTGTTGGGATCTTACTGCACCATGCTGTACATAATAATGTTTACAACTAGATCCCAACTGGGTAGCTAATTGGGCATTCTAATCATGGGAAAGAAGTTGAATCGTGTGTGAATACCAGCTTTGCTGTGGGTGGGTGGGGTGGGCAGACAGGGGTGATAGTAGTTGGCCTGTTACGTGAACATCTCGGTTGTTGTGGTAACTTGGACATCTACCCACCGTTGTGAATCAGTTAGATTATATTATTGGTATCTCCAAATCTTTCCATTCAGTTATAACACTCCCTTGTTTTATCATTGAGTCTTATCATTCTGCTTCAAAGGCCATGTGAGCATAGATGAAGTTTATCTGCGCAGCCCCATTGTGTTAAAAGCTTTTATGATAAATTTCTTTTAATAAAGGATGCTCTGTTTAAACACCAGGAATTATCTGTGACGGAATATTTGTAATGTTTTGTCCCCCTCCTCGGTGTTTACAGAGATTTGATAACGGCTGAGGAGTAAATTGATTTCTATATTGGTACAACAAATATCAATGAATTTGAGATAGAAGTTAGAGTACCTTTTGTCTTCTATTGACAAACTTAGTCCAGTATCAAATTGGCCCAAAATTACTGCCAGCACATGGAGTATTCTACAAATCAACTCTTTTAGACCTGTCAAAAATAAATAGTTCAAAGAACACCCGGGAGCTGCAAGTAGAGTAATTAACTATGTCAGGGGGAAGGTCAAGAAAAGCCAATGTAGCTTGTTGCGTTTGATCGGGAGACATTAAATAGATAATGGTCTCCAAGGTATTGCCCTGAGATGTGCTTCTCAAAATTACCAGTCAAGACAACGTCTTTTCCCTCGCATCTAGAGTAAATATATTGCTGCCATTTGGCAAAATAACTGTTTGTTAGTCATATCCATATGACTATGATGCTAACGATAGCATATGGTCATTTTAGGAAGTTGGGTCACACTGATACGATGACTAAACTATTGAGACTTGTGATCTAACGCTGCTCTGGGCTGTTTATTTCCGCCCTATGGTTATGGCGAAGCCAGGCAGCATTCAATGACTAACATCCCTCAGCATGAGGTACCCAAACTAACCGATCTGTTTATTTTCTTGTGGTTAGATCTCTTAAACATCACTCTATATCACACTATATCAAGGAAATACTCTGTGATCACATCACACTGTGTCAACTAATATTAGCTCATTGTTTCTGACTGGGCTACCAAACCATAATTGTTCGACTTTCTAAACATTTTTGTGTATTTATTGATATTTCAGGCGGGTCAATATGCGATCTCACGCAAACACAGTGGGTTTGGTGCTCCTTTTGTCGTTACATTACAAAGGTAAGCCTTTGACTGTCTATTATCTATGGGTGCATCACATGCGGGTTACAAATTTGTATAGACGGGCTAATTAAAACATTGGACAAACAAACAATCACCTTTTTTCTTGCATTTTAATTTGCATTATTGTATCTTTTTTGAAAACAACTTAATCATTATCATAATTTACTTGTGGTCAAGATGCAAGGTGCAGCTCTGTTCAACAAAGCAAGCCTAAAAAACTTTGTGTAGAACATCACTCATCCTTATTTTAATCTCATTGCTGTGCTTGTTTCTGAATGTTTAGAGATCACGCACCTTTCCCATCACTTCTTGTAAGCGGTGTACAAAGGCGAAATGTTGTTTTAATGGAAGCCTCAAGTAGTTTTTACCAACTCCCAAAGGGTCGTAACAGCTACATGTCACTTGACATCACTTTCATTGTCAAGTAATTATATTGATATTTTCTTTGGGAAGTCAAACGAGGCAGCAGCTTTAGATGTTTGCATTTTGCTCATATCATTTACATTAGCAAAATGAGCTTTTCTGTTCCAAAATCAACACTGCAGAAATCTTGAATCAATCGCTCTCGTTGACGTGAAGTGGCTGCAGATGCGGGTAGAAACTGCCATAATTCCTTAAAAAGTTTTCTTTCTCACCCTAGCATTGTCAGGCAACCCGAGCCTTGTCACGTGCCTACTTTTTTGTTTTGGGAATAAGAAAAGTAGCCACATGACATGGCTAAGGCAGCCCACTGTGGTCTTTTCTTTGTGGACAGCGTTACAATGCTACCTCTTCTCCCTCCAATACCAAATACACAGAATTAGCCTACATGACAGTTTAAAGGGTACACGCATAATGAATTTGTTCTTATTTTCCAGTGTTAGGAAATAATTGGCCTGAGTATGAAGGACCTCGCAGTGTATCTGTGTCAGAAGATGTCGCTGTCGGTGAGTCATATTCTCTTCCGGCTTATTACTCACTGCTGAATCATCCTCAAGTTTTAATACAATTCCTTGCCTATCAATATGTCCCTTTGCACTGAAAAGTTTTCTCTTAATCGGATTAATAATTCTCTTGTGCTTATAACTTACACATCACATGTAGCCATGAACTCATGGTCCAAAGTCAGGCTGGTATGATGGAATGACCGAGGCCAGTCTGGCCTGGTTATGACGAGCCCTCTTTGTCCCTTAGAACAAGGACCAGAATGTCACAGCGCTTTGATTTCTTAGATTCGTTTTTCCATCGATCCTGAATCACCGTTTAGAGAGGCCTCTTAGATTAAACAGATATAAATGACACCCGCAATCCCTCTTACTATGTTACCAATCCAAGGTGCTCCCTTGTGCCACCATCTTGTCCCACCTGACTGCAAGAAAAGCCTGGGTCACGATGTTGAAATATGTTGACAATTTGAAGCATGTGTTCTAAGAAGTTTTTCCAACTAGAAAACATATTCTATGATGAAGTGCAGCATTATGCCTACTTGTGTATTTTAAGTCCTCATACGTCTGCCTTATCTTTTATAAGATACCATGGAAACTTGTAGTTCTAGCTGCTATCTATAATCGTTTACAGTAATTTATCTATGTTTTTCAATGTTGTAACAATGTTGAATAGAAGTTCTAAAGATGGTCGTATAACTTTTTATCTTCGGTTTGCAGGTAGTGAACTATTCAGCTTCATTGTCTCGGATACTGACGGAGACGCTCTAACTGTTACCCTGACACATGAGAAGAACTTTGAGCTCGAGGAGTCGTCTCCTAATAACTACCGAGTTCTGCTGAAAGATCGATTGGATCGAGAGACTAATAGTCGATATAACTTACAGATCACTATAAGTGATGGGAATGGTGGTGGTGTAAGTACAACTATATACCGACTATGCTTTGCTGAATTCATATATTATCCAATGGGTCGTTTTGTTATATCATCAAACAGTGCAAAACATTTCCAATGAGATGACTATGGTTGCCAATAAAAAGTATAACAGGCATGCTGTTATTTTCAATCTCACCGATCTGCTTGCTCTGAAGCTAGTATGAAATATATAAAAATTTACTGAACTCGGAATTGCGCTCAGGATTTTTAAATCATAGGCACTCTGCAAGGTGCCATTTTCCAGGGATTAAAAACCCAATCTAGCAATTTTGATAAATTAAAACCTTGGGCTACAAAAATTGATCACATGACCTCAAAATAGAGCGAGGTGTTGTAATGTTGTTATTCCCTGAGCTAGATTATTGGATTCTTTGACTACTAGAGCTGTTGAATCACACTGTTTTTAATAATGCACTGCTCAGAACAAGGGTAGGAAAAAGAGCATCTTAGTAATATTCTCTAAGGTATATAGCGTCATTCAGTTTGATCAATCAAACATAACATGAAATTGATAAATCTCAATTGGTATATGCTGACATTGCCCGAAACAGGAAATACGATGCTTGCTTTGATAAACTTTTTATTCATGTGGCATTGGCATCAAGGAGGTAAATGCCTTGTACAGGAAATAACCTGTTTCAAAAAATCTTTATTTTTATTGCATAGAATTAACATAAAGATAACAATATTTGCTCCCTGCACCTAGAGTAAAAGGGCAACGGGTTTATTAGCTATAACTTAATTTGCCTGCAGAAATACACCAAGTCATCATTTTACCTTACCTGATTTAGTATAGTGCGTCACTACTATGGTTTTTTCACGTAACATAACCTCAATCATCCAATATTATGCTAGTTTAAGGGTTTAAACTTTACCCAGATTACCAATTTAAACTGACATTATGCAATAACCAGGAAGATAGGGACAAACTCCCTGCTATAGCGAGAAATAAAATTCTACTTTTTCTTGACTTTTCGTTTTTTCTTCTCCAGACGATAAATCAGGAGGTGAGAATCAGAGTACAGGACGTAAATGATTATACTCCTATCATCAGGAATCTACCACTGATAGCCTCAGTCAGAGAGAACCAGCCTGCGGGGTCCTTTGTCATCAATATAACTGCTGACGATGAGGATATGGGCTACAACGCTGCCGTCGAAATCTTCATAGACGATGATGTAGGTTACCAGACTTTGTCATATTGTACCGAAAATGCTCCTTGGACATTTTTGGTAAATTACTGTAGTCGCCCAAAAAAACCAGTTCTAATCAAGTTACCTAACCTGCTCAGAAATCATGTTGTAGCAAAAATGTACCTGAGCATTATCAAAAAAATACTGTAGTCTCCCAAAGAATGGCACGCACATTTTGGGAAACTACTGTAGTCTGAGAGGTGCCAGGTACATTTTAGGTGCCACCATTTATATGTATATATATAAATCATGTGCTATTATGAGATTTTGGTGTCTCTCCAAGTATTGATTACCTAAACTACATAGTTGTTCTAGGGATGTAAAAGTCAAACTCATTAGGCACATACAGGTAGATGAGAACTGAGTGAGAGAAAGGTGATCATGTAAAACCTATTGACTCTCTAATCTGCTATAATTATTCTGTGTAGATTTTGCACTTCATGGCATCGCATTTGATATTGCTGACATTGATTAATCCTGTAAGACCATCATTCGAGCTCTGATCTAGATGAAAAGAGTTTGCATGCAGACCTTCAAACTAAATTAAAGTCACTTAGTCGCACAAGTGGATAATTATTTTCACTCATTACTCAATAGAAATGTTGCTTAGTGTGTTGTGATAATTTTGCGGTAACACATTTTGCCGGGTCTGTTGGTAACAGGCTTAAATCACATTTATTCGCCTTCTTCGCTCCACTTTGAGGCTTTCTCTTTAGACACAAAGCATTGGAAATTTAAATAGCTTCTTGAAAGAAGTGATGTCAATAAACCCTCAGACTTGAAACTTTTTTCCTGTGATTACTGTCAGGAATAGCGTGTAGATCTTGACTGGCCTTCATACGGGGACAAACGCATCGGCTCAATTCTTGGTTCATTGTTAGCACTGCTTCAAGTTTAGCAAGAGTTAACACTGTTGACTGTATGTACTTGCAGGGTAGATTGGATGCCGAAACATGCTAAGAGACAATCTAAAACACGAAATATAATGTAGAAAAAAAGGGATTAATATTGCTTTGTTTTTAGGAATCATCGCCATTTTATCTGGGAAATTTCTCCAGCAGACAGCCTGTGGCTCACAGTTATAAAGATGCGACAGTTCTTCTCCGAGAGCCTCTTAATTTTGAACAGAGATCAGTATATACAGTGAAGATCCGGGCCACAGACACGGCCGGCTGCGTGGGAAATAGCTGCCAGGTATTTTGATATTTAATCTTATGTTTGATTTTAGTTTCTATTTATGATGCCAGATAACGATTTTTTTATTAAAAGTGTTCGTCTCTGCCATCTTTACTGATGTACTTTTCTAGATACTCATAAATGTAGGCTGTAAATGTAATCTTAGTCTAGAGGCATCTAGTCTGAAAGTTAGAGTACAGATGGTTGACACCATCGATTTACACAATGCAAAACAATTACCTACAAGCCTGCCCTGTATAGAAAGTACATTGGTGTCTGTATTACTAAGGAGTGGAGTTTGGTATAATCTCCCGTTTGAAAATGAAATAAGAATAAATCAAAGAGTTGAAAGAAAAGAACTCTTTTGTCACGACAAGACGACAGTTCACCACAATTTAAATCGGTTCTTCCAAGCAAAACATCCGGTATCTGCTGCATAATTCTTCTGGTTAAATCATATATATTATATTATATATATGTTATATATTGTTTTATATTTCACAATATATTTCATATTTATCTCATTGCACATTACAGCCACCTTTGTCTACGAACCAGACACTGATAGTGAATGTGATCGATGAACAGGATACAGCGCCATATTTTATCGGCTTACCCTATCGTACAACGACTGAGGAGAATAAACCAGTTGGTACTGAGCTGCTCAGAGTCACTGCTCTGGATGGAGATGCTCAGAACCCACGTGATGTTCAGTATTACTTCATCAACCAAAGTAAGTCTGGCACTCAAGAGTTTTGGCTCAGATAAGACATTTTAACTGCATTCCCACAATGCAACTGAAGCATGAAACTCCCAATTAGACGAGTTTCAACCATCTTCAAATTGTTTCATTGATACTGACCGAATGTCCATACGAAGTGCAGAAAATTACATTATTGGCTACTCCTTAACACACCCTATTTTAGCTTAGTCCACACAAAATTGCTGGGACCGACTTATCAAGTAGGCGTTTTTGCAGAGCTAAAATACCATGAAACTGATGTTTTGTCGTTTCAAGCCTTCAGGTCAACAAATAAGAAGCTCAGTCTGCCTTGATGAAGTTGCCACATACATACAGTATGAGACAAAGAGACAAAATATAACTTATGTTTTACCAAAACATATCATTACAACCCTCTGGATGACGTAATAATTGTTTTTATCATAGATGGTAATCAGACTTCAGAAGATGGTTATTTCTCTATGGATATAAATACAGGGACTATAACGATCAGAGAGGTCATAGACACCGACTCTCCTGCTCTTATAGATACTGGATCTCTGTTCACACTCAATATTATGGTAAAGATCTCATATCATCTCCTTTAGTGTCTCTCCAATAAATACATGCGCTTCTTGTCTTCCACTCACGCCCTCGATCCTGTGTTCCTGCAGACAAAGCGGGGGAAGGGGGTCGTAGAAATACCAACTACTGTATTGTCTCCCTTAATAGCCAACACATGCTTCTATGATCCTCCGCTGATATGAGCAATTTTCTTTGGAGCTGAGAGGAGGACAGGGCACGGGAGGGAGGGGGGGGAGGTGAGAGGGAGGTGAGAGGGAGGTGAAGGGTAAAGTTTTCTATCTATAAGCGCCTCTTTCTCATGGTTATAACAACAAGACTGATTTTCATGAAGTTGAGCCACCTTTACAACCATGAGACTATTGTCATTTCAACAAAATGGCACCCTCTAAGAGACCGAGATCCAGTGCATAATTGATTGGTGTTTACATTGCCCTGTGAGTTTTGTCAAAGTTGACATGGGTGGGAGCTGTCAAGAGCAGCTTGACTGCTCTCTTACAGTGCTAGTAACCCCGTGAGAATCAAAATTATTCAGCCAAAATTATACCCGCTAACTCCCTTGATGCCGCCTATGGTATCTCATTACTTGGTGAAGTGGTGATTTAGTTCTTGTACAATGTTGTTGTTTGTTGAATTCTCCTTTGAAGACATTTATAGCAATGCATCACCTGCCATCAAACAGATGGAACCTTCATCAAATGCATTAACTGTCACACCCAGCAAAATCTTCCCATAATAATGACGGAACTGCCCACTTGTATTCTTGGTTCACATGTAGTCTTTTATTAATCTCCAAGTTGATCAAAAAATTTTATGTTATACATATTCTTTATTTATTTATTTGCCAGGCTAGAGAAGTGAGTGGGCCATCATCAGAAGCAGGCAGCGAGGGACCAGACAGCGCCACCACCACCGTGACAATCACTGTTCTCGATCTGAACGATGAGCGACCTAAGTTCTCGTCCAATCAGAGCTCAGCATCTGTGGATGAGGAGCTACCAGCTGGCAGCTCAGTAACAATTGTGTCACCACTACGCATCACCGATTCTGATCAGGTGACTAGAACTAAGTTGTTATCTCCCCTTTGTTATTTCAAATTTGTGCAGGTAATTCTGCAGGTGATTTCACTTTGACTAGGCTTTCAGGCTTGCAGTAAATATTAATATATGTCCATTGACTTTGGGATGGGATCAGCCCGTTCCGTAAATAAATAAATACACTGACTTTGGATTTAAATCTAAAAATACAAGCTGAAAAAATTACATCCTGCACCATTTTTGACTGCAGGGTGCAGTAATGGGAGTTACTCAGAATCCTGTTTAAAAATTGATAGTGACATGGATTACTATAAAAAGGCAGCGAAATAATTAATATTGATGAGTTGGGATTGGGAGAGTATCAAGGCATCCCTCAGATTATCTTCAAGTAAGGGGTTTAAGGTCTACCACCCGCATAATCAAGAAGATTTAGGGCTATAGGAAAAATAATATGGCTTAACTTGAAACAAATGAATGGTATGGTTATGCCAACATTTGGTCTTCTTTTATGTGAACAAATACCCTGGGACCTATAAACACAAAATCATTGATTCAGCCCTTTCAGATGGTGAAAGCAAAATCAATAATATCGCTGGCTTGGTCATCCAGCACAATGGTGAAAACTATAACAATTATCCCACTATTCTGCTCTGACTGTATCAGACTATCAATATTATAACAATTAGTCCAGTGATTGCAGTGTAATAAAATGACTGCTTATATGTTATTGTGTCAGCTTTCTATCTTTGAAATACGTAATATTCAAATGGTCGATGGCATCTTTTCCTCATAATAAAATAGTACATACATAAGCCATCTGGTACTGCTGCTCTGGTTAACTACATTACACTTCTATTTATAGCAGCTTTCAGTTTTGTACGATATTGCTTTATATAGTTTGAATAACTGCCTGAGTGTGGCAAAACTGGTTTCAATATTATTCACAACGTTCGCAGTTGTAAAAAGATGGTGCGCCAGTTTGCCTCTTAACAGTTCCCAGAATGAAACTCCTGGTTTACCTGTCGAGTTTTTGGTGATAAAAAAAAGTGCGAGATTACATTTACTCAAACCTGACCTTCAAGAAATAATTTTAAAACATCATTGAAGTATTATTTTATCACCATAATTTTAGGGAAACAACGGCACATTCACGCTGGAGGCATTAGATGAAGATGACAGTGTATCACAGTGGTTTAGAGTCTCACCAACAACTGGAGTAAACGAAGCCGTGATATCATTAACCACACTACAGAAAATAGACTATGAGACAACTCCTCAGCTCATTATGAAGGTAAAACTTATTTAAAAATATAGGCTGAGCTCATACCTAATGTGCCAAAAGTACCCATTTCTGGGATTCAACACGGAAAAACAGAAAGTGATGATATGAAGCTTGTGTAATTTGTTTGGGTTATGATTCATAATGCCCGCCTGGGCCCGCTTTGTTCCTATAATCGATGGCCCATGTTTGTCTTAATTGTTTTGTTGTCCCATTGTCTAGTCAAGCATCATGACAATGCTTCTGCCACTATGATTGTATGATAGTACAGATGACCTCATCACTATTTCTATGCTGCCAATACTAATAGTATTTGTTAGCCTTGTCACAGGACTCCCCCAACCAAAAAAGTAGCCGCGATACGAGGCTAAATATTAGTACAATGTCATATAAAATATGTGATTTATTTATTTATATCATTTTATTTATATACATATATATTTATTTGCTGATCAAGTCATAAATGACACATAAGACCATGTATCCACAAGTATCGTAAAATCATGTTGCAGGTGAGAGCACGTGAGACGGAGACGGGCTATGAGACTTATGCTACAGTGACTGTGAATGTCGATGATAAAAATGACAACAACCCTCATTTCTCTGCTGCCTCTTACTCAGGCAGGATAAAGGAGGACAGCGTTAGAGGCGATGCCGTCACTATGACAACAGCTGTGTCTGCATCTGATTCTGACAGCGGAAGTTTTGCCAACATTTCTTACTCTATAGCTGGGAATAATGACATGTAAGTGCCAAAAATGCTCCGGCAAACTTGGCTACATTGTAAAAGTGTAAAGGTAGAATATTGAGGAACATGTTTTCAAATATAAGCCTTCCAAGGAAGTCTAGGACCAACTCTCAAGCTATACACGTGTTGAACAGTACGTGGGCCATCATCCAATCCATAACAATAGCCATTGACATAGTTTTGACCATGACCAGCCTTCATTCACTATATCAACTTAAGTGGAAACTTTTGAGTAATTTTGTCTTGTAATTCATTTTGACATGTTTTCCTCAGAGATGAATAAAACATTGAGCTTTGCATATGGAGAGCCCTACATCTGGCAAATATTCACAACGAATCTGCTTTATATTCATCAGTATTTTATCTCTTTTTCAGATTTGAGATTGACAATATGACTGGGGCCGTGCGGCTGCTGTGCGATTCTTGTTTGAACAGCGAATCACAAGCCGTGTACCATCTGAATCTGCTGGCTACTGATGGAGGAGGTCTCACTGACTCCTCACAGCTGGTTATCACTGTTCTAGATGTCAATGATAACGCTCCTGTGTTCTCCAACGAGCTCTACACAGCCCAGCTCAGGGAGACAGAAACATCATTTATCTCCTCTGTCACAGTGCAGGTAACTTTGCTCGTAATTTTGATGATTGTACTTGGTTTAGATAACTCCTTGGTTATTTTTTAGTGCTGAGGAAAAGAGTCTTTTGTTGAATTTACCTCTTTTCCTGCACAAATTTAAGATGGCGAATTCACAAATCCATCATACGACAATCATAACGCAGAAATTAAAGTTCTCTGAAAGTAGATGCGCAACCCTGCACTGCATGTCATAAGCGCAAGCCAACTAGAATGCTTGACGGCTTGCTGTAGTGGAAACATGGGAAAACTGTGGCGTATTCTACTGGATGGTGAAACATGTTGAAGTTTGGTGAAACATCACGATAAATCTTTTTTTTAGGCTAGTGATGATGATGAGGGAGTGAACGGACAGATCACATACTCCATACTTAACTATACCGATCACTTTGGTATATCTCACAACGGCTCTGTGTATATCAGAAGTGAGGTAGACGCTGAGCAGTTACCTGCTGTTATTGATATAATGATAGAAGCTGCCGACGGAGGGATACCCACTCAGACCTCTGACTGTATACTCCGGGTTCAGATTGAAGACATCAACGATAATCGTCCTCAGTTTACACAGCTCTCAACCAATCAGCTCACAGTACCTGAGAACACTAACTTAGGTCAGTTTTTTTTTAGTTTATTTTTATTTTTCTGCTAAAATGATGGATATGAAAGAATGCTTGAAATGGTAAGCATTAAAATCTATAGCATAAAAAGCAAAGGAACAACTTGATGTCCAGGGATTGGAGTGACAGTTTGATTATTTTGATATATTTTGGTTACACCCGTTTATTGGAAAATGTGATAAGGTATCTTCTAGGCAATTGACCAGGGTCTCAATAGATAAAGACAGTGGATAGAGATAGATAGAGGTGGAAATTTAGATATCGTCTAGGCAATTGATTAGGGCATCAATAGATAAAGATAGTTGATAGGACAAGATAGCGATGGAAATGTATAGGCAGGAGTGCTTTGATAGATTCTATTAATAAATAGTAAAATTTGTAGTAGTGGAATAAATATTTTATATCTTTGTATGGTTTACCTGTGTATTTCATCTCAAGCACATGCAATATATATATAATTTAGTTTGCCTGATATTGCCAGTTGATACACAGACATTCTTAAATACATGTGGTACATATTCATATATAATTTAGTTCCCCAGATTTTGTCAATCAAAGCCATATACTATATTATATATATATAAAATTTCATACATAATTCCAGGTTCAGTGATACACACAGTGACAGCGGTTGATGCTGACGTGTCTTCAGCTAATAATGAGATAAGTTATTCAGTGATCAGTGGAGACTACGGAATGTTTAGTGTAGATCCTGACAATGGGGAGGTGTCTGTGGCCCGTATGTTAGATCGTGAGTCAGAGAGACAAGAATACTCCCTGGTTATCTCAGCTGTCGACAACGGGCAACCAGTGCTCTCCAGTCAACAAACTCTCACTATCACGGTATGAATTATGAATCAGTTCTGAAACTCCCTGTTTCTTATGTGTTGGATTATTTATAGTTTGATCATAAACCCCCATCCATATAGACACCCCCTACCCACCATACTTTAAACAATTCATTGGTATGTGTGATAATTTTCATAACCAAATCTTACCGATAAAGTCGACAGACACACTCTACTATACAATCAAAGTAATCACCAACTGAAGAAAGTTATATCGGAGAGAGAATATAGATGATTATAGAAGTAATTGATACCCATACCCTATCTATAAATATCTTATCCCAAGATATGAGAAGTAAATCGTCATTGATTGTCAGAATTCAGATTGACTAGTGTTTATCGGCTTTATTCACCGGTCCAAGACATAGAACCAAAAAAGACAATCAAAGTAAGAAATGTTGTTATTGATGTTAATTTTAGGTCAGCGATGTGAACGATGAGATTCCCACATTTACCATTCAGAATTATAAGTTCACAGTTAGCGAGAATTCGGCGCCTGGAGTATCTGTAGGGACGGTACAGGCCACCGACCCCGATCTCACACACCTACTCAGATATAACATATCACAGGCTACGGCATTCAATTCCCTGGATGAGCAGTCTCCTTTAGATCAGGTAAGATTTTCATGGTATTTTATAGCTTGATTTACATATAAGGTATTTTCGGTACTTATCACACGACCAGACAATAAATACATAGCATATATATATTATGTATCATTATTTGATGATCAAAGTCAGTGAGACCAAGCACCAAACATGGTATGAAAATTCTTGTGAACTTGCGCAAAAAATGTTGTTGGTGAGAATGCGTGCATATGGTGTTCCATAATTAGCCATCCCAGCTGAACAGTGGCTATATATGAATGACACTGCCACTATGTGACAATGCTTGTTTTATTGGAACCAACTAAGGACTTTTCAGGTGTACTACTCCAACAGTTTCTTGCAAAAAGTATTAAAATGATCATATATGGCTTCTAAATTAAGCTTCTCTAGTTTGATTCTCATATATACATACTTTCATGTCACATGTAGGTATATTGGTTGCGCAAATAATAGAATCATGTTTTATTGCAGGATACATTTATGATAGATGAAATAACTGGAGAGATTACACTTTCAACTCCTCTAGACAGGGAAGTTGTATCTAAAGTCATATTCAGCGTGACAGCAGAAGACGTATATGGTCTAACTGAGCAAAAATCCACTGGTAGGTTTTTTTTTATATCAGATCAAGTTTTACTGTGATGCATGCATTGATGTTCACAGAAGTGTGTTTGGTTTCCCCGCACTATAAATAATACTAACCTATATTTGAGGTTTACACTGAATATAACAAAACCCGTTGTAGTGGTTGATGAGCCGGAAAGTAATTTTGTCACATTAAGCCAGGATTTTTAAACATTAAGCTGGTATTTTGTCACATTACAGCTAATGTTGAGATTCTGATCAGTGATGTTAACGATAACCCCCCAGTTATTAGCCCTGTGGATGTACTGGAGATTACAGAGAGTGATGCTCTCACTCAATCTCTACTTCTGACTACACTGGTGGTTACTGATGAGGATCTTTCTAGTCAGCTGGAGTTCTCTATAAGTAATAATCCTGATGGAGTGTTCTCTATCAACAACAGAGGTCAGTGCTTATATAATGTTCCTTAATAGTTACTACTATTTTTCATACCAGACTATCATCTGAAAGTATTACTATTAGGAAAAAGGAATGTACGTTATTAAACGTTACAAGATGGGGCAACTCCAAATGCAGACAAATAATTTGAAAATTTTGTTTGAAAAGATATGTTCGAGATTGTGAAGATCAATCTTGAACATAGCAGATCATTCCTGTGAGCAAAGCCAGATGCCACTCTTATACACAGCCATATGGCATCAAATAGCGCTGATACTTTCTTGTGTTGTTTTGTACATCAACCAATAACCAGAAGCTAGTTGTTGGAATCCTCTATGATAATGGTTTTATTCATACAGGTCAGCTGATGCTTGTGAAGCCAGTAGACAGAGAGGTATCAGGTAACTGGGTCAATCTGACCGTGGTGGTTCAGGACGGTACAAGTAACGCAATGAGCTCTAGATTAGATATCGCTGTGGCTGTCAAAGATGTCAATGATGAGAAACCTGAGTGAGTGTTAATGTTATTTTTAACATAGCCAAGAGGAATAAAGTAAAGAATGAAAAAACTAAGTGATACCGCACAGGCTTGAGATAGTGAATTTAATTGCTAGCTAACTTTAGATAAACTCCCATCTCAGCTTATAAAAATTGGTGCTAGCTAACACTTTGCCACTTGAACGGTAGCTAACATTTACTCCTCCAGTGTACATAGATATTATGAATCAACCATGCATTTTGTAGACACCTAACTTTCTCAGTAGACATACCTCGGTTGTATTATTAAACCATATGTTACCCATTATTACACATGAAAGATGTTGTTAAGAAAAGTTTAAACTTGTTGCAGTAAGGAATAATCAGGTTTTCAAATCCCACTTTATGGAATTCAAGAGTCTGAGCCCCTCAGACTCCTGCCCGCTGTCTGACGGCCCCCGGCCGCGGATTTCAATCTTGTAATACCTGACGAACTTGTCATCTGATGTTATGTTTTTTTTCTTCAGATTTACACAGTTCCCGACAGACCTAGCCATACCAGAGAACATAGATATAGGTTATGAGTTAGCGGAAGTGAAGGCTGTAGATGCAGACTATGAGCCTGAGAACAGACTTATCACTTATAATATACAGAGCGGCAGCCTAGGCAAAGTCAGCATAGACTCCAATACTGTAAGTTAGGAGGTCCCAGATTATCACAAACTGATTAAACTTGAGTTACTTGACAGAAACTGTCCTAAAGTATTCAATAGCATAGTCTAACTGTCTACTGCACTCGATGAGAGTTGATTCTGTTCTTACAATACCACAGCCCAGATTACTTGATTGGGATCTTTCAATCTTTGGAAAATACAATGCTGCTACTCTCTGTGATATTTTCAGAATGAGGTTAACAATTTGATGAAGATATCTGTACAGTTTTCAGTTTTTGATAAATACGTAAATTGTATTGTTGTTTTGTCTTCTATACTTAAATTCATGTTGTATATTTTTTTAGGGAGTAGTCAGAGTAGTGGATGATCTGGATCGTGATTTGTACCAGCTTCCTAACAACAGTCTCTCACTTCACATCGAGGCGTGTGATTCTGGACAGCCTAGACTGTGTTCTGTCAGAGTAATGACTATCAGAGTAACTGATGTCAATGATAATAGCCCTGTGTTCTCCAGGCCTGCTTACACCTCCAAAATATCAGAGACAGCCCAACAGAATAACGCTGTCAATGTGGACGGCAATGTACAGGTTAGTGTGAATCAAAGGGCAGAGAGCAGTAGGTTATCAAATTTCGGATTTAGATTTCGTTTTTTAATTAATTTAGCTTATATTGTCAGTTGCTCCCTCATGAAAAGGGTGAGGTAACTACGATTGTCGAAGAATAGGCTAATATATTATTGGTTTGCCAATGTACTTTTGACAAAATCAACAATGAATACCCTTAGATTATGATGAATATGGCTACCCAACAAGAATTGGTTTGATATGAGACTGGGATTGATTTTTTTTCTGAATTTCACTGAACATTATGTTTAGTATATTTTGAACCTTTATTTTCACTAGATTCAGGCTACAGATATTGATGCAGCTCCAAATGGTCAGAATGTAGTATACAGCTGCTGTGATCCTGGTAATGACTCACTCAGCCTCTTTAGTGTTAACGAGGAGGGTAGAGTTGTCGTCTCCACTGAGGCTGGTCTCAGCGGCCATGTTGGTATATATCAGCTGACTGTGACGGCCTCAGACTGGGGACAGCCGAGCCGATCTGGTACAGCTACTGTAACAGTACATGTGGAGGATTTCAATGATCACACTCCTCAGCTCTCTGTGACTGGAGATAAAAGTCCTGTCGTCAATCGACCTGAGGTATGAAACTTACAGTAATGAAATCTTAGTAGATTTGATTTTGCTAAATTTTAGACTTAGCAGTGTCTTATCGATAATTTAGACAAATAAGTTAACTTTGCTCCAAACATCACCATAAAAACAACCTTAAATGGATTTCTCCTAATTAAATGATGCTGTTTGGGCCTTTACCTGTGGAAGGTTTTTATGCCATTGCTTTTATTTATATATTGTATTTAATAATATATATATTACTGCAATATTTGATAATATTTTTCAGAACTCCTCTGTTGGAACACCGCTAATCTCTCTCCAAGCAGATGATGGCGATGTTGGGGATAATGCCAAAGTAGATCTCTCCTTTGTCATCGATGATGCTGCTTTGCCAGACTATATATTCTTCAAAATTGAAGTCACAGGACGCAATCAGTTTGTGATAAAGCAGAATACTTCTTTCGACAGAGAAACAAAGGCATCACAATATAAGGTAACATTGTTCTTGTTTTACCTACAAAATCAATGACAGGGCTTAAAAGAAGGCATCCCCTAACTCACATTAATTTTCTCTAGCATATTGATGGCTTATCAGTGTGCCTGAATGTTTTTGGTACAGGAATAATGTCAATAATAATTTTAATAATACTAATAAATAAGGTTGTTTTTATTTAAATTTATGTTTTTTGATTAATTTTGTAGTTTGGAGTTGTTGGCAAGGACAGAGGACTACCCAAGCTTACAAGTAATAGACTTGTTGTAACTGTGAATATTGACGATGTAAATGACAACGCTCCGTATTTCCCTGCTGATAAGCAGATTGTCAATGTTGAAGTGCCAGAGGAAGTACAAGCTGCAGAGGTGGCCGCTGTTAACTTTGCAGAAGATAAGGATGGACGCAACGTCATCTGCTACTCCATTATTGGTGAGATTACAAAAAACTAGCTATTAGCCAATATTTTCCTTTAATTGTTAAACAGGTTTTCGGACAGTAGCATAGATTTTTCTGGTAGGCAGTATTCACACACAAATTTGATGTAGTTCGAATGTTTTTCTCTGCTTCCAAACTGTCTTTTCATTGTGCATTCTTATCGACAATTTTACTCGAGCTTGATGTATCTCTTCACTCATAACAGGGGCTCGCAACTCTCAACAGGGCACATCACCATCATACGAATCTGTAATAAAACAACTGTTCACAATAAACAGCAGTACTGGTCAAGTAAAAGTAGCTGAGAATAAGAAGTTAGACCGAGAAACACAGAAAGAGTATGTTCTCATTATCCACGCAGACGACAGGTAAATTAATCTTGTTAGTGTTTCATTCCATTCATTTGCCTCCCTGTGTTTGGTACCCTTGGTGGAATTTAGTTTTACGAGTGATACGTATGAATTGCTTTGACCGTAGTTGTGCTAGTCGATTTAGCGTATGTATCCCTGGTGGTATTAGTTTCTTCATCGTACTTTACACCCATACAGGGATGAGAATGTGTATAGCGGTTGTGAGAAGCCGTTGAATATCCCATGGACACACAGACGTATGAGCTCGGATGAGATGGAGCTGATTATCACAGTCAGTGATGTGGATGACAGCCCTCCAGTTTTCTCTCAGGAGATTTATACAGTAGCTGTAGTGAGAGGTACTCCTCCACCATCTACCCTCATCAATCTATCTGTAAGTTACTGTTGAATTATTCTCTGTATTGTATTATATTATTATATCTATGTATAATATTATTTTATATAAGTATTATATTGTATTGTAACACCCTTGCACTTACCATGAATATCTGCAGCTCATTAATTACGAGTTCCAGACAAAATTCAATAGTTCATCTGAGCAAATTTATCTACCAAGCTATTTTGCCTGCCTGACTTGAATGACATTTGATTGCGCCAAACCCTAACAGAAAACATCAAAGAGCTGTGCCAGTTTTCACAACAGCCGCAAAAGATTTTCAGCAACTTAGTTTCACTGGACTGGATCTCCAAGATTGGTAGTCTCAGAACGTGGTATATTATTATTTATCCTGAAATACTTATTCATTTTACAAAATACAAATTTTGTTACAGGGGGAGGTAACTGATCCGGATGAGTCACAGCAGTTTATATTTGCCCGTACTCTACCTCAGTTCAGCTATGATCCATCTAACCTCAAATCAGCTATTACTGTAGACGAACCAATCAAAGTGTACGGAAACGGTGATGTCAAAGCTGAGATTACCTTCACTGACGATATGGAGGTATGATAAAGCTTGCTGACTTTCATATCATGACTGGCGGCCAATGTGTTTGATCTGATTGGCTGATGGTAATCTGATCAGCCAATCATATCATAGCCAACCCATTGACTGTTGGCAATTTATGAAATTTTTGCTTACCAATCCATACTACTCCAATTCGATTAGGTTTTATATCTAAGTTGTTACTGCTTATATCTAGCTCCCAAGTTTTAAAGTCTCAAGATTTTCATTGGTGATCCATTACAATCTTAGTTGCTGTGTTCATACTAGCAGGGTTTTTTGTTCTTGTGTCTCTTACATTGGTAGTCGTCTCCCCTCTGAATCACCTTTTAACTTTATTGCTTCCAGGGATCAATGAGTTTTGGTATATTGGCTGAGGATAGTGCCGGTCACAGCGGAGAGTCTGAGATACGAGTGTTAATCATCAACTCCGGTAACATCGCTTCATTCACAGTGTCTAAAAACAAGCAGCAAGTAGAGACCTCCATCGACACATTTACAAGGTTTGCTGAATTTAGTTAAATCACTTGGCTTAGTCAATGGGTATATATATTCCTGTTGCCTCTCACTCCTAACTAATTCATTTTACTGATGCTTTCAAATATCAAAATCTGTAATAAAATGCAAATTTTTTCATCGTTCAGTGTTAGAAGTTATGCTATCTTTTAGCTGAAGTAGTAGTGACTTCTAACCAAGATACAACATTTGGAGTATTCCCAAAACAGATCAAGAAAATTCAAGATCAGACAAAAATCGTACTTTACGTGTAACAGTAATTTAAACGTTAATATTATGTATTATAATCATTATGCATCATCATTTTTGTTACTATTTCGTAGAATATTCCGGGAGAATGCTGGATGGGATGTTAGTGTAGTAGATATTCGACAGAACGCACAGAAAGACTACCATACAGATATAGATGTATTCATTGTCCCCAACGGTACAGAGACACTGATATCATCTCAGGATATACTGAAAAGAGCAGACGCTAACACTGATTTGATATCTGCACTTCATAATTATGGCCTTGTCAGCAGTGAGGTACGTGGCAGCATTTCATTCTACTGCTGTCATTTTGTATCTGAATATCTGGTAGATGATTTGGCTTTGGCACAGAGTGGACATCAGAATAATATTTGCATATCTGTGTCAATTGGTGAAAAATTCCAACTTGAGATTCGTACAGAACTGAGATTCAGACTGAATTGGAATCTGTCCCAGTTTCTTTGCGAGACCAAGTCATTTCTATTTATCAACTCTCTTCATTAAACTTTATTGGACATTTCTGGGTTGTCCCCTCCAAATTTTGATTCTCTATTAGGACAATCCAACAGTGTCAACATAAAAACTTGTGCAGACCTGATGGAAACATTGCGACTCCGTCTTCAGAAAGATTCTGTCACAGTATTCATTTCATTTCATTTCTTTGTTGCAAGTAATAATAAGTTTACAGGCTCTATTCATCTGATTTTCATTAATTGTTCAAGGGACACTCTCCAAATTTGACTCTCAATTTGAAAAATCCAACAACGGTCATCTCATCATACACTAGATGCTGATATATTTATATATTGTATATTCAGCCTGGTGTTTCTCCCGGTAAATCTACAGAGGACGATCCAACCTCTAATAACAGAGTGATAGTGATAGCTGTCGTTGTGGCGGTCGTACTTCTCGTCGTGATGGTATTGGTACTGGTGCTATGCTACGTCATGAGAAACAAGTACGTTATCTGTTTAATCTTCTGGCTAAAATTTCGAATTATAAAACCTCTTGTATAAAAATTGAAATGTAGTTGTTTGGGACATTCTAGGTAGTATCAACATGCTCAAAATATGTTTAGGCACTTTGCAACCGGCAAAATTTAATTTTTGTTAACATTTGTATGTATTCTATGTTAGGTATGTTTGTCTGCATACGTTTACCAAAAATTACATCTTTTGATTTGAAATCATATCATAAATGTATATTTCAGATACAAGCGGAAGTTGAAAGCAGCCCACGCCATGGCATTTGGTAAGCATTACCATAGTTTCCATCTAGTCTGGCTAGATACCTCCCTTTGATATTAGATGCCAGCATTTCAATGTACTGTATAGCCTATAAGATATAATAGAAATATCACATGAAATGACAGAAACATGAAGGAGTAAACTAACACTGATGTTTGTATGTTTAGCCCGAAACCAGGACAGGATTTGATAATAAGTACAAAATTGTATGAAAGCTGGGACATCCCAAACTCCCTGATGAAAGTGAGAAGATAACTCTATATCAACTTGAAGCCAAAATACTTTTAATGAACTGAGTCCTTGGAGAAATCATTCTGTTGCAAGATTGCTAATAGTGTTTTAGTTCCTGCTATTTGAATCCTTTGTTGTTTACAGCTATTGCTCTGCAATAAAATACTATGATCCAGCTTAGTTTAAGTGCTTTAACTTTGCCGGAATAGCTGATAATGAAATGTCACTACCAGCTATCCCGGCGAAGTTTAAGTGCTTAACATAGATCCGGCTATTGTTGATTTGCTGACCTAGCAATCCATGTATCATATATTTTTATGCCTTTAGACACCCATACCCTAGGATTTGATATAGGTAAAAGCCGCCGTGGTAGTTAGAATCGCTTTGTTGTATATACCTCGTACATATTCTTTTTCATACGCTATATAATTATCATATTTATGCTTTCCCTGATTTTATTCATTTCCCATTGCACGTTACTTCCTTTCTTCGAAATCATCTCGGAACAAAATTAAATTTTAAGTTAATTATTGTGACCCTCAACAAAATGCAGATATTGTAGATACTCAGTCTTTGTATTCTGCCCAAGACAAGATCAATCAGTGTTCAGTGCTCACTAATTTTTTTAGTAAGATGTGCGCTCAAATTCAAAATTCTTAATTGTTAAATTCTATTATGGGTTTCTTGATTCTATGATTTAATGTGAATCCTTGGACAGGCTGCTCATGTTAGCAAGCCTAGATCTGATATAACAATGCCTAAGTTTGACATACAACAATTTTTTTTATCATCAATTTCAACTTTCTTTGCACAATCTTTGCAAATAATTTGGTGAAGGATTACTATGCAAGTTTAATTCAATACTTGATCACCTGCTACCCTCTCATTAATGTTGTCTACCAGAACCCTGATTGCTCGCTGGTTATACACTTTTTCCCCCATGTATCTGTAAAGCCACATTTAATTTGGATGATGAAATTTAATCGTACATATGATTATATAATATTTTGTTGCTAATAAAAATTCAGAGGTTTAAATTTGGATGTCGAAATTTATTTGTAGATATAAATTTTGTAATAATTTTTTGTTATTTAATTTACAGATCAGGGTGAAGTTCCCCAATCAGTGAACAATATTCCCAGTTCTAACAGACACTCCACACCAGGGTAAGTAACTCTTATCACATGATATATTTCTCAGCAGAGTGATCAGTGCCTAGCTGTTTGACGACTTGATTAACTCCTAGCCTAGGCAGTAAAGCCGCTGTGATTGGTTGTTTTTAATAGGTCATCCTGAAAATAAAAATGGCTTACAAGAGTGAGAGTTGTCACCCTTGTCATTATAAGTCATCCAAAAATTGTCCCTAGTTGCCTTTTATCACTCGGATGGAGTACTGAGGCTCACCTTAACAATTCAACCAATCATAAGCTGCCTGCTCAGGTCACCTAACTTTACTACTCTCTACTCTCCGTAATGATGTGATCACTCCACAAATTAAAAGCTTACAATGCTTCGGTTTCGATCTACTGTTGTGTGAAATCTACAATGCAGCTTACTCCACCACAAACACAGATTCAACATGTTGCCAGCATGTTGAAAGCATGTCGTCAACATGTTGTCAACATCAACATATTGCCAACATGTTGCCCATCATTGAGCTGATTGAATGTGCTTTGCGCTACCTAGCCAAGCTTATTCAAACTTTCAGGGAAAGCGGCAGTGATGCAATGTTCGTTACTTTTAGGACTCCCATTGATGAAATGTCAGTAACAAGTTTACTATATCCTCATGGGAAAACTTGTGGGAATCCCATGATTTCTCCACATTGTGAAAGGTGACCGCCTCAGTTCTGTTCATGCCTTTTTGCATTCTTATTACCATATTTCTCCTTCTACTCGCTGGTGTTAAAAAGTGAAATAACCCGTGCTTACACCTGTGATTAACACTATTTATTATAACCCCAAACTTTCAACGCTTGATCTGCATGGTGTTGCTGTGTTTTGTCTTTGTGTGATTTTGTTCGGGCCGGAATAACCGGCAGTTGTTTAAGTTTTGGCAGCAAGGTTTTTTTGCCGCCATGTTGTCATCAATTATTGCTGCGGTAAAACTCTCACTCTGGTCCTATTCTGTTAAGCTTGACATTGTGATACGGCAAACAGGTGAAGGCAATTGAATTCCTAAAGCTTATGATCGGCGAGCAAACAACTCTTGTCTTCTTCTGGACTACAAAACAAGCGGATCTAGCTTCTTCTAACAAAAGTAGTAATTTTGATGCCCCATTCTTTCTTGAATCAACACGTCTTTAATATGCAGTCTTGGCCACCTACTGGGGTAAAAGCCTTGCAAATGCCAACAATAATTTGACCTATGCCAAAAAGAGAAGACAGTTATGCACCAAGTACCAAGCAATTAATTCACATAAGCTGAACCCTGACCTGAGGAACTATCCATTGAAGTGTGGATTATTCGCAAATCCCTCTGCTCTGCTTCACCGAGCATTGATATCTTCTGCTCATTTGCTTCTCCTCACTGGGTGGCGTTTTATCTGAATGATTTATGTTGTGATTTACAGTGCAAATCCAGTGTGGAGCAATAAAGATTCACAGCTCAATAACTTTGATTGGGGCAATGCTAATGGCGCATTCGACAGGTAAATATTTAACACAGTTACTATAGTATTCATTATCTGTCAACGTGAATCTAAGTTGACCTCTTCTCATGCACCCTGTCACTAGAATGACCTGTCTTGTTCTCTCTAATGTTTTGAGGACTTGCCTTTGGGTACGATTGTCAGACTCCAAACATTTCTCCTGGCTTGTGGGACCAATTGAAGTACCATGGAAAGCATTGCTATCGCCTAATGATGGAGTTGATAAAGCACTAACTTTTGATAGAACTAACTGGTTGACGTTTTATTTGAATGTATCGCTAGTCACCACTCAGCCCTAACCCCTCTAATCGTCTCAATAACAAGATAAAATATGTTTGAATAAAACTAAGCTGACATAACCATCTGTATAACCATAAGGTTTTTTAATTAGGTTTTATTTTTATCAAAAACCCGGATATTTGCGAGAACACTTCCAACCTCATTATGATTTACTCACCTTTGCTAAATATTTAGAACTTGCTTTTCCTTGATGACGCCTGCCTTTTCCAAACACAGCAAGACAGACAGACAGTGTTTTAGTTATGCATCGTAAAAGATATTTTTCACAATCATTTAGCAAAGACATTGGTAATAAAACGGTGTCCCAACTTCCGACAGCAACCACAAAGTGCTAGCGGCAGGGTAAGCCTCACAACTGCTTCCACGCTGTGAAATAGTTCTTAGTCATCCTACCCATGTCAGCCCGTAAACATAGCTCATTTTCAAGTTAAAAGATATTTCAAACTCATGATTGTTAGTTTACCGTCAACGTTCATAACCCAAGACGATTCCTACTAAATATTGTTCCTTTTTATAACAATGTAGCTTCAAAATTTTCTACCCACATTGTACAGTGCATGAGTATGCGGTGAGGTGTTATCACATCACATTTAATTTCATCAGCTTGGCCTTCATGTGATGCACTCATAGGAATAGGTAAATAGAACCCAGAAAATCGGCGCTTGGTGACGGATAAAATTTCTACCAACCCTTTGCAGTTAGGACTCCCAGAAAACAAGATGCTTGGCAACATACTACAGTTCCACTTTGAAGTTGAGGCACATTAACTATATCCATGGGTGTAGCACATGAAGTGGCACAGTTATGCACTGCTCAGTAAGCTTGTAGCTGCATTATGTCCATGGGGAGGTTCATGTAGTTGAAAGTAGGCTTTCCATTAACTTTGCCTCTACAGAGATCCACATCACTTGTTTGCATGGGGGCTGGGTGGGTGTAGATAGAAGCAGAGCACTGGTATCATGCTATAATAGGGTGCTGAAGCATGCGGTCGTGATGTGGTGGCACTGCTGCATAAAATCAGACTGTCTGTCTTGTTGCTGTCCGCTTTTATTTAAGTATTTATTGATCATGAGAGTGTATTATTAAAGTTATCTCTCCCTTTTTCTAGCCCGTACAATTTGTGTCCCAGCTGTTCAGCACCATGTGACCGTTTTAAATTTTGGATTGTTTCGATTTCGACTGAGTTTACAAAACAATACCATACATTTTCGACCCCTGCAATTCGCTGATGATCTCGGATATATATTGAGTCTGCAAAAAAAACAAGATTGATAGTTCTTACCAGGCTCTCAAAGCATTGTTCACTGATACAAAAAGGCCCTTGTCCCTCAATCCCACAACTGTATAGCTGTGCTCATATTTCCTTTTATGATATTATGCTGACTTTATATACTAAATTATGAGTTGTCATTTCAATTTCATTGGACATTTTTTGTTGGTTTTCCTTGTTTAGACACAAGTTTTATCGACAATCACGGTGAGGAAACTTCTGTAAATATTGTGTGACTAATTTTTCTCAGATAACGGCGCCAAATTAAAGATGCCTGCCTGCTTATCAATGCTAATTACTCTTACCCTTGCTAATTCCAGTTTCCTGTGTTGTCCTGCCGTATCAATGTTGTAACTTGTCTTGATTTAAGCCTGGGAAATCATGCCGTAAATGTGTTTTAGCAGTTTTGTTCTCCTCAATGTGAATGTTAAAACCATAAGTTCTTGGTGCCTATGTTAAAAAATTGCCTGTTTTTTTTTATCATTATTGTTGAATCATTTGTTACAATTGTAATTTCTGACTTGCTTGCTTAGCAACTGGATATACTGCTCCTCTAATCACTAGTCCGAGGCTCCGAGCACTTAGTTAGACCAAATAACTCTCAGAAAAAAAGGCATTAGTTTCAATAATGAGAAAGTAGATGAAGTTGTCCCTATTCAACATTTTGTATCTGACTTTATTTTTATAATATGATAGCATGGACCCTGAACTGCAACCATTCAGACAAAACTTAGGATTTGAAAAGGGTGTCTGCTAGCATTTGGTTCATGAATGCGCGGCTGATAACACCTATTTTTTATCATTTTAGGGAGAGTCATCGCAGTAGCCATTCACACGACGATAACGGTGCTATAGATCCCCTGAATGAGACCCAGTCCTGCTCAAGTGGTGCAAGCCATGACTGGCGATTAGATATACGAGGCAATAACCTTGACTGCAGTCCTCCTCCACCAGTATTTGACGACATCATCACTACAGCGGTGTTGAACGAACACAGCCGAAATCAACTCACTAACTATGACAACAAGTTTACAGACAGTCTCAGTAGTCACAGCAATAGTCGCCTATCAAACCATAGTAACAGTCGTCTATCCTCGCTGAGTAGCAGCCATGGTATGACCAGAGAGGAGGCAAGATTAAACGCCAGGATAGTTATGAGCGAATCGGTATATGGTAAAATATACGAGACTACACAACTCCCCAACGGTCTGGAGACCACTGAGGTGTAATCCCCCCTTGAATCAAATCGCGGTTCATAGTTTGGACCACATCAGTTAATCCTACATGTATGGTTGACAATCATGCGTTATTTCTACATACAAATCTAGTCAATTTGTTTTGCGTTTTTTTAATCTTGTTTACTCTCTGTATATATTGTATGTAATTTTTATTTGAATTCAGTTTAAAACTGCTATCCTATCATATAAACCTTACTTTTTTTGTAACATGACCTTGTCTTGTCCTCAAAGCTGTTGGAGACAAATGTGCATGTGATGCGATGGCGCTGCTACTGTTTATACAATGCCATTCTTTCATTTATATAATCCCATATTGGAATGCCAGAGATTTTAAACTATTCATTTTGACAGCTCAAGTTTTGTTATTCATTTTGTACAGTTGTATGTAGTGACCAAGAATAAATCAACAAACAATTTTATAATTGAGTGAGAACCACGTTGTGGATGTAGGAAAGAAATTGATAAAAAATAGTTCTCTGAATCTTTAAGAAAAAGACTTGAGGATTATTTCCCCTTTCAACAGTGGCTAACACTTCAGATGGGTCGATCCAAGTAGCCAAAGGTCCAACACTGCAACAGATATGTGGTGTGTTGATCAATGGAGTTTGATAAACATGAGAGCGCTCTGTAAAGAAGTTATGCTATCCTTCTGGTGTACAGCTAACCGAGGAAAATTAGATATCAGAAAATCTATTATTTAACACTATTAGTGATTCAAAAGAGGGTTTTTTTTCTGTTGAGCCGACCAAACTGAAGGCACACTTGACATATTTTTGAACATTTCTGAATCTTCAAGCATTATTTAATATTTTGTCTGTGATCTAGTCTCCGGGCAATGAGTTACTTCTTTAATAAGGCTTGAAGTCGGATCCTCCTATAAATCCTTTGTGTCTTCTTCTGCCCTCATAAACCTCCAATCGTTTCCTAAATAAACCAATTTCTTAATAAGATTCAACAAGATTTCGTTTATCCAAGCTAAATTCGGTTCCCTGTTTAGTGTGTCCTGTTTTGAAACTACTGGACATAGCTCTAAAGTATGAAGCTAGGTCAAAGATATCAAAACTTTGGATTGGGTGCCGTTATTCAGAAAACACTTTTGTATGGGCCCTGACGCCTCGTTGATTTACAGCATGTATGGTTCAGTTTTTTAAAACAGAAAGCAAGTGAAGATAAATTAACTTAGGAGCATGTACAAGCAGAGCAACAACAATTGGCTGCTGTATCTTCAATTCAATCGCTTGTCTCAACAAAACAAATTTATTTAGTAGATCCTGTACAAGGTGATGTGACAGACATAGTTGAAGATGACTTTTGAAGTCTTGCATTTAGTGGGTGCACCCTTTTTTATGCCACATTTTTATGTCTCAATGAGCTGACAGCCCAGCGATCAGTGTATGCTGTATCTATAAAACCATACCCCCAAACTGGAGATAAAATAATGGCCTTACCTGAAAATATTCAAGTAAACTTCAGTACACAGATCCTTGTTGGCTGGAAGCCTCTTCTGCTCATCAAGCTCTTTTGAAGTGAAGCTTCTAAAGCAGCGGTCAATCAGATATTCTACCACTTCACTGGTTAGCTCAACTTTGAGAGCAAGTGTGAGCATTTCCAATGATGGCTTTTTGACTGAGCTTAAGAAATCTTCACACACTGACTTTGCTCTAACTATCTGATACTTATAAGCTATCGGCAGCAGATCTCTGATCACATTTTCTGAAAGCAGGTAAATTCATTCAAATTCTAGCTTTCTGCACAAGCCGTCTTTTTCAAAGACCGTAATTGAACCCGCTGCTACCATGTAACAGTAACCACTATCTCACCTCCGCTGAAGTTGGGTAGGCTATCCCATAGCTATGATGAAATGGTAGAGCACTCATAGAAAACCTGGCCTTGATTTGAAAGTGAAAGATATTCATTTCATCTATGGTGAGAGGCTCGTGCAATGTTTACCTGAGTAACAATCTTAATATGTATTTTCCACATTTTAAACCTATGTACTATTTTTAGACCAGTGTGTTCCTGGCAAGGAGTTGGTTCGCAGGATAGCAAAAATTGATTTCGCTTTCAAGTTTGAGGAAAATGCGGAGGTTTATGACTCGGTCAAAGACAAAATACTGCTTTCTTCCGATATGGTAATCGCTGCCGGGGTATGGTCTTTTTTCTGAGCGATATATAGGAGGAGACTGTCTGTGTGGTCTAAGTTGGTGCCATATATTAGTATACATCATAGAAATATAGGAACAGGTTTATGATTAAATCCGCTTCTGGTCAATATACTTGATGAAATGATGGGATGATCAGGTGATATAACTTGCAATACAGGCCTACACATGCAGATGGAAGTGAGGACTAACCAGGTCACTGTGTTTGTATATAGTGTCTTACCATTTAATGTGAGTGTCTCTGGGCTGTAGATAAAGTTTAACATCAAAACCGTTTCGTGAAAAGAGTCTTCCAGTTCCAAGCTGGGTATTCTGAGATCCTTTTCTAAGTTATGGAACTTTTGGCGAAGTTTATCCGATGCCTTGCTCAAGTTCTGCCAAAAAGTTGCAACATTTATTACATATTATTGCAATGTCTCGGTTTCGTTCTGATTTGGGTGGGGCCTCCAATTTGCTCCTGAGCATTGATTTTAATAGAGACTGCCGTCTTTGTTAAGAACATAAGAATATTCCCTGCCAACACCACTGAACATTATGAGTTCAAATTCAAATCAAGGGGGGAATGAGAAAAATGTCAGCTTCCATAATATCTGTATATACACTCTTATTGGCATAAATCTCATTTGTTTATGTCTCAGAATATGCCAAAAAAATGACTGTTAACTTGTTACTTCAAACAAATTGTGTTTCGGAGAGCATTTTAGTTAAACTTTGCAGTTAGTCTTCAGACACAGCTGCATATTTAGATGAAAAGTTATAAAAGATTGTAAACGGCTTTATCATATCACAGTTCACAGCATGACGAAGGTGAATAATTGTGAAAGTTGAATGCGTTGAAATGAAGGGTTTTCGATAAATCTCCCATCCAAATCTTGGAATTAAACAACAATGTCTGCACACTAGATACGGTATAAAACCTAGCTAGCCCAGGATATACATTTAATTGTTAAAGTGTCATATCTCTTTTATTAGGCTAATTGGTTTACCTCTTTTAACACACACAATTTCTCTCCTTCTACCACTAGAAAGGCATTATAGTGCTCGGCAGCGTGATCCTTGAGCTGATAATTGTCTGTACGAGGTGTTATTTTGAACTTGACAGCCTCATCTCTAGTTGCTGCAGTTTGTTGCGATCTCGTCACTGGTCTTCGGTAAGGAGTAGGCCACTCACCGAACAGTAGATAGCTTCCATCGAACAGCATGAGAAGGCTTGAAAGCTACTGACTGATATACACCTTATCAGAGTGACGAATTGAACTGAAACTGAAATAAACTTGAAATAAATGTTAACAAGTTTCTATTTACTTAATTTTTTACATGAATGAGCTCAAACAAATAATCAATATCATACAATACAGATCGCCAGACAGAATGATCAATTACAAAATGTTTTCTGTTCAAAAAATTTGGATAGTTTCTATTATAGTTCTAACTGATTAGGCTTGAATCAATAGACCCCCTTGTTAAAACTGAAACTAATGGTCATCTGATCAAGGAGTTAGATCCGATGGCAGATACAATTCAACTCGATACAATCAAAAGAACTGGGTTCAAACTGGAAATTAGAATAAATGTGTTGTATCATTATTATTTACAGTTAGTAGTTACATGAGTACTCATTAGTTAGGCTGGCCAGCCATAAGGTACAACTAGATAAAGCAGGGATCGAGTTTGATCCATTTGCCTACGCTTTGGAGTTGCCCCCTCTACTGGTCACGCCGCAGTGGATCGGGAGCAACTCGGAATGCAGGCAAATGGACCAAACTTGGTCTAGGTACAACAGACGAACACATACCAGGTAACTATACATTACAACAAACTGCTGAATATCTACTTTCCCCACGCACGATATGTTTTGCTAACCACAAGCCTTCAGGGTCATTCTATATAATCCAGATTTGAGTACGTTCTTACTATACTGGGTCAAGGATTGATAGGGGGATGGGAAAGTGGTATATATAAAGCTTAAATTCATTTGACTGAATGAAGTTTTCTGCATGGGTGTGTAAAATAGACTCCCCCAACTCACCTAAGTGCCACTCACATTATTGAACCACTTTTATATACTTTTCATGTGGATTCAAACTGATATAAAAAACAATGGGCTGTATAAATTTGGAGTTATCTGCTCTCAATTTGCTAAAATAATTCATTTGACTTTTTACCTGCAAGGTTTTTTTTGGGACTATGATCAACAATGGAGATATTCAGAAATGCAGAAATTCTGAACTACATGGGAAAATAATTTTAATCTTGGCATTGCTTAGTTAATTTTGACCATCAATCATTGTCATCACTCTTATTCAATGCCGAGATTATTCAAGATTGACAAATCATAAATGTTACAAGGGTGAGTAGAACAGATCCTGAATAAATAAGAAATTGCCTTACCCTGGTTAACTCTTGATGAAGTATAGTACAGTATTGTGCGAGAATTGCAAAGTTTAATGAGTTGTCTTCCCACAAATTTAATTGTAAAACATGCATCAACAAATGGGCTAATAGCATATCAGTTATCAGTGTAGGAGTAGCCTTTGACCTGTTTACATCTAGGGATCATGCCCAATCAGCTGACGATAATTATGTTCCGAGCACAACTGTAATAGTCATGTATACTATTCTTGATTTTATTAAACTGCCACTATAACTAGCTTCAAGCCAGACTACATTATTAACTATGGTATGTTTCCTACCAGAATTTAGACCTGCAGACCACTTGACTTTACTGTACTGCAACCGTCTGTGACCCCATGTTATTTTGATTATTTTCAACTCTGTTATTTATACTCATGTTGTATCACCTTGATTACCACTCAGATAACTTGAATGGCTTATTTAATTTTTGCCACATTTTATGTTGAGCTGACCTAGCCTTGTCACGCCCCCAAATTTTTTTTTATTTTGGCAAGCGAAATACAAAAAGTAGCCGTTATTATCTCCCAGTTGGCCTATGTCTTAAGATATGATATAATAAGGTGGGTGAAAGGAATCAATATAAATATCAGTGTTTTAGTGAGTATACCTGATTATTTTATCCGTACAAATTTCCTGGGGAGCGGCTGACTTGCTGCCAAATTCAGCAAATGCTTCCTTTTTTATATGGATTGGACAACTCTTATACATGTTGTTTGTAATAGATATGTTAGCTTTAATCAACTGTGACTTTACTTTCCTCTTCTTGACCAAATGAAAGGACACTGAATGGAAGTCACAATGATGTTTCCAGGTCACTTCGTGCAGTGTGGGCGATCAAATTACCTTGAAATATGAAACTCTACCAAAGATCATTTGGTATAGAAAAGTCTGATCTTTTAGAGGATGCGGAAAGATATTTAGAAATATTTGTACCAAGGCGCGGTGTCTTGATACCTAATGGATATGTTCCCTCAGGGATCGATATTCAAAAATATGTGTTTCAAGCGCAGCACCTTGATTTTGGTTGCAATATCACTCTGCCACCACAAAGGGATCAAATTGTTCCAAATTTGAGCGACATTTGTTTTGGTAGCTTACAAGCTAAGTCATCAACAACTCAACTAGGCTCAATTGCTCTAATCATTTAACCTCAACGACCAACTGGCTTTTACCGCACCTGTCATGCTTTCATTCAATGTTTGACGGCTTGTTATATGTGGAAGAAGAAAATGTCTGTTTTTCCTAAGACAGTTTTCCATTTGTGGTTCCAAGTTACACCTTGGTCATAGTTCCCATACTAAGTTAAATTATCATAACGAACCATCGCTTTTTGAATGGATAAAATGATCTAAATTCACACAGTCCTCTGTGATTTCACATTATTAATCTTTTAACATTTTCAGCAATTTCGATTTTGTGCTGATAAATGCAGATTGAAATCAAGCCAACATGACAGCCAAAGTTTTCAGTCAGCATGCATTCAAGACATTCAGCATTGATTTTTTCATCATGTATACACTACAAATAAAAAACAGGATAAAGGTTTAGATCATTTTTTACTTTGGTACAGTCAGGCTTCTTATATTGCCACACACAGCTGTTTTCACAGAGTAATTTGCACAGTGTAAATATCCTGTATAATGTCAAATGTCTTGTTAATAGTGTTACATAGTAACAGGCAGTTTAAAGTTTTGAAATCACTCAGCGATGTTAAGTTTAACAGGAATCTTAGTAGTAAGGTAATAATTTAAAGAGGGACTTTAGGTCAGATTCACATTCTCCCTCCCTCTCCGGGTTGATAGATTAACAATAATTCCGATTCCATTTATTTTGTGCTCAATTTTGGCCCCGAAACCTCATAGTATTTGGTTCTCATCATCAGTATGAATTTGACAACTAAGTAGTACTATCATGATCGATGCACTATCAACATGACTGATTTAACAATTTATTTATCATATCGAAGAGCCTTACAGCTGCTATGTTCAAAAGTGGGGGGTTATTGAACACGCTCAATTATACAATTGTATGTTAATAACTAACCGGTTTATATTTGTAGAAGTGTATGACGTCTGTATGTATCTATATAGCTATAGCTCTCCTCTATGATCCGTGTGATCAGTACGGTGTCATCAGCAGAAAAGAGGGTGATTACTGCTTCATAGGTCCCAGGAAGAGTAAGTCACATGACTAGCAGTATATAGCCTTTGGTAACTGCTAGACTTCTTATTCTGTCAATACTCAATATCTGGGTTAGACACTATACGAAAAGGGGTGCTGCTAACACCGTAGGCGACAGGCTGGATTATAACCATCCAATGATGTAGCAGACACGTATCGAAAGACAGTTCACGTTGATGATGGATCATACTAAGCTAGTGTTTATGGGGAAAGCATATTTGGTAATTAGGATGTATGCTTTCCAAATTGAGAGCCGGTTGTCTAGCTTGTTGTTGGGATGCCAGTTTTTCAGTGTCTATTAATGGTAATAAAACATCCATCAACGGGTAACTGTAAATTGCTGAACAGGCTGAACAGACTGAACAGCTGAACAGAATTTCTCAAACTACTATTTGTTTGATTCTTTACATGATTGGTTAATTTTGCATAAGCATGGACAATTCTTTATATTCTTCTCATTAAATTATTTATTTTAAGTTTGCATTCTCCTTTCGTTTCTTTCAATTTGATTCACAGTAAATTTTTCCGCATTACACTACAGTGAATGGATGGAAAGTAGCCCCCCCCCCCCCTACAAACAAAGCTTGTTAATACTGGCTAGATGGAAGGTTGAGCTGGATAATGTTTCTGGTATCAAATTTCCAGAACACCATCAGATTTTGTCCGAATTGGCACATTGACTGCTTCATTTGCTTGAATTAATTTGGTTATATTAAGTGCCAACAGGAACTTAGTGACTCATCAAATCATTTGGATAGTAGAAATGTGTTTGAGAAGTGATGGTCAGCCAGAGAAATGATTACAAATAATAATTTTAGTCTGGGAAATTCTGTTCAGCTGTTCAGTCCGTTCAGCCTGTTCAGCAATTTACAGTTACCGATCCATCAACTATTCCTTAGATTAATAGTTAGCATTTAAAATAACAATAATGTAACTCAAAGTACAGCACAGCTGGTAGTATGTATTATCTAGGCTTTGCTTGTAAGCTATAAAGCAAGTAGGATAATTTGCTAGTTGGTTAAGAAATGAAGCAACTTGTTACTATATAATAAGTAATAGTAAATAAAAGATGAGCCAGTTTGTTAAATAATGGCTGTCATAGTTAAACTATCCCAAGTATCCATAACTTGTAATTCCCAACTATAACACAGCCACACATTACTCAACTATATTTGACAGTGCTGGTGGATAATCATAAGCTAAATTTTGGTTAACAAATATCCTAAGGAGCACAATAACTTTGAGTTCTGTTTCTCAACAACAGAATAAACTTACACTGTACAGTGTGTAACAAATTATTGACTTTCGTGTAAATTCATAAATCAATAGATCATCAATCATCAAATGAAGCCCAATGTAGTCTGTCTTGACTAGACTAAATGGTATTTCCAACAAATACTGTCCACAGTATTACTCCCTAGACATGAAAATCCCCATAATATGATGACTAAAGCTTCCCTAAAATCAATGACTGATTTGAACTTTACCACAACTTTAATTATTAGGCCTACTGTGTAAATACCTCACATAATTCCAAAGGCTTTGATTACAGTGTACATAGTGACTCACAATTTAAAGTTTTCAAATCACTAGGTGCTGTTTAGTTTTTTGTTGATGGTATAATAACTGCGTTTCGTTTTCTGCATCTAGCAATGGCTTCAAACGCTGCTCTGTCTGCAATGGACGTAACTGAGTTCAGATCAGTATATGAGAGTGAAGGACAATATAACCTGAATGTACAGATTCCTTATTTAGCTCAACTAGCAGAACACTATGAAAGACTCGGATCAGAGGATCCTACAATTGACTGGAGAAGGAATCTACAGGTGAGTCTAAATAATGGCGTCAGGTGTGGATTGGTCAAGACAGATCCAATTTGCCTGCATTCCGCTGTTCCCACTCTACAGGTGAGCGGCTGGCAAATGCACTGGCAACTCCTAAACCTAAATATGATGATATTTGACCTAGGTGTCGATAGGTCTGTATATAAGTTGTGTGCTGTCTAAGCTGTATAAGTTGTGTTGGGTGCCATATATCGCCTGTATGCTGACTGATTTATTCCATTCTATCTCAGTCCCCCTCATAAGACAAGACAAGACAAGTTGTGTTTTAGTGCCTAATAGTGAAGACTGTATCATTCATGTGAGGCTGTTCATTGTTCTGCATTAACAGAGTTGCTTCCCTGATTAAATGCAAATCTGTCATCAAAATAGCATAACTTTTGTCTCTTTCTTTCTAGGCTAATTCTCTATATAACTCATGTGCTGCCAGGCACCGAGACACTGCTGAACAGTTCCTACAGAAAGCTGTTATAGTCCAGAATATGTACAACAAAGCAGCTGAGATACCAAACTCATACTTAACAAACTTCAGGAAATACAAAGGGCTCACAAAGATGCTCTGGGTGAAATCAGAACAAAGTGCAGGGAAAAAGTGGATGCACTGTTGACCGTCATTGAGTCTTAGCAAGAAGAACCAGAAAACTTAGACTCAGAACATAACCACATGATTGAAGAAAAAATCATTACGGAAATGAAATCAATCTCAATCAACTGTAACAATGATATGGTAGAGGTAGCTCATAACATAGTCTCTGACAGCGTGCTTCTCATAGGAGTTACGCCCCCCTGTAGTTTCTCTATCCTAGCGATGGGATCACTAGCCAGAGGAGAGGCGACTCCCTACTCGGATTTAGAATTCTTCTTTTTGGTGGAGGAAACCAATAACTCGATCACTGACAATTACTTTGAACATTTAGCGATGACTGTATTTTCTGATTGGTAATCTTCAGGAGACTAATCTAAAGTATATGGATATAGAAGAGTGAGAGGGTTGGTTCACGGATGAGGGGAAGAGCGGATTAAAGATTGATGGGCTGAGAACGAATGCAGGAAATATCCCCACAGGTAATGGTAAAACAGATATGAAAAATAAGTACATCTGCACTGTGGACAGCCTAGTGGCTCGGTATGAACACATTCTTAATGGTGAGAAGACAGAAAGCTCCAGTTCTGTAACGGGTGATGACTCAGATATGATGGCTTATCTAAGTCTTATCAGTTCATACGGAGATCAAGGGAATGTTCTTTTCGACAAGTTACAGGCTAGGCTTACAAATATACAACCAAATGAAAAGCGTGTCCGTGATACTACAAATACAATCTTCAAGGACATGAAAAAGTGTGACATTAATCCTTTCGACTCACTAGAGAAAGGATATCGTTTGGAAATGAAAACTGAGGTGTACCTATATCCATCCTTGTTATTGCTGAAAATGAAGATATTTCTTCAGTTGCAGTCAGCATCTACATGGGGAACAATTGAGGAATTGAAAAAAGATGGGCTATTGTCAGTTTTCTCATCCAGTTTCCCTTGTTACTTTGCAGTATGCTTGCTCATTAGACTAGCATCATATCTCTATCTTGACAGTCAATATGAGAGAATATCACTTTCAAGGACAAACTGTGACAAACTTGACAACAATGAACAATCATCTAAACAATGGCATATCCCTCAAAAACTCTTACTGGTTTACTTCATATCTATGTGCCCCTCCAATGCAGCACTGGTATCGTTTTTTTGGGACAAAGCAAAAGACAAAAATACTGACGACCCATGGTACAGCAATGCTGGACAACATGGGAGATTACTCTCGGCATTGACCGCTAAGCTGTCTTCAAATGCTGGAAATGCAGTAACAATTTATGCGGAATGCATACCTGAAAGGCTTCACTCGAAAATCCCTGACAATATTTTAATTTCTCTTGCGAATCTATATTTTGGAGGTAATAATGATGAAATAGCTTACAAACTGATTACTGCGAGGCGAACCAGACCTTTGGAATCGATTGAAAACTGGGCAACTTCACTCAAATGGGAGCTTACACTGTATCTTGGTAAATGGCAGGAAAATAAGTTACTTGAGAACAGAATGCATGAGGTGCTGCGTCAAAAACCTCTTGATCCTGATATGGCTGCACACCTCATAAACGCTTTCCTTCGCTTAAAGAACAGAGGCACTCGTATTCCACTTGACTTAGCGGTGCTCGACATTGATTATCCTGATGACCCTTTTTATCTAGTGGACAGGGGATTCCTTTGCTTGTTAAAGGAAGAATATGAGGAGTCTTTGAACTTTCTTCTTGGCCACCTGAGCTATTTAGATGCATTGATGGGCAAGGAAAGCGTTTCTTATGGAAAGTCGAATGCACTGAATCATATTGCAGGGTTGCATGAAGAATTGGGTGGCAAAGAATACAAAAATGGGCAAAAGAAACAAGCTAAGGAGCAGTACAAAGCTAGTCTGAAAAGACATCAAGAAAGCTTGGAAATGGACTACATCTGGACAGCACTAACAGTCACCGCATAGCAATGAAGCTCAAAAACCTTAGTGTCTGTCACTTTCAGCTGAATAACTTCACACAAGCTCAAGAACTGCTTCGAAAATCGGTAAAAATGTCAAAAGATCTGGAAGGCGAGATATCGATGAGTGTCGTGGAAGGATACAAAGACTTATATGATTTGATTATGATCATGGATCAAAGCCAGGTCGCTGAGCATTATCTAAAGAAGCATGAAGAGTTACAGATTCGTTTGCTCTTGCACACTGCAATGTTTCCCCAACTTCAAACAAATTACGGGTTGAAGCCCACTGAAACTACCTCTGGTTACCTGGTTCCTTGCATTAAACATAGATTTACGGGAGAAATGAAACTAGACTTTGAATGCTGTTAATCTTTAATGGCCAAATTGTCTCAAGCAAACATCATTTTATCGATTGAACTCAGAGAAAGTGAACATGGATAAACCAACTACTAAATTCTATTTTTTCATTCCAGATTCGCTTACTTTAAAAAAGTTATAAATATTCTTGAAAATAAACTTGTATATAGTTACAATCACTGCAATGGTTTCGTACATATGAACCTAATCTCCTGGTTACAATTCTAGTGTGCATCCAGGCCACCTTCAGTCCATCGAAACATCAAGCACCCCTCGCCTCATATGTCCTTCATGCCATCCTGAATTGGCGGTTCCTTTCTCAGGTACGGGGTTAGAAAGAAGTCCTGTCCAGTACCAAGTACCAAGTATCATCAAGATGTTTTTCCCTCCAATCCACCACTCTCCAGTCAAGAAATCTGAAATCATTGAACCACATTTTATGCAACCGAAAGTATGATGTTTAAACTATGGTGTCATCTGGCATTTAACGGATCAAACTTGAGAATATCATACCAATTTGCCTGCATTTGGAGTGGGAATTGAAGCGACTCAAAATGCAGGCAATAAGATCTAAATAAGCACTAGGTGTGGACTTGTTTCTCAAATCATTGACAACGGGATATATTGATAAATTACCACATTTCAAATTAAATGCCTTACCAACGATATAGTCACAGTAACAGTTCATGACCATGGACAGGGTCATTACTGGGATTTATCAAAAAAACAGAATATAGGCTAGTGAACCCATCGACATGACCGCGCTCTAAATTAACAGTGACATACTCACTGTTGTCAAGGAGGTATTGATTCAATGTGTTGGAATCAACAGCAGTTGGAAATGCGATGTAAGGTATGCTCCATTGTCATTGCCATTGTTGATACTGCTTTGCTGAATTCCAGCTTTTCTCCGTTGTAGAGGTGTATATGCATTTATTTGTTTTTGATCCAGTCGATACCATTGTATATGCCAACGGGCATGGAACCGAAAGAGGAACACAAAAGTTAAAGGTTTGGTCACTTGAATTGCAGAACTGCAGAGCCAGTGTGGTGGATTTTCCACCACAGCTGAACATTCAAATATAAATTCATGAATCATGAGTTGTCTTCCCCTTTCATCATTTTTATAACTTTTCTAATTTTAATAATAATATGCTTTTAATAACTGAAGTTAACTCTTACAATCCATCTAAAATATTTCATCAGCCAGTATTATAATAATGCTTATAATAACTGATTTTAACTCTTACACACCCATCTAGAATGTTCCCTGTTTCCTGTTGTTGCATCAGCCAGTATCATATTACATTATGCTTTTTATAACTGAAAATCAGAAGAGTCTAGTCAGTTAGTATGTAGCAGCTGAAGCAACAAGACTGTAGTCTGTAGTGCTTTTATGTCATGAATCATCATGTCGTTCATACGCTTATTATTGTTATACAAAGTTGTTTACCTTGCAGCTGTCAAAGCAATTATCTTGTGGTTTGCATTTATGCTGTTTTTGCCCATTATCAACTTTATCTAGATAGCCGAAATAGCTTGTAGTATTATTATCCGGTATTATTGTCTGATATAATCCGCACTGTTCATCGATTCAAAAACTCTGCATATTTGAGCTACAAGCAGCATTGATTTCAGCTGAACAGAAACATCTGATGGCAGACCTGCCATAAATGAGCATTTCAACAGTGGCTCTGCGGAGCCCTGCCCTATCAGCGTTACCAACCTTCGCAAGTCAGCTAAAAAGACATCCACCGTCTCACCATCTTGCAAGACTCTCCGCTGCAACATCTCATAAGCTGCATAGCAATTCACTCCAAATGCTGACAATAATGCTGCTTTCATTTTGTCATAGTCGTTTTTCTCCTCATCACTTAGCTGCTTGTAAACAGCGAAGGCTGGCCCATGCAAGAATAGGGGCAGGAATGTTTTCAGTTCCGTTACCTTCTGCAGAGTTGCAACAAACTCCAGTTTTTCTAACCACTCTGCGAAATCTCCCGATGAGCTATCCTCATACCTGCTTATTATATCCGTCAGTTTCACTGATGCCATTGTCTCAATGTTAATAGTGCCGAAATAGCTTGTTGTTTAGTAATGGCTCTGCAGAAGGTAACGGAACTGAAAACATTCCTGCCCCTATTCTTGCATGGGCCAGCCTTCGCTGTTTACAAGCAGCTAAGTGATGAGGAGAAAAACGACTATGACAAAATGAAAGCAGCATTATTGTCAAAATGAAAGCAGCATTAGTGAACTTCCTGTTTTGCCCGACAAGGTGACCAAGCGAGAACTCTTCTCGGTGTGTGGGAAGCTAGTTGGCCATTACCCAATAGCAGGGTGGCTGAGGACGGCCTGTAGCTTCATCAAGAGGACAGCCAATGACTCCAAGTGGGACGAGAAGATCCCAGTTCTTGCAGAGGAAATGATAAAGGAGGTGCTGATGAGAGTGTCCAAACAAGATCCAGTGAAGGGTGTGTGGGAAGTCAGCATGCAGAACAGTGGCATAGTGTGGTGTGATGCCAGCAATTTGTCAGTTGGCTGTTGTTTGCAGATAGATGGTCATGTGGTGGAAGATTGCGCATGGCTGAGGAAGGATGTTGCACACATTAACGTAGCGGAATTGGAAGCAACCATAAAAGGCATAAGCCTTGCACTGAAGTGGAAAGTTAAGGAGTTGCAGCTAAAGACAGACTCTGCAAGTGTTTATGGTTGGCTTCGCTCAATTTTGGAGGACACAAAAAGACCAAAGGTTAGTGGTTTGAGTGAGATGGTGATCAAGAGGAGACTCGACACTGTCAGTCAGTTGATCGAAGAGTATGGACTCAGGTTGTCACTTGAGCTGGTTCCATCTGAAAAGAATATCTCAGATGTTCTCACTCGTGTCCCAAAAACGTGGCTTCGAAAGGTTGCGCAGCTAGAGGTTCCCAGGCAGCAGGAGGAAGTTCACTATCTCTACTCCACATAAACGTCCCAACGCCAGAATCTTTCACCCTCAGACCTAGCACACGTGTGTCACTAAGGGGTTCTGGCTCCTTAGTAACCAACCCATAGCGCAGTAGGAGTTGTTTCACTTTATCTACTGGAACCACACTTTCATTGACCAATATGTCATCAACGTAATGATCGGTTCCCTCCTTCACCTCGGCATCCTGTGACAGAACTGCACTGATAATCTTTGACATTATCTTTGGGGCAACATTCAGCCCAAATCCCATTCTTGTCATCACGTACAGCTGACCTTTGCACTTGACCGTTTGAAACCGCTGCAACTTTTTACTCACATGGACTTGAAGATAAGCTTTCCTCAAATCCAACAGTGAAGCCGCTGTACCTTGCCTTCTCCATTCACGCAGCTTCTCTTGACATACGGCAGTGTCCTGTCCTGGCTTACTCTCAACATAACTGTTCAGTTCACGATAATCCATCACTGGACGAACCTTCTTTGGTTTATTTGGTTGGCTGGCCGCCATCAATGGTATGACGCCGTCAACATCACCATGTACATGTGGATCATGCAGCTCAAGACAGACTCTGCAAGTGTTTATGGTTGGCTTCGCTCAATTTTGGAGGACACAAAAAGACCAAAGGTTAGTGGTTTGAGTGAGATGGTGATCAAGAGGAGACTCGAGACTGTCAGTCAGTTGATCGAAGAGTATGGACTCAGGTTGTCACTTGAGCTGGTTCCATCTGAAAAGAATATCTCAGATGTTCTCACTCGTGTCCCAAAAACGTGGCTTCGATAGGTTGCGCAGCTAGAGGTTCCCAGGCAGCAGGAGGAAGGTAACATTGTCGCATTTGGTGTAGTGGAACAGAGAAAAAATGTTACAGAGCTTCACAATCGGCACCACTTGGGATTACAGAAAACAATGTATCTGGTAGAGAAGCTGCAGATGACAGCAGATCGGGCTCTTGTGGCAGATGTAGTCAGATCGTGCCAGATGTGCAAGCAGATAGACCCTGCACCGGTAGCCTGGGAACATGGAAGTCTAGACGTGAGCCTGGATTGGCAGAGAATAGCAGCAGATGTAGCATACGTAGGTGGCAAACCATACCTCACTGTGGTGGATTGTGGACCTAGCAGGTTCGCAATCTGGATAGCGCTGAACAATGAGACAGCAGACCAAGCGATAAAGCATCTACGGAGAATCTTTCTCGAGAGGGGTCCGCCCCAGGAACTACTATGTGACTATGGACCCTGCTTTAAGAGCAGTAAGACTAGAGGTTTCCTCGAGAACTGGGGTGTGTCACTGATATTCTGTTGTGCATACAAGCATTCTGGCAACGGAATAGTAGAGAGGAATCATAGAACAATAAAGAGAATGGTAGCAAGAACTGGCAAATCTCCTGAGGACATGGTGTTCTGGTACAACAACACACCCAGCTCTGCCAATGTTATTCCTGCTGCAGCCACTTACCGATACCAGACGAGGTTACCAGGAGAACCTGTTGTGTCAGGTTTAGCAGGAGACCGTCGTGCTGTGAAGGCAAAAGCCAATCCCTACCGGGCCGGGGATTCGGTCTTTGTGAAGCCTGGCAAGGCCAGATGCGACACTAGGTGGAACCGGCAAAAAGTTACGAAGATAGTATCCGACACTGTGATTGAGGTGAACGGCATAAACAGGCACATAGCTGGTGTGAGACGAGACGGTACGGACATGGAATTTGAGACACATGGAGGGCATAGAGACATTGAGATATGTATCGGCAATATGAATGACCGACATGAACAAGACGATGAGAATTTAGTGCACGAGCATAACCCAGAATATAGTGATAGTGAGAGTGCTAGCAGTGACAATGACAGTAGTGACCAAGCAGATGAGGCGAGGCCAGACAGAGACAGGCGGCCCCCTAGATGGCTAGCAGACTTTTATGTTGATTGATTGCATTTTGTATAACCGATGATCTTGAGATCAAGGGGGAATGTAGTCTGTAGTGCTTTTATGTCATGAATCATCATGTCGTTCATACGCTTATTATTGTTATACAAAGTTGTTTACCTTGCAGCTGTCAAAGCAATTATCTTGTGGTTTGCATTTATGCTGTTTTTGCCCATTTTCAACTTTATCTAGATAGTCAGTTAGCTTGTAGTGCATGTACAATAAAGTAGCTCAAATATGCAGAGTTTTTGAATCGATGAACAGTGCGGATTATATCAGACAATAATACCGGATAATAATACTACAAAGACCTTATATTTTCAAACTAGTAAACAGATCACCAATAAAGTGCCTTACAACTGAACACAAAGAGTTGATTGACTGATATTGATTTAATTTGCAACATAGGAATGCCTAGCGTTATATAAATGTGTGTGTACAATAAAAATTTAGTTTTTTGAAAAAAGGAGAAAAAACAGTTGTATTAAAAATGATTGGATCAGGCGGTGAAAAACGGTAAAATCCATGCTGCATGAGAAAGAAATATATTGTTGAGACATTACAGGCGCCGCCTGTTCATACCAGAAACTAAAAACGAGTTCTTGAATCTCTCCGTTCTACATATTGGTGGATAGAAAATAACAGATTTGTCCTTGTGACGTTGGCGCCTGACTAAGAAATGTTGCAACGGATGGCTTGGATTTGTGGCGACATTGTCAAAGTGCCTGTCAGTTAAAGCCTGTAGAAAATCTAAAATCGGAACCACAATTGATTTGGCTAGTCTCTGACGGTAACTGCCCAGTTCAGGGTATATTATTGTGATACCTTTGATTTATCATTCCCAGATATTAAAGGAAACCATGCAGCACACGGGTTTGTGAATTTGCGTAATTGCCGTATTACGCGTAATAATTTGCGTAATTATGTTAGTTTAGAATTTGCGTAATTTTAGGAGTTGTCTTCTATCGTTATGGTGATAAAGTATACTGAAAAGAAAAAGCAATTCCTTGTCAAGGTCAAAGGGAGGCCATTTCCAAATAGCTTGTGTTTTATCATCCAATAAGTGAGTGAAATGTTGGGGTGATACTGCAGAGTCCTTCTTCATTCCAAAGTAAACTGATTTAAATAAGCAAAAGAAAAGGTAAATTTTATCCATACACAAACTCAAAGACAGATGAGGTGGAAAGAGAGAGAGCCACATCACTCTACTGCGACACTCATTGTACAGGACAGCTCAAGAAGAAGTGTGCGTCCATTTGCACTGACAGAATTAAGAGATTAAGTTATAAAAAAAACAGGTAATACAGGGAAAATTCTGATTTGTTATTGGTACTGGTACTAACTAGCCGTTATTATTTATTATTTCTGACCCAGTTCTGTATATAAATATGTATACAGGATAGTATTTTGTTGTTGGAATATTGATGTGAAGTGTAGATTCAGGTACTGAAGTATTATCTCATATATCTGTCTGTGTGGTTATGTGCTTCTTATGTACTCTAACCAAGGAGTAAAAGACTCCTTGCTCTAACCACTGTCTCCCCAAAACATTCACACATAATCCAGGATCAACTTATAATTCATAGTGACAGTGTTAGTGTTAGTATAACCTCTGTAGGCCTATTTTCTACCTGAGTCCTTGCTAGCTTGTTTGTACGGGGAGATATATAGACTGGAATTTGGAAGCACCTCGTGCATACTTTCGAGGCAGGTATATAATTTTGGATCGCCTTCCAGGAGCTAGAAATAACTTGTCAATCCGCGGTACGTTCCAAGACCTATCAAAACTCAAGAAGTAGCTTACACTCTGTAATTCAGCACAAGAAGTTTGTCTGTTAGTGCGCAAACCGAGCTGCACACATACTATCGGTTACACGAGTTGTTTCATATTCTCGCTTGAGAATTGGAAAGCTAGAAACTGAATTAAGTTATTAAAAGATGTAGATCTAATTTTTTCTGTACCACACAGTCCACCTCATACCATGGACATCATTGATTTCAGCTGTCATTAATCAGGCTGTCATCATAGATATCTGCGGAAACAAAGAATCCCAATTACATGCATCAAATTGAGAGTGTTATGAATGACAATAGTTTTGAATAAGTCATAATATTGAATTTGCCATCTGGAGTTTTGAATCTGTCATAAGTATTGAGTCCGCCATACTGAGCTTGGAGTACATCATGATTAATGAATTCACCCAAGCTCACGATCTTCTGTCTCTCTACGATCACTTTCAACCCACCTGATTGTTCCATCATTTATTGATAGAGAGCAGTTAGTTTTGATAGTTTGGAGGTGCCTCAATATTTCTAGCCGACATGAGTTGAGGTATACTTATGAGGTAGGGTAAATGTTGGCTAGCCATAAACGACGATGCTTAATGAAAACCTTTCCTCATGAGTATTTTATATTCCTCTGGGGGAGTTTCATACCATGTGTGACAAGGAGTGCAGCTCTCCTTTTGACTGGTTCTCATCTTGAACATCTGTGATAAACAGGATTCTTCATCTTCGTTCTTGTTATATGTTTGGGGCAAGTGGTAATATAAAAATAAGCTGTTGCCGGCGTTTTAGTGTAGAAGTTGGTAATGGAATTGAACATTGTGAGTATCAAATTTTATTGGTAGTAATAAAGATGGGGACTGATCGCGGCCTTGTTATTATTACTGCTATCATTTTTATGGAAACGGTAAAATTTCTTTTCAGTGCTACAAATTGCCGATTGTTGATTCCTCGTGGTACTGTATTACTGCTATCATAATTATTGTGATGGTCAATTCTCATTCTGGTGATTCTCCTCGCTGTTGTTGTATGATAGTGATGTCATTGATTACTGTAAGTTGTCATATTGTTTAGTGAACTGCTCAAAAGCATTGGTGTAGCAATGCCAGGGGCACCACATATTAGGTTGTTGATGGTTGTTACATGCTATTTTTATTCAACGAACATGGTTGATTGAAGCAAAATTTTCTGTTTATTGGTTCTATGCTAAGGTGACCACACCCTTACGTCGGCTGAATAAACATTAATAGGGTAATAGGGTGATCATTTGAAGAAAAATAAAGCTGTGGTTAGTCATGTAACCACTAAATACGGAGGTGTCCTCTAGCCTGGGTTTCAAATGGTGATTTATAAACGATAGCCAGAGTAACCAGCAGACTGAAAAAAATCCAGTAAAATCACGTTTATTTTTTCAACAGTTGAAATAGAACCACCTTGTACAATAAATGTTCTCACCTAGGCTGAGAGCTGGACATCGTTCCTAAAGGGCATGATACATACCAGTGACTAAAAATACTTGTCTTGCTCTTGCAGACTAGTTTTACCAATGCACGATTCATCGACTCGCTTTAAGACATCAGCTTTGTGAGTGCTTACATGTTTTCTTTTGGATACTTTTTAATGGCAATTCTATACCATTTCTTCTCAACACGATTAATGTACAGTTCCAATGGAGTCCGTATAGATCCACACAAGTTAAGATTTTGGAATTGATCGATCAAGGTTGTAGATTAGAACACTGAAGCTGAGAACTTTCTATAGTAGTGGCAATAGGGAGAGCTTAACTTACGTTACGTCTCTTCAGTTTCAATAGACATTACCATCTACTTTCAAAGCTTGCAGCCCGGTTTGTGTTCTCCCCTAACAAACTCTGTATAAAAGAATTATGCTTCCTTGTGTCATGATATTTTTTCTGATTTTTTTTTTATCAACCCAATACCATAACCCTAATTTGTTTTTCTTATCACTGTCTCTTTAAAAAGACGAATACGAAATATGATATTCGTAACGTTGAAGAGCATCTATGCTTACACTAGGAAACTTGCATTTTGTATGAGGCCTTATATTTATGAATTGGCATGAAAATTTACCATACCTGCGAGAAAGATTTTTCTGGTAGAGTATATGTAGCGTCTTCTCTGACAAATATATTTTCGAACAGTATTACGGACAGATAGTAATTTGTTTTGTTCATGTCTAGTCCTTAAATTGCCTCATTTGATCACAACTTCCAGCATATTGCGCTGCCATTCACCTGCTCTATTTTCCAGTCAATTTGAGAAGGCCTCTGAAATTTCAATTTTTCTGTTTATCGTTAATCCTTCTATCAATTAAGGGTGTTCTTTTATTTTCTTGGATTAATTATTCCTGGGTAGATTTCATTTTTGAAGAGTTTGCAAATAATGGCAGATTTATGTTGATAAAAGATTTTGGACAATCTCATAATTTAGCATGGTCCTCTACGTACAGCCTCGCACACTTTTATGTTGTTTTCCAGTTTTTTTATAGAGTATTATTTCTAACAACTACTACATAGATGTAGGTTGAATGCAATAGAAATATATAATAAGCTTAGGGGTTTTCGTACAGGCTGTGGTTAGAATGTACACTGACCAACTGTAAAGATTACAGGTCAAATGCACTGCACACCAGCAAAGAAATATAGCACCGGTATTTCCACAGAGATGAAATCAGGCCTGCGTGAACGCAATCATTAGAAAACATCCAACTTCCTTTATGAATTGCACAGTTACAGCCCAATTGTTGCTGGCCACTTATTTGACTTTCAAATCATCACTTTGAGTGTTGTAAAGGGTTTTAGATTCCAACTCCAACTCAGTAAGAAATGTTTAAATAGGATTTTCTTTTTTAGAGAACTGCAGAATTCAAACAACATTTGGATGGGTACAATTCCTAGGGTTATATAAAAATGATGTGGTATGTAATCTGTAATCTTGGCCTCTGCTCAGAGTAAGAAGCGCATATCCTTTTCGCCATAGTCTGTGTCTTTCGCATAACCCAAGAATTAATTCGGAAAGGTGAATGCGGGTTAAAATAACAGTCTATCATATTTTTGTTATCAACATAAAAGTGGGCTTCCCTCAATATAATGAAATTTGTATTAGGTTCATTTTATTTTTTTCTCATGTCAATTTTTGCTGCATAATCAATCAACGGGCTGCAACTTCATCATTTGATTCAGGTATTTGTTTGTTCAACACATCAAAACATTCCAGTAAAAGGTCATCATTTTTGAATAAAAATAATTTTGAGTAAGGTATTTTGGCGAAGAATAGGACGCCGACATTTTGGTGAATACCGATTAACCCCAGCTGTGACAAATTAAATCTTAGTGATTGTTAGTCACTGGCTTCAAGATTGGCCTCCAAACGCTTCTGTTGATCTCTAGATCGTGGGGATGATCAGCCTTCAAACAAGATAAGTAGTAGTCTCTAAATCATTTAAATGAATCTGACTCCCATATGGTGTCAAAAGAGACTTTACTAGGCCATACAATCTTCGGCAATTTTAGTGGTAACGAAGAAATTTCCTTCGATTTTCCCCCATAACTTTGCACTATGTCACAGTGGCATTGCAACTTTGCACCGGCAAGGCTATCGTACTTGGCAAGCTATTGTACCTAGCAAGCTTTCCAACCTGGCACACTTTTCTTCCAACTCGGCAAACTTATCAGCTTTGGTCAAGACTCCAACAGCTTGCTGATGCTAAAATTTGTAAATGACCCATGCTCCACAGATTCACCTTCATTATACATCCAATATTGTTTGCAATGGTGGTGACTTAACTTAAAATTGGCCAGTGTTTTTCACATCCTATCGAATTTTTTTTTTTTAAAGTATGGCTCTCTGCGCCGGCTTCACAGCTTTCATGAGCTGTTTTGTTAAACTTAGGTAATTCTATACCTTTAAACCGAAATCCTTCCAACTCAATTTATTTTAGTGTTTAGCAAGCTACACAGGTCTAGCTTAACAGTTTAGCTACCAAAATCCAAATTAAAGGCAGGCCAATGAATGCAACAATTGGACAAAGCTTCAGAATGATTGGAAGATCACCTATACAGTAAAACTATAGAACTCTGCATGCGATAACATGATGTTCGCTTGTAAAGAGAATAAACAGCACTTATGCTCATGCTATCGAGAATTTATGTGCTGGCCCCTAGATATTTTGTAACCAGCGGGAAAAAGGGGGGAATGTGCCAGTCCATAGTTCATTTGGTATGCATTGCTATCACATTAGGTTTGCTTGTACAGAGGATAGAAAGCACTTGTGCTACAGGGATCTTTGAGCCAATTTCATAGCTTACACAAGTTGTTTAACAAGCTTGGTAGTTCTACCTTCAAACCGAAAGCCTTTCAACTCAATTTAGCAAGCTATATAGGTCTCTAGGCTCAGCTACAAACATCCAAGTTCATAGCAGGCCAATGTATGCAACGATTGGACAAAGCTTCCAAATGATCTAAACTTTGTCGGGAGGATCACTTAAACATGGCTGTAAAAAGTAGCAATACATGATGTTTAACTTAGCTTTGTGGTGTTCCTTTGTAAATGTTCATATCTTGCCTCAATCGTCTGTTTGCGGCCTTGTATGCAGCCCCAATTGCCTATAGCATTACGTTCTATCATACAATTATCATAGCCTCCATCACCACATACCAGTGCTTTCAAACTCTTGTGTCGTCCTGGTTGACTCACACCAAGTCAACGGGCATTGCGCTGAAATAAAAACTGGAAAGCAGCAGCAAGGCATCCACTTTTGGTGGTGAAAATAAATTGGAAGCTTGAGAAAATGATAAATATAGGCCTATTGTGTTCATGGATTATCAGCCACCAGGTAAGGCAGACAAATTAGCCGATTGTGGTTGATATGAAGAAGCCTCAAGATGCACCGGATCTTGCCAAACTATGGTTTTATCCTGAAAAAATCCTAACCACACTTCAATGAAAGCTACTCAGCTACTCAAAGCAATTAAAATAACAGTCTATCATATTTTTGTTATCAACATAAAAGTGGGCTTCCCTCAATATAGTGAAATTTGTATTAGGTTTATTTTATTTTTTATTTTAGACAAGTTTTCGGCAGAGTTCTCTATAATTTTCCTTAAAAGTTTATGTTGGTTAAGATCGCAAGGTTTTGTCCCACCCCAAAGACATAATAAAAGGCGCCTTAAGGTAGAGATACGGGGGTTAGCAAATATTGACCCTCTACTCCCGGGCCCTAGTGCCAAACCTAGCCTAGGGCTCATAGGTCCAAATGGCTCATTTTAAAATATTGGTGGCTCATTTTCTTTTTTTCACAATTTTGTGGTTAAGCTGCGAGAAACTGACATATTTTAAGCTCTCCGTCTACTCCAATGTCAAATTTCTGCTTGTTACGAAGCTTAGAGTTCATCAATACATCTATGACTAAAACATGTGAGCCATTCTTCCGAGCCATGGCTGTCTCAAAACCTTTTGGCCAAAATTAAACATGCAGCCTCTTAATGTTACTTGTTCTAAATTGATTACAGATGGTGTTCGGCCTTGTGAAAATTCAATGTTAGCAATTATTCATGGCACCGTGGTGGTCAATAAAATTAGAATTTCATCAAGGAATTCCCCCACACCCCAAAACCGATTATTACTAAACTAATATTAAATCTATTCATGGGGAATATAGCACTGTCACATCTTAGTTGACTGGTATCCTCCTTCTTCTTCTCCGTAAGCAGATAAGTGAAGGACTGGTTCCTACCTCCTACAACTCCCTTGTGTTCTTTTCAACCAACATTTAAATTTGACATTTTGGATCTTTTTTACTGTCCATTCTCTTTCCACACTCCATAAAATTGTCATTGATATTTATCAATTTGAAGAATTAATAACGTGGGATAAGATATGATGTTACACTAAGATTACTTGTCACTTTTCCTCTCAAAAAGGGCCGGAGTGCCTTAAAACTGTATCTGTGTTTTGAAATTTTTCCATACCCCTACTACAGCATATCTCCCGCACCCACCCCGCCTGGCCCAACCACTTCAAAACTTATGGATACAGCACTGTCACTAATTATTAATCGCTGTTCAATGCATGTCTTTAATTCTAACTGCTTATTTGGTCACAAGCATATGTCAGATGCCTCAATTTGGCATGAATAACCCCATAACCCAAGCGGGAGGCTGCTCTGGCACCCCTTCCACACCCTCACCGCACGTACATTCCATGCACATCAGGCCTAGGCCCCTTTATCACACCAGGCAAGGCTCTTAAAACATATAAAAATTCAAGTTTGGCCCTCTATATGATGAAGATTGGGCACACGTTAGTAAGCTGCCGAGCTACTGATGGCAAAAAGCTCATCAAAACTTTGATTGAATAATGCCGAATCATTTTATTTAAAGAAAATGAGGCCGAAAAAACTGTTTTTAGCAAATATGATGGCTGAGCCAATTTAAATTTTAAAAAAGGTAATATTTATTCTTAGTGATATAGCTCATCACAACTTTTGGTTAAAAATTACATATGGTGGTGAGCCTAAAGTGGCCCCATTAGTAACGACATAATGTGAGTGATATTTTAAATTTGATGATATAATTTGAAATTTCAAGCAACCATTCAAGACAGTTAACTCAAGGAGTGGTTAAATGTTTGAGTCAAGATGTTGGCTAGTTTCCTCTGAAGTGACCTCTAAATGGCACACAAACCATCTTTGAAAAGTATAGCTAATGTATCATGATCACCACAAACCATCAAAGGCAGATTGTTTTCCGTAAACATTACATGACAATAAACATGCTGTTGGAAGGACCATTACTGTGGCCACACAACCCGTTTTTGGAAGTTCTCACATGCGAAGCCGCTTTCATGAAGCATAGTACATACAGTACCAGTTTTCCTCGATTTTTAAGTTGTTTTTGAGCATTCTGTGGTGCGCAATTCAGGAGAACCTGCTACGCAGTGCCAAAGTCTGTTGGCATTTCCTGTATGTATGATGTTTAATCGATGCAGCTTTGTATGTGAGAATATACAAATAAAAATTGTGTGGCCATAGTTATGATCTTTTTGACAGCATAATTGGGGTCATGGAGCAATAACGCCAAATGTATACCTTTGATAATCTGTGCTGATCTTGATACATTAGCTGTATATTGCTGAAAATTAGGTTGTGCTTCAAATACACATTACTCTAGAGGAAATTACTAATTTGATCTGTCTCATATTGTTGCATGAAATTTCACATTGTATCATCAAATTTTACAAAAATCACACACATTATGACATGACGTAAAAAAGTCACTTCAGGCTCATCTTGTATCATCTAAACCTAAGATTATGATGAAATATAGCGCTTCTCACACTTGTTTTTTTGCTATGTTAGGCTCTAACCAACTAAGTTACCTCATACATATGAAGTGTTATATGAAAGATCTGTTTTATAGTCTGACAGATCAATTTGTTTCTTGGACAATTAGAAAATAAGTTGAAACATTTTTTAAATACTTTACATGTAAGAAAGCCGTACAGCATATTCAACTTTTTACGTTTTAATACATTCTTGTACTTTTTGTTTTCAGTAAAATAGACTGAAAATTCCAAATCCAAACACAGGAAATGGAAATATATTTCAGTCGCACCGATGCAAATAGAACAACCGGAAGATTTTAACGATTTGTTGAAACAAAATTTGTGTGTTAACACTGAACAGTTTGGGACTCCCTGCACCACCCTCCCACCCTGCACTGAATAACAGAAAACCAACAAGTTGGTTAGTTGTCTTCACTTACTTTAAAAGGGGGCAACTCCGTAGACACAATAGTAATCTTGATCAGCTGTTATGAGAGACGTATGATGATATCTGACCATTTGCAGAGTAAGAGGCAATGAAAGTATTTCAACTGTTTTGCGGCCTCGAAGTTATCGAAGAATTAATTTAAAAGTCCTCTTTGCAACGGCTAAGTATGACTGCAAAGCAGCAAGGCGACAGACTCTTTCATGAATATATGGCCTGGTACAATATGTGGGTTATCCCCAAAACAAAACGCAAAGCGTAAAAGTAATCGCAACCTGTCATATCACAATGCATTGCTTATTCAAATTTGTTTGATATAGTATATCAGTTCACGCAGCTATGCTACACCCTCCCACAAGTTTGTTTTCACGACAAGAAAAGTTCTGTGAACCTGAGCTGATAATTTGTTCGATACGTCTAGAAATCTTGTGATCTTTGCTGCAAGAGCTTGACATCATGGTTAGTCCCATACTGTATGACTGATGAAGCGCCCGCAGCCTTAGTGAAAACATTAATATATCTCCGACAACTATTGGTAATAAAAACTTGGGTATTCTCCTGGTGTTACGGCATGGTCTCTTTAGAATGAAAAAAGCGAACAGGGATTTTCACTTCAAACAATGTCGATCATAATGAGCAGGTAATTTTACAAAATGACAACAGCAATCAATGACATCCATGGAATATAATAATCGGCAATTTGGATCACTGAACAGATATACATCGGGAACGGAAGATGAAAAGCCCTGTTTGCCACATATGTTCAAGAGAAGAATCTGACATACGGTGAGCTGCACTCCTTGACACCAATGGTATGAAACTCCCCAGAGGAGTTAAAAATACTCAGGAGGAAAGGTTATCATTACGTATCATCGTTTATGGCTAGCCCACATTTACCCGACATCATAACTTAACATAACATTAACTCCCACGTCAGCTAAAAATATTGACTCACCTCCAAACCATCAAAACTAACTATAGATTATATTTACTCGTCTAAGGTAAGCGCTCTCTATCAAAAAATGATGACACAACCAGGTTGGGTTGAAAGTGAACAAAGATATAAGAAGATTGTGAGCTTGGGTGAATTCATTGATTATGATGTATTCGAAACGGAGTAGCCTATGGCGGATTCAATACTTATGACAGAACTCCAGATGGCTAATTCAATAAATTATGACTAATCCAAAGCGTACATTATTGTTCATAACACTCTCAATCTGGCACATATAATTGGAATTCTTTGTTTTCCGCAGATATCAATGATGACAGCCTGATTAATAACAGCTGAAATCAATGACGTCCATGGTATGAGGTGAACTGTGCTGTACAGAAAAAATTAGATCTAGCTTTCCACTCTTCCCAAGGGAGAATATGAAACAACTCGTCTAATCAATAGTATGTGAGCAGCTCAGTTTTCGCACTAGCAGATAGACTTTTTGAGCTAAATTACATAGTGTAGGCTACTTGATAGGAGTCTTGATAGGTCTTGGAACGTACCGCAGATTGACAAGTTATTTCTAGGTCCTAAAAGGCGATCAAAATCATAAACATGCCTCTAAATAAAGTATGCACAGGTGCTTCCAAATTCCAGTCTATGTAACTCCCGGTACGAACAAGCAAGCTAGGACTCAGGTAGAAAATAGGCCTTCTCAGGCTATACTTACTAACAGTAACACTAACAGTCACTGTCAATAAGTATGAATTATAAGTATGTTGACTGGATTATGTGTGAATGTTTTGGAGAGACAGTGGGTGGTAAGTACGGCAGACGAGCTGCGCCATGGGAGAAAATAATTTCAGATGGCGCAGCTCGGCTAGAGGCAATTTACATGTGGTGCAGCTCGGCTAGAGCCGATTTTTGTGTGGCGCAGCTCGGCTAGTTTCATAATTTGTAACCAAGAGCACACGATTCCTAATATTGATAGACTTATACATACTTGCTCATCTGTCGGAATTGATAAATGAGGTGGAATTTATCACAGCTCTATTGTTCAAGATCTAGCTGAAAAAGCAAGAGGACTATTTTACATAAGTTGAACTAGGAGTGGGAGTCACAGTGTTTGAGAAGTTTCTTGAGTTTCCCTACCTATGTATACGATATGGCTGTAAGTATAGTATAGACATTTTGAAATGAGGTAATATTCTCCACAATAATGTATGACAATTATATTATTAAGGTAGTGATTAAGTATCATGTGAAGGAATGATTTGAAGTGTTGATCTACTTAATTATACCCACAGACAGGTCACTCCACTGAGTCCTGACAGTTGTCAGTTGATTTGATGAGTTGCAGCCTTGTGTGTGTGTGGTTGCAACTCATCAAATCAACTGTCAGTGACCTGCTGTCTGTGCTTGTACCAAGGAGTAACAGCGAAGTCCCCTGTTACTCCTTGCTTGTACTACCTACTTCTTTCTTCTACCAAGGACGGAGTAACAGGCTAAGCTTCCCCTGGTACTCTTTGCTTCTACCACTCACATCACTGCATTTCCTTACTTTTGTTGGCTTGGGCTTTATTGTGTCACGTGTGGGTGCACCAACAAAGCAGTGAACTGCCCAATGTGTTGATAGTTGATAATGATGTTGATGAAATATGTATCAAGCAAGAGTGACTACTCACACCCACAGGCTACCTAGTACTACTAGTACTGCAGGCTGCTACTGAGTGAGGAATGGTCACAGGCCTACTCTAACACCTGGATCACTGGCAGTGATTGACTGCCCCCTTGGTTTTCTTGTTGTTTGAAACTCAACCAGGGGGGAGCAGTCAAAAATTGCCAGAGACCAACCCAGGTTTTGGAGTAGACATGTGTATATAGTGCATACAATGCAACGCATATAGTAATGTCTGCTAGATGGAGGGCATATACTGCAAGCGTAGAGAGGGCTTTAGTTAGAGCCCATCAAGTTACTTAGTTCAAAGTTTGACTGTGATTGATGTGTCTGTAATCTGACAAAGTCCAAACAACATGTGTATGTATGTGTACTTTTATTTTACAGCCTGTATGATTATGAAGGAGCATTTTAGAGATTAACCAGAGATAAGCCATAGGAATGATATGCAATCAACACCAGACTGAGTTAATCTTTGATCACGTATAAACCTCGACATGTATCAGGATTGCATTGGTATGACAGTGGCTGGTACTCTTAGCCGGATTTAAGATGCTGAGACTTCACCGAGTTAAAGTGTTTTCCAACGAACAGCGAGAGATCAAGGAGATTTTATACACAATATTAATACTGTTGCACAGCTCATCTCCTAGTCCTGCCACATCTCACTGTAAGTGCTTCATATAGGCTACCCTTGTAACATGGCTGAAGGATGTAGATGATAAATCAATGTCAAGCTGTGGACTTCAGTTGGTATTCAATACTGTTGATGGTGATACCTAGAGAGTTTTTGCGGTATCAAATAAATGAACAAACTTCATCAGGGTGCTTGGTCACTGGGTGCAGGCCCCAGGGAACTGAAAAGAAGGTTCATTGCGTAAGGCAGTCCTCGCACCCTGCTATACTCTGCTTAAATCTATCAATAGTAACAAGATCGAATGATTCACAGTGTATTGTGCTTTTAATTTTTATTTTCAGGTACATCGAATATAATATGCATAACAGCGACAGGTATTCTGGCTCGTTTATTTGTCACTCACATATAAGTATGTTGTGTTGCGAAATTTGTTGCTTGATACACTGCTGTCCACATAGAGCAAAGAAAAAAATACGTGAAAAAAAGCTGACATCTCATCGTGGATTGGGTTAAAATAATATTATTGAGGGATAAAATCATGTTGCTTAAAAAACTGTCTTTCCCCCAAGAAGATCGATATTTTGATGTCCTGAATCTTCCTGATGGAAGGTTTGGTAAAAATTCATTTATAAAATGTTCATCATCATGTATGTAATTTAGTACCAGGTTTTTAGTTCAATTATCTATAATGGCATCAAGGACACTTATGTTTTGAATATTCAGATTATTAGCATCATTGAAAAACTTTCTCAGTCGTTTCTTATCTTTAGCATAAATAGAGGTGAACAAAATAGGCAGACAGATGTAGGAGAGTGATAGTAAGTCCTTGGGTGAACTAAAGATATCAGGGAGTATGTATGTTCAGGGAGTTGGGGACACAATATAACATTTGTCCCAAACTCCCTGGTATGATTGTATCAGACATATGGGTTGTCCTACCATAGTTCTTGTAAACACGGCTCCAAGTTCTCTCAGCAAAAATCAATCTTTCTCCCAAGGTAGTCTGGTCACTTGGCTCAATTAGACAACTCATGCACAAGGCATTTACTCCGAATGCATAGGTATAGTTCTATCTATGAGAGAGTGATTTGGGGACGAGACCTAAGTAGGGCACCTAAGCTGTTTTTTATTCAAAGAACTTTCAGTCACTGTTGACAAATTCGCATCTATCTATACGTTATTCTGTAGACTTTCTTAGGCATAGTATAATTATTATTATGCTTAAAATACGTTACACAAAACAGATAACGAAAAAAGAAATAAAGGAACCATTTATGTCAGCTCCTCATCAACAAACAAACATGGTATGTAAGAAAAAAAATTTAAATCCGACCAGAGAGAAAACTTTGAAATAATTTGGTACCCACTTACAGATTACAGTTGTCAAGTCAGTTCACCGATGTATTTGTTGTCTATTAGAACTAACGATTGATTTGAATCAGCTTATCAGTGGCACTTTGGGCATTTACAATTCAAATGTGCTTGACTGTTTGTTGATCTCATAGTTGATCGGCAAGTTGTTTGTCGGCATATTGATCATCCAGATGAATTTATTTCCAACAATATTATGATAGACCACTGGGCCATAGGCTGGTTTTAATTTTGTTGTCATCACCTTGTCTTCAACCGTTCTGAAAGGGAAAATGATAATTTGATCAATCAATGCAGAAACCAAATGAGATGCTCAACTGTGAAAAAAACTTTATGTTCCTGTCTTAGCGATAGAGCTATGAGGTCATTGAATGAAAGAATTGAACGTAATACGACTGTCAAACATTGCCACAGACCCAGACAGGTTTTGGATAAGGAGGACCATTGGGTCATAGATAGATAGTCTGCCAGTGAGGGTGCTGCTGCATCGTCAACAACATTCCACCAATTCTTTGACTCCGATTCACTGTAACAATGACAAAAATTAACTACATACATAGATCCTACAGATTGGTCCAGGAGCTGTCTCTAGTGAAAGATCAAGGAGTACTCCTAGCTAGTCCTTGCCAGTCCTTGGTAAGATAGATTGGGTGGTGACAATCAGAACAGTTCACATGACAGACACCTCTCCTCTGCATATATCTTTTCCAAGGTGGCTCTATGTTGAGAGTGACTGATAGTGATAACATTAAAAAGGTCATCTTCCAGTGCTCAGGCCAGTGAGTGATCCTCTAAACTCAAAGTCAGGCCTAGGGCCCAATTATCAGACTCAGCTATCAAGATGATGCAGACTTAGTTGTTAACAATCATACCTTCAAAACCCAAGGTGACTCCAACTCTTTTCCGACTGAGTCAGACTATCAAATTCATGAGTTGTGTTCCCATGTCTTCAAAATTTGAAACTAGCCGAGCTGCGCCACACATAAATTGCCCCTAGCCGAGCTGCGCCACATGTAAATTGCATGTAGCCGAGCTGCGCCATTCCCAATATATTTTCCCATGTGGCGCAGCTCGTCTGCCGTAGTTAGAGTACATAAGAAGCACATAACCACACAGCCAGATATATGAGATAATACTTCAGTACCTGAGCCTACATTTTGTGGTGGATTTTCCACCACAGCTGAACATTCAACTATAAATTCATGAATCATGAGTTGTCTTCCCCTTTCATCATTTTTATAACTTTTCTAATTTTAATAATAATATGCTTTTAATAACTGAATTTAACTATAACAATCCATCTAAAATATTGCATCAGCCAGTATCATACTACATTATGCTTTTTATAACTGAACATCAGAAGAGTCTAGTCAGTTAGTATGTAGCAGCTGAAGCAACAAGACCTGATATTTTCAAACTAGTAAACAGATCACCAATAAAGTGCCTTACAACTGAATACAACCTATTGAAGTAAGTTTCTTGAGTTCTGCCTGCTGGCAGACCTCCCTGCCTTGACATAAAGTTGCCTTGTTTGTACTCTGTTGTTAGACTGTAGCCTCCCTTGGGTAGTAGGTAGAGGCCAAGTGAAAACCCCCATTGCACCACTGCATCCATTGTCCTGATTGCCAGTCCAGTCCAGTTCAATCTAGTCCAGTTCCAGTCCAGCCCAGTCTAGTTTTCTCGCAAAGATAGTTGTAAACCCAGAGCCATTCCCTCCCCCCCCCATTTGGTTATTTATTTTATCTATACCCCTTCCCTCCCATTGATTATATTATCCAACCCTCTTCCCCTGGCCCATTTGCTTCCTTTTGTCTCGCCCGACGAATAAGTAGTAATAATAGTTGTCCATCTCCCTTCCCTCCCCAATTTATTTTGCCTGATAAATATGTTAATAGTTTGTCCATATCCCTTCCCTCCCAAATTAATCTTGCCAGATAAATAAGCCTACTATCTTTGTCCACATATTCCCCCCCCCCCAAAGCCAGCCCCAAAGTCAGGTCAATTATATTCCCAGCCCAGTTAGAGTCGTCGTACTCATCACCCCCCCCCCCCTCAGTTAGAGTCGTCGTACTCGTCACTCCCCCCTCAGTTAGAGTCATCGTACTCGTCACCCCCCCCCCTCAGTTAGAGTCGTCGTACTCGTCACCCCCCCCTGAGTTAGAGTCGTCGTACTCGTCACCCCCCCCCCTCAGTTAGAGTCGTCGTACTCGGTATATTCCAGGCAGATAGAGAGTCGGCGTACTCGTTTTAGAGAGTCGGCGTACTCAGTATAAATAGGCAATGGGTGTGGTTGCAGTGGCGGGTATCGCCGCCTTAGGGTAACCCCCTCAAAATCCTCTACAATGGTGGCAGCAGTGGGATCTGCTGGGGAAACGCGCAGTCTGATAAAACAGGGTACATGGCAACTGTGTTAAAGGTGGGGGAGGGAGCCAGCAGGGTGCAAGGGTCGACAAGGCCGTCGACAGACTCGTTGCTCTTCAGGGTGAGGCACTTATGGATAATCCCTATCCAAGTAACTGGTACAAAGCCCCATGTACCATGGCCAAACAAGCTTCTATTATACAACTACACTCCATGCTGGAAGGGAGCGTTGCTGAAATAGGAAGAGGATCAACTGGTGTTAAAATCTCAGTTGTACTCTGTCAATTTCGGTCTATCAACGCAACAGGCCCAGATTGAATAAATAAGAAGTGGAAATGGAAGCCCACCCCCTGTCACACAAATTACAACAGAAGCTACCCTAGTCAGCCAAACCCCACTATCCCTATCCAGCCAAACCCCACTATCCCTATTCAGCCATCCCTCCCTCCCCAAATGTTAAGAACCTGATTGACCAAGCCCAACCCCCCGAATAAAATATGACCCCTCAGGCTAGTTTGCTTCATAAACACGGTGAGCTTATGCTGGAAGGGAGACTTCACAGCTCCCCTATATTCACTGAATTTTCAGTCTTATGAATGTAGGAAATGAGACCAGGAATGTCATTCTCTAAATCCCCCCCCAACATATCCAGGTCTAGTGAGATGTATAATTTGACTCATGAAACCGTTACCATTATTTGGCCACTCCCAACCCTTCACCGTTCCAGTCCTTGTACAGTCCTTGCCCAGTCCCAGTCCTTGTCCAGTCCTTGCTCAGTCCCAGTCCTTGTCCAGTCCGGTCCTTGACCTTAAAACCTTACCTATACCACAGCCTGGCCCAAAACAAGTAGGAGTTGTCCAACTCAAGTCCATCATGCTACCCACAATCCCCTCACATGTCCAGCCCTTATACAATAAAGCCTAAGGAGTTTGCCTAAGCCAAAGTGTGAAGATCCAAGACACTAACAGCCTGATCCAAACATGTAGGCGGTGTCTAACTCCAACATCCCATACTGCCCACAAGCCCATACTTGTTCAACCCTTATACAATGAAGCCGTGGAGTTTGTCAAAGCCCAAGTGATTAGCTCCAAGACGCTAAAATGCTGTCCCAATTCGCTGATGCGTTTTGCCGGAATGAAAATATACAAACACCCTGTCTGCAAGAGGCCGAAATAAAATCAGCATTATTGTCCCCTGTTAGGCAGTAATTATCTCTATGTGCTCGCCCCCAGTTTCCCTGTCCCATTCATAGACCTTCCCAAAGCCCCTACCACTGCCCGCACTGCTGATTGCCTGTCCAAAACCCAATACCGCCCGTACCCCTGTACCCCCAGACAGCTCTACATACATACAGAACGATAGCGTACAATGGCAGAGGACACCTTACGACAGATAGAAGAACAGTACCCACAGATACAAGACAAAGACGAAGACAATAAGAAAAGTTAGAAGGGAGAGTGTGGTGGATTTTCCACCACAGCTGAACATTCAACTATAAATTCATGAATCATGAGTTGTCTTCCCCTTTCATCATTTTTATAACTTTTCTAATTTTAATAATAATATGCTTTTAATAACTGAATTTAACTATAACAATCCATCTAAAATATTGCATCAGCCAGTATCATACTACATTATGCTTTTTATAACTGAACATCAGAAGAGTCTAGTCAGTTAGTATGTAGCAGCTGAAGCAACAAGACCTGATATTTTCAAACTAGTAAACAGATCACCAATAAAGTGCCTTACAACTGAATACAACCTATTGAAGTAAGTTTCTTGAGTTCTGCCTGCTGGCAGACCTCCCTGCCTTGACATAAAGTTGCCTTGTTTGTACTCTGTTGTTAGACTGTAGCCTCCCTTGGGTAGTAGGTAGAGGCCAAGTGAAAACCCCCATTGCACCACTGCATCCATTGTCCTGATTGCCAGTCCAGTCCAGTTCAATCTAGTCCAGTTCCAGTCCAGCCCAGTCTAGTTTTTTCGCAAAGATAGTTGTAAACCCAGAGCCATTCCCTCCCCCCCCATTTGGTTATTTATTTTATCTATACCCCTTCCCTCCCATTGATTATATTATCCAACCCTCTTCCCCTGGCCCATTTGCTTCCTTTTGTCTCGCCCGACGAATAAGTAGTAATAATAGTTGTCCATCTCCCTTCCCTCCCCAATTTATTTTGCCTGATAAATATGTTAATAGTTTGTCCATATCCCTTCCCTCCCAAATTAATCTTGCCAGATAAATAAGCCTACTATCTTTGTCCACATATTCCCCCCCCCCCAAAGCCAGCCCCAAAGTCAGGTCAATTATATTCCCAGCCCAGTTAGAGTCGTCGTACTCATCACCCCCCCCCCCCTCAGTTAGAGTCGTCGTACTCGTCACTCCCCCCCTCAGTTAGAGTCGTCGTACTCGTCACCCCCCCCCCTCAGTTAGAGTCGTCGTACTCGTCACCCCCCCTGAGTTAGAGTCGTCGTACTCGTCACCCCCCCCCCCTCAGTTAGAGTCGTCGTACTCGGTATATTCCAGGCAGATAGAGAGTCGGCGTACTCGTTTTAGAGAGTCGGCGTACTCAGTATAAATAGGCAATGGGTGTGGTTGCAGTGGCGGGTATCGCCGCCTTAGGGTAACCCCCTCAAAATCCTCTACAATTTCACATCAATATTCCAACAACAAAAACACTAGCCTGTATACATATTTATATACAGAACTGGGTCAGCAATAATTATAATAATAACCTACCAATAACAACAAGTCAGTATTTTCCCTGTATTTTTGATAACTTAATCTCTTAATTCTGTCAGTGCAAATGGACACACATTCATCTTGAGCTGTCCTGTACAAGGAGTGTCTCAGTAGAGTGATGTGGCTCTCTCTCCCTCTTCTCTCTCTCTCTTTCCACCTCATTTGTCTTTGAGTTGGTGTATGGAAAAATTTACCTTCTCTTTTGCCTATTTAGATCAGTTTACTTTGGAATGAAGAAGGACTCTGCAGTATCACCCCAACATTTCACTTACTTATTGGATGATAAAACACAAGCTATTTTGAAATGGCCTGCCTTTGACCTTGACAAGGAATTGGTTTCCCTTTTCAGTATACTTTATTATCATAAAAGTAGAAGACAACTCCTAAAATTATGCAAATTCAAAATTAATATAATTACGCAAATTATTACGCGTAATACGGCAATTATGCAAATTCACAAACCCCTGCAGCACAGGCATATGTGATGTTAGGGGGGAGAGGGGGGAGAGGGGGGAGGGGGGAGGAAGGAGAGGCCTATCACTCATGCTGTGCCCTATACTCATGCCCACCAAAAACCAAGCAACTTATTTTTACGAAAAATCAGAAGGGGCTGGGAAGTAAACCAGGTCCTCTAAAATCTAGGATTTAATCCAGGTATATGAACTACATTTAAAGAAACACCAGGAGTTGAAGATCTATTTGCTTGGCCACGCAATAATTCCTGGCAGATTAGATAATATGCTATAAACACTACAGATTTTGTCGACGACGAACAAGGCATTGTTTGTAAGAGTTATCTTCCCAATTTGCTATTGAATTTATTCCATTGAGTTGTAGGATATATAGAACTGTCACAGAGGCAACTTCTAACAACTCAGACTGTCATTGTTAAGGTGCTACTGCACAATATTTATCTGCCTTTCACAAGTCAATGTCAATGTATATTTGTTGCTTCAATGGCCATGAATTCGGTCAAATCGGAATGGACGGAAAGTCAGTGCCAGTTTGCTCCCGCATTGTAGGCAGGTAGCAGCGCACCAGAGTTACACCAATTTAAACTCATTTCCTGTCTTTTGTATTATAGGTTTGTCGCAATATTCTGAAAACAATCCCAGACTAATATGTTTGTTCAACTAGTAACTCAGGAAGACATTATTAGGCATAATATTTGATTCTGCAAATTGATTCAATAATATCATTGTTGTCTGTGACAGTAGATGCTGTGGGTTGCAATCATCTTCTGTTTCGTGATTGTTCTCGATTCCCATAATTTTGATTCAACAGCATACACCTAAAATTATAGACCCTGTTTCGTTTTGATAAATATGTTTTCAAAACAGGTTTTACTGGAAATTTATGCACAATGCTACCAGCAGCTTATAGTGCTTAGGAGAGCAAAAATCAACGATTGTTCAATGCTGCCGGCTGCAAGCATCTTCTGTCCTGTGATTGTTCTCGATCCCAAGAACATTGATTCAACACGCATACATCTAAAATTACAGATCCTGTTTCGTTTTGATGAATATGTTTTCAAATCAGGTTTTACTGGAAATGTATGCACAAATCTACCAGCAGCTTAGAGTGCTTAGGAGAGCAAAAATCAATCTTTGTTCATAACAAACAATCCAATGGCTATGAACAAAAATTACTTTGATTGAACTAGGACAATGTGAATGTTATCATTGATTTCAAAGTTTGAATATCTCATGTCAGAACCGGTCCAAACTGTCTATCTGTGACAGCCAGGTTTCATATGTTGGTCGTTTTGCGCGCTATGTAAGGGCTCGGAAGAAATGTGCTGCTATTGCAAACTTCTTCTACACCAAACAACCTGGAAAACTGAAGTCTGAGGATGAACAGGTGCATATCTGTTGAAGGTCCTGGGTTTTAACCCCACCACATTGATCGCTGATTTACTACAGTATAGGTGAGATAATGTTTAGCTAGCTGAAATATTAAAAAGTTTAAAGGGGCTTTAGGATTTGCAGATTTTGCCCGATAATAATGGAATTTGAATAGACTAGATTACTTTTGGAAGTTTAATAGTCCTTGAAATACATCAAGCTCTAGCATTACATTTTTTTGGTACCCTATCTTGTCCATGACTAACTGTCGTCACTGTTATCAGCACGAACTTGCTTGACTTATATACTTTTATTGTCATTCTACATCATCTTTAGGAATGTTTTTCATGCAGTGACAGAACAAAAAAGAACAAACTTAAGCGGAGAGAAAAAGAAAAAATACTCAAGTAACAAGAATTAATAGGATATAAAGTGCTTTGATAGTTGTTGTTTAAAATGAGTGAGTTTGGTTGCTGAGCGTATCTGAATTGGTAAAGAGTTAAAAGTTGTAGTGATTTTTTGTCTTAATTGATCAGTGTGATAATGTAATAGGTATCTGTCTCTAAAAAAGGTTTTAGAGCTAGCTGGAATAAAGCCTTCCAAAAGAAAGTCAGGTGCAATCAAATGCAAAATTTGGAAACCAAAAATACAGGTGAAATGACCAGCAAGGAGAGGAAAAGGAATCAGACCAAGAGATGTATGTAAATCTCTTGTATGTATTAGATGATATGGTATGTGGCTGACATTTGCTATTAGGCGGAAAGCCCTCTTTTGGAGCAAGTATATTCTTTCAAGAATATATTGTGGTGATAGGTTGCCATATATGCGGATGCCAAATATCATATGACAAAAGACATACTGGAAATAAAAGTTACGAGATGATTTACTATCTAGGAATGCCCTGCATTTCTGGAATAATGCCAAACTTTTGTTTATTTTGATGCAAATCTGGTCTACATGATCGTCCCATGTCAATGAGTCATTCAAAGTAAAACCAAGGAGTTTGGTATTGGCATTTCGGTTTAGTTTTTTATGGTTAATTTTTAGATCTAAATCTAGAGATGTGGCTCTATGAGAGGGTTGTACAAGCATATAGTGAGATTTTTTTATGTTTATCAACATCTTATTATTCCTACACCAAATTTCTATCAAGTGTAGATCAGTATCACATAAATCATTAAGTGTATCAAAGTTGTCAGATTTTGATACAAAAACTGTATCATCAGTGTAGGCAAATGCCTTGGAATGTAATGTGTAGGATAAAAGATCATTGACGTATATGAGGAATAAACTTGGTGCCAGAATTGAGCCTTGGGGGACACCAATGTCTATTGGAAGAATTTTTGAACTTTTTGCACCTTGTTGTATAGCTACAAATTGTGTCCTATCTGTTAGGAAAGATTTTATGAGAGAGTGCAGTTTGCCCGTTATACCATACATTGTCAATTTTTTCAGAAGAATTTTATGGTTGATGCAGTCAAAAGCTTTTTTGAAATCCAAAAACATCATAGCAACAAAGTGACCATCTGATCTGGCTGACAAACAGTCAGAAATGAGTTTGTGTAGGGAATCAACACAGGAATAACCTTCTCTAAATCCGCATTGTAATTTGTGAAGAAGTTTGTTTGTGGTGAGATATTTTTGAATTTGGGAATTCACATGTTTCTCAAAAATCTTAGATAGCACAGGAAGTATTGATATAGGGCGATAATTAGATGGATCTTTGATATCTCCACCCTTATGAATAGGAATTACTCTTGCGGTTTTCCACTGTGAAGGAAATACACCCTCTATTAATGCTCTATTGAACATGTCAGTTACAATGTCGCATATGTAAGGCCATGTTTTCTTCAAAACCTTAACAGATATACCATCATGATTCATGACCAGTTGCTTTATTGTCAGAAATGTTTAAGTATTTGAAACAAATTTCTGGAGTAAAGCGAGTCAATTGAGAAAACATTTGGGTTGTCACTGGTCTAATCATGTTATATTCATGGGAATCAGGGATGTCTTTGGTTATGGATTTTGCAATCGATGTAAAGTGTCTGTTCAATTCATCAGGGGATAAACCACCGATATTGACCATCGGTGAAATTTTAGTTTGATTGATTCCTAAAGCTTCCCAAACAGGTTTGGTGTTATTTTTGTTATTTTTAATTATATCTGAAATAACCGATTTTTTCTTCTTCTTAATCAAATTTGTAACATAATTGCGTTGAATTTTGTATTCTTTCCATTTGCCCTCTCTCTTCAATCTATCACGCAAATGCATGTGTGATTTTACCTCATCATCTAACCATTTGGGCAGTTGAGCAGTTTTTACAAATCTTTTCTTGGTGATGACAAGTGTTTTGATTAATGAACTATAGGTGTCATTAAATCTTGCATACATACGGTCTACAGTATTCTCACACAATACATCATTAAAGTGACGACCTGAAAAAAGGTCACGTATATTGTGGTTTGTAAATTTGGAATAGTCATTGAATTCAAATGATGTTCTTTTTGCTTTTACCTTTAATGCGGAAAATAAAATTTTAATGAAAACTAAGTAATGATCACTCATTCCATATTTTATAATTCCACTCTCTGACATGTCTGAGGGCAGATTTGTGTATATGTGATCGATCAGGGTGCTGGATGTTTCTGTAACTCTTGTTGGCTCCGAGATCAATTGACGGAAGGAAAAAGATTTAACAATATTCAACCACTTTCTGTTGCTTCTTTGTTCAAGGATGTTGATGTTAAAATCTCCAAGTATAATCATTTCATTATACAGTGAAAAAGCTTTTTCAAAGTATTCGTAAGCAAGATCATACCATGCGGACTTGGAGTTGGGAGGTCTGTATATAAATGAGACTAAACAACTTTTATTTGTACTTGGCTTTACTTTGATAGTTATAGACTCAGGCATGCTATTGTCAAAATCTGCAAGATGTTCGAATTGCACGGATTCATGTATGTAGACAATGAGACCACCACCGTAACCATATCCCCGATCTCTCCTAATCACCTGATAACCTGGCACCGCATAAATACCAACACCATCATGCTCATTCAAAAATGTTTCTGCTAATCCTAGAATCGCGAATTTACGTTGATGCAAAATTGATTTTATCTCCTCTATTTTGCTGGTGATTCCACGGACATTCAAAAATGCAAATTCAGAATTCATTATCTCATTTGCTCAAATTGACATTTAACACTTTGTGATTGGAGACAAATGCCATTTTTAATAGAAAAAAGAAAATCATCATGAGAATGGAACTTAATTTTGAACATTCTCATTGGTTTGCCCTCCTTAAAAATTCTTTCTGACGTAGCATGAGGGTAGAGCACTTTTATATCATTTATTACAGTGCTGTCCTCAGCATCTAGTGGGACACCTTTCAACATACCCATATTTTCTGTCAGGGACCTCGGGTCGATTGTTTGGCGTATACTTGATCCACCAAATAGATCAGTGTTCCATTTGCGTAGGATGTTGTTTCTTGTTTCTTGGTGGTTGAACTGTATCATAATTTTGGGTTTGTTTGTATTGAAGTTATATCTGGTAACCTTTTCTATTATGATTGGCCCAAAGGTTTTATTGAGGGTGCGTCTGATGGTATCTTGGTTAAAGTTGCTGTAGGTCATGGAGTCCTTCTTAATATCTATGACAAGATTGTCTATAGGGCGGAAACTGTTGTCTATTTTTTGTTCTTTTGGGGGTTGTGTTCTCATGCTGGTTCGATTGTTGTTGTTCATTGAGGAAGTTGATGGCAGATTAAGTTGCTGATGATTATAGTTAGCCCAGTGTTGTGCTGATGCTGTTTGATTGTTGGGAGAAACTTTTTCACGTGGTGAGGAATTTGAATTGCATTCCAATTTACTTGTTAGATGTTTGTTGATGCTGGTTTCAAGTTGGTCGAATTGATGTTGTATTTGATCGGTTATTGGTTGTTGGTCAACAAGTTTCTGTATTAAAGTGCTTTGTTGTTTAACTTTTTTTTCTAGCTCCGAGATTTTGCTCATCATGACGCTGATGAGGCTTTGGATATTGCTGCATGATTCACATGTGTTGCCTGATGTTCTTTGATGATTGTGAGAGCTGGTGCTTTCCATGGCAACTGATGTGCTGGAGCTTTGATTGGACGTGTAGCCGTTTTCCAGACTTGGTAGTTGAACTTCTGCCGCATTAATGCCTTGCTCGGATGTAATGAATTCTTTACATTTCTGTTGAATGGTGGCATTCAATGCATTTATAGTATGTTCAGGAATGTTGTTGATAAGTTTAGTGTAGTGGTCAAGGAAAAAATCTTTGTCCTTAATACCATTGACAAGTATGGTAGATGTTGTATTATAAAAGTTCGTAGTGTATAAAGATTTTTTCCCTTCTTCTTGGTTTTAACTGTGACCACTACAGCGACTACAGTTGTTTTTGTTTGATCCCTGTTGGTCTGTAAAGAGGTGTAAAGTCCTTGCTCTTTTAACGAGGACTGGAAGTTAGCTTTGACAACCTTGTATGTTGCAGAATTGCACACCAGTACGATTTGAATGTTGTCAAGAGTACCTTTGATTTCGATGCTGTTGTCTTGAGTTGTTGAGTCCAGCTTTTTTTGAAGTGCTCTGAGTTTGTTTTAATAATACGGCATTTCTTTTTTGTTTTCTTGCTGATCGTCATCTTGGTCATCTCGCTTCCGCTTTTTAGAACTTAAAGCACTGTCTTCCATATGATATCCAGTGATTATTTACAATTTTTAATCAAGAGAGAGAGAAATTTTCACAAGCAGCTTGTCAGCACGATGTCACGCACAACTTGAGTTTTCTTTGAAATTTCATAAATTGGATAGGCTTCAGGGTTGTCTACCTGTGGTTCTATTGCCACACAATAACTTTTGTTGACTTTGAATTATCCTGTGGTGCTGATTTAGTATTGCAGGTGGTTGTCCCTTCTTTTTTTTAAAGTGGAAACAATTCTAATGTTCCAAACTGTTGATATGGTAAAAGCAGGAACCCCTGGTCAAAGCAAATAATTTATGTAACTTAAATAATATTTCATTGTCATCTTTGAAAGGATTGTGTGCGTGGGATACCCAACTGAATATACGTAGAGTGAGCATTTACATTGTTTGGTGGTTTGGTGATAAAAAGATTGTAAACGAGTACAACAATCAAATAAGTTCAGCGTAGCTAACTCAATTTTATAAGGTATTTTCTATCTGCACTAAATAAATCACAACATGTCCATATTTTGACAATATTGATTATTATGGTTTTATCCATAGGCTCGATAACTATTATTAAGTCTATGGTTTTAGCAGATCCTCGAATTTCATTGATCTAAACATTCTAACCATCTTTTTTAATTATTTAAAATAATTGTGTCAATTTATTCCCTGCTTTTCTGGTTACAAGCACTGTGCCCTGCACATAACCCAAGAATTAATATGTGGTAAATATTTTTGTTATGTCATGTCAGGGTCGATCAAAACAAACAACCAAAATCTTGAGGGCATTTTTTGTCCAGCTTAATTCCAAAAATAGTTCTTCACATCCAATCTTGAAACTTTATAGCACATAATAGGAGACATTGATGGATAAAATGAGAAAGTTTTGAGGTGGTGGACCATGTTGCCCCAAAGTTATAGGTGAAACAGCATGGGCACAACATTGGTAGTAAAACAGTCTATGTAATAAATCAAACAATTAGTTTCATTAAAACCTGGGTATGATAGATGGAACAAATTTTTTATGGAAGAAATAAGTCCAAATTGGCCTTAACTTTCATCCCACAAACCTCTAAGAAAATGTCACATGTAGAGTCATTAAGTGTCTCGCAAACTCAAGAGAGTGAACTGCACTGCTTGAATTGAACTGCAATATTTTTCCATTTTTCCATTTTTATTTCTTCAACATATTCATTAAAAAAATCACATGATCAAAATTATTATATACCCTACTGACCTTAATAATTCACGGGCTCCTAATTCGTGGAGGGCACAACTCCAACCTTTTTCACTAGTCTTAATTATTCACGGATTTCAGGCCCGCGATTTCGAGAGGATAACTCCTCTATAAAAGTTTGCATTAGCTAGTTTTAAGTATTCGCGGTTCCTGTCATCGTTAACCGCGAATTATTAAACCACTTGCAAACAAAAGGTCAATAGGGTCGTTGAAATCACTGCAACGGATTCTCACGTATGAACCTAAGCTCCTCTTCACAATACCAGTGCGCGTGCGTCGAGACCACCATAAGATCCTTTAAATTGATAAAGGGCCAAACAATTGTAATCACATGAATTGACATGGCCTCGATGCCATCCTAATTTGGCGGTTCTTTCCTGAGGTACACGGCTAGTAAGATGTCCTGTCCAGTTCCAGGTTCCATCATGAGTTTTCTCTCCTCCGATCCACCATGCTCCAGTCGGGAAATCTGAAATCAATGCAAGCGTTATATTAATTGAAGGTGCAATTTAAAGTTTGTTGTTACGTTCTGCCGTTACTAGTAGTTGTCTGGTATTTATACCTCATCAAACCGATGAATATCTTATCAGTTTGATCATATATGGAGTTGCCTCTTCCTTGTGCTGAGGTTGCAGCTTGCCAGGGGGGGGTCTTTCAATTAGAAAAAGCGATGCTTTACTAAAGCAAGTTATCACTATCACATCGCTCAAAATTATCACTCACTTGGTCTTTCAATTAGACAAAATCCCTCCCAAATTGCTCATTCAGAATGTATATAGTTCCATCATTAAGTGAGCGATCTGAAAGCGAGAGCGCTAGCAGGTATCGCTCACTCACTGAGTGAGCGATCAGATTGCGATTTTGGCTGTTTCTTATTGAAAGTCCCCCTAGTATAACGGAAGCGACTCAATATGCAGGCAATTGGATCCAATTTGATCCATATGTTCCCTAGGTTAGGGATCCGTTCAACACATCATTGACAATGTGATATTGTCTTTCCAACAATACCGTCAGAAGATTACTAGGTTTACAGAAACTTCCGAACAGGGCAAGAGAAGTCATCGACATGACCGCGCTGTAAATTAGCAGTTAGATTATTATTATTATTATTACAATGTGTTTTTATTGTTTAGATTCTCACTATATATAGATATAGTATAGCTATAGAATATCACTATGTATAGATATATAATAGATACTCACTATTGTCAAGGAGATATTGATTCAATGTATCAGATTCCCCAGCAGAAGGAAATGTGATAAGGTATGCTCCATCTTCTTCACAAAAGCGCTTTGCTGAATTCCAACTTTTCTCTGTTGTAGAGATGTAGATGCATTTGTATGTTGTTGATCCAGTAAGTACCATCGTGTATGGCGAAGGGCAAGGGACTGTAAGAGGAGCTAAATTATAATGTGATAATAAATGGTGTTTAACTCTGTAGAGCTGTCCTATGTAGAAAATGGATGTTGTGCAAGTACGTGAAATCCAACCCCTTGTTTTAAAAAAAACCGGGTGGAGGTCACTCGCTCGAACTAAAAATAGATGCAGTAATCATTTTACGGTACAAATTTTAGTAGGCAACTCAACCACTTACCGTTCAGTGTGTTGGCCTTGAGAATAGTTATCATATTTACATCAGGGGCAGCAGTTGACAGACCCGAGACCATCAGTAGCAATAAAGTAAGTGTACTCATAGCCATAGTAGACTCTACAACAACAACAACAACAACAACAACAACAACAACAACAACAACAACAACAACAACAACAACAACAAAAAGACCAATTACTATTACCGGCCAGTTGTGGCACACATATCTAACCGACGTGATTAATGCACAAACGACCCTCTTTTGAGACTAATATTTGGAGTTCAGACTTTTTCCTCGCAGGTGCAATGCACAAAGCCCATAGTTTCCCATGCTAACATCCCATCGATGGTTGCTAAGACATGTAGAGCTTCGAAGACCAGAAAAATTACTTCAGATTATAAATTTAATATGCCATCAGAAAGCTCTAGGCGCAAGGATCTCAGAGCACTTATAGTTGATGATGTCATTAAATAGTCGATGGGATGAGCTCACCTGGGTAAGAAATTTTTGAATTACTTCTTATTTGGTTGTAAGGGTCTCCTTCAGCTGCTATAACAACCTGAACAACTCAATCGAATGAGAGATATCAGGTCTGAGAGGAGCCTTATGTATGTTTTGTTTACCCCATATTGGATTCATGCTGGTGTACTTACATCTAAAAACACAATGCCTTATCCAAACTCTCATACTCCTTATCTATTTGATGATTCTTGAAATCAAATCAGAGTGTACAACCCTGTGATATGACCTCTGCCACCAGTAGTTTGCCGTTAGACACAATAATGCGTTGAGTGACAGGGTCGTAGTTTTAAAAAAATGGTAGGGGAGGCACAAGCTCAAGCTGGGTCCAAAGCATCACCAAGAGGGGTGCTGTAAGCTCCTCTCGAAGCAATTTAAGGCATTTTTTATGATTAGCAAATGGAAATCCCAAAGGAGCTGATTCTGACATGGATTATGCAATTATAGTGTTTTTAGGTCACTGTATTAAGCTTTCTAGGGGAGGCACTGCCTCCCCTAGAACTGCGGGCCTGAGTGATGATTAGTTTTGTTACCAGCATACTGCACATCGTGGAAAAGACTCCACCCAGTAGTCTGCTCCTACGTACATTTATCGTAAGGGTCATCAGATACATCATTAGTACACGGAATGACATGACCAAGCAAACCTGTGTCTTTGAATAATTATGAGCAATGGTGCAGCAGCAATACCCTTACCAGGCCTGTAGTTCTAGGGGAAGCAGGGAGGCTCTCCCTTACCTAGAATGCTGAATTGAGTGGCCTTAATAAGCAATAATTGAATATTCCATGTCGCATCAGCTCATTTGTGAATTCCAATTGTTATTTATATCATAAAATGCTTTAGAGGCTGGGGACAGAGGAGACAGAGGAGCTTACAGTACCCAACCTGGTGTAACTTCGCATACTCAACAATGTTCGCCTCCTCTCTCATTTCTCCTTGACTATGGCCCTGCTTACTATTGTGTCATCAAGCCTTGTGATCCTAATATCGTTGCCAATCCATTACTAATACACACAGCAAAGGAACTGGGAGCAAGGCCACTATCTTCCCTCATTTCTTCATCACTCAAACACAAACAATAAAATAACCACCTTCGGCCTCCGCTAACTGAAAGAAACGCTTTACACACAAGCCATCAAGTTTTGAAGAGACCGGTATAACATTTATTGCACAATTTATGCAATAATATAAATATACGGCACAAAGCCAGTTTGAAGGGCCAAAACAAAGGCATTGCATTAATTTCACAAGAAAAAGTTAAAAAAGGTAGCAGCTCAATTCAATAAGTATTGGGACTTATTCCAAAAATAGACCCTAGACATCTCTCACACACTCCAACCTGTACTTTAGGGAGGCGACTAATCTACCAACTAGGTATGCTCATGAAGACTAGGCGGAAAGGGTTAAAACTACGAATAACAATAATAAATTTCCTTTGCTGCACTTCCAAGGAAATATTGTCCTCAATTTACAGCACGCATTAAAATCCTGGGAAACTCATATGTATAAAATACTGTATTGTTTCTTAGCTGAAGCTAATCTTGTGCGAATTCATATATGACTGTACATTCAAGTATCAGCTTGTCATAGCAGACTGTTTGAAATGAAGATTAGCAGTCTGGCACACTATTTGCCACACATATGGCACAAAGAACCTGCTGGAGTCATCCTCCTCTATGTATTTGAACCTTAGGTCAGGGTGTTTAATGAATGAACCTCTCCTGAAAGTTTTTAGTCCATCTTCAATCACCTCGATAACCTAGAAAAGAAATATAGACATGTTAATTTCCGAGGAAAGTTAATTTAGACACCTAAGTGTACGGTTAGGATTACAAACTCTTCAGTGCTGTATCATAATACCATGAAGAAAATTTTTGTACAAGACAGAGTTGTTTTCTTATCCCTTAGGAAAGAGTTTAATTGTTCCCAACACATTGTGATTATTTTGTCTTCTATTAAAAGTGAAACAACTAGTGGTAGAGACATTTGGTTTTGATGAGTCACAAAGAAATCTTGAAAATTAGTTCCATTGCTTTCTTTGTGAGTGCCAGCAATGAACTAAACCTCCAGGAAGAACAACTGCAGTCACATGACCAATTGAGGTGTGTGCAGTTGGTTCAGAGTTGTCCTCTCAAAAACACACTAAATTGGAAACATAACTCCATGATAGCCCAAGTTCTTTTAGTTCAATTAGGGCTGGGTTACACTGAATACACTGACTCACTAGAAAATAACCGCAATTCTGTGAATATGCTTAGTGATGAGGCTTGATGGTCATGGTGTTGACACCAAATATTCTCATAACTGATGGTTTATTTCACTAAACTGAGACATGGAACTATAGAGAAGATGCTCATTGACAGTTGAGGTGCCATCCTTTGCAGATATACAATGCTTAAACCTCAAAAATAATGCAGAGAAAAGTCATTAAAATGTTAATTTTTCACTCTATAAATCCTGGAATCTCTATGCAGGACCCATAATTGATCAATCTAAAAACATGTGGCTATGGGCTATATTGCAAAGAACATATACCTTGCAGGTAAATACATTGAAAAAATTGTAAAATGATGAAAAACTCATTAAAACCAGCATATACAAGCAAGATATGCTGAGCAATGTGTCATCTGACTCTAAATCATGGAATGTTGGACAGGCAGTTGAAGGTATGAGTCCTGTTATCCCTCATAACCATGTTTCATCATAAACAATTACTCCTAGTGATAGCAATTTCATTTTTTACTGATCACTCTCTAATTTCAAGTGACCATTATTTATGCATGCACATCATTTTTCAATTTTTTTTGGAATTAGCCAATCAGCAGCCAGCTTAACTATGAGTTGTTCTTCCCTGGAGGTTTAGTTCATTGGTGCCAGGAAACAGGAAAATAGATGAATGTAACAAGCAGTAGTTTTCCTCTCTTGTGAAATGAGGAGATATGTTAAGTGTAAATCATTTTTGCTGGTAGGGGTGTACACCCTCCCTTGAGTATCTTTAGTATAGTCTTAGTACATTATTAGGGATTACTGCTCAGAGTGACTCTCATTTAGCGAAATCAACTCTACCCTAGCCTGGGATTCAGGCCAACAGTGGGGCCTTGTCTGAATTATGGGTTGTGTTGGATATCGCTTCTGTGGTGTTATCTACTTATGAATCACTATAATTGTGCATTTCAGAATGGACCCATGCGCTTGTGTTATGTTTTGATTGGCTGATGGGTTTTGGTTTGTTATTATATGGAGTTGTCTGCTCATGTTGGGTTTTGCAAACTAACACACCCAACCTGAGTAGATAACTCAATATTGTTGGACTGAATTCAAGCCCAACTCTACCCCCGACGGCCCGATACAAGTAAAACTAACCTGCAGTACAGATCTGGGCTGCTCTCCAAACGCTTTCTCCAACTTAATATGAAACTGCTCCAGTAACATGTGGACATTCTACAACAATAAATAAACAATCAAAATTACACATTTAAATATTAAATAATTCTACCAAAACCAAGATTAAAGAATTATATGCGTGGTGTTGAGAACCCGCCCTCTAGTAGATGGATCCCTGTGTAATTGGAAATTGTCATTTCAGTGCGAGTGGCCTGAATGAAACATTTGAGACTTTCTCTGAAATCAAACATATTTTGAGAATTTACCCCCGCAAACAATTGATTAATGAAAATGTTTCATTACAATTCATGAATTTTTAGCTGGTAGCGAATGAGAGAGTCCACAGGAAGAAATATGTACAGATTCTCACACGGAAAATTGCTGATATTATCTGTCCATTGGAGCCATTTTATGAGGTAACTTAACAGTACTGCTAAAATAATCTGGAGTTAAATTCTGCTCTTTAAGATATGCGGCTAATGTGAACATGCATAAGTTACCTGTAGAAGTGGTTTGAAGGATTCTAACTCTCTGAATTTATCAAACTCATCCTTATGACAGAGCATGACATGCACTAGGTGTACATTCAGATGTACGGTGTGTGTGATACATGAGTTTATTATCTCCAAAAACATCCTGATCATTTCTTCTATAGCACCCAGATCCTGCAAAAAGAATCACAGTAGTTAGCAAAACTGGTGGGCAGTCTCATCAAGATGCATGGCTTCGTTTTAGCTTGTACAAGAACTACACTTGGTGGCGTTCAACAGTGTCCATGATTCTACCTTGTTTTATGGCTGGAGTTGGTCAAATTCGTTACTTGGGGCGTCCCCTCATTAAATACCCATATCTCAAAAATTAGGAAGTGGAAAGGAAATGGGTGTTTAATTTTTGAATGACACAAAGTCTAAACTGCAGGGACTTCGTTATTACAGTAATGAATTTGATTGGCTCTAAATAAAACATCATTTATCAATACAATGCAAATTATGTCACAGTAAGTGATCCCTAGGAGTTTGAGTGTCTGTCTCAAACTCCATGACCACACGACTTGTCTTAGCAGTGAACTCAGACAAGAGAGGACAATTAACAGCGGAAAAAAGTCAAAGCTAGCTTGATTTGAATTCTGTTGACAGCAGTTGAAGTTATTGAAACATATGACTCATTGCTTACATGACCCACTGCTTACAGACAAGAGAGGGCAATTCACAGAGGAAAGAAAAGGCAAAATAGCTTGATTGTGATTCTGTCAAACTGCCCCTGGAACAAATGATTAATTCAGCAGCAAAAGACATGTCTTTGCAGTGAATTCGGACAAGAGAGGGCAATTCTCAGGTGAAAAAAAATTGAATATAGCTCGATTTTGATTATGTTGAGAAGATGCCAGATCTTATGACTAATTCAGCTGCTTACATTAGTGAGATTACTCTTTATACTCTCAGATTCTTCGTCAGCGTCACTCTTCATATCGTATAGCTGAACTCTCTCCACAGTTTTGTGATGTCTCTTCATCAGTGTGATGTAGAAGTTTATCAATCTTTGACACACGTAAGACTGAACGTTCACAAACTTACTGGACATGTTAGCCAACATGGCCAGGCAGTTTGTGTGCAGGTATCTGTCCTTTGTATGAGCCATGTTGTATTGCATAGCTTTGATAATGATGAGAATGAATAGATCACCTGTAAACAAGAAATAGTAAGAATTAGATTTTTTTATATTAGCTTGTATTACAATTTACTCCCATTTGGTACAATCAATAAAATAAAGTATGAAACTATTAGAATGTACTGTACTGATGTGAGAAGGCTTGCCACTAGCTTCCAGTTAACTACTTTTGATCACAACTAGCAAACCATTAGTCAATACAAGTATATTATGCTTTATCGAAATGAGTATTATTGCCCATTTCATAGTAATGATATGAACTTAGCAAGCCTTTGCAATGGTAGGTTTGAGGTGGTTGGCTGTTAAGCCCTAATTATGATATAACAATGACCCTTATTTTTCCACTGTACAGTTTATTTGTATCATGTTGATCTGCAAATCTACCATAAAAGGTAAGTGTAAAATCTCATGGTTAAGTCGACTCGGTAATTGGGTGGCGGATGATTTGTTGATGGAGGAGACTAAAATTGATCTAAAATATCACATGTAGCTGATGTAAAAGAAAAATTACACTGACCTAACGTGATATCTACAAGATGACGATCCTTGTACCATTTGACAGTAGCGAGTTTGACCTGAAATAAATCCCTGTTGAAGCCATCATCTTCGGTGAGAATCAGCAGCGTTATAAGTGCTAGGTACACCTGGTGGGAGCTGGAGTCTGCATCTTGGTGGTAAAGAACCTGTAGATTGCAAAATAAAAGTTGAACTTAAGCCAAAAGCAATAAATGGTTCAATGGAATGACTGATTAAATCAGGGGGTCTTCTCACGCGCCACATCCTGATGCATTGGCGGTGAGACATTAGTTGCCTTAAGAGTGAGGCTACAACTTATGTAGTCAGTCAGATTGCTCTCTGTCTGTAGGCGAGACAAAGCATACTCGGGGTTCGACTAAACCCCAGAGGTCAACGGACTGCAGTAGGATTCGAACTCATTACCGTCAACACTTGCGCGCTGAAGGAGCAACTGAATTCATTGGTTGACCTGACCAGTTTTGGAGTTGCAAAATTAAACATGAAGATATTGTACATGAAAAATATGTATATGCAAATATTCCCGTCATCATAGTGCGCAGGAAAATATCTATGGTTTTTATGAAGACAAAGCATGCACTTTTATTCGAATTTTTCATTTATGTATGTAAACAGGAAACTGATAGTGGTTACTATCAATGGGTTTGAGTCCCGCCGCTGACTGAGAGTAAGTGGCCTTCTATTTCTAGAGGGTATACTGGTTGTGTAGGGTTGCGCCGCACAGACTCATCCAATGTCATAAAAGGAAAACCAGATGATCATATGCTGAGTGATTGACTAAGGGACTACAGAGTACGGAAGAAGCAAAAAGCTACGAGACCGTCCCACTTTACTTACTATGAGGAGAGGTTCGACTAGTTTATCGATGTTCGTCCTGGAGAGAATGAAAGCTTTCATCATCGTATTCTCATGTAGAAGTTTGTAGAGAAGTAATGTTGCCTCTTCTGTCTGTAAATCTTTGCATATCGTGTCATACAAAGTCTACAAAATATAGTCATGTGTGTGTGAGAAGAGACAGGTGAGAACCTATTACCATGTTTAGATAATATAATATTCCATATTGACACAGGGCACATCATGTGTTAATTGGGAAGTATTTTCATTTTGAGTGACAAGACTTGTTTGGGGTTCGGGATTTGCAATATGCATTGTGTGAGTGCAGACTGAGATATAGGCCAATTAAATCAAAGAAGAAGATAATTCATCTCTGATAATGAGCAATTTTGAAACTAGTGATTTACAACCCTCCAGTTGTCAAGATTTAAAACATAGAAATTGTCAGCAATAGTATAGAATGAGATATATAGTACATTCAAATATTGTGTCAAGGGAGACAATAATTCCTCTGAGATACTGCGCAATTTAAGAATTAGTGATTTACAAACCTCCGGCTTGACCATGTAGTGTCTCTCTTCGTCCATAAATGAAGTCAGAGCTTTGCAATATGGATTCTGAGGGTTGTTATGATGAGCCAGGACCATCAACAGCAGCAGACTTTGTGACCCGAGGTTAACCTTCTTAACGTCGGAGGCACTTCCTCCACTCATACCCAGGGTCATCACCGACCACAAAGTGGAGCTAAGTGAGCTGGATCCATCCTCCATGTAGACAAAACTAGGAATACTGTCATGATGTGCATACATACTGAGCAAGCTGTAGGCCAATAGTGAGGCTCTATCCTCTTCCAAACCTTCCATAATCTCTATATAAAATATGTTGTTGGCAGCAGATTCTGTGTTATACATGACCATACCCAATAAAGTGATTAGAGTGTTGATCATCTCATGATGCAGTAAGACGGTAGTTTCGTGGATGACAATGTCAGTTATACCTTTGGCTAAACTATCCATGAAGGTGGTGATAGTTTGGTCCTTGACCTGCGCCTGTGTTTCACCTTCAGACGCATCGGTAACTGGTTTGAGAAACTGCTGGATTATAACCTCCTCCGATAAGTGCTGTATAAAATACTTGCATACATTCCTAATGATGAACAAAGCGTTCAAAACCTGCCAGATGAATGGGTTCGTTGTATCATTGTCAACTCCATGCATGATCACTGCATCTAATCTATGTACAAAGTAGTTGACTAGCGTGTGAAAGTTACCAGTCCTTACGCTGTTGATGGCCAAGTTCTTACATAGAGATTTTGTTGTGTCGTCGAGAAGTTTAGAGTTACTAGAACTCATGGCTACAAGATCGAGATCCACTAAGGAAAATGCGAGAAGAGAGTTCCAAAATGGATCATTTTCAGACAATGCCTCTGCACTGCAGAGTCTTTTCAAATACTCATTGCTCCCGATGGAGTCAAGGGTACTGCAGCTATTACCCATGTTCTCCTCTCATTAATTGATTAGCATGAGAACGCTAGATCAAATAAGGGGCAGGTTCGATTTCTCTGAGATGAGTACAGTACTGAACAGGCCTGCAATGTAGACAAAGTCATATTATAGTCACAAGATTTAATAAATACAAATGTCAAATTCACAAGAAAAGCCACAGAATAGAAAAATAAGATATTCTGCTTGGTTGGACAATATGCCTTTGGTGACAGCCATTTATACATGTAACACACTAGAGAGATTTACCGTTCCCACCGCTCAACATTGGACTTTAAATAAAGTGTTCTTGTCTAGATAATAATTGGTTAGAAGAAGAGGACACGGAGGGAATAATCTCATACCACAACAACAGAGTGTACTATGATGTCACAGCAATACAACCGACACAAAACATCACACAAGTTGTGCTGTATGGGATATGTCTTACTTACAGCACTCAATGCCTACACAGTAGGGTTGTGGGTGCTGAAGGGTTCGCTTGAGTGGTTTACCACTGCTCTGAAACCTTGCTGTAAGTGAGTTTAGTTTGCAATAAACTGAGTACCTAAAATTGGTCTTACTCTTAACACACAACATGCTTTGGCCTTGAGCTTCACCTACAAATCGTCTACTATGACTTTTTTATAATTGAGTGGATAGTGGTTTTTGATAATTGAGTGGATAGTATAGTGGTTTTTAATAAGTTAGTCTAAGAGTGGATAGTAGTGGTTGAGTGCTCCAGTGGTTGAGGCCTCGACTCATGAGGCACTCAACCACTGGTCTAGACTTGCACCAACTACTGAATGACTGTGTCTACTATCACAGGCGACATAACTAGTACTAGTCTGTACTCAGACTAGCCTGTCTTGACAAGAAGACACACACACAACTACTCTAGTACCTACTCAGACCAGAGTCATTCTCTCTGCTGTAATGGAGTGATCAACAACACCTGTAGTAGCTCATTATTAGTCTGTGCAGGTATAGTCAATAAACAACACTTTCCTTGCATGATAAATACATATTATTTTAGCTCATACATTTCTTGTTGGTGCCAAAATTGATGAGTGATCAAATTTGCAAAGTTGGCAAAAATTTATTCAAGATGAAAGTGAAACTACATATCCATAGCCCAAGGTCTAGATATCACCTCTGATAGAAGCTGGGTGTCATACACAATTCCCTCAATAAGAAGCCGGATAAACTTCTTTCTGTTTTGGAGACAGAAACCGCTTGTGACTTCCTGTGACCTACTTTAACCCGGATATTGTCGGAATGCTTTTTTGAAGAACCTGCTCAACCATATTGGAAAATGAAATAGGTGAGTGAGAAGCAGTAAATTAGTCAATACACCACTAACTGTGGGACAAAACAGTCAGAATATAATTGTTACCACAGCATTTAAGAAAAATATCTCCTGTAGATATAGGAATAATAGCTTTCTAGGGTCTTGATTGCCTTTTGACAAGTGGTAAGTAAGTAGTGTGTGTAGCCTAGCTGTAGGATTTAATTTTTAGTTTGGTTTAATTAAATTTATTTTATATTATGTTTATTAATTACTTGCTGCTGTAAGACTGTCTGATGGAGTCTGTCATTTTTTACTTCAGTGGGAGCTGTCCTCTTAATCAGCCAAACCGAGGCTACTTACACATTGGACTGGTAGAATGATAAGCCTAGCTAGAGTAGACTAGAGTAGCCGTAGGTGGCTAGGCTGCTCGTTTCAGAATACCTATCCAAAGGCTTTTGTTTATTAATGTGAATTTGACTTTGGGCAGATGAGGAAGAAAGGGTAACCCATGAGTATTTGAATCAAAAATAAGGGATAATAATATTTCAGCTTATGATAGTTATATACTAACTACTGTATTACAATACACAAGGTAGGTTATTTTAATAATGTAATATAATAATGTATGTCATTCAAGGCCTACTAGTCACATTACAACTATGTAGTCTTGGACGTTCAATATAGGCCTTCCACTGGTTTTTCCTTTTCAGTCAGTCGGAGTGTATTTATTTATGACATGACATAGATCGATAATTTAGAAGCCTGATAGGATTTGTTGTTATCATATCATCGTTGACCTGTAGCCCACCCATTTAGACAATAGTATCATGTTGGGCATCTAACACTATCTTAGCAGTTGGTATTGTGTTACTGATGATAAATGTAATTGATGGATTTTCTTTAGCGCATCGTTGCTCCATGGTGATTGCGAGAGGCGATAACCAAAACCGTTGGACTTATCTCATCATTATTTTGGATGTTCAGAAGTTCCTCATTGTTGTTGTATTGAGTCATTCTATTTGGTTGAGGAAAACATGCTATGACTCAATGCATGTTTTTCATGGAATTGACTATGACTATGTTCCTGTTGCCTCAACGGTTTAATCTATTGTGTAAGTAGCATTAAGCACATCAGTTGTCAAGCTGTAGCCTATGCAGTTATACAGGCTATGTGATTATCTCAGCATCATTGCCACCAGCAAAGATTGATGATTATGTCATTCGGCTGCCCTTTTGCTGTTGGTCGTTGTATCGTGAATGGTTAGGCCTCATGATTTAATGAGACCTACTACATTCGCAACACCAGCTTCGTCGTCATACTGGATCTTCCTTTCTCTTGTCTTACAATGCTCCTGAGTTTTCAGTCCACATGTCTTAGCCTAAGGCAAACTTTTCTCTGCGCGATAAATCCATTTGTATGCGAAACCGTTCTTCATGTGCCATGTGTCATGTAAGGTTTGAAAAAAGCGGAAATATTGTTGATGAAAACTTGAATCCCCCAATTAGTGGCTAGCTAACATTAACTCACACTCATCAGTACTTTATAAACCATACACTAATGAAAATTGTCGCAACCTGACATTAAATATCTAGCTAATATTTTGCCTACATGGTGCCAGTATTGCTTGTGATCTCTATCTAGCCAGCTCCAAATTTAGCAATGTATAATCAGATTTTTGGCAAACATTACCAAATCAAACCTGTCATTATCTCTACATTCAGCTACCATGTCACAAAATATATTATTTCATATGGTTTCACAGTCAATGATCTGATCATCAATCTTCTTGCACTGATCATAAGGTCATTAATCTAACATGATCGGTCTTGACTCAGCAGACCAATAATTTATCTCCATGATTATAGTACATGTACGTACATAAAATGTTCATCATATAATCATATATGAAGCTTTGGATTAAATAGGCCTGTGTAAAACACAACAGGTTGGGTGCTGTACTTGTTCAGTGTCAAAGAAATGTACAATTAACTAACCTTTTGTTTGCCAGTGATTTTGGAAATATTTCAAGGAGGTCATTGCTAATATTACATTATTGTTGTGACAGACTACTTGGCATTACTAGTGATACCAACTGCCAGGCAAAAATTCACAACGTAGGCCAGCCGACCAGGACGTCAACATAATGGACATTTGATTATCCACTTTTGGCTCAATCTCTGATATCCTTTTCTGTTTATTATTCACAAAAATGTCATCTTAAATGGCTTGCTTGGTTTACTCAATTTCCTTTATTCAGATATATTAATAGTGTAACCTCTCTCCAGTATTCGATCTTATGATTCATAATGTGGGTATGTTTTGATTGATTGTTGAATGCTCCCCTCACCTTATAAGGGCCAGGTGTATGACACATCTAATGATGATGAAATTAGTTTTTGTCAATCAAATTCAAAAGACCATTTATATTTATCTACATCCTCACCCATCCATCTACTTGGTAGAGCTTTTATTTGGCAAGATGAGTTAAGTATTGACATGAATATAGTTCCCCCTTATGCAAAGGTTTGAATTAGTGAAATTTATGGCTAGCTCAAGTTCACTCATACTCATTCCCTCAAAATGACTTCCACAATAGCTAGTGGTAATAGGTTAAACTAACTAAACGCAACTTTTCACCCCTTAGGGTAGATCTAACAATATTCCTTCATCAACCCATCCAATCAGCCAAGCCTGCAGTTTGAGTATATCTGCATTTCAGGTTTCTGGCAATTTATTTTGGCTGTAGATAACATTATATGGGGTTAGATCTGTAATCTATTTGTTGTTATTCATACTGGAATATCATGGTTTTATTATATTTTTACAGTCTCGTTAATCATAATTCCGGTCACTAATGAATCTACCTCTGACAGCATTCATGATCATATCACCAGAAAAGAATGTTAACATTAGTGTCAGTGTTTGAACTCTATCTCAGTGTTTTGAGAGAGTAGGTCATGTTGGGTAATTCGAAAAGGATGAGTCTGTTTAGATGTTGTAATACGGCATATGAGTCACTCATCACCCTAGCCAAACTCCGAGATTTATTATGGCTTATCATTGACGCACTGACCCTTGAATCCATTCTAAGATTGCCTTTGTATTAGCTTGTGTATATTTGTTTATCGTCGTACTTTATGGTCGGATGACTAGTTCAGTTTAGTACCGGTAACTTTGCTAGGGCTTGGTGATTTAATTTCTCTTATATCGATGAATACATTATCAGTGAGTGTTATATTCCTTCATCAGTGTTGGTACTCATATAAAAGAGTTTGTACATAGGCTAATGTGGTTTGAATTGATTCAGCAACCAATGGATATCAAATTTTGAGCAATCGATGGGTTAATACAAAGAGTGTTAGACATCAATGCTTTATTATGAAATTACCCAGCTGTGAAACAAAAACAAACTCATCAGGTCTAGAGTTACTTTCTGCTAAGTGTCTTTGTGTTTCTCTTTGAGGTTCTTTTTTTTAAGTCTCTGTGGAATTATCTCATAAGTACATGTCTGCAACATCATAATAAATGATGTCGCAATCTCAGATCATTGATACAGCTTGAAAATGCGTTGCTTGGTTGGTATAGATACAGGCCACAGGAGATTTGCCCTTGATGGAGTGAACTCTGCCACTTTGGAGTGTTATGTAGCGGAAATAATGGCTTTGTTTATGCTTAGTGATATATTTCTTTGCTTTGTGAAGGGGATTTGTTTGTATCTTAGCATCCTCATACTGGTAATTTATAAAAGTTATCGCATTTCCGTGCTGCAGAACACCAAAATGAATGTTAAAAATGTAAAAAATGTATGATACTGTAAACATAACTAAGTGAGTGGGTGTTGTTTATAGGTGTTGCGGTGCCTGCCAAGACATTAATAGCTATAACTGCAACCTGGGTCTAGTGTTTCTGATTATAAATGTTTGTCTCTGGCGTACTTTGGAAGATGGGAAGACTTGTATGATTTCCAAAGTGAATCAGATCCCCAGTGGGCGATTTCTAGTGTGTACAAGTCGTACGGTTAAAAATTGCAATCATCAGGCCAATCCTGTAGCCTGGAGCGGGAGGTCTGTCAACTTCAAACAGTGAAACTTCTCATCTAGCAATGAAAGCAGTATATAACTCTGCGACAACATTATTAACCTCGAAGAACAACAATAAATAGGGAAGAACTGATTGAATCAAGAGATGGGGTTGCAAAGCTGTAACTTCCCATTATAGAGAGCTAACTGGAATATATCTGATCCTTAAATGGAGCACAGACAATGATAATGTGGTAGGCTCAGAGTGCTGCTGTAATTCTCATGAAAGATCCTCAGGAAGTATAAATCAATCTATATGAACAACATTAGCATGGCTTAATAGTGCACAAAGAGCGCTTCAAGATTGACCGGCCTTCCTTGGTACTTACCTAAGTGCAAATGGAAAGTACATAATGTGTAGGCCTGTATTAATCCGATTATCGGTATTTCCATTGCCACGAGCAAAGATACCATGTCTAATACTATATAGATCAGTCAGTGATCCAAAATCCAGTTAGACCTCTTATGCGCGTGCTTACTGTGACCCATGGTTGCTTCTGCTGGGTTCACATTTGGCAGTCTGAATGGCTACATACTGTAATACTATCGATATGTATGTTAAAGGGCAACCAAGGTTTCAAACAACTTCTCATTGATGGCCATTGATTAATAGCAGATTGCACCTTCTGCATGGGGAAAAAGACAAAATATAATTCGGATGATTATTCAGCCAGAATTATTGTGAAACATTTCTTCCATCAGGTACTCAAACTCAGCTAAAAGAGAATACCACATAGCAGTTTCCTGTTCCTGTTATTATTTAGCCTGTGCTCTATAATTATTACAGCAAGGTCTTGGAACCTCCCCTAAACTGAAGTGTTACCCAGCTTAGAGTCAGCAACTACTTTGAGTTTTGCATCGCGTAATGCACAAAGCTGATGCTGCCCAGCACATTATTTGCTACCCATTAATGCGTTGCTGCGAAACCTTAGTTGCCCTTTAAAGGGCAACCAAGGTTTCGCAACAATGCATTAATGGGTAGCAAATAATGTACTGGGCAGCATCAGCTTTGTGCATTACGCGATGCAAAACTCAAAGTAGTTGCTGACTCTAAGCTGGGTAACACTTCAGTTTAGGGGAGGTTCCAAGACTTTGCTATAATAATTATAGAGCACAGGCTAAATAATAACAGGAACAGGAAACTGCTATGTGGTATTCTCTTTTAGCTGAGTTTGAGCGCCTGATGGAAGAAATGTTTCACAAGAATTCTGGCTGAATAATCATCCGAATTATATTTTGTCTTTTTCCCCATGCAAAAGGTGCAATCTGCTATTAATCAATGGCCATCAATGAGAAGTTGTTTGAAACCTTGGTTGCACTTTAACTTAATTATCATTTCTAGAAGATAGAGGAACCAAGCAAGATATATAAGCTGAGGTACAGAAGGAACTCTTGTCATTAGCTCTTTAGCCATCATAATGGTGCATCTCAGATGTCTCGCCTTAATCATATCATTATTGGCAGCTGTTTTAGCTCAACAAGGTAAGACCTATCAAATCCATATTGTTAATCGTTTTGGCAATCACTGCTTGGTTTTGAGCTGGTTTAAATGTAACAGGAGAATGTTTTCAGTTATATTTTATATTTTGTTTGCAACATGCATTTATGTACATGATATGCCATCCCGAGTTTTATCAAAAATTGGCAAGATAAAATTACTTTGAGTGCTTTATATTATCAACCTCTAAAATGTTTTGTTGTTGACCCATACATTAATTGTGCAGAGATTATTAATGGCAAAATTGGCTATGTGAGACACTAGCCGATAAAATGCAATCCTTGCCCTTTCATCCAGCAGTAGTGATAATTTACTGCTTAGGTAGAGGTAAGAACATCGAATGAGATGCAAATTTTGTTTGTAGATTATCAGGACACGCCACCATCGATCATTAGCATCGTGGTCAATGATGCGTTTGTGATCGGAGGTGACGAACCAGATCCGGCAGCTTTTGTTCAAGTTTTAGACAATGGTTACTTAGGTGATGTATCTAACAAAATCGCATGTAGAGCCACAAATGCTCAAACCATCAAGCTGCAGTACAGTCAAAACGGAATTGACGGTAGTTGGAGCGACACTCTGCCCGATATCTTAGAGATAAAAGATGAAGACAGGACAGGCAACGAGGTTACACTTCAGGTTACTGATGGAGACACAACTCTTATAACAGAACTGACCAAATGGAATGGATTTTACCGATGCTTCACTCAGACCATCGTTAGCGGAAACACCTATGTAACAGCTTCACCGCCTATAATGCTTATTCTTCCATGTACGTAGATATGAATTATGTTCCTTGCATCTCCTCATAAAAAAGCCCTCAATTCAGAGAGTTATCCCCCTGGTACATGTACTGGGGCGCATTGGACTCATGCCGCGCCCTTAACCCATGTCCGTCAGAATTCTGGCTTTGGTTTTACCGCATGTGTGGTTGAAAATACAGGAAAGTTTAGTTGGCAATGCCATTTTTGACTTCACCACTAACATCTGCTCGTCCTTTCCAGCATCTGGTGGTCACGTTGGTGAGGCATCTCCAACAGAAACTGCATTTGAAGGAAAGAGCTATACGCTACCATGCGTCAGAGATGATGTCAGCATTCTTCCAGATATGAAGGATAAGTTTCGATTACTAAGCGGAAAGCTGACATTTACTTGGAAACTAACATTGGATGGAGGCAACCAGGACTATATGGATGTTATAAGTGGTTCTGGAGGGCGCATTAAAATGGATCCAATAACAGGTAAGGTAATACCAATATAGTGGTCACATGATGCTGATACAAGGGTATTTCTTTTTTGTTACTGTTTGCGTCAGACCATAAAATGCAATGAATCGTTTAATTTACCGATTCTAGCTCTGCTTGTTGATTTAGAATTTAAAATGAGTTATTTCATGTAGATTTACGTGTGACTTGCATCAGTACATGGATGGACAGACGTTTCCTAATTTTGATGACCAGAAACCTATCAATTGTCACACAAATCTATATGAAATAACTCATTTTAAAAGGTTAAGTAAATTCATCCTGATAAAGGGGTTCCCAAATAGAAAGTTTTCAAACCCAATAAAGTCTGCACCTCTTTTACATGTCATTACTCCTCACAGGATCTCTTCAAAGATATTTAAATTTTGGACCTATAGATGCAAAAATAAATGGATAATCAATATGTTAGGTTGGAGACCCCCAAAGCCCAACTTCTATAATAGATAACTGCAGCAGTTATACCTAATGTGATTTATTTTTGTCATTCAGGGGCTCTCTACTATGCATATCTGACAGCAGACGATAACCTGCCAGCATCAACCGCCGGTAGCACAAATCAGCTTATATGTTCTGTAAAGGTTGACAATATTCGAGACAGCGAACTCAATAATGTTATCAGCTGGACTATACAAGCTAGCTCTTCCGGAATATCCCAGTTTGAATTTCTCGCCCCTGTAGTGAATCCTCTAGATAATGATGATGATACTGTGGCAGAGGCAAAGGATGCCATAGAATGCGTTGAGGGACAAGCATGCAATGTTGTTTGCATCTTTGGTGGCAGGTTGGTTGTCATTCTAGTCTTGACTTCTACAGAAATAATTTTGAGACATCTCGGTGGTCTGAGTTCCAGCCACCGATGGATTACCGATATAGTTGGGACTAAGTGAAGCGAAATGGCTGATTTATCAATCCCAAATGGCAAACAAGACCCAATCTATATAAATGGATATTGCCATGGTGATAATAGTTTTCAACATTCTCACACTCCTCAAAATTGTTAGAGTAAAAGAATCTGTCTTCTTATGTTGAGAAATTGTTTGTTCCCGTTAAGGTATTTATTCAGTGTTAAAACACACGATGTGTAAAGGTTGAACTCATCTGAGGTGTTTCTCCTGCTTCGAAATCAGGACGGAGGTTACAGCTCATTAATGTCGGACCTTGCTTGCACTCGCTGGCGAGAATTGCGTAAGGGAATATGGTGGGGCAATATAAGACTACAACTCGAAACAGTGTTCTCTTTAATTTTCATTTTGATGACACACATAATGTTCATCTATTTTAGTCTAGGTAAAGAAGGAAAAATTACAATCGTTGCCCCTCCAGACAGTGAGAATGCTAATGCAGTTATCCAAACTACCGATACTGGATTTGAATTTACACCTGTTGCAAATAAGAATCCTGAAGAATGGGAGTGTACCCTATTATCTGAAACAAACGAGAAAATAGCCACAGTAAAAATACAGGTATGTGTCATTACTGCGTAGTAAGCAGAATAGAAAGAAGGTACAGCCTCTAAGCACTAAAACTTAATGCCATATTCTCCTTCTTTCAAAGAGTCTAGCCAAACCAAAAATCACAACCTGAATGTGCTGTGCTGATTAAGTGAACTGTCTTGGCTTCACTTGATCCAGCATTCAACTTGTCTTGAATGGATAGATAGATAAAGTCATCTAAATTACTAATACACTTTTTTCTGCCTTTACAAATTGTGAATATTAACAAGCCAGAGTAAAAACGGTAGAATAATATATTATATATCATTTTCATATTTAGAAATACAGTTTGTTTCAGCACAAAAACTTTTGATCATCAAGCTATGATAAAATTATAACTCCTAAAGATCGGATTTAAATCAAACTAAATACTAAAACTGTAAACTGTTAACCAATAGAAATGTTGACACATCATAGTTGAGAAAAGAGGTACATACTAAAACTGTTTAATATTAGACCAAAGAGTTGGAATTCCTTTGGTAAACCACATATAAGTTACGAGCTCTAAACATCATAATCCTCTTTTTCATATTAAAATGCTCTACTGCAAACCATAAAAAAAAACTGTGTTGTGATGTGCTTTGAATCGGCTATTCAAAACCTGGCGACACACTTTTAAATCGATTTCGTTGAAATGAAATAGCACAACTCTAAACATTGTAATACCAATCTCATAATCAATAGACCTCAAAAGGTAGCAAGCAATGATCAAATCAGTAGTTTTTATAACGCATACTGCATTATTATATCATATAATTTAGATCAAAATACTGAACTATCCGAAAATAACCGTTGGTCAGGACTTCCCCGTTTCGCCAAGATACGAGCCCAGTGGTAAATCGCAGTCTGAGTTCATATGTGCTGCTAGTTTCGCTGATACTACAAAGTTCTACATTAATGGCGATGTTGTTCAAGAAGGAGGTAAATAAAGTAGCTAGTCTTTAAATAAAAATGTTTCGACTTGTCTATGTAATAAAGCCATGATTAAAAGTAAATGGTTGTGTGAATGGGGTTTATAATGAATCGTGACAGTGTGGATTCAGTTAGATAGTGCCACCACAGATATTTGAGATCTTTGCAACCATTAAAAGCCATGCAAATCCAGCATTGTTCTGCCTTTTTTTTTATTCAATCCATCCCTTGGAGGTTTGGATGAAACATCTCATGATACATCGAAAATCAGAAAATACATTTTGTTTGTCTTTTGTTAGAAACTAATGGAATTAGCTTGGACAGAGATGTTCCAAATCGCCTGATTTATAAGAATTTAAACACGGGTCAGTCTGGTTCCATTCTGTGTGCTACTGAAGGTACTGCTGGATCATCTTATGCCACCGCTAGTCTTATTGTTTACGGTAAGTAGGTTTAGAACACTGTAAGAATCCGTTTTCAGGTTACTCTCATCTACAGATGCTCCCTAGGATTTAGAAGCCACTTCCAGTTTTGGAAGACGCTCCCAATTTGTCAGTGTGACACAAGATATCCTTTTGTTTATCTAGTGCCCTGTTTTCTATTTGAAGATGGTGGCCTGTCTCTTTTTATAACCAGAAATTGAGCATAAGGGTGCACCCGATAGTCTGGGTGGTCTGGTATGGACTGGGGTAAAATTACCCTAGTATTGGTGGTGATCTGACCTGACATTGCAGTCAACCCTTATTAAATATTGTCTCACGTATGATCTTCTGGAAGGCCCTGGTAGTAGTACAAATAGCAGAAACCAAAGCCAACTGTTTAAAAAGATGCCATGTGAAGAGAATATAAACTAACTTTCGTTTTTGTTATAATTTGACGTTACTTTGTGTGACGGGTTGACTTTTTTATTGTTTCTTTCCTTTCCTTGTTCCTTTGAATGATTGTTCTAATTCTGTTTTGCTTGAGTCAGATTTTGTGCCTTAGCCTCTTGGACTTTCAGAAATACATGCTTTGGTTTAAACAAAGGCTGCCACATGATATTTGTGACCCAAATTTCCTGCTCCACGGAAGTCCACCGCTCAGTACTGTCTAAAGCTCTGTCCATAGCTCTGAAAAGTCACCGTCATTATTTGTTTATATTGCTTTTGGTATTTCCATGCAAAGTTTTATTTTTGTAGAGCCAGCAATTTTGGTGCAGACTCCCGAGGGAGCCATCACGATAATTGAGGCAAAGGACGGCAAGAATGCATCTGAAACTAGCCATGCATTTGTATGTAACTCAACCCTTGATTCCCGTACCTCTGAAGCGCGCATACTTTGGTACTACAAACAAGATTCAGAAGTTGTTCAAGTGACTGAAGATAATAACAAAGCCGTTCAGGTACGGTTTTAATGGAAGTTGATTTTTTTTTGTATTCTGCTACAAAGAAACATAAATAAATGTTCAAACAAAAGTAAATAAAAGCATCAGTCAGCCAGATAGTCTGTGACTAGAGTGGCAGCCAACCCTCAAACTAATTACAAAAACAACACACAAACATCATGAAGAGCCCAGACAAAACATGCCCGCCGTACCCTGCTATCCACCACACAACCTGAGACGCCAGCCCCCCCCCCCAGCCCAACTGTGAGATTCTTTTGTGTAACATTGTAAATTCTTGTGGAAGCTTTCTTCTGGTTGAAGAATATTTCGATGTGTGCGGACCTGTATCCAATGAAAGCAATTTCACCATCACACGATGAATAACATGAATTACCGTTCTTTCTCCAGACTATCACAAGTCCTGCGTACCAGAGCGGTCAAACCTTTATTACCTCTCAGCTATCATTGGAATATACCTTGGATTCAGATCCGGTTTTACGAAAGAGTTTCTGGTATTGTGAGCTCACTTACTCAGTACTGGACAGTCCCACGTATACAGCGACTGCGGAGGATATAGAGTACATCGTTGAAACAGGTAATAAATATAATTGTATATGTGGTTTTCCATTTTTACCATACTTGACAGTGAGGGACATTATCAATCCACCTTCCCTTGTTCTATGGACTAGACATCTTACCAGCTGTTCATCTACTGATATCGAAGACTTGAGTTGAGTTAAAGACTTCCCTGAGATCAACGCATGTTTTAGTCAGGTAGCCTCTTCTGATTTATCTGAGATTTGCATGGTGAAAAATTTAATTGCTGTTATAGGCATGAACTATTGATGGTGGGAAGGGTGCCACCCTTATGGGAGGGTAACTGTCATTAGTCAATAGTTCATGCACATAACAGCATTGAAATTTTTCACCATGCAAATCTCACATAAGATTCTGCCTAACTATAACATGCATTGGTCTTTGGGTAGTCTTTAATATATATATATACAAATATAAAAATAAATCTATGATTGATTTACATAGATTGATGTCTTCATATGTGTTGCACTTCATCCACAAACCCAAACGCACAAACTCGCCAACTCATGTTTCTTGCTACCTAACAATTGGATAGAGTTCTAAGTTGTTTGCTTTCTGAGTTTAATCACCCCATTGTCTTGTCGTTTCTGTCTTTTAAATGTTGTATAACTGCATGCGCTCTTTTCTCATTCTAATTTTAGCCACTCAACCATATGTGGCACCACCCCCTTGGCCTCATTGGCCCCTTGTCGGTGGAGTTGTTGGGGGCTTTCTCTTCCTTGTACTGCTCATAGTGCTTATCAACTGCTACGTGCAAAAGAACAGAGGTGAACAGTATTATGGTGAGTAATCAAAGACGTAACATTCTGATTTTAGCAACTCTGGCACCCACAATTCCACCCCCTTGGCCTCATTGGCCCCTGGTTGGCGGAGTTATTGGAGGCTTTATATTCCTAGTACTCCTCATAGTTCTTATTAACTGCTATGTGCAGAAGAACAGAGGTGAACAGTATTATGGTAAGTGTATTTACCAATGTAACGTTACAATTTTAACACGAGGATTCAGTTACGGTAATGTTTGGTGTGGTCAAGTTACTGTGAGCTATGTTGAGGGTTTTCTAACCACTGTTCTCAACTGAATGTTCAAGACAGACAATCCTCGTATTCAGTAAGTTTAGATAATCTGTTGCGGTTGCATAACTCTAGCTGTATTGGTGAATGTCTCTCCTCAAGCTCACACATTGAAACTACAAACGAATCTTAATGAGGCTGCCGATTGCATTGTCTGATCCTGACTGATATATAATATAATAATGATAATAATATAATAATAATATGAACTTTATTTCCTATTCAGTTGTTGTAGTTTTTATGCTCTCTGCTTAACTCATTATATACTCTCTGCACTCAATGACTATAATATTAAATTCTGTTTTCAGTTGATGAAAAAGAGAGGAAAGCGGGTCACAACCCCGAGGAAGAGCTGGCCGAGTATGGATTCTCAGACTACAGCAGAGCGTAAGTACACAATATAGTGTCAGCTATCTCAGTCCTGTCCTGTTTCAGGCTGCACTGCAAATTTTCATGAACCAGAATACAATCAATAGAAGAACCTCGACTAGTCCCCAGAGCAAAAATGATAACTGGTTTGTAATTGATTTTAAATTATTGGAGAGAAAAAAACGCTTGTTGCTTCTGTGTGAAACTCAGCAGCAGCAGAATCATAGCTCACCCAGTCTTCTACACTTTAAAAATCTCTACAAGCAGCCCGAGATATGGCCTAGCTTTAAATTGGCCAATCAGGTGTCATCTGAAAAAAATTAGCACTATGGGCCCATTGCAGTAAACCTGAAATAGTTATTCAAGTTTTGACTTCTCTACACCCTCACCCAATCCTCAATTGGAAGCATGAGAAATGGTTTGAGTGAACCGGCTTTTGGCTTTAGTAATCACACGGTGCCATTTTGTAAAGGTTATCGTACCAAGCTCAGGTGTGAGAGCACTGTAGATGTTTTATATTAGTTTTGAGCTGATGAGTAGGATAGCTGCAGGGTGGTCTTAGTAATAGTCGGTTGTGATGATGACGTCATAGCGTTTTCTCTGTATTTCCATACAGAGCTCCTGACTATACCTCATCACAACAATCACTGGGCTATATGTAACTACCCACCGTACCACTAATATCTATACAATTTTCATACTGTAAGTATGCCCGCCTGCAACAGTGGCGACAAAACTAGCATGAATGACCACCTCTGGAATTCTGGTTTTATGGTGTGCAAATGAGCTCTTCTGTTTGGTTGTGAAATTTCAAAAAAATTCTTCACTTGAGTTGATCCCTTTGGTAACCAATTGCGATCTGGAAACCCTAAGCTTGCTAACAACTCACACTCACAATTGGTCTCATGCCAGGTTTTTAAGTGCAAAGTTTGTTGAGCAATAACTAGCACGTAGACCTCTTATAACTGCCAAGTATGTTATGCACTCTTCCTTTATGGTTTGTTAGCTTGATCATGATTAAAGGAGTTGCACATGGTTTTATTGCCTCTCTTACTCATTCTTTTAGCTATCAATTATGGTTTATATCACCTTCCCTATATGGGATGAGTGATAACATGAAGAGCTCATTTGAACACGTCATCATTCCCTATGTTCTTGTCCCGCTGTCTTATCTATATCTCTTATATTACAACTCGATTTATTTAATATGTTACTAGCTTCGCTCAGTCAAAAGCTCTCCTCCTACTCTACCAGTTTAGCTGACGCCAAAGTTTCTAATTTTCACTTTCAATTAGACACTGCTTGTTATAAAATATGATAATAATTAGTAGAACGATAACCTTTGTCATCAGGATAACTAGTAAAACAGTCAGAGAAGCATTTCTGCTGCCTGCGCCTAAATTGTAGTACATGTCAAGCATTGTGTTTAAATTAACTGTACAAAACTACCCCACTAACATTCATGTACAGCCGTATTGGTTTTTAGAGTTTGATCCAACTTATTGTCAGATCCCAATTCAGCATTTGAGGTTGTGGACCGGAAATCATCATACTATTTTGTGTTCAAGGACCCTCCCCCTGCTACCCTTTTCAGTTTGTTGAGGAGGTCATTCGCTTTGAAATTATTAGGAGGTATAAAAGCACGTTCAAATGCTGTCACAACAAAAGGTACACTGTGATATGCATAGTGGAAACAAAGACTGCTTAGATTGGAAAATGCACCTACACGATCTTGTCTTTACAAACCCTGCTAGTTGGCGTAGGGCTATGGTAGTCGGTTAGTGGTCATCAGCATAATGTTATATGTCATACTAGCCTCTTGTAATAGCCCTCCCTACTACACATTCGTCTATACTAAGTCCTTCCCATTGACCAATAAAACAGCTGATCTTGTGCACTCTATTGGCCCTAATGTACGAAGGCCACTACTGTCGGTTGCCTATTTAGCAATGAAGGCAGGTTATCTAGCCATTGGGTTACCCTTCAATGTGTCTGTCGTTATGTTGCCAGCCATGACTTACCTAGCGTTGCTAAACTAGTTTCAAACTGCAGCTATCCACTCAAACATTAAAATTACTTTTAGAGGAATGTTCTATGTTTGTAAATAATCTCAACATATTCTGTAATGCATGATGTCATTTTTAAGTTGATTTGGACAAAACGATGAGCATGGTTATTATAAATTTTATGATTGACTCTAAAATACTTGAATACACTGATATAGTAAGTACCTGCAGCAGCAGTCTCTAAAGTTATCCCCTCTCCTCTACAAGGGAGATAACTTCTTATTGTTGATTTTAGCTGTTCAACGCTCAGCATGTTCGCTTCAGCCCATTAACACAGTTCTATTTTATTTTTAAATGCTTAGAGTTGATTATTTTGTTTGGTTTATTATGTGAGTGAGACTGCAGTGAGATAATCAGCTTGCTTTTGTTTTATAGTGACCAGAATCCCATTAAAGGTAGCCGTGCGTCCATGAACTTTAGCGACAAGCCAATGGAGTCTGACACCGGAAGCCTCGACGAGTACGGAGATATTGACCCCGGCAGATACAATGAGGATGGCTCATTCATTAATGGCCAGTACGGTCAAAAACACGGTCAACAGTCGCGAAATCAAGCAGATGTCTAAGTCACAAACATCATGTACAAACACAACATCATATCCTAAATCTGTCCATATTATTATCCGCTCATAAGCAGTGATATTCATCTAGCACACCAGTTATATTGACCACTATGAGTGATATATGCCTGTTGTTTACTGCTGTCACATCTGGATGATGAGCTGATTAGATATTTAGTCCTTGCATCGGAAGAACATTGGACAAGGCTTTAAAAGTTGTAAATACTGTTACAGATTGTAGTCAATGTGAGGGCTATCACTTGACCTTATTTGCTTTTGATCGCAGCGAGGGAGTGTTTAGATTTCAGAACTTCATTCCAATGTTGGTATACTTTAGCTAGGCTACATGAGGCCGGTTCAACGGGGAGGTAGAGTCAAACACCAAAATATTGTGAAGCAGGTGGCCTAACTTCAATATTTGAATAACTTGTCACCTGTGGCGCCTGACGTTTAAGTAAGGGACTTCCCTCCCTGCTTGAGATGGCCTACTGTTGTCCTACCTCAGCTCTATTTCAAGATCTGCTTAGTCTCTTGCTATTCACTCTCATAGCTACCATTGTATCCAATCGCCGCATTTAAATTTATACTGCTTACCCACTAGATTTCATAGATTTGATCATGGAATAATTACTTGACTTGAAATTTTTGTACTACGTTTTGTATGCTTTTATCGATCGCTGGATTCTATAAATTAGTTTATACATTCTCAGCTGGCTAGCGAGCTATTTTCGTAGTAGATTTGTGGCTCAAAATGTTTTTTTTTCTGATTTGCCATATTACTCTTTCAATAACTGTTTGTATTGGTAAAAGACTTATTAGGCGGCGAGCAGTTGTTTTTTCTGCTCCCATAAGTAAACTTACTGGTTTCTTGCTCATCCCAGAACCCCAATAATCAGATCCCTCAATGTTAGGGCAGTAGTAGTTTTTTGTATCCATATCCGTTTCCTTGCTGTATGAAATTGTATTGAGGTTTCTTACAGAAGGCCTTTATATCTTCATGCTTCTCATACAATTTAGGCAATTTTGCAAGGGAACCAATTCCACAATTGAGAAAGTGTACATTGTATTTTTCCATTTTATTATCCAATTAGTAAGCCTATCCCGATGTTTTTGTCATCTTCATCCTTTTCTCAATGTTTTATTTCTGAAGGCTCATGTAATAATGATAGTACCATGATTGCAATAAATTTGGTTTAAAACACCCTTTAATCATTTTATATTTATGACATCTGGGAAGATAGCAGGGGCAATTGGTTGAATTAACTAGATTAGCAGACTACTAAATAAAGTTATCAAGTTTAAGCCTTGTGACAAAAATTCATAATTTGATAATGACCTGTATACTACTCACCCCTGTCTCATGAAATAATTCTGAATCTCCAACATTCTTGGTATCAAATAGGTGTGATGACTATGGATGATGGCTAAAAATAACTGAGCAATGTCCAGATTAAAAACATGATTTAATTTACTTCGGTGCATGCTGAATGACATAGAATTCAAAATATAGGTCAAGTACAGATTTAAAGGTAAAGTGAAAGCGCATCCCTGCGCACATGTAGTGCTTTCACTTTCACTCCTTTGGTGTGTTGTAAATTGTGTTCTATGTCATTTGTAATTAAGCTCTTCAAGAGTGAACATTCATTTTTATTTTCCTGGTACCTATTAGTATATGATAAAGAGAGACAAACCCATTCTTAACTGCGACATCAGCTGCCGCAAAAGCATTGGATTTTGTGTTGGACTGACTGCCATAATTGATTTAGTATCATATCATACGAATGAGACGTTAGCGAGAGTCCATCTAAGGCAGCACGAGACAGAACATCAGCTTCAGTTCTCTATATTTTCTCAGGAGAAATCGTTTGGTGACAGTTTGGAAGATTATATGGAAGCTGGTGAGTGAATCCTATTGTATCAAGTTTGAATTTGTAGTCATATGCTGTGAAAGGTGCTGTTGGTTTCTGTGGTGTGCCCATCCACAGCATGATATCAATTTCCAAGGAGGGGGATAGGGTTGAATCAGAGCGATGCAACAAAATAATCTCAATGCAATGTAAGTAACCAGATTGGATTGTGACAGCTAACTGAGTTATGGCAAGCCCTTCATAATGGGCTTGTCATAATTATTATTTCCCTAGCGAAGCTATAGAGATGGGTTTGAGGCAAAAAAAATGGGTGTCATGGATGAGCTGAGGGTATTTTCAAGGAGAGTGTGGTGGATTAACTCTCACACCATTGAGTTCACTGAGTGTGCTCGGTCCTGCCTGTAAACTGAAATGAGCGTTGCATCAAATTATTTCCCTGTCTTTGAATATGAATAGCCCATGCAATGTTATGTACTATTTAAACTCGCACACTAATTTTTGATTGAGACAAATTACAGCTTTCTCTCTAACGTAAATGCATCAGATCATGCTTGGCAAACCTTTTTTTCTGCTTTGGCCTCTTTTTGTTCGGGAACATACCAATTGGCCGCACCACTTTTTGGACAAATTTTACTTGAGGTACAGAATAGGGAATATCCAGGTCTGTATCCATTGGTTTTCAAGTGGTAGAGCCAGGCGGGATGGGTGCCTTCATCCTAGGGGGTAAGGGCCTCTCCCAGAAAACCTTTTTTTTTCAATATGGAGGCAGTTTTTAGAGATTCCAGCCGTTTTTGGGAAAAAAACTAACAAGCAGGAAACTTTGATTAACAATATCATTTGAGGGACATCATATCCGATCCCTACTGTGTTTGATACTTTGAGTAGGAGGTGGCTCAGTTGGTTCGAGCACCACACCTTTAGCATGCAGATGCTGAAGGTTGAGGGCTCGAATCCCACTGCGGCCCATCGACTACTGGTTTGGTTGGCCCCCAGTGCTGTGCTCCGATCTGCCTGCAAACAGAGAGCAACCTGGCACAGATATTGCAGCCTCGCTACTAGGGCAATGAATTTTGGCGCACATGTTTCAGAATGTGGCATGTGAAAAGACATTTGATTTTATCAACCTTTTAATCAGCCTTGGATTGAATATTTCGGTCAACTTATTGCGTAGGGTGGTAAATGGCTGAGATCAATATTTTATAGTGATTAAAAGATCACATAGGAGTCCTAGGCGGTAGGAACTAGAGCTTGAGTTAACTGCTAACAGTCAAGAAAATATGTGATTTTGGTAGATTGTCTGTGAATAGAATAATAAGAAAAGTCAAAATTCTCTGCAACCAATTTGCCCTTATATTTCTATAGGAAGAAACATTGACTGGGATGATGGGGGTAAGGGTGGATGGTTGTGTGAATATGCACACCAATCTTCTAAGTGAAAAAAGGTGGATAAAATTACGATAATCTTTTGGAACACTATTCCCTCACCAAACAGGTGAAAGGATATAGCATTAATATTAACTCAGGTAGAGCAATCTACTTCACTCTCACAATGATTGGTAATCTGGAGAGAGCCAAGAGCAAGTTCATGGCTGACATAACTGTCCAAGATTCACTAAAGTAATCAAAATTCAAGCAATAAGTGCATACACATGTGAATATTTCAGATGTTATAATCTTTCTATTGAAGAGTGGATGCTTTTATTGCTTTGCACTATCTAAATTTGAGCATTGTTTATCATCTAAGATACCTAAAACATCTGAGACACTGTTTGTTTTGTTTATTGGGTATGAAACATCCTCATGTCTCTGGTACCTTTGGTGCAGGCATTGGTGTAATCAATGATATTGTTCTGTTTCCATTCATACCAGCAAATATAATTGCCAAGCTGCCTGACATATATGTTCTATGTTTGTGTAAGGATTCTAATCCTGCTTATGAAGATTTAATCTTATTTTGTAATTACAACATATAATAGAAACACCTTTATTTATCAGCCCCAGATTTGGTTTGATCTTTTTAAATAATAGAACTGTTATGGATGGAGCCATCTTCAGCCAAAAATAATGTCATTAAAATAAATTTGTTCTAGGTGAAGTTTGACATTCTGGTTTAATTAATTGGTCTACATCGCCTAGCCTGTTGGTAAAATAATATAATCTCTCACACCACTGCCTATAATGGTCAAAAAATTTAAATCATTATTATCAAGTGATGTAATTTTTAGGCCATAGAGCTATGAAACTGCCCAAGCAAGTCATGCAAAATATTAATTATGTTCCGTTAGAGTATTAAATTCAGCCTCATATCTTTTTTAAATGGCAAATGACATAGCAAATAGTAATACCTCACTCATCTATAACAACATGTTAAAGACCAAGGAATCAAGTTGCAAAGGCCTAAAAACTAGTGACATCTATTTATGATTTCTTGAATAAAATCTATTTATACCTTATTCCACCAAACCCAGCTTACTTTCTGTTGTTCTGATATTCTGATCTATACTACTGTTTTTTTTAAAAATTATTCCATAACACACAAGGAGGGACTAGCCCTGGTTGCAGCAGTAGAGAAATACAAACATTACCTTGCAGATAAACACTTTTTGGTGCTCACTGACCACATTAGCCTCAAGTGGTTGAAAAGCATAAAGGACACTAAGGGCAGACTGGTCACTATTGCTTCAGCCGTACAACTATGACATCAAACACAAAAGTGGGAAAACTAATACCAATGCTGATTGCCTTTCCAGGAGGCCTTATGAGCAAACAGAACCACAAACACCGCTTGACCTTGTTGACAACCTTCCTGTGCTCACCACAATTTTGGGTGAATCAGACATTAAAGGTGAATCACAAGCAGACAACAAAGTAGGGGGCCTGCTAAATACATATTCACAATCCCTAACACTGATGAGCCTAGGTAGAATGCCTATGATGAAGAATTAAATTGATAGATAGGTTCTACATATTAGAATTGCAATAAGCTAGAGTGGACCAAAGTTTGGTACTGGTGACCCTAGGTTGGGTATATCACAAAAGAGAATAATAGACAATTTGGTGAATTCACATTCATCTATAGTTGGAACTTAATTACTATGGTTGCAACTTAGTTACTATTGGGTATAGTAAATCATGAGTTGTAATTCTCTGAAATATTATTTACTAATGGACTGGGGGCTATGGTTTCCTACCAAATACTAACAAATCATACTTGAATTATTTTCCTTGTAGTTGTAGGGCTCCTGCAAAAGAGAATATATATTGAGCGAATTGGCGGAGTGCACCAGGCTTTTTCGGTTGTGGGGTCACAGTATCTGGATTGGAGGCATGGGAAGAAAAGAAGGCCAGGTTTCTGTGAGCAGAGTACTGTAAGTTGCAAACAAAAAGTTGTGAATAATAATATATGTATATGTGTTCAGTTGTCTCTACCAATAATTTTTCAATTTAGATATGTTAGGTAGTCTCAGCGTAGTTTGATGTTTGGTGTGCTAAATCCATTCATTTTTACTCTACCAAAGACGTTTTGTGTAATAAAGTAGCTGGGTAGAAGGAAATCAGGGTAAAAAGCTTTGAGTCTGGTTGTAGAAATATACCCTAGAGTAAGAGTAGAATTGAAGATCGAAGCTTTTGTACTGTGGTGTGATCAATTGGATTATTGCGGCATCTGACTAATTTATCGTTCCAAAAGGTGTATGTGTGAAATATTTTCTGACAAATAGATGACTACAGATAGTAACACCTCAATCATGCTGCTTGTACAACAAAAGTTGATGAAGATAAGAAATTTTTCTTTTCTAGGATCACCCTGATCCAGTGAAACGACGTATACGCATTCAGAACACGAAGAAGATGAACTGTCCGGCTAAAGTTTCTATCAAAAAACTGGTACTCTATGATAATTACAAGGTATGATTCTCAGTTTGCAGGAAGTCTTTTGTTTTATTACTGTCATAATCCCACTCCTTAGGCATTATCAACATTAGAGTTCAGTTGTCATGAAATACAATATATATTAGGTTTGAATAATCCTTTTCTTGCTATTTAATCCTGAGCAGTTTGCAGTACTTGTCCATCCATATCATTTTTTTTCGAGTTTATGTTTAAAAGAGTATTTGAAATACAAATTTGTTTTCACTCCTTTTGCCTTTCAAATGACTGATTAGAGCTTTATTTTCATACCATGAATATCAACATCCAGGATGCAAAACTTTTCTGTTATTTTTGGAAGGTGAACACAAAACTATTTTTCATCAAAGTTATCCTATATCAGTAATTATAAAAAAAATTTAATTGCTTGCACAAAGACAGTTTAATGTGATAAACTCATGGTCGATTAATTGATCACTCTCTTAAATCTCTGAATAAGTAGTGGCCACAACAGCACTTGGTATACCACCAACTTATTATCAACTCCCTCCACATTGTTACAGCTGACCGATTCTGAGCCGACTAGTCAAATGCTCCGTGGAATCCGGCATGGAGTGTCAGAATCACTAAACGGCCCTGCGCCACACAACATATCCTTCAGCTACAATGAATGACAATTTCTTCATAATTTCAAAGGTGTTCAATATTGAACTGCTTTCCTGTCCCAGTTTAGTCATCTTGTGTTTTTAAAGCTATCCCTTTTTTATCCATTCATTCTTGGGAAAAAAACTCACCAGACTTCCTCATCACCAGACTGAATAGCCAATATATAAAATACCCCATCATGACAAATCATGGAACAATTAAACATAGCTAAAATGAAAATTGCGAGGGTCTCTCTCCCTCGCCCATTGACAAACTATATACATTCTGAGTGAGTGATAAGGGAACAAATTTGTCTACTTGAAAGACCAAACGAGCGATATTTGAATGAGTGCATCACACAGTCACACTCTGATTGAAAGACCCCTGACTGACTGAGTTGTTCCATTGACAACGTTCCTATTTTATTCATATTACAGATAATGCTACAAGAACTAGCAGTTAAGTGTGCAGCTGGAGATGAGGAAGCTACATTTATAAAAGGTACTGAAGGGGCCATGTCTCGCTTGAAGAGAGCTGCTATGTCTCCAATATTGATTGGTGACAAACAGGTGAGAAATAACTGACTTTTAATATAAATGACTTAACATTGACCAGCTTGTTACAATATAAATCTTTGGCCTCAACATGATCAACACCACTGAATTATAAATTTGAAGTTATCCTGGCATGCTCAAAGGGCACATAACACCTAATATGTTAAGAAAAATGACCTGTACTACTTTCTGCTTTGGTTCTCTCTTATCAAATATTTAGAGTTGCAAATTTTATGTTGATGTGTCTTTTATTATCAGGATGAAAAATTTACGAAAGTAGTGCTCCGATGTGCACGAGCTGGAATAGTTGGAGCCAACAGGAAATTTGCTCTAGAGGATTGGTTTTGGTTCAACTACTTGCCTAAGGTAAGCATACCAGCACTTCAAAAGGGTGTTCTAGTGATCAGACATACAAATAAGGGAGTATGTAACATTGAAATATCCATTATCATCGGCAAACAAATATGATGTCCAACCACGTATAGAGCCCTCAAATACGTATCAAATCAAGGAGTTGGAGGTTTTAACTCTAACTCTGTGATCAAACACAATCTGAATGACAAGAGAGTAATGAGAAACTTGTTTTGTCAACTGGAATTAAGGTAACCTGTTTCATTTCAATCATCCTAGCTGCAAGGCACATTACTGACTTTTACAGTTGTACTTATATTGGCAAGATGATTGAATCCATAAGGTTTTGAAGATTTAGCTCTAAAGTCATTCTCCAATGTGTATAAGAATAATTATTACAATGTTCAGCTTCCATCTTTTCTGGTCTGGACCTGGTTGGTAAATATCAAAATACACTTGCCTTGCTGAATTAACCTTTGATTTAATTGTTTTCTAGGTTATTATCAATGGCATTCAACTAGCTGACAAAGTATCTCCTGGGGAAGATGAAGAAGCATACCGAAGAAACCTAAACGAAGTGTTGTCCATCTCATTGTGAGACGTATCATACAAACTTGCATACCTTACAATCATTCACTTTCCTATAAATGTCCAAAGACAAACCTACAAACCTGTTGTTTATTTCAATTTTATAATCCATGACTTTTATGCCTTCTATGCAGTATTTTTCGTATAAACTTTTATTCTCAAAAGCAAACCTACAAACCTGTTGTTTATTTCAATTTTGTAATCCATGACTTCTGTGCCTTCTATGCTTTTTATTTCAGTATTATATTTACATGTAAGAAGGTTATCAGTATATCTTCAATAATATATTAGTTGAACATCACTTAATTAGTCACACACAGATATTCGAATATCTTCAGGACTTGAGTGTACAAGATCCTAGTATCGTAACAAAATCGACATCATAAAGAGTTATCCACTCTCAGATCAGTGAAATCAGATCTATGTTGTAGCGTGAGAAAACATGGAATTGATCTTTGCATTCTACTCCTTGGTTTCAAACACTACTGAGTTGTTTCTATATAAAAATATATGTACTAGCATTGTTAAGTGCAGTTGGTCAACCAGACCTTGAGCAATGCATTTGCTTGTGAATTGACAAGCAAATCCAGTCAAATAGACTAAATTTTCAAATCTATGTTTTTCAATCCTACATAGTATGACATAGATTTGGTTGTAGGTCAGAGAGTGAACTCATGAAAATATTGTTGGCGTCCCTCGTCTGTTTCATATATATACCATCTACCGTTTATGATTCAAATACTATTCATGGCACATTCCATTCTCGCTGTTGACACTAGTTGCAATCATTAAAATTCTTTGGTTAGACACACTCCATCATTTTGTACACATGCATAAGAATTAATACCATAAAGATTTTTTAGTTACACTGCCCGTTCATCATTGCAAAAAAGCAAGCCAAGTAGACTAAGTCCTCAAATCTATGTAACATAGCACTACGTAGGATGACATAGATTTGGTTGTTTAGTTCAAAGAGGGGACAACTCGCTCATAAAAAAATTGATTTGACGCTTCGCGTCTGTATTAATCGGGGACCAACTTTCCGTATTAATCAAGAACTACAACCTTTTGAATGAATGTAAACCTCAATGTATTGCTGTAAAATTAATGTTTTATGTACCATTGAGGTATTGTATCAGTTTCCCTTACAGCCCACACGACACTCTGTATCCTTCTCGATGACACCAGATGGAAACCCCCCAAAACTATCAGCTTGACTCACGACGCATACATAAGAATTAATACAATTAATTGCTGTTAATCACATATTCAGACTGTGTTCAATATGTTTGATATGTCTGATACCATTGTTTGCTTTATCTGGAGAAAAAGCAAGCCAAGTAGATTAAGTCATCAAATCTATGTAAAATAACACAACATAGAATGACATAGATTTGGGTGTTTTGTTCAAAGAGGGGACAACTCACTCATAAAAAAATGATTTGGCGCTTCTCGTCTGTATTAATCAGGGACCAACTCCTTATATTAATCAAGCACTACAACCTTTTGAATGAATGTAAACCTCAATGTATTGCTGTAAAATTAATGTTTTATGTACCATTTAGGTATTGTATCAGTTTCCCTTACAACCCGCGACACTCCGTATCCTCCTCGATGACACCAGTTGGAAACCCCCAAACCCCTGAGCTTGACTCACGACGCATACATAAGAACTAATACAATTAATTGCTTTCAATAACATATTCAGACCGTGTTCAATATTTTTGATATGTTTGATACTGCTGTTCACTTTATCTGGAGAAAAAGCAAGCCAAGTAGACTAAGTCATCAATTCTATGTAAAATAACACAACGTAGGATGACATAGATTTGGTTGTTTAGTTCAAAGAGGGGACAACTCGCTCATAAAAAAATTGATTTGACACTTCGCGTCTGTATTAATCGGGGACCAACTTTCTGTATTAATCAAGAACTACAACCTTTTGAATGAATGTAAACCTCAATGTATTGCTGTAAAATTAATGTTTTATGTACCATTGAGGTATTGTATCAGTTTCCCTTACAGCCCACGACACTCCGTATCCTTTTCGATGACACCAGTTGGAAACCCCCCAAAACTATCAGCTTGACTCACGACGCATACATAAGAATTAATACAATTAATTGCTGTTAATCACATATTCAGACCGTGTTCAATATGTTTGATATGTCTGATACCGTTTTTTGCTTTATCTGGAGAAAAAGCAAGCCAAGTAGACTAAGTCATCAAATCTATGTAAAATAACACAACATAGAATGACATAGATTTGGGTGTTTTGTTCAAAGAGGGGACAACTCACTCATAAAAAAATGATTTGGCGCTTCTCGTCTGTATTAATCAGGGACCAACTCCTTATATTAATCAAGCACTACAACCTTTTGAATGAATTTAAACCTCAATGTATTGCTGTAAAAATATTTTATATGTGCCATTTAGGCATTGGGTCAGTTCCCCTCGCAGCCCGCGACACCCCCTATCCTCCTTGATAGTGAGACAAGCTGGAAACCCCCAAACCCCTGAGCTTGACTTACTACATATACATAAGCATTAATAGAATTAATTGCAGTAAATCACAGATTCAGACTGTGTTTGATACTGCGGTTCGTTCGTCGGAGAAAAAAGCAAGCCGAGAAGACTAAGTCCCCTAATCTATGTAAAATAACACAACTTGGATGACATAGATTTGGTTGTTTTGATGAAAGAGGGGACAACTCACTCAACATATTGAATGAGTCCCTGGGCTGTTTCAATCAAGATTTAGAACCTTTTGAACCAAGGTTAGCTTTCAAACTTAATACCAAGTGCAAATGAAAACTCCTCTGCTATTTAAATCACCTGTACCTGGTCCAATACATTATATGTTTTATGAGTGGTAGTTGTGTACTCCTTCTCACGCCGGCCAATTCTATGTCATCTACTTGAAATCTATGTTTGTTATGATCACGTGTCCAAAATATTGACCTAATTCGCGAATTCTTTTGAAAATAGCATTCACCATTTACTTCTGCTTCAAAACTTCCTTTCATTGCTAATCATAGTCCAAGTGATAGCCCAGAAAAAAATGTTGCAGGTGAAATATTCGAATTCTTGGTTTTACCTGAAACGTCAGCAGATAACTCCAAATTTCCACAGCCTTGCTAGTTAATTATAATTTGGACCAATAGAGAAACTAGATACAAGTGGTAAAATATTTTAAAATTGCACTTTAGTGAGGAGGTATTAACAACACACCCACACAACAAACCAAGTTTATGGGAATGGGTTATCTTTCTCTACAACTGTGAGATATGGATATTAAAGTAGAAGACAGCACTGGCACCACTAACTACGTATCAAGATGCAATTAACCTTGATCAGTAGGCAACATACTCAACAATAGAAATCCAAGGTATAAGCTTTGGATCTGCACCACAGGACAGTCAGTAGCCCCTCCACCTCATGGCTGCAATGAACTGAATTAAAGTGCAACCAAGGTTTCAAACAACTTCTCATTGATGGCCATTGATTAATAGCAGATTGCACCTTCTGCATGTGGAAAAATGCAAAATATAATTCGGATGCTTATTCAGCCAGAATTCTTGTGAAACATTTCTTCCATCAGGCACTCAAACTCAGCTAAAAGAGAATACCACATAGCAGTTTCCTGTTCCTGTTATTATTTAGCCTGTGCTCTATAATTATTACAGCAAAGTCTTGGAACCTCCCCTAAACTGAAGTGTTACCCAGCTTAGAGTCAGCAACTACTTTGAGTTTTGCATCGCGTAATGCACAAAGCTGATGCTGCCCAGCACATTCATTAATGCATTGCTGCGAAACCTTGGTTGCCCTTTAAGTTGAGGAGCTATTATAATCTCAAAGAGAATGCGCAATCTTTGTTATTGAAAGCAATAATATTGTTTTTGTAGATGGTTTTGTAACTGAGATGACTGTTTATGACACAACACAAGATAACTGCTTCGATTCTAGAAAAAACTTCTTTTATACATCATTTGTTTCCAATAATATATTTATTTGGAGAGTACTGGTATTTGTGATACTAAAACAAAATGGTGGAAAAAAGTTTGTAATTGAAACAATTAAAATTTTCAAATTTAAAATTCAGTTATAACATCCAAATTTAGAAGGAGTAAATCATGACGCATCAAATGTCAAAATATAACTTTTGTGGTTGTCTGTCACTTTAAGAGAAAATGATACCACCACGGCTAGACGGCTACCAGCGCAAGATGTTGAGATGGATACTCGGTATCAGATGGCCGAACAAATTATCAGATAACAAAGTTTACAGATGAGCTGGCCTCATACTATGGAGCACACAAATATGATCAGCAGGTGGTTTGGCCACGTAAATCGTCTAAACCCCGAAACACCAGATAGCCAACCTCTTAATGACACGATCAACACCGAAACCAAGAAACCCAGAGGAGGACACATGGGTGAGACGCCACCAGAAAGACCTCGAGAGAGAGAAGATCTCTCTCTGAACCAAGCTCTTGAGGTGTCACAAGATAGAGTGGAGTGGAGGCATGTTGTGCAAGATATGAGATGATTAGAAGCACTAAGGATGTCTGGACAGACTACATCTCAATAAGTCAAGTAAGTCAAAGTTAAGACTAAAAATACTACTACGCATCTTTGGGTTATTAGCTATTTTGTGGGTATATGAGTATTAGACATTGTTTCAAACTAATTTTAAGTAACGAAGGAGATTATGCGGTATATCAGCAGGGCCATTCATAATAATGGCTAGCAATCAAACTTTCTTGATTTCAAAGAGCAGTGGGCTAGTGCCTATTTTTGTGAAAATGTTAATTACTATAAATATACGGATTGCTACTTTTCTTACACAGAACTTTAACAAGTTGTGTTTTCACCTTTTCGGGAACTAGCTCAAGGAGCAAACAACTTCAAGTTTACAGCGACTAGATAATTGTTTTATTAATCAGCTGTTTTATAGCTTTGTGCTTTAATTGTGTATGAACCATCTCCATTAGGCTACTCGTACTGGCAAACAGCCCTTAAACAAGTACAGCACTGGATTTGCTGTGTGTTATATATAAGCAACAAATAACAATAGCTGCCAAATAGTTCCTATGATCATTATTAAAATGGGATAACTCAGAGGTCAAGACAGATTTGTTCTGCCTCAAATACCGAATTTTCCGGATAATTTGAGACAGCGTCATTTATTGCTTACAATTCGAGCATGATATAACCTCAAGTTTTGACCTGATTTACCGTGCCTATCAATCCAGGGAGGTCAATTTTTATAATAATATTAATAATGATAATGATATACGGTTTATTGCTATTCAATGTCCCTTTTGAGGCCAATGAGAATATGCTTACATTAATTAATTAAGATCAACTCATCTGATTCGCGCACCCTCATACAAGGTAAGGGTGGGCGAGCTAGGTTATTGTCCGGAGAGCTCAACTCCTTTAGCAGCATGGGTAGTGACCGGGATTCGAACCTGCAATTTTCAGATTGAGAAGCTCGAATCCTAACCATAATACCACCCTGCCTTATTACTGCAAGCTCCACCCCTCCTACCCTCCCTGATCAAACGAACCTAAATTATTTTACGGAAATGGCTCCAACGGAGACATGTGATGTTGTGTATCGGTATATGATATACTGGTATACGTACAGGGAAAAACTTGTGCTAAATTTCTTTTGTTCTGCCCAATAATGGCCAACGTACATTCCCGTTATAGAAACAAGGGCTGATAAATGCTGGTTTAATTTGAACGAGCCAACTTTCACAAGGATACACAAGCATCAAACTACCACTTGATGATTTATATTGTATACTGATAGTCTATGTGCTGTATGAAGCCAGTCTGAAAAGATACGAGGAAGCCCTTGAAATGGAAACTGCAAAACTCTATTTGTCAGCGCAAAGCAGGGCATCTGAATGGAATTAGTGTGTGTCATTTCAAGATGAAGAATTTCACACTAGCTGAAGAAGCCATTCGCAAATCTGTCAAACTGTTCAAAGATCTGGAAGGAGAGAAATCAATGAATGTAATCAATGGATACATGGCATTATGTTATATCAATACAAAGCTGGGTAAAATCCAAATAGCTGAGCTTTAGCTACAGAAACCTGAGGATTTGAAGCTATATTTGACAGCCACAGGTCAAAACAAACAAGTGAACTTTTCCAGAATTTTATTTTCCCAGTGGTCTCAAGTTTATAAGCTCACAGGCTTATTGTCTCATTGTCTGCTATTTTCTACAATACTCACAACTGATTCGCAAAGAAGTTTTGTACAAAGTTTTATGATTATTTATAATTACGGTTTGAATATTATCATAAAACTAATTAGTTTAAAGATTTTTAACTTGATGTATAGTTTAATGATGATGTGTTTATTTGTCTCATCAATTAGAGAAATAAAATGCTTCATGTGAGTGCTCTCTTGTTAAAAGTATGGACGGTAAAAATAAATGGATAAAAATTCACATAAAAAGTTTACTTTTTTGAAAAAACGCTATTTAGATAGTGAACACAGTTAGCTCTAAAACAAAGTTTGCGAAGGTTTACTCTGTACCGGATGTTGGAATATCGGCCTGATGGGCATTGAGTAAATGTCAACATGGGAGTTTGTTCGGTTGCCACCATGCGAAGACTCTTTGTAGCGAGTTTGTTGTGGTAGAGATCGGCTACTGCGGTGAAGGTGATATCTCCTGCGAGGCGACCGGCTGAGCGCACCACTCGCTGTAGATGTTTTTTAGAGTCTGCACTAAGATGAGAATATATCACTACTAGATGATAGAGTAGGATGCTTTCGATGAAGGATTTGTAGCATGATGTAATCAATCTGGTATCTATTCCCAGATGATACAGCTTGCTCATAATGTGAAGTCGAGTTCTAGCTTTCTTTACAGTTCGGTTGGCAGAGGCTGTAAAGTCAAGTTTAGTAGTTAGCGTAGTACCAAGATACACGAACTCCGTTACTTGATCGATCGGGGAACCATTTATTACCAGCTGTTGTGTGGTCGGGTTATCCCGTGCATTGCTGAAAACCAGTTCTTTGGTCTTCTTTGAGTTAAGAAGCAGGTCATGTTCGCAGCACCAAGCATATAGATGATCTGCTTCTTGTTGGAGACACGATGGCTGGGTACTCGTGAGAAACTCTAGTATGACTGTGTCATTTCAACATGATATACAGAGTTTTTTACACCTAAAGAACTCATTTTTTCTTGAGCAATGTGACAAGGCTCAGTTATTTAATAACACAGTACGGTGTTATAACTTGTAAAATTTACTAGCTTTAATCTGGCCTCAGAGCCTAATCCTTTATAGTTATCTTATCTTACCTAAAGCATTATCCTGTACCACGGCGCACCTTATAGCGAGTTTATGCAAATTTACTTATCTCGTCAGTTCGCGGGTTTTTCTCATCCCTTATTTCTAGACAACTGAAGTGACAAGTCGTCTTTTCACAATTCCCATCCTCCCGCCCTAAAATACTACCTTATGTTACTATATTTCTCAGTGTGTGAAAGGTGACTTGGGTGCATGTGTAGTTGGTGCTAAATTTTCCGCCTTTTCTAAAGTATCGAGGCCGAATTTCCTCCTATAAAGTTCTTGCCCTGCCCATGCTGTGCTCCAGCAACTTACTGTACCTACTAAAATGTTTATTTCTAACTTATTGGGGGTTGACCAGGAAATGGCGTATTAGTCGCCCCCCTCCTATAGGGGAACTCCCAGCTGCCTTGTTAATCATTGAGGTAAGAAAAAATAATAGTACTAATATGTTATAATACAAATTTTGATGAAGAATTGAACCACAAATAATCTGGAAAACGCCTCAATTTGGAGAAAGGGTATCAAACATACATGTATCGGGAGCTATCATACTATTATTATCTCCCCTGTCATAAATACATACGTAATCACTTGTCATTTGGTCTTTGGTGTGAGAACATCTAAAAGTAATAGACGTGTTTATTTGAGCATTGTTCCGAAACATTACGTAATCTATACATTGGAATTCTTAAGGAACTACTTGTTGTGTACCTTTACTATCGTGATGCATCCATCAAATTTCTATTTACAACTCCCATGTACTGATAATGTAAGTTACTATTATATCACACTAATTTACGTTGACTAATTGATTGAATAATATAGCTTGAATGTTTAAGAGAGTCACATCGTTTAATCTTGGTAAAATTCAGTTTGATTTTGCTTATATGCTACACCTTGCTATGTGGTTTATATTAAGGTTTAATTTCCATGGTAATTTGTGATGTTGAATTTATGGAATTTATGCTGTCGTAATTAAATATTGTGCATACATTTTTTGTCAATTTTTTCCAGGGCGTACCCTCACTAATGTACCCACACCATCTTATAACTACCAGTATCGGTCACACCTGGCTGTCAAGTTATTTGATGTAAGTTTATCGAGTGCTTCATCGGAATTTGCATTGTTTATTAAGATCTATTAATTGTATGATTGCATTCGTAATGGTTATATAGATTATTGCATCTGCATTTACAGGCAATAACCTTAGTCAGTTGAATCAATGTTGCACCGCCTATAATTAGTTGTCTCCTCTTGAGTTATATTTCTCAAGCTGGTCTATTTTTATATTTAACTCCCCATGCATCTACATTTTTCTTGAATTTAACGCAAAAGAATGCCCAAAAACACCTCAAAAGTCCCAAAAAATAGCTGTTTTCTGGCATTCTTTTGCGTTAAATTCAAGAAAAATGAAGATGCAATGAAAAATTCTGTTGGCATTTCCTGAGTGCACCATGGTTAATGAAAGCGGCTTCGTATGTGAGAACTTTCAAAAAAACTTCGTTTGGCCACAATAATGGTCATTTGGACAGCATGTTTTATGTTATGCAAAGGTGACAAAAATATTAGCTGTATTCAAGAGTCTACTGTCATTGCAATATGCAAGCTAATTTGTTGAAAGTCAATGTGTATGACATTTGAAAAGTACTCTAACAGAAAAACATAATTAATTCTGTTTCGAGCCTATGATCTGTTGTGAATTAATGATTGAAATTTGACATATTTTCACGGCTTCACAAAAAAAATGCATTGTATGGCGTGGCGTAAAACTTGGCATTACTAGTGATACAAACTGCCAGGCAAAAATTCACAACGTAGGCCAGTCGACCAGGACGTCAACATAATGGACATTTGATTATCCACTTTTGGCTCAATCTCTGATATCCTTTTCTGTTTATTATTCACGAAGAATGTCATCTTAAATGGCTTGCTTTGTTTACTCAATTTCCTTCATTCAGATATATTAATAGTGTAACCTCTCTCCAGTATTCGATCTTATGATTCATAACGTGGGTATGTTTTGATTGATTGTTGAATGCTCCCCTCACCTTATAAGGGCCGGGTGTATGACACATCTAATGATGATGAAATTAGTTTTTGTCAATCAAATTCGAAAGACCATCTACATCCTCACCCATCCATCTCCTTGGTAGAGCTTTTATTTGGCAAGATGAGTTAAGTATTGACATGAACTATAGTTCCCCCTTGTGCACAGGCTTGAATTAGTGAAATTTATGGCTAGCTCAAGTTCGCCAGTTCGCTCATACTCATTCCCTCAAAATGACTTCCACTATAGCTAGTGGTAATAGGTTAAGCTAACTAAACGCAACTTTTCACCCCTTAGGGTAGATCTAACAATATTCCTTCATCAACCCATCCAATCAGCCAAGCCTGCAGTTTGAGTATATCTGCATTTCAGGTTTCTGGCAATTTACTTTGGCTGTAGATAACATTATATGGGGTTAGATATGTAATCTATTTGTTGTTATTCATACTGGAATATCATGGTTTTATTATATTTTTACAGTCTCGTTAATCATAATTCCGGTCACTAATGAATCTACCTCTGACAGCATTCATGATCATATCACCAGAAAAGAATGTTAATATTAGTGTCAGTGTTTGACCTCTATCTCAGTGTTTTGAGAGAGTAGGTCATGTTGGGTAATTCGAAAAGGATGTTGTAATACGGCATATGTCACTCATCACCCTAGCCAAACTCTGAGATTTATTATGGCTTATCATTGACGCACTGACCCTTGAACCCATTCTAAGATTGCCTTTGTATTAGTTTGTGTATATTTTTTTATCATCCTACTTTATGGTCGGATGACTAGTTCCGTTTAGTACCGGTAACTTTGCTAGGGCTTGGTGATTTAATTTCTCTTATATCGATGAATACATTATCAGTGAGTGTTATATTCCTTCATCAGTGTTGGTACTCATATAAAAGAGTTTGTACATAGGCTAATGTGGTTTGAATTGATACAGCAACCAATGGATATCAAATTTTGAGCAATCGATGGGTTAATACAAGGAGTGTTAGACATCAGGTCTAGAGTTACTTTCTGCTAAGTGTCTTTGTGTGTCTCTTTGTGGTTCTTCTTTTAAGTCTCTGTGGAATTATCTCATAAGTACATGTCTGCAACATCATAATAAATGATGTCGCAATCTCAGATCGTTGATACAGCTTGAAAAGGCATTGCTTGGTTGGTATAGATACAGGCCACAGGAGATTTGCCCTTGATGGAGTGAACTCTGCCACTTTGGAGTGTTATGTAGCGGAAATAATGGCTTTGTTTATGCTTTGTTTCATATTTCATAGCCTTTGTGAAGGGGATTTGTTTGTATCTTAGCATCCTCATACTGGTAATTTATAAAAGTTATCACATATCTGTGCTGCAGAACACCAAAATGAATGTTAAAAATGTAAAAAATGTATGATACTGTAAACATAACTAAGTGAGTGGGTGTTGTTTATAGGTGTTGCGGTGCCTGCCAAGACATTAATAGCTATAACTGCAACCTGGGTCTAGTGTTTCTGACATAAATGTTTGTCTCTGGCGTACTTAGATGAGATGGGAAGACTTGTATGATTTCCAAAGTGAATCAGATCCCCAGTGGGCGATTGCTGGTGTGTGCTAGTCGTACGGTTAAAAATTGCAATCATCAGGCCAATCTTGTAGCCTGGAGCGGGAGGTCTGTCAACTTTAAACATTCAAACTTCTCATCTAGCAATGAAAGCAGTATATAACTCTGCGACAACATTATTAACCTCGAATGACAACAATAAATAGGGAAGAACTGATTGAATCAAGAGATGGGGTTGCAAAGCTGTAACTTCCCATTATAGAGAGCTAACTGGAATATATCTGATGCTTAAATGGAGCACAGACAATGATAATGTGGTAGGCTCAGAGTGTTGCTGTAATTTTGATGAAAGATCCTCAGGAAGTATAAATCAATCTATATGAACAACATTAGCATGGCTTAATAGTGCACAAAGAGCGCTTCAAGATTGACTGGCCTTCCTTGGTACTTACCTAAGTGCAAATGGAAAGTACATAATGTGTAGGCCTGTATTAATCCGATTATCGGTATTTCCATTGCCACGAGCAAAGATACCATGTCTAATACTATATAGATCTCAGTCAGTGATCCAAAATCCAGTTAGACCTCTTATGCGCGTGCTTACTGTGACCCATGGTTGCTTCTGCTGGATTCACAATTGTCAGTCTGAATGGCTACATACTGTAAGACGATCGATATGTATGTTATGTTAACTTAATTATCATTTCTAGAAGAAAGAGGAACCAAGCAAGATATATAAGCTAAGGTACAGAAGGAACTCTTGTCATTAGCTCTTTAGCCATCATAATGGTGCATCTCAGATGTCTAGCCTTAATCATATCATTATTGGCAGCTGTTTTAGCTCAACAAGGTAAGACCTATCAAATCCATATTGTTAAGCGTTTTGGCAACCACTGCTTGGTTTTGATCTGGTTTAAATGTAACAGGAGAATGTTTTCAGTTATATTTTATATTTTGTTTGCATCATGCATTTATGTACATGATATGCCATCCCGAGTTTTATCAAAAATTGGCAAATTACTTTGAGTGCTTTATATAATCAGCCTCTAAAATGTTTTGTTTTTGACCCATACATTAATCGTGCAGAGATTATTAATGGCAAAATTGGCTATGTGAGACACTAGCTGATAAAATGCAATCCTTGCCCTTTCATCCAGCAGTAGTGATAATTTACTGCTTAGTTAGAGGTAAGGTCATCGAATAAGATTCAAATTTTGTTTGTAGATTATCAGGACACGCCACCATCGATCATTAGCATCGTGGTCAATGATGCGTTTGTGATCGGAGGTGACGAACCAGATCCGGCAGCTTTTGTTCAAGTTTTAGACAATGGTTACTTAGGTGGTGTATCTAACAAAATCGCATGTAGAGCCACAAATGCTCAAACCATCAAGCTGCAGTACAGCCAAAACGGAATTGACGGTAGTTGGAGCGACACTCTGCCCGATATCTTAGAGATAAAAGATGAAGAGAGGACAGGCAACGAGGTTACACTTCAGGTTACTGATGGAACCACAACTCATATACCAGATCTGACCAAATGGAATGGATATTACCGATGCTTCACTCAGACCATTGAAAGCGGAAATACCTATGTAACAGCTTCACCGCCTATAATGCTTATTCTTCCATGTACGTAGATATGAATTATGTTCCTTGCATCTCCTCATAAAAAGCCCTCAATTCGGAGAGTTATCCCCCTGGTACATGTACTGGGGCGCATTGGACTCATGCCGCGCCCTTAACCCATGTCCGTCAGAATTCTGGCTTTGGTTTTACCGCATGTGTGGTTGAAAATACAGGAAAGTTTAGTTGGCAATGCCATTTTTGACTTCACCACTAACATCTGCTTGTCCTTTCCAGCATCTGGTGGTCACGTTGGTGAGGCATCTCCAACAGAAACTGCATTTGAAGGAAAGAGCTATACACTACCATGCGTCAGAGATGATGACAGCATTCTTCCAGATATGAAGGATAAGTTTCGATTACTAAGCGGAAAGCTGACATTTACTTGGAAACTAACATTGGACGGAGTCACAGCAAACTATATGGATATTATAAGTGGTTCTGGAGGGCGCATTAAAATGGATCCAATAACAGGTAAGGTAATACCAATATAGTGGTCACATGATGCTGATACAAGGGTATTTCTTTTTTGTTACTGTTTGCGTCAGACCATAAAATGCAATGAATCGTTTAATTTACCGATTCTAGCTCTGCTTGTTGATTTAGAATTTAAAATGAGTAATTTCATGTAGATTTACGTGTGACTTGCATCAGCATGGATGGACAGACGTTTCCTAATTTTGATGACCAGAAACCTATCAATTGTCACACAAATCTATATGAAATAACTCATTTAAAAGGTTAAGTTAATTCATCCTGATAAAGGGATTCCCAAATAGAAAGTTTTCAAACCCAATAAAGTCTGCACCTCTTTTACATGTCATTACTCCTCACAGGATCTCTTCAAAGATTTTTAAATCTTGGACCTATAGATGCAAAAATAAATGGATAATCAATATGTTAGGTTGGAGACCCCCAAAGCCCAACTTCTATAAGATAGCTTCAGCAGTTATACCTAATGTGATTTATTTTTGTCATTCAGGGGCTCTCTACTATGCATATCTGACAGCAGACGATAACCTGCCAGCATCAATCGCCGGTCGAAAAAATCAGCTTATATGTTCTGTAAAGGTTGACAATATTCGAGACAGAGATCTCAATCATGTTGTCAGCTGGACTATACACGCTAGCTCTTACGGAATATCCCAGTTTGAATTTCTCGCCCCTGTAGTGAATACTCTAGATAATGATGATGATACTGTGGCAGAGGCAAAGGATGCCATAGAATGCGTTGAGGGACAAGCATGCAATGTTGTTTGCATCTATGGTGGCAGGTTGGTTGTCATTCTAGTCTTGACTTCTACCGAAATAATTTGGAGACATCTCGGTGGTCTGAGTTCCAGCCACCGATGGATTACCGATATAGTTGGGACTAAGTGAAGCGAAATGGCTGATTTATCAATCCCAAATGGGAAACAAGACCCAATCTATATAAATAGATATTGCCATGGTGATAATAGTTTTCAATATTCTCGCACTCCTCAAAATTGTTAGAGTAAAAGAATCTGTCTTCTTATGTTGAGAAATTGTTTGTTCCTGTTAAGATATTTACTCAGTGTTAAAACACACAATGTGTAGAGGTTGAACTCATCTGAGGTGTTTCTCCTGCTTCGAAATTAGGACGGAGGATACAGCTCATTAAAGTCGGACCTTGCTTGCACTTGCTGGCGAGAATTGCGTAAGGAAATATGGTGGGGCAAATTTAAGACTACAACTCAAAACAGTGTTCTCTTTAATTTTCATTTTGATGACACACATAATGTTCATCTATTTTAGTGTAGGTAAAGAAGGAAAAATTACAATCGTTGCCCCTGCAGACAGTGAGAATGCTAATGCAGTTATCCAAACTACCGATACTGGATTTGAGTTTACACCTGTTGCAAATAAGAATCCTGAAGAATGGGAGTGTACCCTATTATCTGAAACAAACGAGAAAATAGCCACATTAAAAATACAGGTATGTTTCATTACTGCGTAGTAAGCAGAATAGAAAGAAGGTACAGCCTCTAAGCACTAAAGCTTAATGCCATATTCTCTTTCTTTCAAAGAGTCTAGCCAAACCACAAAACACACCCTGAATGTGCTGTGCTGATTAAGTGAACTGTCACGGCTTCACTTGACCCAGCATTCAATTTGTCTTGATAAAGTCATCTAAATTACTGTTAAACTGTTTTCTGCCTTTACAAATTGTGAATCTTAACAGGCCAGAGTAATACGGTAAAATAGTATATTATATACTATTTTCATACTTAGAAATACAGTTTGTTTCAGCACAATAAATTTTGATCATCAAGTAACGATATAATTCCTCAAGATCTGATTTAATCAAACTAATCAAACTAAATACTGAAACAAACACAGCACTGTGAAAAACTTTCAAGTCATGGATATTTGGTGGTAAGATTGAAATGTAATACGACTAACTATGAAACAGTGTCATGGAGAGACGGATTCCTGTGCTCAAAACTGAACCAAAATTACTTACCGTTTTGAAGAAGCTTGAAAGCTGTACCCTAAAATATATACACCAGCTGAGTGATGTACGGCTTCCTTGTTTTGGCTTAAAAAGTTTCATGACTTGAACTCAGTTGACTCAATGCATTCTGCATCTAGGCGCAATTGAATCAGCTTTGTCCATTTCATAGTTGGATGTTATATGGCCAATATCATAAGCATTAACTCTTATCATATTTTCGTTCAAAATTTATTGAAGATCGTTATAGGCAAAACCTGTTCAGTCATATGTTTTATTGTAGTTTATGATATAATTTAGGTTATAATACTGAACTATCCAAAAATAACTATTGGACAGGAGTTTCCCGCTTCACTAAGGTATGAGGCAGAAGGTACTCATGAAATCGAGTTTAGATGTGCCGCATCTTTCGCTGATACTACCAAGTTCTATGTTAATGGTGACATAATCCTACCAGGAGGTAAATTAAATAAGATATTAAATTTGTACACTTAAAGCCTAAGTATAACAGTGAATTGTGACTGCATCTACATGAAGTGCAGAAAGTGAAGGGTGAGTTTTGACTTCAAGCCCCTTGTTTTTCAACTAATGAATTGTGAATTTTGAATATGGTTGTTGGTTCACAGAGAAGTCAGTGGAAGCGAGACTTGGCCCGAGCCCGACTTAGCCCAAAATACAAAACTTTCGCCCCAAATATAAATTTTGACTACATGTACTGAAAATTTGCCAAAATTAGTAAAATTTCGCTCCAAATACTGGAATACTGAGACTTGGCCCCTTAATTAGTCAGTCACTCTAATTATTTTTGTTTTTTTTTAGAAAAGAATGGAATTAAGTTTGACCCTATGATTCCAAATAGACTGACTTATCAGAATTTAAACATGGCTCAGACTGGTTCTATTATGTGTGCTGTTGAAGGTACTGCCGGATCAACCTATGCCACTGCTAGTCTTATCGTTTATGGTGAGTAGTTCTGATTTTGTGTGAACTTAGTTTGCAGCAGCGATCAGTTCATCAACCCTCCAATCAAAGGCAACATACGGATAAGAAAGTTCGGGATAGGAGGAGAACTATAAAGTATAGGGTCAAACAATATGTGCTTTAGAATGACAGCTGGTTTTGAAAGCAAATGCTCACTATCACATCCCTCGAAATCATCACTCATTTGGTCTTTCAAATAAACAAATAACAATGAAATAGAATGTAAATAGATCCGTCAATAAATCAGGGATTTGGGAAAAAGACTTTGGCGGGTAATATCACTAACTCACTGAGTGAGATAAATAAGGTAGTGACTTTGGCTGTTTTTCATTGGAAGACCCACAATGTGATTATCCGTCTCATGATTGGCAAGTATTTGAGTGTTAATAGGGTGATTTAGATATGCATTATCACAAAATCAATCTTAATCATAAGGCGTCGTAATTTTTAAACACTGCTCAGGAGCGAACTCTGTGAAGCTGGTGGCTTGGTGACTATTTTATAACTTTCCCTTCAGAATCAATTGAAAGCATATTGGATGAACAAGCACTCTCCAGATCTTATTAAAAGTAAGAATTGAGTAGCAGATAGGCGAGACATAATATTATTTATCATCAATTGCAACAGTAGGTTCAGAAGTGTATGCCTTGCCTTAACTAAATTCTGCTACTGGTAATGTAAACCTGTTAAAACTAATAGGACAGTTTTCTGAGCTCTCAGTTGAGCCTCTATTCGGAATTGACCTCTCTCTAGTTTGATACTTTTAACCCACGCCAAATGGGAAAAAGGAAAACCAGCGATACTAGGATAAGAAAATGAAAACCCTGTAGGACAAATCGTTGGGGGCTTGAAAGCTGATAAATCTCAATTGTAATTACCAAATTCATGAAAACTTTCATGTAATTTGTGCGCAAAATGGGCAGAAATTGATTAAAATGACTTTCAGAACACCAACATTATTTCCAAAACTATGACCCTGTGAGTTTTCAATGGTGCAGATTCCGAATCAAAAATCATTTTTTCCTATTATAAGCGGTTTACAAGATAAACCTCTATTCTGCTCCTTTCTCCTATGCGGCGCGGGTTAAAAGTACCAAACTGGCAAGAGGACAACTCCGAAAAGAGGCTCAAATTCTTTTTGTATTGCCAGTCAATTCTGTGCAAGCTGATACATTATTGTAGTGCCAGCAAATTTGATACAAAACCCCAAGGGGCCCATCAGCATAATGGAGGCAAAGGATGGAAGGAATGTATCTGGCACTAACCATACAATATCATGCATTGCCACTTTGGACCATCGTACTAAGATAGCATACATACATTGGTACTACACTAAAGGAGGGGGGACTGTTCAAGTCACTGGTTCTAATAACTCAGCTGTACAGGTAAAATCTTAATAGGTGTTGAATAAAGGTTAAGGCACTTTTATTTATCTAACTACTTTACTACCTTTGTACTATTAGGAGATGACTGAGACATCAATAGTGTTCTTTCCTAAGAACAAAAAAAGTTTCTGAGGCAGCAAAAATCTTTCAGAGTTTTTATTGAATGTGATGTTTGTGTTGATTTGTTGTGACTATATCATTTGTAAGGAAAGGACATGTACCCAAATAAGTTTTTATTGGTTGATACAGACACAATTGCTTGCTGCCTGCTACAACAAGATTCGAATAATGTCAGTGTTTTTCTATTTCCAGGAAATTATAAATCCTGTGTTCTTGCCAGGACAGATCGTCATAGATTCACATCTTTTATTGGAATACAACGCAGACTCAGATGAGGTTTTGCAAGACAGTGCCTGGCATTGTGAGCTGACTTACCAAGTGCTCAACAGTCCTATGTACACTGTGACATCACCTCCGACAGAGATCAACAGCAAAGCAGGTAAAAATAAAATGTAAAACCATTCTGCTTTCAGTTGGTGATGTATCCGGCTTATAATGCTGGTTTATAACTCAATATTATTTTTTTAAAAATTATGGTTAGAACTAGTATGTGAAATTGTAGAGAGGCTCGCAGCCTATCCTATGAAGTATTCAACAGTCTGAGTAATGCATCATTATGTTGCACGTTGTTTCCCGGGCAATGTCAGAGCTCTGATTAAAAGGTTCGCAGGCAGGCAGTCCGCAGGCAGTCCGCAGGCAGTCCGCAGGCAGTCCGCAGGCAGTCCGCAGGCAGTCCGCAGGCAGTCCGCAGGCAGTCCGCAGGCAGTCCGCAGGCAGTCCGCAGGCAGTCCGCAGGCAGTCCGCAGGCAGTCCGCAGGCAGTCCGCAGGCAGTCCGCAGGCAGTCCGCAGGCAGTCCGCAGGCAGTCCGCAGGCAGTCCGCAGGCAGTCCGCAGGCAGTCCGCAGGCAGTCCGCAGGCAGTCCGCAGGCAGTCCGCAGGCAGTCCGCAGGCAGTCCGCAGGCAGTCCGCAGGCAGTCCGCAGGCAGTCCGCAGGCAGTCCGCAGGCAGTCCGCAGGCAGTCCGCAGGCAGTCCGCAGGCAGTCCGCAGGCAGTCCGCAGGCAGTCCGCAGGCAGTCCGCAGGCAGTCCGCAGGCAGTCCGCAGGCAGTCCGCAGGCAGTCCGCAGGCAGTCCGCAGGCAGTCCGCAGGCAGTCCGCAGGCAGTCCGCAGGCAGTCCGCAGGCAGTCCGCAGGCAGTCCGCAGGCAGTCCGCAGGCAGTCCGCAGGCAGTCCGCAGGCAGTCCGCAGGCAGTCCGCAGGCAGTCCGCAGGCAGTCCGCAGGCAGTCCGCAGGCAGTCCGCAGGCAGTCCGCAGGCAGTCCGCAGGCAGTCCGCAGGCAGTCCGCAGGCAGTCCGCAGGCAGTCCGCAGGCAGTCCGCAGGCAGTCCGCAGGCAGTCCGCAGGCAGTCCGCAGGCAGTCCGCAGGCAGTCCGCAGGCAGTCCGCAGGCAGTCCGCAGGCAGTCCGCAGGCAGTCCGCAGGCAGTCCGCAGGCAGTCCGCAGGCAGTCCGCAGGCAGTCCGCAGGCAGTCCGCAGGCAGTCCGCAGGCAGTCCGCAGGCAGTCCGCAGGCAGTCCGCAGGCAGTCCGCAGGCAGTCCGCAGGCAGTCCGCAGGCAGTCCGCAGGCAGTCCGCAGGCAGTCCGCAGGCAGTCCGCAGGCAGTCCGCAGGCAGTCCGCAGGCAGTCCGCAGGCAGTCCGCAGGCAGTCCGCAGGCAGTCCGCAGGCAGTCCGCAGGCAGTCCGCAGGCAGTCCGCAGGCAGTCCGCAGGCAGTCCGCAGGCAGTCCGCAGGCAGTCCGCAGGCAGTCCGCAGGCAGTCCGCAGGCAGTCCGCAGGCAGTCCGCAGGCAGTCCGCAGGCAGTCCGCAGGCAGTCCGCAGGCAGTCCGCAGGCAGTCCGCAGGCAGTCCGCAGGCAGTCCGCAGGCAGTCCGCAGGCAGTCCGCAGGCAGTCCGCAGGCAGTCCGCAGGCAGTCCGCAGGCAGTCCGCAGGCAGTCCGCAGGCAGTCCGCAGGCAGTCCGCAGGCAGTCCGCAGGCAGTCCGCAGGCAGTCCGCAGGCAGTCCGCAGGCAGTCCGCAGGCAGTCCGCAGGCAGTCCGCAGGCAGTCCGCAGGCAGTCCGCAGGCAGTCCGCAGGCAGTCCGCAGGCAGTCCGCAGGCAGTCCGCAGGCAGTCCGCAGGCAGTCCGCAGGCAGTCCGCAGGCAGTCCGCAGGCAGTCCGCAGGCAGTCCGCAGGCAGTCCGCAGGCAGTCCGCAGGCAGTCCGCAGGCAGTCCGCAGGCAGTCCGCAGGCAGTCCGCAGGCAGTCCGCAGGCAGTCCGCAGGCAGTCCGCAGGCAGTCCGCAGGCAGTCCGCAGGCAGTCCGCAGGCAGTCCGCAGGCAGTCCGCAGGCAGTCCGCAGGCAGTCCGCAGGCAGTCCGCAGGCAGTCCGCAGGCAGTCCGCAGGATTGAGTTTAAAGGCATTCATGCCAAACCTGTAATCTACATTTGTCTGACTGCATGGGCAATACCGACTATATTATTATGGTAAAAAATAGCTCTTTGTCATACTTTGTTTTTAAAAATTTATCAGGTCACAACACTATATAAGTTTCCTTCGGACCCCAATAAGTGAATAACTATTTGGTAGAATTGGATGAAACTTTGTCACAATATAGTTCAATATGCCTGGATGACATCAAACTAATCTTGTACTATTAGCTATATTTAGCTAGTGAGTGAATGAATATCCACTACTCTTTTAAATTGTTATATCAGAAGAATAACTCATCTTGACATCAGCCAAACAAATATATATAGATTCCTATGTATGCAAACTCTAATGGCGATATCGAATTTGATGTCAAATGATCCAATATGGGCGCCTAGAAAAGCAACTTGCTGCCGATTGACAGTTTTTATCATGCAATGTAGTCAAAACTCAGGTGATGGGGTTATCCCATAATCCGAATCTTATGACATGATGAGTTTTGATAACACATGACCCAAAGATATGGCTGCCGTGAATAGTAATTGGCTTGGCTGTTGATTCTTGCTCTTGTCATGCCTTAACCTAGGATATGGGGATTATACAGGGTAGAAGCAGAGTCCAATCATATCATGATTCATGTCATTCACCTGTTGTAAGACCTTGTATTCAACTACAAATAATCTCCGTCATACTATGGCCCCTTCTGGTTGGATTCGGTTTTGGCTAATCTCAAATGACCTAAAGTCTGGTGATTGGAATTTGCAGTCATGGCTGGAACTGAGTATGGTGCTTTGTTCCAAATGCGATACTTTCTGTATTCTTTGTCGAGTATAATTTTTTTAGCAGAGGTCAGCAAAATCCTGGTTCCGTAGCCCTGTTACATGCATACTCGGACCCTACCCGATTCTGAAACATCGCCAAAACTCAAAAACCCAACCCAGTCTTGATTTCTTAAACCCGTTCCCAGTATGTGAACATCTGGAATCCACAGGGAAAGGTATAATTTCTCAATATCTGAATAGCCTTTTTCTACAATTTTCACAGAACGAGAAGAAACTACCATAAAGACCCATCACCATATTATTCAGATAGCTGTTAGTTCAGCTATTTCCGGAGCAGTGGTACTCTGTGCTCTAACAGTTGGAGTAATAGTGGTATATATTGTAAAATTGAGGTCAAGACAAGCACTGACTACATCCAGCAACAGGTGAAGCCAAACACAAAGTTCTCCCATATGTTATTAGATAAGATTGGTATTTATTGATATTTATACTAATATATGAGTTTAGTATAATACACCAACCACATTTCATTACACTTCACCTTCATCTTCATTTTTAGTAGTCCTACAGAGCCAGTTGACCCCCAACTACAAGTGACCAGTTGCACCACTGATGATGAAGGTTACTGCCTGATAGATATGAGTCGAAAAGACGAGCACGTATACAGAACACCCAAGTAAAGGGTATTATTTATATTTGATATATTACATTTATTGAAAGATGTAAATACCCACAAACTTTTCAGTAATTATGAGCTTTTCTCTGTTCATTATGAACATATCGATTTTGGCATATTTACTCCTCCAAGCATTGTATGATACAAAATTTTTGTCAGTTAAATCCACAGACTTTCTTCTTCAATATTTATCATCAATGTTTTACAATTCAATACCATGCACTTTATACACATCTATGCAAGTGATCAATTTTTATTGAACTTGGTAATATCGGATTTGATAATGAACTAAGATAAACTAAACAACATGAGGAGAGCATTACTTACTAACATGAAACCCGCTGCAAAATTGCATCTCCAAATATTAGGATCAAATTATTTGGTGATCACCCAAGCATATCTAAGCTTCAACCTTGGACAACATTTACTTCGCCTACACACAACAGTATACCCCAATAAAATATAAGGCAACACAATCAATCTGATATATTCTATGCAGTTAATTTGCTTTGCCAGGTTGCTCTTTTGGCAAAGAACTTCAGATGATGACAATGATTGTATCAATGCTAGGATTGATATCATAGACATTACTACAATAGATGCCTTATCAGTTTTTTGCAGTTTTTTGTCATTACTGGTTAGCCACCATTAGTGGTAGGGATTTATCTTTCTTAAATATGAAAACTTATTATTATTATAATTTTTCTAATTATCATTGTTATCGCTGATGAAATAATGAATGAATGAATGTTCCGATGTACCGATGTACCGATGCACCGATGTACTGATCCTGGAATAAAAATTTGTTACCTGTTCTAATAGTGACATAGTACTCATCAAAGTATGCCAACACTTACACGGAAAGGATCAAACATCTCAATTGAGCTAATGGTGATTATGTGACTACTGCATCTGGAGGAATGCTGACAACATTACCCCATCAATTCTTTTATTTTTACCCAGCCACCCGCCATTAGTGATGACAAAGGTTGACACTGACCAATTGGATACCTTTAAAATCTAGCTGAGATCCAACACTTCTATCATTGTTGGATCTCAGCTAGATTAGGTTTCTTGCCTCTCACATTTTGACAATAAAAATGATAAAGTTATCTTTCCAGATATCCTAGAGGCTAGGTAAAGAAGTTATCCAACTCTGTTCTGAAAGCAGGCAACTCCTTAGGATGTTAGCACAGTTTGCAAAATTTGATCTTTCGATTTCGACTTTTTGACACAATGACATCATCCTTTTAATGGACGTCATCTGTTCAACTTGTAATTCGAATAGATGTTCAATGTTCATCTCTCCAAGAAAGCTCTGATGACAAAGAAGAAGAAAAATCCAAGAAGAAAAACGGAAATGCAGTAACATCAAAATCTGCCCAAAGTAAATCAGACAATACTGATTCAAAGAAACCCATAAACAATCGAAAGCCTAAGACTAAGAAAGGGAAAGGCTCTGATTTCGGGCCTCAGACTGACGGCCCACAACATGAAGTTGTAAATGAAGATGATTATGTGTCCGAGGATGAGGAGGGGGTTGGTGAGCCGATACACATACAGGAGTTTGAACTTCCTGTCAACATCAAACCTCAAGTTAAAACGGATACATGGGCTATAAAGAAGGTTGGTATATGTATACAGTTTTACTAACTGCTGTTTAAGAGTTGTCCTTGCTCCATTTTGGTACTCTAATACTAAAACTATCTATACTAAAACTAATACTAAAACAAATACTAATACTAAAAATAATACTAAAACTATTATACCCTTCAACCAATAATCTTTTGGACAATATTATACCGTCCTGTTATAATAACTTGCCTTCAATTGTGTGTGCCATTACGGCCTTCAGTTTATTCAAAATTCATTCTTCCAAACATTATTTTTCACAGATAACATAATAATAGTCTTCCTGTCAATTTACTATTAATATATTTTTTCCTCTTTCTTTGCATGGCTAATATTGTAAAACATTCTTGAGAATGAAAATTATGCCAATAAAGTATTAAAAAAAAATATCTATTTCTTTATGTCTTTATCATAAGCAGCACAAGATAACAATATTAGCATGGCTTTATCTGGAGAACCACCAATCGGATGTTCAAAGTGTTATTGATTGCCAGTCTATATGCCCAAGCCAAAGAAGACAATCTCCAATATTGACAAACCTCTTTTGTCAGCCCCTTGCACCAAATGCCTTCTACTTATAGGTCCATAAAACATTTGCTTGCCGTACCACTTGTTCACCTCTCGATATCTGAGGTAGCCCCATAGTCGACAGGAACCGCTCCTCTCTGCAGTGGATGATATATATTTGAAAATCTCAACGCATAAATAAAAAAAGAAAATAAATATTTGCTGAATTTTGTCCACTCCTGATATGCACTCCTAACTGATAATGCATATGGGTACAATATTTTTTGTGTTGAATCATTTTACAGGCTCCCGTCTTTAAGCGTGGTCAGTCCAGTAAAGGTGAGAGGGTGAAGACAGACATAAACTTAGATGAGCTGTCCAATAAGAATGCAAAGTCGATAGCTGGTGATGTCAAGGAGAATAAAACTTCTACTAGTACTGTGAGTTGATTGATCTCTTATTGTCACTGGTTCTCAGATTGAGTTACCGAATGAAGTTGCTTATGACTAATCTGTGACACTTGCAGCAGTTCACATTCAAAAATGGGTACAATGGTACAGCTACTAAATTATAAATGTTCTAACAGTCTGTCCTCTATAAGTGCTATATTTTGTTTTCGTCAGAGAGTTTTGATTTTTAGCCGCCTACAACTAAACTGATTTTTAGCTGACATGTATCTTTTATAAAAATGATAATTTTGTTATGATGACGCTAGACGATTTATTGCATTTTGCTGTACTGTCAAAGTCAAAGTAATCACAAACAAGCAAACAGCATCTTGTTGACTGTTACAGACAGCGCCTCGATGTAAGAAGAGTGCGTTCTTCCTGGGCGGTGAGGATGAGATTGACGAGACTCTGGGTACTAATAAGGTTGAACAGGATAGAGCTGGGAGAAACCAGAAATCATCATACAAGGGTTACAAAGCTGTCACTGAATGACAAAAGGTACGTCTGCCTTCTGTGTATGTCTAACAGGGTCTCACTGTTGCACGGTATGAGGCATTGTTGTAAAAACTTTGTGGAAAGATTCTCCCTCCCTGCACTTAGTAATGGTAAAATTTTGATCAAAACATGTTTGCTGAATTTGTTCCATGTAGTCATCAATCTGTGATCTAGCCATTGATTGATACAATCAGTAAGGGTGGGAGGGATATCCCGCCCTCCCTGATACAATAGCTCATGAGTTAATTGACTTCAGCTTCTCAAAGTAAGCTTTTGTAACAGGCTGTATAAGTACAACCTCAATTACAAATATAATAATATTAATAATTAAATAATAAAAATAAATACATATAAATATAAATATAATGTACATTTGGTACTATGTATTTTCACACTTGAAATGACCCTTTAATAAGGAGTAACAACAGTACCGTGACCATTTAATTGGTTTACTCTCTTGGATATTCATGAAGAGTCTGACTCTGCATTCACAGACTCACTCAGGGATACGAAAGCAGCATACAATACAAGTATAACGATAAAAGGCACAGTGAAAGGTAAAATCATAGACTCAATATACTACCTAGACAGGACAATGCTTATGCTTCACTGATCATAATTGTCCCACTTAAAGGGCAACCAAGGTTTCAAACAACTTCTCATTGATGGCCATTGATTAATAGCAGATTGCACCTTCTGCATGGGGAAGAAAACAAAATATAATTCGGATGATTATTCAGCCAGAATTCTTGTGAAACATTTCTTCCATCAGGTACTCAAACTCAGCTAAAAGAGAATACCACATAGCAGTTTCCTGTTCCTGTTATTATTTAGCCTGTGCTCTATAATTATTACAGCAAAGTCTTGGAACCTCCCCTAAACTGAAGTGTTACCCAGCTTAGAGTCAGCAACTACTTAGAGTTTTGCATCGCGTAATGCACAAAGCTGATGCTGCCCAGCACATTATTTGCTACCCATTAATGCATTGCTGCGAAACCTTGGTTGCCCTTTAAATAGCACGACATGACGTAATTAGTTTGTGCTGTGAGCCATAGTTTACTATATACCATTCAATGAAATAATGTGAAAAATCAAGGGACGCCGGGCATGATATCGGCCCTTGTCCGGCCCCTAATTATTTAAACACAGAGAAAATTTGTGAGTTTATGTAAAAGACCTTTCCGCACGAGATGGTATAAAAATTGACTCCTTAGGCGAATCTAGAGCGAGAACAGACCTGATAAGTTACAATCATTAGCCAATAAATATTGAAACAAATACAGCCATCTACCCTTAACACTTCAGCCACTACTATTCAAATGCACAGAATACCCACAACACAGTATCACAAATATTTTGTTGGATGAGCCAGATCAAAGCACCACCATCATCATCATAGATTTTTGCATAAATATTCCTGGTCATGACTGAGCACAACCTGCTCAGCTTGGATTCCTTGTTAAAAGATTTTACTGCAAATTTTATTGTCGCTTCATGAGGAAGAATAGATCTGTGCTGTAAATTGAGTATGCCAACTCCAGATATGTATGTATGATGAAGCTAGGGTGACATATAGATTTTTGCATAAATATTCCTAGTCATGACTGAGCACAACCTGCTCAGTTTGGATTCCTTGTTAAAAGTTTTTACTGCAATTTTTTTTGCCGCTTCATGAGGAAGAATAATAGATCTGTGCTGTAAATTGAGTATGCCAACTCCAGGTATGTATGTATGTATCATGAAGCTAGGGTACGTGGCACATATATATATATATATATATATATTAAGTCTATGGTCATCTCTCATCAATGAAATAATATAGTAAATCAAGGCACGCAGGGGATAATACCAGCCAAATTATATTAGATCTGTTTTAATTAATGAGATACAAATTATCAAAACAAATACAGCCCTGTACTGAAACAGAAGATGAAAGATACTATGTAAACAAAGTGGTTACTGGTTTTATTTCATTATATTCATACTTAGTTGAGATTATTTATTTATATAACGTGAACCTGCAGCCTGCTGTCTCATCTTCAAAAGTAAGCCCAGCTGCAATTTTAATATCATCAGTTGCGAGATACAAGGCAAACATAGAAGTTCTGGATATAATACCCACGCCGCTCAGTTTATAGCAAAACTATTTTTAAATGAGCCTACAGCCTGCTACCTCGTCTTCACAAGATGATAATCTGGCTGCCTCATCTTCACAAGATGAAAATCATGCTGCAACCACTTCAAAAGATGATAAGGTAAGAAACAGCCCGGTGGTGGCCCTCATGTTTGCATTGTCATATTTCGGTCTTTATTGGATTGAATTTTTTGGCATAATTTCTGCTTGTCCCATCCATCTAAGAGGACAGGCTTCCTTATTTTTTTAGATAGAAATCAATTAAATATTGTCACATGATAATACCCTCATCCTTCTATACATGTACATAAATCTAAGGCCATAGACAAAGTAAATAATAATCGATGGGTGTGATAAAATTTGAATGTAAGAAAAAAAAGGTGGAACGATAGTGATTGGGCGGGGGGGGGGGGGCTGCAGGGACTCTATTTGAGATGACAATTCTGATTTACTCCCGAAATATCTAACTCAGAACTGGCACAGCAGTCAAAAAGTGTGAGTAGACTTAATCGGTGATCTCGCAAATCTTTCTTGGCCATGCTGACGCTGCTATGAAATTGATTTTACAATTTCTGTTTATTATATCAAAAGCTGTAGCTTAATGATAATTATTTGTTTATGTTATCATTTGTGATGCTTTTAAAAAAAGTCATCTAGAAACTGGTGTGCTGCTTACGGCTGTGGAAATAACCCGGCAGGAAATCCTAATTTAAGCTTCCATGCCTTCCCTAGAAATAACGAGGAGAGACTAAAGGTATGGGTTTCGGCCGTTAAACGCAAGAACTGGACTCCATCCAAATATGCTGTTCTATGTAGCGAATATTTGAAACGAGATACATTTAGAAGGCCTCCTGGTGTGGGTGGGAGAGCTTTACTAAAAAAGGATGCTATCCCAACAATTTTCCAATCCTTCCCACACTATCTACAAACCCCTAATAGTGAAGAGATATACGCTGGTCAGAATACACCATCAAACAACCAATTCGCAGCAAACACTGACAATAAGCGCTCCGAACTGAGCAGGCTTATTGTGTTCAGTCATATCTAATTTTCAGCGATCGTTGATAGTGATAGTGTCTCTTTTGGAAATTTTGCAGCAATCACCGATAGTGGTAGTTTTCTAGTCTTTGACCGATCCGCAAAATTCAGTATAATCTCACAGTATTTTTTTTTTGCTAAGTAGTGTAAGAAGTGGTTAGCTTACATTGCTCTACTAATATGATTAATTTCAACGTATACTGCAACCAGTCCTATCTAACTTTGCAATGCTCTCTGATAGTGGTAGTGTTTTTAATTTTTGTCGTGCCCACAACAATTAGTATAACTCAACAGTATATATTCATATTTTTTACAAAGTAGTGGTAAGAAGTGGCTAGCTTCATGGCTGTATTTGTGTCGATCAGCTTTAGCTTATGCTGTAATCAGTCACATCGAATATGGCAGCAATCGCTGATAGTGATAGCCGTTAGCCTTGGTCGTGCCCTCAGAAATTAGTATAATCCCGCAGTAACAGCCCTTTGTTTTGTCATGTAGTGATAAAAGTGGTTAAGTACAGGGCTGTATTTGTTTTGATAATTT